>OV651817.1:85834130-87034130 GCA_927349885.1 Psylliodes chrysocephalus
TATTATTATATTATTATTATTATTATTATTATTATTATTATTATTATTATTATTATTATTATTATTATTATTATTATTATTATTATTATTATTATTATTATTATTATTATTATTATTATTATTATTATTATTATTATTATTATTATTATTATTATTATTATTATTATTATTATTATTATTATTATTATTATTATTATTATTATTATTATTATTATTATTATTATTATTATTATTATTATTATTATTATTATTATTATTATTATTATTATTATTATTATTATTATTATTATTATTATTATTATTATTATTATTATTATTATTATTATTATTATTATTATTATTATTATTATTATTATTATTATTATTATTATTATTATTATTATTATTATTATTATTATTATTATTATTATTATTATTATTATTATTATTATTATTATTATTATTATTATTATTATTATTATTATTATTATTATTATTATTATTATTATTATTATTATTATTATTATTATTATTATTATTATTATTATTATTATTATTATTATTATTATTATTATTATTATTATTATTATTATTATTATTATTATTATTATTATTATTATTATTATTATTATTATTATTATTATTATTATTATTATTATTATTATTATTATTATTATTATTATTATTATTATTATTATTATTATTATTATTATTATTATTATTATTATTATTATTATTATTAGAGAAGATACATTGAGTAACAGATTTCCAAGTATATAAAATCCAGTAAAATTAGTTTGTTCTAAACTGGTAAAATTTGATTGATTATTAGTTTTAAATTCATCTTTTTATAGAGTTAAGTTTGTGAATTTTTTTAATTAATTTTTTTGATTTTACACTAGTTTAAAAATGATGTTGGATGCTGTAGTTTATCGTTCATTATTATTAAACATGTAAGTACAATAATAATAGTTTGTGCAACAAGAGTGGATATACATACTCCATTCAAGTTATATAGTATATTTTTTCTACGACCCGCTAACGAAAATCTACAAATTTAAATAATTATTTTTGCTCATTAAGACAAAATAACCAATTTTAAAATAATTTATGACTTTTGAAATTAAAGACCTTTTCGTAATACAAATAAAAAATAATTTAAATATAAATATAATGAAAAATGAGTAGAAAATCATTTAGATTATCTCATATAGGGACTATATTAAAAAACAAAAAAAATTGGAATGATTAATTTTAAATATTTGAAAAAATGGGGCTTACATCCTTGTTAAATAAAATATTATGTTCCTATTTATGTTTTCTAGCGCCATATTTCGGATAAGAGGTAAAATAATGTGTATCCTTGTTAACGGATGTTTTGAGTTATAACTGTCACTTCACGACAAATTGTGGCTTGCATCCTTTATACACCAAGTCCAAATTTGAACCCAGGCGTCTCGCGTGTCCTCACCTCCATCGCCACACTTTCGATTTTAGTTTTAATACTTGTAATTAAATTAAGTTTGTCTAAAATTTAAGATTTATTTATATAAGATAAGCTAATATCCATGTGGGTGTATTAAAAATATTTTTTCTCCACCCACTTGGATATTAGCTTATCTACGCACATATTACAAAACGAAAAAGTATGCAATTGCGTTCGACTGAACGAATATATTTCATATCATTCTAGGTAGTGAGAACACTGCAAACAAATGAAATCCACCAATCACAGTTCATATTTTGGACTCCCAACTACTATTATTTTAAAAATTTTAAATTAGTGACAATTATATCAAACCAATTGTCAGTATATTTTTTATTGAGAATAAATATACATTAAAATGATTTATTTTTGTGTAGAATCGATAAATATTCGCATTATTATTTTTATTTGGGCCACATTTAAAAAAAAATGTAATCAAACTATATGAAACTATGTAATTTAATTACGAATATTAAAATTAAAATACTACAGGTGGCGATGCAGGTGAGGACAGAACGTTTGCCTTCCATGCGAAAAGCCCGAGTTCGAATAAGGGTTGGGGACTAATTATATTAAATTAAATCTTTCTTTTTGTTTACTTTATTTTATAAATCAATAAATTATTTTAAAATTAGTTATTTTGTCATAATAATTTAAAATATTTTTTTACAACTGTATTATGCTTCTAGAATATTGGGTGTTACAAGGTGTAGCGTCCAGAGAGCTGTACAACGTTTCAATGAAACTGGTAGTTTTTCGAGACGAAGAGGATCTGGCAGACGACGTTCTACAAATGTTCGAGATGATCGTTTTGTAACATTAAATGTTTTGCGAGAAAGAAATACTACTGCTGTCATGGCTCGAAATCGTTTAGAAGAAGTACGTCAAGTAGCTGTTAACGAAATAACGATTCGAAGGCGATTACGAGAACATGGATTGCGTTCCAGAAGACCTGCAACTGGTCCGGAGTTACTTAGGAATCACAGAACAGCACGAAAGAATATACCGAAGAAGAGGTGAAAGGTTTGACCAAGCAAATTTTTTTTACAAGACTCAGTTATAGAGGTGGATCGGTAATGGTTTGGGGCGTTATAAGCATGGAAGCTCGTACTGATATAATCATTGTTGGCAGCGGAGCAATGACAGCTAACCGATATATTCGTGATGTGCTACATCCACATGTAATTCCATTTGCACCGTTTATAGGAAACAAATTCATGTTTATGCATGACAACGCTCGACCACATATTGCGAGGATTATATCTCAATATTTGGACGAAACAAAAATTCAAAGGATGAACTGGCCATCACGTAGCCCAGACCTTAATCCAATTGAGCACGTCTAGGACATGATGGACAGACGAGTTCATAACCGAGTTCCTTCTCCAAGTAATTTAATTTTTTTGATAGATTCTTTGGTCCAAGAATGGGATCAGATTGACCAGATGGAGATTCGACATCTAATATAGGGTATGCCACGACGCATTGAGGCAGTTATTCGCGCTCGTGGGGGAAATACCCCTTATTAATTTGTAATAATTATTAGTTTATTTGTTGTTTGATTTGTTTATAAAATTATGTAATACTCTGCTAAAACTGAATAAAAAAATTAAGAATGTTGCATTTTCTTTAAATCGTCACATTTCACAAACAAATTAAGATATCGGGGTAAATAAAAAAACAGAATGTTGGAAACAAATCAGTCTTCTTGATAAAGTTAATTGTATGCAGATCTACTAGCAGAATTAACCTACAGGGTGTGTCAAAAGTAGAGGAAAAATTGTTTTCTTTTCCTCCCTGCATATCCGGCGAGTACTAAATTACTTTTAGATGTCCGAATAATAATCTTAAAACTACAGTATTTTATCTAAAAGTTGCTAAAAACTTCAAATAAATCAGCCTCCGCATTTGAAAGTTAGAGCATTTTTAAATAAATCATTATTTTGAATAGATCGAATTTTAAGTCGGTGAGTGTATTTTAAAAAATATTAATTTAAAAAATATGGGTTGCCAAGCAACATTTGCACACTGGGCTGCCAATATCTAGTTGCGCCACTGTCATAAATATTCTCGTTAGTAGTAATATTCAAAAATATTTATATTATTATTACCTTATAGTCTCTACTACTACCAAGCAGTACGCTACTGATGCCAGTTAATTGAACAAGGCGACTAGTGAGTAGTTACGTCTTCTGTACCTGTTACCCAATAACCATTTGTTCCACAGTATTTTTTTCATTTAATGTATTTGTTTGAAAATCAATTACAAATGAAATAATTATTTTCTGCTTGTCGAGAGTATTAAAAACGACTTTTAAACGTTTTTGGTCGCCAAGACCCACTGTAAATCATCAGTAAATACCCTGAAAGTTTGTAAGAATAAATTGCTGAATCTCTATAAAATAATTATCGATTTAAACATTATTTTCTAAGTAGCAATGTCATCTTGTATATTATTTTGTTTATTAAATAATAAATTTTTAAATCTGACTGTATCCGAGTGCCAAAATCCATTAAATTGTGGGCCAAATAGCTTTGGATACCTAAGTAATATAGTTGAAATTTTCGACACGAGCCATACTGAAGCGTTTAAAAGTTTTAATAAAAGTTTACACGTTGAAATTTGATATACTTTTAACTGGACTTGGTTTTTCTAAAAATATCTACATTGTCAAAAATAAATTACATTACCCTACCAGTAGATATTTTTAAAATAACTCAACGATTCCCAAGCGATTCATTTTTGAACCCATAAGCTATTACATATCGCTTACAGAAAACTATAAAATAGTCGCCAAGGCATCGAGTTTCCAATTTCATATCTGTTCTATATTCATGAGAAGTAGGAAAAACGCACATTCACCATTCATATTTGATGCACTTTTTAGGGGTAACATTTCCTGCAATACGTTTATGAACCCATCTCGGGTTTCCCTAAACCACATGGGTCTATTAAGGTCGGAACAACAGGAGCACACGTGTTGGCACTCTCACCATGTCGAAGATTTTTAGATGAATTTTTTAATATGCTAAAAATAGACGAACTGAATTTTGGTGTGAACATGAATGTAGCCTCCCTTTTTCAGAATGTCTCCACTTAATAAGTTTTTGTTAATTATAGAATGTAAAAAAAGACGAGGATTTAAAAGAAACGATTTTAAGGTATAAATTCTACAATAATTATTGTTGGTAGATTGGCAGATGCTGGCAGCTTGGTCTTAGTACTGCATGTACTGCTAGACATACAATCGATTAAATAGGTAATGTTCCTCACAATAAAAATATAACACAAACAATATGGCGTTCATAAGAAAAAACAAAGATACTCATTATCTCGAAAATGCTAAGAGATATTCCTTTTTTTATTCTAAAGTCCTTAAAGTATAATTATCAAATTAATGACAACGTTATGAAAAAAACAAGTGTAAACTATGTACCTAACCTCCAAATAAAACCAATAAATTATGATTTAATATTTTTATAAAATGTTTCCTTAAAACTTTCTTATAACTGAATAAATTGTAGTCCCGTGGTTTTTCTCGTGGAAAGAAAATATAGTACGCCTATTTCTAAAGTTTATTCGAATGATATATCCAATGAAGAATTGAGAGGAAGGCTCGGTAGTTTGTCTCGGAAAATACGACGGAAAAATAATTCCGACGGGGTTTTTCCAGTTGTTGTGTGCGGAGTACTGTTATACATCATAAGATATTTCAGTAATTCGCTTTTCCAGTCTTTCTTGCAAACTTGACTGATTTTGAAACGTTTAAGAATATCACGATTTTGGCGCTCCACTTCACCATTCTGTTGTGGCCAATATGGAATGGTGTGGTAAAGTATAATATTGTTGGTATGGCAAAAATTTTTAAAATCACTACTACTAAACTGTTTAGCGTTATCTGCTGTTATAGATTCTGGAAGACCCAGACGTGAAAAAATTTCTTCTAACATCATTACGGTGTTGGCAGAAGTAATTTCTTTCGTTATTTTAATTTCCTTGTATCTACTGTAATAGTCGACTATGACCAGTAGATAATCATTAGTGGGAAGTGGTCCCATGAAATCGATAACTACATCGATCCAGGGTCTTGTTGGTAACTGACGTCGTTTCATGGGTTGTGGTGGATTAGGTGGCGAAACTAACGTGCAGCCTCTACAGTTTAACACATATTTTTCAGCCTCATTATCTATCTTTGGCCACCAAACTTTAGTGCGAAGACGTTTTTTTATTGCAACAATCCCTGGGTGGCCTTCATGAGCTAGTTGTAGTACTCTCTGCCTAAGTTTTTCAGGGATTACTATTTTATCCCCTCTTAGTAAAATGTTAGAGTAAAAACATAATTCTGTTTCAAAAATTTTATACCTCTCGGTACCTTCAACCCACTTTTCCCCATTTAAGGCATTTTTTACTAACTGAATTTCTTTATCAGCTTTGGAATATTTGTTTATCTCTTCTAATGTAATGGCAGTAGGCATTATTTTTTGAAAGAGCTCTGGAGCACATGTAATGCCAAACATCAGCCTTTTATATCGGAAAAGTCCTTTCTTAGTAATAAAAGTAGTTATGAAGCGAATTTTCTGAAATTTCCACTTGATGGAATGCGTTTTTAATATCCAGACGGGAAAACAGGGTAGCTTTTTTTAATTGTGGAAGTAGCACATCCATTGTCGGCAATGGGTGATTCTCACGAGTTATTGCCTCATTTGCACGTCTCATATCGACGCAAATTCTAATATCTCCATTTTCCTTCAAAATAGGAACAATAGGGGACACCCATTTAGAAGGTTCATTAACTGGTTCAATAATGTCTCCACCGAGCAATTCTTGGAGAGCTTTTTCAACTTTATCCTCTAAGGGTATTGGAATTCTCCTATATGGCTGAACTACAGGTTGAACTTTATCATCTATAGGGATGTCCACAATTATATCCCTAAATTTAGGAAAATGAGATGTAATACAATTTACGTTTATATCAATTTTTAAAATCCCAAGTGACATGGCCGTCTCTTTACCTAATAAAGATTTTAATCCACTTTTTATGACAGGTCTCCTTTCAAAAATGTTAGATTTTTATAAAAAACAGCAATGTTGCTTAAAATAGGCCTTATCTTTTAATCTGTTTAATGTATGTAATTTGTTTTTGTATAGTCTTGAATTTTTTAAAATTTTTAACTGTTTATATCGACTAATATTTGTTTTTCAAATATTTTTAACTTTTTATAACTTGTAACATTGTTTTGTTTTACAATTTATTTCATCCCCACGTTTTGATGAAACTTGTCTGTAGTATTCCCTAGTGGATGGAGAGTATGGTGAGTTTTTCTATTTTTTACTATTTTATATATTGTGGGCTCAAAGTCAACACACCTTACACCACATATTCTCCTTTCCACTAGGCGAGCCTGAAGATGAAGTGAGGATACTTCGAAACCGGTCGCACTCAATGTTTTGTTGAATAATTAAACATTGACTTTCCTTGTGAGATATAAAGGACTTTTTCTCCCCCCCTTCACCTTAAAATATATTAATGGTTTTTATTTATAAAATTTTTAGATTGATTCATAAATTCTTCAATTAAGATTTATATATCTTTCTAAATACAAAAAGAAATATTTACTTCGTAAAACAATTCGTAAATATTTTGTTCTAATTTTGACATATTTAAAGTACCATTCAAAATAGTATACTAAAAAATTTAACTGTTTAAAAATTAAAACAAATATTTATTTTAAAATTTTATTACCATTCGAACCCTGTCACTGGCCTCGGTCATAATTAAAGAAACCCATAGATAAAATAAGATGAGTCCGGCTGTTGCGAGAAGAGCCATCTCAGAAAAAAAAACAAATGAGTTCGTCAAGAGTGGGCGGAACGGATCGTTAAAAACAATCGAATTTGTATTGTAAAAACCTCGCGCTCTTTTTTTTTATTATTTTCCAACTCTATTTAAAAGCCCCCAACAATGTTGGCCAGCAATTAAGGATTTTTGTCGAGAATTTTAAGTGATTTGTGTACAACGGAGTTTACGACCCAACGCATCATACAGGGCGATTCATTTGCATGCGTTAGATGTCACTCAAAATAAAAGAAATCTTGTCTAATCAAATACCTCTAGGTTCACAATAAATTAACAAACACTATTTATAGTTTTTTCTATAGAATGTTAATAGCAAAACACCTGATAGCTTCCAGTATTTATTATATACACATTTGCTAGACACTCCCTGTAGTATTTTTGGGTGCGGTGCGTCTTTCGCTAATACATTCTGTTCGCTATACTTACGCGGGTTTCGGATTAAAAATCTTATGAGTATTTCCAAGTAAGTACCCGAAAGTTTGACCTGTTCTTTGGAGAAATATCAACTGGTTAAATGAAATGAAAAGTAATGTACAACTTTTTAATTAAATAATAATGGAGAATCTTTTGTATAATTGAGAGCAGAATTAAATTTCTTCATTAATGTCTAATGTGGGCTATTATAAACCTAATAATAATTTTATATTACACTTCACACAGAAAATATGGTCTACGAGGTCTGTAAATTAAGTAATGAGACTCATTTTTTTTTAAATTTTTTATACAAAAAGAATTACAATTCAATATTGTCACCTTCAAAATAACTTCCTTCTGAGGCCACACAGCGCTGGAGACGTTTCTTCCACTCCTCATAGCAGTGCTGGAACTCCGATACTGAAATATCCTTCAGCTGGTCGGTTACAGCCGTTTTAATTTTTTCGACTGTTCCAAAATGATTTCCCTTGAGGTGACTTTTCAACTTTGGGAAGAGAAAAAGTCACAAGGACTCAAGTCAGGCGAATAAGGAGGCTGAGGAGCCACAGGAATGTTTTTACTTGCCAAAAACTCGTTTATTGAAATTGCTGTGTGACAAGGAGCATTATCGTGATGCAACACCCACTTGTTCTTGATGTTTGGTCTCACACGAATGACCATTTTTCGAAGTCTTTCAAGAACCTCTCGGTAAAAGTGTTGATTGACCGTTTGACCTTGGGGTACAAACTCTTTGTGGACGATTCCGTGGATATCGAAAAAACAAATCAGTATGCATTTGATCTTCGACTTCGCCATTCTTGCCTTTTTTTGGCCTTGGAGAGGTTGAAGTGTGCCACTCCATGCTCTGGCGCTTGGTTTCTGGGTCGTACTCAAACACCCAAGTCTCGTCACCAGTAATGACACGTTCCAGAAAATGGGGGTCATTTTCAATTGAATCCAAAAAGTCAAGGCACCTTTCCTTCCTGATGTTCTTCAGGTCTTGCGAAAGGTTTTTTGGAACAATTTTTGCGCAGATTTTTCTCATCCCCAATTCATTGGTCAAAATTTGATAAACGGTGATGTGAGTCAAATTTAACTCTTCCCCTATCATTCTGACTGTCAACCGACGATCTTCACGTACAAGATCCCGGATTCTGTCGACATTTTCATCGGTTCTTGAAGATGAAGGCCTTCCGCTTTGTGGTTCATCTTCAATCGACTCTCTTCCTTCTGAAAATGCCTTAAACCACCGAAAAACCTGGGCCCTTGACAAAACACTATCTCCGTAGGCCTGCTGAAGTTTCAGAAGAGTTTTCGTTGCACTGTGCCCAAGTCTGAAGCAAAACCTGATAGCACACCGTTGCTCGAAATTGATGTCATTCATTTTTAGAACACAATAGAAAAAACTGTTTCACAAAAACAATCGCTACGCACAACCAAATGACTCGAGCGAGGTCAAACTCGTACTGAAGGGTGGATCACGTGTTCCTCTGCCGCCCCACTAAGCCCCGCGCTTCCAGTGTTGCCAGATCAAACGCAACGTTGCCAGTCTCATTACTTAATTTACAGACCTCGTATGTATAATAAGAGGGTTATTTAGCTTAAATAAAATATTTTCTAACATAAAAATTTGTTCCATGTAGAGAATTTCAAATAAAAAAATTGAACTTGCAACAAAAATGAAAATCAGTCATTATCATCCAAAATATCATAATCGTCATCATCATCACTGTCATAACCATTAATTGTTATTATGATTGAACTTATTTCGTTTATTTTATTTTCACGAGTCCACCAATCTTCTATTAGTTTCTCGCACTTGGATATACAGTTCCGCCACACTTCTGGAGTTGCAATTAAAAGTGCTTTTCGCCAAGTTTCCCGAACTGCGTCGTTACTATAACCATTAGGCCCAATATGGTTGTCATAATATTGTTTGTTGTCATATATATTCGATGGGATTAAACTG
This sequence comes from Psylliodes chrysocephalus, assembly GCA_927349885.1. Lineage (NCBI taxonomy): Eukaryota > Metazoa > Arthropoda > Insecta > Coleoptera > Chrysomelidae > Psylliodes > Psylliodes chrysocephalus. Next base: position 85,843,837 of record OV651817.1, read on the forward strand.
GCAATGATACGGTGGCAGACGTAAAACTTGATGACCGTAACTTTCAATAATCTGATTCACAACAAAGGTTTTTGGTTTTGCGTGTATATTTGCCAAGCGTAATAATTTTGATTTTAATATATATTGAGGAAATGGTATATGTTCCTTTGTCAACCATTCTTTAATTTTATCAAGAGTCTAAGTATTCGTTGGACTTTTGTTTAATACTTAAGAATGGTAAGGTGCATTGTCTAAAATAATTACGCTGGGCTCACTTAAACCTGGGAGAAGTTTTTCATGCAACCATTTAACAAACATTTCTGTGTTCATATATTATCGTGATAGTCACTGGATTTTGATTTAGATGAAAATATTAAATCAGCACCTTCTATAAAACCCGATTTCCCTCCTGCATGTAAAATTATGTGTCGCTTCCCTTCTCCATCGGTATATTTGATGGACTTTACGTTATCATCTTGCTATATTCTTTTGATTGCACCTCTAGAAAATATCCATATTTCGTCTAAATATATAAAATTCGCCCCTTATTCTTTAAATTTATAATATTTTCTTAGAAAGTTAATTCTCTTGTGCACGACAGAACTTCTTTCACAAAGGGCTTTTCTGTTATACTCCTTTTGAAATTTGAAACCCAAGGTATGTATCACTTGCCATAGACTTGTTCTGCCAATGTCGTCAAATTTTCTATCTATTAATTCCGAGAGAATTGCATTTAAGGTCACATGTTCCTTGTTGGCCCTCATTCGATAAATGGTATCACGAATTTCAAATTTCTGGAATATCTTTCGTTTTCAATGATGGGCGAGTTTTGCGGTGATCTTCTTTCGGCAGTTCACTATTGTGATTTTGTAATACTCCTCTTAATTTGGTTTCACTAATTCCTAGAGCATCGAATACGCGTTGTTGTACAGACATTACCGATTTTAAAGGACCGCCATTTTCTTGTTCATTCGTAAAATACTTATGTACACTACAAATTAGACTATCTACATCAAACACACGTCTAGGCATTTTTAAAATTTCCACTAAATTTACAATATACATATAATATCAACGGCAATATTTGTAACAAATTTTACCTAATTTCTTGGGAAGAGGCTTAATGGAACTGGTTGTCAATGACTAATTTGCATATTTTGTTAATCCGAAACCCGCGTAAGTATAGCGAACAAACTGTACAAGATATTCTGCTAATATTTCGATGAGTGGACAGACTCAGTTTTAACAAGAAAGAAAGGGAAATATAGACCGGCATTGATTGATTCATGATTAGCTGTTCAACCATTATTGATTAATAAAGTTTATTTTGGTAAAGTGAATTTCTATTACCCCTTAGCTAATACACCCTATCAAATTCATAAGGCAACCATTTGGATAGGATGTTAGATTGTCTATGTCTAATGTCCATTTTTGAACCGTTCTTCTTCGTTCTTTTTCGTTTTTCTTCTATTTTTTATATGTCTTCTTCAAACAGTTATTCAACGAAATAAACGACGCTCACATATGGATTTAGCAATTGCCTTTTAAGCAATATAGACAGCATTTATTATTATTATTAATATTACAATTTTTCATACCTACTCTCCCTCCCAAGTAAATTTCTCTACGCCTACTATAGTACGCAAACTGTATTCTAGATTGATCGGAGGTGAAAGAGACCTAAAAGGTTATCTCTCTTATTATTTTTCTTCTGTTAGATACACCGTTCGAATCTTTCTTCGGTTTAGATGATTACATTTTTAGATATATCTTTACAAAACCAACAAAAACATTGATATATACAAGAACGCTGACTATGGAAAATTTTCTATACCACAGATAAATATTTTTGTTGTGCTTTGAAGATCTTTAACTGGAATTAATAGAAATGATGAGATCGTTGTATATAGCTGAACAAATATTATATCAGATTTGTTTGTTTATCTATGTAAAAAAAAATGTTGGCGATATATTATGGTGATAATTGCGACTTAATTACAGGTTTAAAAATTGATTTGAAGTGCTAATTGCGTTACTCAACTGTTTCCATTAATTAAGTGGAATTATAAATCATTAATCTGCATAAGTAAAATTAAAAGGAATTAGTAATTAATTTCTTACAATCATTTATACCGTAATCCAAAACAATTATTATTAGATACATATCCTCCTATATAATACAAGAAATTAAAGGTTTAATAGCCGGTAAGCTCCAGGATTTTATAGAAAAATTTGTAGATGTATACATGACAAAACTGATAAAATATTTAAGATGCAAATTAAATATTAATTCTAATGTATTGGATTGATATCCCATTCGACCATTTATTGTTGTAGTTGTAGTCTATTTTTTAGTATGAGAGAGTATTAAAATAATAAAGCGTTCGTAATCCACTTCTTTTAGTAGACAGTTAAAATATTTTTTGAAGTTATTCCTCGAGTATACACTTATATTTTCACCTAATTAACTTGCTTATAACTTCTAAACAGCTGAAGGTAAAAAAGTGCAATTTTTTCTAAAATGTTTTATTTTTCCACAAGGTATGTTAAGAACATTGTGTCAAACGGCTTATGTAGGTATAAGGGTTTAAACTTTGACTTTTAAATAACGTTACGTTCATAAATAATAATTTTAATATAAAAAAAAATCAGAATCGAAATCAGAAGATGAACTGTCGTATGATTTACTGCCTTTTCCCAGTTTTCAGGCTTCACATTATTTACAGCCTCCAAAAACAACTGTTTAACATCACTCATTTTAAAAGAATTATTTTTTCTTGAAACTTCTCCCTTTATCTGTGCCCATATCAGTTCAATCGGGTTTACTTCGCAATGATATGGTCATCCCACGATTTTTTGCAATTTCATCAATTTCATATTTTTTGAATTTCTCTTTATGAATGGAACACAAATGATACAGTTCTTTTCTCACAGAACCGGAATGGAACTTAATATTCTTTGAATTTAGCCAATTCTGTAAATCTTTTTTTAACCACTTGGTTGTGGGCATTTTTTCTATAAGTCTCGAGTGATAACTTGCATTATCCATTACTATTATACAGTTCTGAGGAAGAAGATCTATAATTTGTTCGAACCACTCTTTAAAGACATCAGCATTCATGTCCTCATGGTAGTCACCGGTACGAGTAGATTCAAAAGTCAATAAACCACCTTTAACAAAACCGTTTGAACTACCGATGTGTACTATTATTAGTCTGCGCCCCTTTCCTGATGGTGAATTTAAACCAGTAGATAAATTATTTAAAAAAGCATGTCTTCGACTTGTAACAGTTTCATCTTGCCAAAATTTATTTGGTTTATGTCCCTCGTTGATCCATGTTTCATCTAAATAAAATATATTTCTTCTTTGGTTTCTCATTTCTTTTATTGTCCTTAGGTAATTTCTTCTCCATACTACAATATCGCTTCTTTCTATTAAAATAGACTTTCTTGAATGCTTTTTTAATAGAAAACCTATTTCTTTTAAAAGTTTCCATAGTGTGCTTCGACTCATTTCAGAGTAATCATCTCGAACCGTGGCAAGAACTTTGTCTACTGTCGGAATTTTTTTTCTAAAGAAGAACGCATGCACTTTCCTTCGAAGTCTTTCTTTCAAAAGATTTTTTAATTGAAATTTTGGTTTTCCTGGAGCTTTACGTGCTGTTTGAAACTCGCCACATTTCTCTTCTTTAACAACTCTGTAAATCGTAGATTTCCCAACACCAAGCGTACTCCTAACTAATTCCACTGTGTCATCAACACTTTTACATAAATGTTTGTCTGTAAATGATTTAAAACAATTAAATATTAATGTTTTTTCATTAACTGTTAAAGGACCGATTTTTTATCGTTTACGTGGCCCTTCCAAATTTTCCATGATCACACTAGAATTCGCACTGCACCTTGCAAGTTGCAACTAAACGACATTTAGTAAACTGTCAAGAATACACAACTTGGACCTCCTTACTAAATGGAAAACCTATAATCGCATTTTTGGAGAAATTTGTTGGGAAGGTATTTATCTACTTATAATTCGATTACTGTAAGAAATTCTTGGAATTAAAATAAAACAAAATTGGCAAATAGGTACTTATTATCTTAAGGTACGGCTATGTAATCTTTAATGCACAGGCCTTTTGGCCTGTCCAAACCTTTTTCTATTGTTCTGTACAGCTTAGGTTTATAAAGGACCAATAAAAGACCCAAAACTTGTAATAGCTCAGGTACATTTATTACAATTTTAGGAAATAATTGGATTATTATGTAAAAATATTTAAAATGACCGTAAGTTTTGCATTAGAAATGCTGTTTTATTACTCTCTCATACATAAAAATAGACATTAATGACTTAAGTAGTTGATCCCGATGACACAAAAAAAGAGATAATATCTATCCGTATTGTAGAAATATGCTTTTAATCAAAAGGCTGTATGTATTTAGATTATTTGTAACGACCTAATTTTTCCAAAATTTAATCTAGCAAGTACGTGTCAAATTTTTAATACTTCGTGTATTTGACAAGATCTTGGTAGATCAAATTTGATTTATGGTAAATTTAGAAATTAGATTTAAAGTTCTTAACACCTTACTATGTCTTTGGAACTAAGCCCTTTAAGGGTTCATGTTCCTACATTAAAATGCATCAATTAACAACAACTCTCTAGAGTAGAATATAGTAACATCCTGTATCTATTTTTTTAATATGGTGTGAGCAAGAAAAAAACTTAAAATACATCTAAAACCTTTTTCTAAGCATCTAACTTTGCAAAAGACACAAGCACCCATCTTGGTGCTTTGTGCATACTAGATGCTAGATCGGGGCCATATGATGGATTATTAAGTAAATCTGCCTTTTCAAGAAAATTAAGGAAGAGAAAATATCAAATTTATGTTATAAGAAACCTATGGCAACCTCTCCACTATATTATAGTGGAACCTGAGTAAAAACAAGAAATATTTACAAAGATACGAAATGAAATTGCTCAGGGCAGTAAAAGTAATTGTATTTTAATTATTTCTATACCTTATTTATTATACAGGAAGAACCAAAATTATGTTTCAGTGGTTTAATTTGAAAACATGCTGGTTTTCTTTATTAGAGGTAAACAAAAACTTTTTGGACTTATAATTAATTTATGAATTACGATAAAACGAGTAAATCTTGGCTATATAATTGGAGCTCTAGATAGCTACCCATATACGGCGTTGACATATCTTTTCAACCAGACAAACTTAATTTAGAACGTCCAATATGTCTCACTAAGTTGGAATCGTATGGACAACTTTTTTATTATTGGTTTTGTGAAAAAATTTATTGTTGTTAAAAAGTTCTGCATGGTCCAAAACTTAAAATGCAATCATCAGATATTATTTTTTTTTAAACAGTATACTAGGTTTGTAAAAAAATATGATTTTTGCTGAAGAGTAAAGTACCTTTAGTTTTGACAAACCTCGTACACAACTGATAAAATTTGATATCCGATGGTTGTACTTTTTATGAAGAAGAACTTTTTTCCTAATATTATTAATAAGAATGTTTTTCATGTCACCAACTGTCTACGTAAGTTTCTTATGTATGAAAGATTACCTCCATATTCTGTGGTATTGATTTACAGTTATCTTTATTCATTTGTATGATTGCTTGTATTATTTAACTGATCGACTCTCGCAATATAATGGATAAAACATGGAGGTTAAAGATTGTGGCTAATGCAAAACCGGAAGTGCTGCGGCACCCTTAAGAAAGAAGAAAAAAAAGAAGCATTTGGAACTTTAGGAATAATTTAGGCAATAATAGCTTACTAGGATTTATTGTTTAAGCACATCATATATTACTTATTATTAACTCTAACTGACTTAAAGTGGATAAAGCAAAATATTTTATTTATATCAAATTCAAAATTATAGTAAAATTAGTAGAAGTAAATTAAAACTAACGAGAACAGTTTCTAGAAAAAGATTTCTAAATCCGAAACAAAAACCCAAATGACCAGCCTAGTCGCACAGTCGGTTGAAATAGTTTTCCCAGCATACTAGATATCCATCCTGCTGTTGTAACTCTCAATTTGTTGCGACCGCGACCGCCTCTTATCCTGCGGGAGCTTTGATAAAAACAAATGACGCCGACGACACGGCGGCTCCCGATGGACCTCGGAGGAGAAGAGAAGCGCACGGCCTTCTTGTACTATTTTACTTATTCATTTCACGAAAAGAGAACTTTTAAATTGCGTAATTTAACGAACGCCGTGTTTTTTATTCGCTCCGTGTATTTGATGGGATCTTTTTAAGGTTCGTCCTGATGAAAACACAGCGGCGCCCAACACGGAACTATTTCGGTATATGTATAGAAAATCGAAAATTTATCAAAAAGAAATGGTCATATAATACTAATAAAAGTGTCGAAATATATAGGGGAGATGTAAAAACTATGCATAAGAAATTTATTCGAAATTTATCCGAAATTTATCAGAAATTTATCGGAAATTTATCGGAAATTTATCAGAAATTTATCAGAAATTTATCAGAAATTTATCAGAAATTTATCAGAAATTTATCAGAAATTTATCAGAAATTTATCAGAAATTTATCAGAAATTTATCAGAAATTTATCAGAAATTTATCAGAAATTTATCAGAAATTTATCAGAAATTTATCAGAAATTTATCAGAAATTTATCAGAAATTTATCAGAAATTTATCAGAAATTTATCAGAAATTTATCAGAAATTTATCAGAAATTTATCAGAAATTTATCAGAAATTTATCAGAAATTTATCAGAAATTTATCAGAAATTTATCAGAAATTTATCAGAAATTTATCAGAAATTTATAAGAAATTTATCAGAAATTTATCAGAAATTTATCAGAAATTTATCAGAAATTTATCAGAAATTTATCAGAAATTTATCAGAAATTTATCAGAAATTTATCAGAAATTTATCAGAAATTTATCAGAAATTTATCAGAAATTTATCAGAAATTTATCAGAAATTTATCAGAAATTTATCAGAAATTTATCAGAAATTTATCAGAAATTTATCAGAAATTTATCAGAAATTTATCAGAAATTTATCAGAAATTTATCAGAAATTTATCAGAAATTTATCAGAAATTTATCAGAAATTTATCAGAAATTTATCAGAAATTTATCAGAAATTTATCAGAAATTTATCAGAAATTTATCAGAAATTTATCAGAAATTTATCAGAAATTTATCAGAAATTTATCAGAAATTTATCAGAAATTTATCAGAAATTTATCAGAAATTTATCAGAAATTTATCAGAAATTTATCAGAAATTTATCAGAAATTTATCAGAAATTTATCAGAAATTTATCAGAAATTTATCAGAAATTTATCAGAAATTTATCAGAAATTTATCAGAAATTTATCAGAAATTTATCAGAAATTTATCAGAAATTTATTAGAAATTTATCCGAAATTTATCCGAAATTTATCCGAAAATTATCCGAAAATTATCCGAAAATTATCCGAAATTTATCCGAAATTTATCCGAAATTTATCCGAAATTTATTTGAAATTTATTTGAAATTTATTTGAAATTTATCCGAAATTTATTCGAAATTTATCCGAAATTTATACGAAATTTATCTGAAATTGTGGGTACCTTTTACAAAAAATGTATTTCATACCTGACAGATATAATTACATTTGTGTTAAGACTTGTCAGGGATTTAAGAATGAAATTCATATATAGCAGTGGCGGATCCATAAATTTTCCAAGGGGGTAATTTGGTGAATTCGTAGTGTGCTGTTCTTTCATTTCGTACACACCCTTCCACCCCGGCCATTTTTTCTCCAATGGCGATTGCCCCTTAATTGCCCCTTATAAATAATTAAAAACTCAAGTAGATATTCAAAGTGTTCATAGTAAAAGTAATCCTAAAAAGCCCTAATTATAGTTACTAGAAAGTGAGCACTTGCCTTTCTTAAAATTGCAGTCCCCATCCCTGATTATTTGGAAGACACTGCTACATATTAAACATCTGTTAATGACTGAAGTTTTGTTTATAACTTAATTTTCCTAATAGTTATAGTTCTAGGCCGCAAAGGGTAGGTAAATTAGTATAAAAAATTATTTGTTAAGACATTGCAAATAAATTTGAATTTTAATAAAAATTCTTATTTTAAAGTAGTTGGATTCAAAACGGAAAGGGGTGAAACATCCAACATATTATGACCGTTTCTTCATTAGATGTGAATGTCATAAATTACTATTGTTACAAGGTGGAGGATCAATTACCCCCATTGCCTCCCCCCCTAAGATCCGCCGGTAATATATACGGTAAATCCATATCAATTTCTTTACATAAGAGTTCTACACCACTGAAATATGAATTTTTTTTAATCTTATTTTTCTACAAATATATATATTTTTTTTTGTCACAGATTTTCGACGCCGCTGTTCGTCATAATGTCACAGTCGCTCTCCGGGAATAAATCGGCTAGCAAGTTTAATTAAGATATTGGGCAGCGCCGGCGGAGATATTCTTTTGTTTCGAGGAACATCCATCACGGCCCTCTTGCTACGGCGATATCGCTAATGAACATTTTAAATTTGCTGTTCGCAAGCACTGATAACGGCTTTATCGAAACGTCGTGTCGCACCGATTCTACTTCTCGAACTTCGAATTCGACGGCCAGGTCCGGATTCAGTCGCAATTACTACCAGTTAAGAAGTATTTTTTATATACAGTGTGTCCGAAATTAGTGATGCATGTATTGCGGCCTCCGAAACTGTTAAGAGATAGAAAAACAGTTAATTGGGGGAAAATTTTAGAAAATTCTGTTTATAATTCAATGCCGTTTAGTTTGAGATAAAAATCCAATATGGCGCCCATATGAAAAACAAAGTTCATGATGGTTCCAAGAAACCGAAACGTCGCAAATAAAATCTGACGACACAGGCGTTTTCTACGTAAAAAGTTGCTCCAAGAAAGTTTTTACAGATTTTAGAAATTTTCATAAATAAAGATAATACAGGGTATTTTTGGAAATGCATCATTTTAGTTTTTTCAAAATATCTCAAAAACCAAAAGAGAAAAAATCTCAAATTAAACGGCATTGAATTATAAACAGAATTGTCTAAAACTTTCCCCATTTAACTGTTTTTTTATTTCTAACAATTTCGGAGATCGCAATACATGCATCACCAATTTCGGACACACTGTATAGGGTGTTCTCGGATGGACTAAGAAAGATGAGGGAAACGTATTTTATTTTTACCTTCATAAAAGTTTTTGCTTGCTTCAAAACTAACAATAATCCAAACATAAGTTTAGTGAAATAATGACATTTTAGTTTATGTTGTATTTAGAGCCCCGACCTGTTCTTGACAATAAGTTTCCATTCTAGTATAATCTAAAAGATTCTCTAGAAAGAGAAAATCGAGAAATTTGTTTGAATTACTTCTTATGGGATTCTTTGTTTCAAATAACTTATCTGTCGTCTTGATTGAAAACATAAAAAAAGGGAATAGGGAAGATTATATTTTAATGGGAACGAAAAAAGGGTTAGGGATCTTTTATCACCAGGATCTCAGTCAGAGGAAGATAATTTTGATGTTATTTTTGTGTCAGTAAATATGTTCGTCAGAATAAGAAAATGCGCTACATTAGGAAAAACCATTCATAATAATTGACAAAATTGAAAAAGAAAATGAAGATAAAGAGAAATGTTTTCTATTTTTAATATAAATCTTGAACTCATATTAACAGTTAGGTCGCTGGATGTATAAATTTCTAGTAGTTTAGTTTTTATGATGTTGTAACGGCCATTAAAAGTTCGCTGGTTCAAGCTCTGCTTGTAAATTATTATTTTTTTTAAACAATTTTCCAATTTTTCCTTTATTGTTTTCCCTTGAGTTCTGGAATGTATGCTTGAGTTCCATGGTGTCTTCGAGCACCTGAGTACCATCCAGGCGTTTATACAAACACCAGTAATCAAACATCTCTGTTCCATCTTCATTAAGCACTTTATCACCCAGGAGTTACAAGAACAACTCACTGGGTTCGTTCTAAATACTTTAACCCATTTTTCGCTATTTTATTAAAAGATTCGTCTATTTTTTAAAAAAACTTCAATTGTCTTGCATTTGAAACACTAATTCAACGTTTTTTATATTGATTCTTCTCCCTTTTATTTTTTAAACACAATTACTTATTTTGAATGATTTTTGCCACTATTACGAATCAGAATTAATTTTTTTATTGAGCCATCCTGCAAAATCAGTAGCTTCGACCCCAATCGCATCCCAGGAACGTAAAAATCAGAACAAAGCTTATTTTTCCGGTAGCCTCCCGCTGTGCGTAGATAATGCTGCCGATATATCTCAATCGGACGTGCAGAAATCCGACAGTTTGTGTCTCCTGCTTGGATTCGAATGGAGACAGACAAAAGACGATCGTTCTCTCCCCGCTTATTGTCCATCCTGTTTCCCCGAATGGAAAACCGCAATCTATTTATGGATGTACGTTCCAGAGATTGTATTACAATTCTTCGGATTTAATGGGGCGAATCGTGAAAAAATTAAGCTTTCTGAGACATTTCCTGATACTATCTGTCATAGTGGCGAATTTGGGAAGCTTTAATACCCTATTGGTGATGGGTATTAAAACGGTAATGGCTTCATTAACCAATTGTTGCTTCTGCAACACCTTCTGATGATGTTTATGTTCTACTTACTTGATATTAAATTGAATTTCTTTGTTTTTGTAGCATTTTCATATAGCCAGTTGTAAAGAAAGTTTAATTCCATATATTATAGTGTTTCCACCAACTTTCCATAAATTTTCTCTGATACAGATACAAATAAATTTACTAACAATTTACTAACAAATTTTCTTAATATTCTTTGCAAATCATTAATATAGATTATGAACAAAAGTGGTCCCATATCACCCCCTTGTGATACCTCAAGAGAATTTAATATTTTACCTGCAGTTTAATTTTCTATTCTTGTAATACCTGTTATAAATATCAATACCTAAAATCAAAACGAAGATTGTGGCAATAGTAACACGTCACAGTCGCCTACAACTTTTAAATAAATTGTAAATTTTTGGACATACAACATAGACATCGATATAATCCTTTAAAAAATAAAAAAATTCAGTAGAGTCGATTTCATGCCAATTTCGACGGCATTGTAGTTTCCCTTTGGTGGCGGTATCGACATCGGGGTATCTTCTACGGGTTTCGTGTTACCCTCGAGATCGAGAGGGCTCTCGAAGTGAGTTAATGTGATCGAATCTCGAACGAGGTGCTTCCGACCGTCGAGATCACTTAGCGTGTCCTCGAGGACTCTTGGGCTGTCGCGGGGCATGCAACTCTTTCAAGGGCGACACAGAGAGGACTTCGAAGACATGCCAGAAACGATTTTTAATGATGTATTACCGTAAATTAAATCGATCGTCAAATTTGATGACACCTCACTTATTTTTCAAGTTTTATTTAAGTAACATCAGAGAAATCGTTTAATTTCATAAGTGTAACATCAAAAGTATCCCAAGGTTCTGTCTTTGATCCTCTTCTGTTTTAAATCTATATTTCAGATCTTTATAAATTATTTGAACATGTAAATATACATTATTTTGCTGATGACACTCATTTATATTATTTCTTTGACCCACATAAAGTAGATATAGCTTTGCAAAATATGAATTCAGATCAACAAAATTCAAAAGTAAAATTGTATCATGATCAGAAAGAATATAAAAATCTTTACTTCTGTCAGAACTAATACCAACAAAAAGTTTTATTTCTACATTCTCCGAAAGACTTTCGTCCGCCGACAAAACAGTATCGAAGTTATCCAGTTTAGTAAATTATTCGTGAAACGCCTGTGCATGCGGTGTGGAGTTTGTCCTTTCCTAACAACAGCCATTTCTGGAACTTCGGTCCAACTTCGGCAGAGTGTGGTCACTATTTTATGGCCCGAAACTCTAATGCTTGATATATCTGAAGGGGCGTTTATCGACCGACACAAAGTCCAAGATTACCAGCAAGTTATTCAGTTTAAAAAAATGTACTGTGTATGTAAAAGCTAAAAGAACTACCTGACCTAACTCAATTCGTAATTACATCAATCGATACTAAAATAATACCCCTAAAACTACAACAAAACATTACCCATTACACGATTACAGTATTATCTAATGATCCCCAAATAGCACCAACTTTTATTCGGTTATTAGTAAGTAATGAAAGGTTCCTCACTCGGAACTATTTCAATAATTGAAAACGGGCTTCTAATGAAGAGTTTGCGCTTCTTTATCGCCCCCTCCGCGACCCCCCACTCCCCCGATTACGGCATTTCGTTGGAACATTAACTGAGCGATAACAACGACGCTACTAATGGTTAAATCGATAATTGTTCATTTGCTCGAATATAAAATTACAAGTAGTGTCTTTTAATAGATGACTGGTGGTTTTGCGGGGTGGAGAAGGAGGGTTGAGAAGGCGGCGGGGAGGAGGGGGGTGGCGACCCGATGCACGAGTCGTTAAGTGAACATTACACTGCTAGATCCTTGTTTTTGATAAATGCTCGTGGTTGATCATCAGCCGAAAATGAAAAAGATCTATTTCGTGCGAATATCGGATAGAATATTTTGGTATTATTGTAAAATCGCTTCTTATTCATTATTCTTTTATTTATACAGACCTCATTAGATAATAAAATGTAGGTCATAGTATTTTTAATACAAATCCTGGTGCACGTCATCAATAACGATAGTCTTTCGATATTTTAGGTTATTCAGAAAGGTGATAGGTGTGTACATACTTGATAGTTCAGAAATTAAACTACTTGGTATTTTCAGAGTGAAAACTGGGATTATCCTAATACAATCCCGTCACCTGTCACCGAAATTTCCTCCAAGGAAAATGTCGGGTTTTTATAAATGTAAATGGTAAATCTAAATGGCATTCAAGTCACTGTTACCGATCAGCTCTATATTCATAAAAATAAAAATATAGGCCAGTATTTCTTTGTTTAAGGCTGCTTATGTTAACACCAGCTGCACTTGTGTTTGACCCACCGATGATTTTTATATCCTTTGCTTTTATATTTTCTATCAATTTTTGTTTTAATCTCGACATTGGTTTGGAAACTGATTATTACATGGGCCATCGCTTTTTATGTTTAAAACCTTTCTTTATGGATGCACTTAAATTCTATGCTGTAAAAGACGAGAAAGTCATTTTAAAAAGAAAATATTTTATTTCTTAAATCTTGATACCTAATGATCTATTGTAGAGTCCTGATGATGGCCTAATAAGTTGAAAGCGTTATACTAATTTTTCATTAATTGTATTAAGATAATCTCAGTTTACACACTTAAAATATAGTTTCATTTTTGAATTTTAGGTTATGTTTACAAGTTAATTTTCAAAACAAGCATAGTATGAGCAAAAGCTGATTATTTTTCGATTATTTTTACATACAAAACGCAAAAAAAATTAATAGTCGTCGTGGTTTGACCGGTATACAGGATTCTATCGGTATTTTCACGCCATATACAAGATAGGACCGACATCCGGCCCTTGACTATTCATGAACTGTAGAAATAAGAAAGTTAGAAATACCTGTGCGATCCGTAGGTCTGGAAGATGTAGAACTTGAATTAAAAGATTACATTCTGATTGAACATTTTTATTTTAAACACTAAAGTAATTAAACATTTTTTACATTGGAAATTTGTTACTTTAAGCCTTGTTGATAAAAAGGAAAAAGTTTATGTTACATAATGTTGGACAGAGCATCCTTTTTATCGCGTCAAACGCGTGTGTTCTCGTTGACAGTACCTGAAGCTATAATTCTGAGAGGGAGATAAGTCGCTAAGGGAGACATGCTTGTGACGTTGACCAATGAGAAGTGCATGACGTCTGGGGCGCTGGTCAATAAGAAATGGATGACGCCTTTAGCATAGTTAGTTGTTGTAAGTAGCTAATAGCTTCGTTAATGCAGTATTTTGAAAAAGAGCGTGATAAATGATTCATCACTATTACCTTCAACAAAGTGCTGTAAAAGAAGTAAGTTATAGATTATAGAAATGTTAAACGAAATTGATTTCTTGTTTGTTTTAGCGTGTTATAGCAGCCCTAAATCTAAACCATCTAAACGTTTATATAAAGAAAGGATTACTAACACAGTAACACTGGATACGAGTGGAATCAGAAATATTATTTATAACATGTATGAAACAAGTAAGTATAAAGACAAATCTATGTATCCAATCATAATTTATGTTTCTATGGTCAAGAGAAAAAAAGAGTACAGTAATTTACCTTGTAGAATGTAGTACATGTTTAAGAGGTAGACATTTAATTTGACTGAAATATTCCTCAAAAATACCAGCAGTCATTTGTTCATGGTAGTCTTTCGTAGAATAAACGAATTCTAATAAGCCTCCATCAACAAATCCTTTATCTCCTCCAATATGAGTGATAATTAAACGGCGACCTTTACCATTTGGATATTTAAGCCAGTAAACAAACCTTCTATAAATGCCTGATAAGCATTTGAAACCTGTTTATCTTGCCAAACTTTTTTTACCAAATATCCTTAATTTATCCATGTTTCATCCAAATAAAAAATATTTTTGTCTTCACGTCTTAATTTTCTAATTTCCCTTAACTATTGCCTCTTCCAACAAATAATTTTATCTTTCTCTAAGAGCGCAGATTTTCTATCGTTTTTCTCCCAAATGAAGTCTAATTCATGTAAAGTTTTCCACAATTTGTCTCTTTTAACGTTTGACAAAGTTTTAGTCTCCATAAATGTCTACTAAAAGTTTATGTATATTTAGCGATAATTCTTTACCACCTAGTCTGATTTCTATGATTATTTTTCTGTTAGTAAGGGGGTACCTCAGGGGTATAAAAATTTGGTCAGGATGTGGTGATGGCATTTGTACGATTTTGAAGTCGCTTGTTTAAAATTACTTTTAATACTTGTTTTTCAAAAAAACTAAAATTGACATTCAAGAGCAGCTCCCATTTATTGGAAAAAATTTAATAGTTTTCCATGCAAGTTTAAATAGATCTGAAACTGAGAGTTTTATCTGAATTTTATACATATTTTTTTATATATAATAAAAATAAGTTAACGCTTTCTCGTCCGTAATTATTTGGAATAAAAAAATTCGTGCGAAGGTGTTAACTTAAAAATAATGCATAACTTTAAAAGTACTTTTATTTCTTGGGTATTGAATCAATTTAATATTAAGTTTAGTTTAAACAGAAGAACCTTTGACAATATTACTTTAAACATTAATTTCAAGTGATTGAACGTTTTCGTTTGACGTATGACGTTTCGCATGACATTTTCGTTTGACGTTTAACCATTGACATTTTCGTTTGACGTTTTCGTTTGACATTTTCGTTTGACGTTTTAGTTTGACGTTTGACGATTTTGTTTAACGTTTGACGTTTCGTTTGACGTTTCGTTTGACGTTTCGTTTGACATTTCGTTTGACGTTTCGTTTGACGTTTCGTTTGACGTTTCGTTTGACGTTTCGTTTGACGTTTCATTTGACGTTTCGTTTGACGTTTCGCATGATGTCTGACGTGCGCAAAATGAAAAGCCAGAAGGACCTTAGCGTGTTTCTCGGATTACTGGTCCAATTCAAACGGGAAAAACGGCATTATGTAAAAAACGTTGAAGTGAAAATCATGCGCAATGACGAACCAAAAGGGCCTAAAACTTATATATTTTTTATTGTTGGTGAGAGTTAAATGGAAAAAACGACATTATGTAGAGAACGTGATACAGATGAACGCCGACTTCGAACTTCGATGCATGACCTTAAAGCGACAAAACTTGCCAGAATGGACCTTAGCTATTTCCCATGTTAATTTACATAAGGATTGTGTTAGAATAAGTGCTGCCCCTTTACTGAGGTGGCAATAAAAATCTACATGTTTCTCACATTTTCGAGTTGTACAGTGAAAACCAAAAATGCCCATTTACATAGAGTATAAAAGGTATACTTGTTGGACAACAAAATATGAGGATTTAGTTTTTATAGTTTTACTAATTTTTGGAACGTCATCATCACTGTAACTTTTCTGTCAACACTAGCATTAACCTTATCGCTATCGTTAATTTTGTATGTCCTCATTCCACTTTTATTTAGCGGTGTAATTATTAAGTTTTAAATCGTACTATTTTTTTCTTGCAGAAATTTTCGCTTCCGCATGGTATATATAGAATTTACTTATCTTCGTGGGCGTCTAGGTATACCATAAAAAAATAATAACGTTCAATACGTAATTTCAAATTGTAACCGCGGAAGGGTGACTACAACCTCTTGCGGTTGGCATAAATCAAGCAATACACAAAACCATAAGGGCCATTAACATTTGAAAATACTTCTTCTCGAAGGTCTACCGCAAACTCGTTAGGACTCTTTTATCAACTGTTTGCGGTTGGATATCTAAGCACGCGAATGGGGGTGTGTGTGCTCTTTTTGACTTAAGGGTACTGAATTACTTATAGTTTCTGGAAAAATTATCTATACCGCATAACAACACTTTTGCGGTTAGGTAACTGAAATTCGGTTTCGTCAAAAATTTACAAGCTAAATAGATTTCTTCCTGTTACAAAAGGAGTTAGGATAAAGTTTGTGAATATATCTAAGATTACAATAGTGTAAGTTACATAAAATGGAAATTGTGAGTGATAGGTAATTATTAAATTAAATAATGTGATTTCAAATCATCAGAAATCGAGTGAGTTGGTTCAAAACAGCGAGATAAAATCTTTAGAGGTGGAAGCTTCGAAGCTGGAATCCTCAACGATGGAATCTTCAAAGAAATATTCAAAGAAATGGTAAAGTGTTTGGATGAAGTCTAAATGTGTTAACAGATGAAAAAATGAGGATATGGACATTCAAAAGAAAACTTCAAATCTCTTAACTACAAGAGTGAGAAGAACAGCAAAATATGGTTGGCAGAGGTAATTGGTTTACCACCTTTAATATATTCCATCCTTTTTAATAGATCTATTGGCGAAAAAAGACAAAATGAAGAAGCAGTTGAAAGGTGCCAAATACTATAAATTGGTGACGTAATCATTGATATGTGAGAAAAGATTATTCCCACGAAAAACACTTTAAGATAACTCAAGTGGGAGTTAATTAAACAAATCTTTGAGAATGGACTTTTCTGGGTACTTGACCATAACGTCAAATCTACAGTAGAGGACCAGGGAGAGTAGTTAATAACATATTAGAAATATAATTAGATAGAAAACAATAAATTTATAAAACATTTCGATTTTACAAAATATAAAATATATAGCTAAGACAGAGAACCAAAATAATCAGTAAAATGAATGATGAAGAAGAGACAAAAAGAAGGATCTATTGAAAGAAATGAGTAAATATGAAGACATGATTTTGGGGTAAAATATAACTAGAAAAATTGTATTATTTTTCTTTAATATAAATACAAAATTAGAGACTATAAGTAGTTGTTTTAAAGACAGGTGACATCACAGGCTTTATAAATTTCAAACACGTCTAACAGATTCTTTCTAATACCTGCATTACAATGTTGTAGGAGTGAAATACTTCAAGGATAATATTCATGTTTAGTAGAGAAAATATGGTTAGCAAATGAAGATGGGGTATTGGAAATATCGTGTATTAAAACGGCAACAGTGTTCATAGAAACGATTCTCAAGACGATTGTCATTAGTGAAATATATTTTTTAATGATCTATGGTATTTAAAAAAATTGAGATTATCTAAAGGACACTTCGAAGGTTTTCTTTGGGGTCTATTCTGTAACAATTCCTTTATATTTAACGGTCTTTAAAAATATTGGCGGCCTTTAAAAATAGTTTCTTATTCGTTAATTTACTTCTATCATTATTTAAACAGATTTCTTTAAGATAGCCCTCTAATGTATTTTTAAGATCCGTTTAAATAATGACAGAAGTAAAGGAGAAAATATTTTTAAAGGCCGTTAAATATAAAGGAATTGTTACAGAATAGACCCCTTTATCCTTTAAACTTAATCTTCTCTTGGTATAAAAAAAATCACTGGATATTTTATATACTATCATAATCGAGGATAATAGTTTTTCAGAATTACTGCGTTACAGGAGTGAGAGGGTGAGCGTATACCTGAAATTTATCGACAAGCACAACAAAAACCCATCATTATTCAGAATCAACTGATGACGCATCCTAATGCACCATTAATAAATTGAGATTTGTGCGTCAGATATATTTGAATATCGGCATGGTATACTCGCGTTCCGCACTGGGACAATAACCCAGGTCCGTATTTACATTATCGAATGGACCAAAATATGGTTTCGAACATTTTCAAGACACAATCGATGAAGATTTTAGTAGATAGATGATAATGGTGATTTAGAGAATCAGTAACTCAATCAAAACCTGATTCATTCACATTTATAATATTTCTGTGGTAATACATTGTTAATATTAAAAAAAAATCCAGTTTCAGAGTAGCCATAGGCTAAATCTCGCCGCCCTATTGTGCCCTTCATTTTTATAATCTATATTTTGTGCAAATAAAGACGTTATTATTATTATTATTACTTTATTTTTCAGGTCATATCAAGGTTTGCTTTGTAAAAACTTACAGTGTCGTCAACAAAATCAATAATAATATTACTAGTACTGTCCTGATTGAATATATCGTTTGTATAAAGATTGAATAGAAAAGGATCCATAAAAGTACCTTGTGGTACACCCCATTTGACATATTCTTGGTTATGCAGATCATTGCCTACTTTAACTATCTGTCTTCTATTTTTAAATCTGATTCATTGACATCTACTATGACATTTCTGTGGTCATAAATTGTTAATGTGAAAAAAATTTAGTTTTACTTTATTTTTGAAGTCATATCGGGTATCGTCAACAAAATCAATAATAAATACTCCTAGTAATTTCCTGATTGAATATATCGTTTATATAAAGATTGAATAAAAAAGGATCCATGACAGTACCTTGGGGTACACCGCATTTTACATATTCTTGGTTAAAGAGATTGCCTAATTCATTATAGAATATATCTGTTATTTACGTTCGTAGAAAAAAAATCTTCAAATAAAAGTTACTTACAATATTATTATCAATATTTTTTGTACTAAACAAAATTTTCCTAAAATGGTCCGTATTCGAGAAATTTGACAAAATGTAAAAAAAATAATTTTTTTATAAAAATTGTTTAAATAAAAGTTGTTTGTAATATAATTCTCTATAATCTTTATCCCATACATAATTTCTCTAAAATGGACCGTATTCGAGATATTTAAGAAAATGTGTAAATTTCGAATTTTGAAGAAAACTCGAAAACGGATAAAGAAAGAAACCTTAAATTTTAAACTTAAGTTTTATTTCGGCCTGACGTGAAATGATTAGATTATGGACAAAGTCGGAACATCTGGGGGGTACTTTATGGGAGGCCGTTTTTATATTTTATGGAATATATCTGTTATTTATGTTTGGAGAAGAAAATTGTTTAAATAATAGTTACTTCTTATATTATTATCTATAATTTTTGCTTTATGTCAAATTTTCCTGAAATGGTCCGTATTCGAGAAATTTGACAAAATGTGCAAAATTCTGATTTTTAAGAAAATTGTTGAACTAAAAGTTGTTTGCGATATCGATCTCTATAATTTTTGTTTATACATAATTTTTCTAAAATGGACCGTAATGGAAAAATTGGAGGAAAAGTGCTAAATTTAAATTTTTCAGTATTTTCGTTTTCAATGAATATCTATAGAAAAATGTTTCGAGGTAGATGTATGTCGAAAATGTATATATTTAGTTTATCCTCTAAACATTTATAGAGGTGCTGCAATAGGTTGTATAAAATAACCGGAAAAAGCCTATAATAACTAGATAGGAAAGTCATGTGTTGGACACATCAGATCTTTAAAATAACAAAATTGAATTCAACGTCCAGTAACTAGTATATTTTTATAACTACAAATATGAAAATATTTAAATACGACCTACCTACTAAAAAATATCAACGACGAAATGTGTATATTACGTTTTTTTTTGTATTGTACTTTTTGAGATCTATAAAATAAATTTCACCTTCTTACGTAAAACGATCAGAACCTTTTCCCGCCATAATTCAAATTTCTAAGTACGTCTGGTTTTTTAATTAGCACAACTTTTTACATATTCAATATTCATATCTATCCGGCATTATAACAAGTAAATTTTGTATAAAGATACAGTGAATCCTAAGTTGATACTTTTTAACTGTGTATAGAAATCATTAAAACAAACAACTTTTTTAAATAACTTTTACAATTAACTTTTTCAAATAAATTTTTCAAATATCTTTTTCAAAAATATTAACTTATATTATTTATACCAAAATGTGTCCAATACGGTCCGGACTAACTTAAATAAAGTGTAGAACTTTCGTCGAAACATGTTGATCACATTCATGAGATTTAAGAACCATTCACAAAACTGAATTGTTGGGAAATCTTCAAGATGTAGTGCTTGAACACATTGAACGTGAAAGAGATACAATTGATTTTCTCGCAATGTTGTTCACACTTTTCTTTGACTTATTCCACCTGATCTACAATCACCCACGTATTTGTTGTTGGATCTTCCTTGATAATATTTAAAATATGTTCTTTTACATACACTTTTCAATTTACCATATTAAACAATTTAAATTAACTAGTTCAAATAAACACACTATTGAAATCACACGCGACTCAATTACATTAAACGGTACACATTGAATCATGATTCACACGAAAAACGGAAAAACTTTAAAAACATACACAAACTGTTTTTCAAAAACATATTTACTTTAACGACTTCTATAAGTATTAACTTACGTTCACCCTGTATTGAATACATTCTCGAACAAGGTTGTAATTATCAAAAAACAAATTTTACAGAAAACCTTTTTTAGAACAACAAAACTCTTGATGTAACAACTTTGTTTTGGACGAGGAACTTTTGTAAGCTAAAATGATCTTTATGTCATTATCTTTAAAAGATTTTAGAAGAAGGCGATGATCAACCGTATCAAATACTTTAATCTATGAACAGATACAAAGTTTACCTTTTTCAAGTGATGCATGAATTTCTTCTGTTAAAGTAGAATGACATCTTCTGTTAAGGATTTCTCTTTGAATCCAAACTTTTTGAAATTAAGTCTTTCGGGGATTTTTAAAAAAGTTTTTGAATGGTGTGTAATTTAGGATATATGCCTTTTTTTACACGGAAAAAATAATAGTTTTTATAAACATTTCTCCAAGGTCTAAACATTTGTTAATAATAATTTAAAATTGGTCTATTACATAGAATATAGGACAAACTAGATTGAAATGGTGAAACTTTTTCTAAATCAATCAACAAATTTTAATATATACTCGCCATTTTTTTTATTTATTTATAGACAATCTTTTAAAAATATCAATTGTTCATATTACTAATATTAATTATTGTTCTATTATAACAGTAATTCATTTTTTTTTAATTCCTCAACCTTATTTTAATTGATATTTAACCACCTATGGTATGGATTTTTGATTTAATTATTTATTATTTGTTTTTAATCTTCAACTAACAATTTGTGTTTTTTGTATTGTACGCCTGATGATTGCCATGTTAGACAGAAACTAGTAGTGAATATATTATTGTGGTATTGATTTTGACATTTTTAATATCTCCTATTCTGCATGTAACAATGTTCCAGTACGGACCTGCGCTGGGACGCAGATACATGTTGTACACAATTACACGTTGTGGTGACATTAGTTAAATTCAGTGTCAGCTAATGAAAGTTTACGGTCCGACCACGTGAACTCTGCGCCCGCCACTCGTTTTGTTCAACTTCGCTCCAACATATTCGGTTCAGTTTAGTTATTTGACGTTCCGGTTTTGCCGTGGCTCAAAGTTATTGCTCTGCCTACGGTGCCTACAAAGTGGCTCGTTATATGCCTGGTTAACATTTTTTTTTTCATCCACCTCCTCTTCCTCCTCCACCCCAATGCGGTTCATAATGCTTCGGTGCGATGTCGTAAATAGAGGATTTGCATTTGTGCGCTACCAACGAAATCGAGCATATTAAAATCTGGTTTTAATCGATAATTTATATCTATAAGATGGCACCAAGATCATATGTTACCTTGGGCAGTTATTTCATACAAAGAATCCTATTGTACTATTAGTATCAAGCGTTCTTTACACACAGACAATTTTCTTTAATTCTAAATCCCTACATAGTTTCTTTCGGGTTCGTGGTAGATGCGCTCGTAGTATTTGCGTTTTCCACGAAAAGTGTGTCACTTGCGCTCGGGTATCTTTTTCGAGCATACCTGTTTTTTAAGAACGGTCAAGAGAATGGCACTTGCGCCCTGTTTGTACCCAAGTAGGTAGAATAAATAAAAGAGCAAGATCAAGCAGGTAAGTAAACTTAAAATATTAAATAATGATAACGAAAATGTGTTTAAATACATGATACCTATTACTATTATATCTTTATAAAATATTTAAGGGTATTTACTCATAATATCATTTAACAGGTATTACAATAGTTGTTTCCTGAATTTTATTTAAAAGAATTTACGAGGGTTTTACCGTTAATCTCATTAAATAGGTGTTGGTGTATAGGCACTGTTTTTAAATAGATATAAGAGTTACCCATTTCTTCATAATTTATTATAAAATCGAACACTGAGGTACTTACACGTTTATTAAAATTTATATTTAATTTTTACGAGGATTTTTGTTATTTCCGTGTCATGACTAATGTAGCTGAAGTTACAGTTACTTCCAAAAATAAAAAATAATGGCTATCAATATACACTAAAAAAAGAAAACAAAGTTAAACGTACGTGGTTATGAATAAAAGAAAAAAGTGCACAATGTAGAGGTTCCTTAATGACAACTTCGAAAAATATTGTTATTTCAAAATCAGGTATGTACATTATAATATACATTCAATAAAGCAGTTAACTACTTATTTATTTAATATTATGAAGTGCAACGCAACCTATCCCTATATTAATTATTTTTCTAATTAATTAGAAAAAAAATTATACCGGAAAAAATACTAAAATGAAAGATGGATAACTAGTTTTTTGGAAAACCTTATTTTCATCTTAATTTAGGCTGTACAATATTTTTTTCTTTTTTTTTCATCTCAATTATTGTACTTTTAGAAAAGTTATTAGTGACATCATTCTCTATAATTTCTGTGCTTGATATCATTTTCGTAAAATGGTCAGTATTCGAGAAATTTTGAGAAAAAGTGGAAAATTGGAATTGTTTTTGTTCTCCTCTATTACTTTTACCCCCTTATTTTATATCGGGCTAGTTATAGCTCATCTTCAAGTCATAGTTTCTGGTTGAAAGCTTTTAAGCTGCCGTATCTCAAAATATCTTGAAGGAGAATAAAAAAAAATATTTCAAGTGAGACACCTCAATTATAATATGGGAAAGTACCAGGTATAACACATTAACGAAGAGGTTATTTTGCGCTACTTTTAATTTTAGCTCCCAATAGCATGATACAAAATTTTTACGTCTTGTAATGTGTGACACTTCATTTGAAAGCTAATTTTTTTAGTATTAACAATGCACCACATAACATTAAACTAAATATCTTCATATAACACTTGCAACAAAATAAAGTTAGTAACAGTGCAATATTTTTTCTCTTTAAGTTCATCTTTGATTTAGTTAACATAATATAATGTAGTGCATTGAATTACTAATAAAATAATCTTTTAAATTAAATTTCACAATTTAAAATACGTAACTGGCGCTAAACTTAAAAGTAGTCCAATGCACAGTAATCAGTGGTGGCTTGTTACCAAAATTTTGGGGGTTCACAATGACAGAATATAGATATCAGTACAGATATATGAAAAAAACTTTCGGTGTTTTAAAAAGTTTACAATAACCTTTCTAAAATACTGACAGTTTTTTACCTACATCTGTACAGAGATCTATATTCTGCTACCGTGAACCCCCAAAATTTTGGTCACGAGCCGCCCCTGACAGTAATAGGTATTGCTGAATTCGCAATTCCTCTTTAAATGATCTTTTAGATAATGCATCATACTAGGTACTTTCCCTATCTAAATTATATTAGTTAGAGTGACGGAGGGGAGAAGAATATCATATGAAAATTAAGGATATGATGGAAAGGTGTCCCCCTTGCAATAAAAATCGCCCAGTTTTTTTTTATTATTTTTCAAGATATTCGGAGATACGGCCGCTAACAACTCTTAATCAGAGATACAAGAAAATAAAAGAAATACATAATAAGAAACTTTTTTGAGGTAGTTATAGCCCATCTTTCAGTGATTCACCATAGTAAAAATCTGATGTGTCCAACACATGACTTTCCTATCTAGTTATTACAGGCTTTTTCCGGTTATTTTGTACAACCTATTGCAGCATCTTTATAAATGTTTAGAGGATAAACTAAATATATACATTGTCCACATACATCTACCGCGAAACATTTTTCTATAGATATTCATTAAAAATGAAAATACTGAAAAATTTAAATTTAGCACTTTTCCTACAATTTTTTCATTACGGTCCATTTTAAAAAAATCATGTATGAACAAATATTATAGAGATCGATATCGCAAACAACTTTTATTTCAACAATTTTCATAAAAATCAGAATTTTGCACATTTTGTCAAATTTCTCGAATACGGACCATTTCAGGAAATTTTTACATAAGGCAACAATTATAGATAATATTAGAAGTAACTTATATTTGAACAATTTTTTTCTACAAACATAAATAACAGATATATTCCATAAAATATAAAAACGGCCTTTTATAAAGTACCCCCCCAGATGTTTCGACTTTGTCCAAAATCTAATCATTTCACGTCAGGCCGAAATAAAACTTAAATTTAAAATTTAATGTTTTTTTCTTTATCCGTTTTTGAGTTTTCTTCAAATTTCGAAATTTACACATTTTCTCAAATATTTCGAATACGGTCCATTTTAAAGAAATTATTTATAGGATAAAAATTATAGAGAATTATATTACAAACAACTTTTGTTTGAACAATTTTTATAAAAAAAAATATTTTTTTACATTTTGTCAAATTTCTCGAATACGGACCATTTTAGGAAAATTTTGTATATAACAAAAATTATAGATAATAAAATAAGAAGTAACTTTTATTTGAAGAATTTTTTCCCCAAACGTAAATAACAGATATATTTCATAAAATATAAAAATGACCACCTATAAAGTACCCACCCAGATGTTCCGACTCTGCCCAAAATCTAATCAGCTCATGGGCGCAAATGCCACAATTTTAGGTAGTGGCCGCAAGTACCACGGGCGCATCTACCATAGATCCGTTTCTTTCGGCGTACCACAAGGCGCAGTGTTTGGGCCACTTTTTTATCACATGTATACCTATGATCAATAAGAAAGTGAGGCGAATTATAAAGAGTTAAAGTTTCTTATTGCTACGTCCTCTTCCACATACTTATATTTGAAAAACGAAGATTTTAATTCAATTAGTTTTTTTTTTATTTTCTTACAATATCCACGGGGCTGACCCCATTTAAAGAACACTTTTATCAGCTTAGGCTTTGATAATATTCTGCAGTTTATAACTAATTTTCTAGTGATAGCACTTACTGATATTTAGACAATTTATTGGCAACACAATCATTTATGTTGCGTTGTATAGAGTGGCAGTCATTCAAATTCAGATATTAATTACGATATCGTTAACAAAAATGTTAGAGAAAAGAGGGCCCAAAGTGGAGCCCTGCAAAACTTCGGAAGTTTGAGAAAATAAATGTCATTTGAGATTCAAACATTGAACAAATTGAGTGTGACCAATTATATAGAATGGAAAGTCATGGAGTCAATGTATTGAAAAGAGGAAAATATTAAATACAAAAAAATAATTTGCAAAGGTCAAAAATAGAGTTAAACAAGTAGAATTTGATGTAACTCAAGACTTCTGGAATAAGAATATTAGTAAAAAGCTTTGATATGTCTCCCCTTTTTTAACATAAACAAATTTTCTAGTTTGTAGTTTATTCCCTCTAACGTTTTAATAATGAATTTCTTTAAATTCTTGAAGCCATCTATACTCACTTTCTGCAAACATAAATATATTCACTAGAATAATTACAGATACCTATTTTTTAGTTGTTATCTTATTTGATAGATAGACTGTCATGGATTTTACTATCTTATCTCTATAAAAACTTAAGCTATTTAATTTCTACTTCATTTTTAATTTGTCCAGTCTTGATTTTATAAAAATATGTATAAATATTTCCGTATATCACTTATATTATCCTGGCAAAGGACTTTTTTCAACTTATATATAGGACTATTAGCATTATTCTCGGTCGAGAGGATTGCAATTTGAAAATTAGTTCTAACCGCAAACGGGAAACTAAAGCTTAACATATACGATGGGTACTTTTTCGTAATTTATGTGTCACCGTATACCCGTGCATGCCGTGCACTCTGTGGATTTTGATTGCTTGCATGCGCAACGATAATTGCTTTTTTCCTTGATCCTTTAATCGTCCTTATGCTAGTATGCATTTCGATACTAATGGCCCGTCAGTCGGGCCGTTTAGAACATGATGATGGAGACTTAAGGAGCTTGAGGTTCAGCCAAATTTTATTCTAAATGCTGGAATGCTTAATTTCCATATCAGGAAGAACACAGTTATTGTTTTTATGAAAAAAAGAATAATATGAAGAGGAATTTGTTAGATGAGGCGGTAGCCGAGACTAAGTTTTGCCTAAAGGTAATTTATTTATTTATTTATAGTATCATTTGAGTTTATTTTTCTGTGGTTTTAATATTATATGTTAAAACACCGAATATACATTTTCATAAAGATATGTGAATCTGCCTAAGAGAAAGAGCAAAAAGTCACTTCTAAAATTTCTACTTCCTGTAATTTTTCTACTATCCATTTTTTATATATTTTCGACTTCAGAAACTGGTTAAATTTACTGTACACATTTTTGTTACACCATGTATAACCGTAATATTTGACATTTTAGTATTGTAGTATTTTTTTTTCTAATTACTTAAAAAACATTAAATTTATTCATAACTTCAAATGTAATAACCGATGTTAACCTGGGCGTTGATAAGCCATCGAATCCCCACGCGTCTCCCAACAATTAAAACAACTGAAAGCCGATTACTGGTGTAAAATTAACTTTTTGCGTGGCAAGGCCCTCTTTGTTGTTCGCTAATTCCTTAAGAACCGGCGAAGTGGGATCAAAACGCACGGTCCGCAGAGCACCTCGTCAAGAAGTCTGCGAAGACTCCAAGCCTTGTTTCGCTTTTGTTCTTTCCGCATCGTCAACTTTTGTTCCATTTCCGCGAATTATTATACCCCCTTCGTCTTTTGCTACCCTTTTACACGCCCGCGGCTTTGTCTATCAAGCGCAATGGCAAGAAATCACATAGCAATTACTCCAACATCATTAAAACATTTTTTATTAGTTAATTCTATATAATATACCAAGTCTGTAGAAAAACTAATAAGAACCTTCCATATTTCTACAGGCTACAGTTAAATTTGATAACTTTTCAATACCCAAATACTCTAGTAGATGAATAACTGTCACACACCTTGATACCAACGCTTATGGCCCTATTATTTTGATTTTAATTTAAACATGCTGTAAGGACATTTCAATAAAATTCTTAAAACAAACCTAGATAAAAACACAAACTCCCCAATATCCCAAGTCCAAAAGAAGATGGCACCAATCCGTGTGCCAATAATATCAACTTAAAACATCAGAGGGACATCAGAGGAACAAATGATAAATTACCTGATACAATCAAAGCATACTCAAAAGACTTGATTTGACCTCTATTATTTTTACCATGTTTATATATTACTGAGAATAAAATATTTCTAATTTTATTTCTACACTTCATACTATGTACTAGATTTGTTGATTTTATTAACGCTATATCCATATTTAATTTTTATATTTTGATTAAAGTCTGGGGTTACATATTTATACATTTGTTCCATTTATTTATTTGGCATTATACAACTCGATTATTTACTTTAAATAGTGTAAATTTGTTACTAAACGTAATATGCCTTCTCCAGTCCGAGCGAAACCGGTTGTTAAACGCTATTCATCAGCCGCGTTACATTTGAACAGTGTAAATTACCTTAAACAATTTAAGAAGTAGAAGGACTTAGACTTACCTGGATCTGACGCGTCCAAGCTTTGCTGCGATGCGGGGGGTTGTGATAAAGGTCCTGGCGTTCCTGGAGATCGTACGTCATCGTTGACAGGACCTCCGTACGACAAAGAGGAGGATGGCGGTCTCTGTAATCAGAAATAATACTGGGTATAAATGATGATGTCTTATCAATACGGTCGTAGAGTTAAAATGGTTGTTTCAACGATAAGGATCTTTTCAAGGATAATAGGAAAGGACGAAGGATAAATCCAGCGATCTATTATTTAATAATAATAAGTAATGGATCATCGTTATATATTTTTTTAGTTCTGGTTAAAAAATATTTTAAAACTAAATTATTAAATATGTAAAAAAGTGATTTTTATTTCATTTTTGAATTTCAGGTGATAAAATAAATATAATTCCAACTTTCTAGAAGGATTATTTTTAATATTTTTGATTCTTTTTTATTGTGATTGCTCTATGTTTTTAGGTTGTTGTACATTAAAGTCCGTTCTAAAATATTAGGACGACTACATATTCACGTTTAGTGGATATTAACTGGAGTGTTCCTCAAGGTTCAGTGCTTGGGCCGTTATTGTTTATAATTTATATAAATGATGTAGCATTTCTGATATTTAAACAAACTTGTTACTATTTGCTGAACATATAACGTTATTATAGCGTACTAAAAATTCAATTAAACTTCTTGGTATAGTATCTCTCTCTATTCCGCGATATTTTAACAGTGTCCATTAAATACATGTGATGAAAATATTGCGTGTGTTCAAATGAAACTTATTTGAATCTACATTTGGATTCACTTTCATTGTTTTTTTTTATATGTAGGGAAAGGAATACCTCCACACTCTATTAAATCAAATTTTTATAATGTAGGTTTCAAATATTTACCACTTGCACCCTAAACGGGTAAAAAAATCTGCACCGCCACTCCACCGTTTTCAAATATTCACTTTTCCCAGTCAGACTCTCGCGCGATCTGGGTTATTTTCACCCCGACCTCCATGAATATTTGCTATAATAAAGAGGGGTGATGTCTCAAAACGACTAGAGGTGTCACGTTTTTTGCATGGGGACCCGTCACTGTCTCGTGGAAGCGAAGTGTCATGTCCCCGACGACTCCTGGGACTTGACGTCTGTCCCCTTTCTCCCCTTTCTCTATTATTTATTTGTAACGGCCGCGCTTCACCGAGAGCCTGATCGAATTCCTGGCTAAAAGTGAGGTTATGGTTTACCGAGATGACGTCTCAAAGGAAATCCGTGAAAGTGGTTCGGATAGGTGAAAAAAAAATGTCACAAGTGGGAGATTTTATCCGAGGAAATATCGCTGTTGATATCCAGAAAGCTTCCAGGATCTTTAATATTTCATAAATGTATATTACAAAACCATGTTCCTATATGATCGATATACTTGCATTTCGAAAAATACTACTATTAAATAATAATAAAAAAAGGCGAGTCAGTAGTGGAACATATTGCATTTACTATATTAATCAGTTTTTCTAAAACTTTTCGAGATGACTCCCACAATAAAATTTAACGGTTTTAAATCAGGCAAACGCGCGGGCCTTTCTTTTATATTTCCCGTATACAAAAACGTCAATTATTGTGAATTACCCTCTATATTTTAAAACTTAAACAAATTCGTATATCCCAATCTATTTTTGACTTTATTGACGTATTCTTCTGTTCTTATAAGTCAAAAATTCTAAAGAGAAACCTCTTCGAGCTATTTCAAATAGTAAACACCCAAAAATAGCAAATCCTCGTTGTCGCGCTGTCATGAAGTGGCCGAGACATTTCGTTATTTCCATCCCATCTGGTCCCTATCCGTGACGCGACTTTATGTCGCCATATTTTTCATCCTCTCTACGAGATTGAAGATTACTTTTTTTGTTGTTTAAGATAGTGAGTTAGATCAGCAACCCCGTGAAAAAAAAAACTGCAGGTAATATGTCGTGAAAGAGGATATTGCTTTACGCTTCATATACTTGGATTATCGATGCGAAATTATAAACTATTATAGCATCTATAGAGCTAGAAATACTAGACGGTAATTCTGTAATATTGAAGTACAGTTTTTTTGTTATTTTTATTATATCAGAATGCACCTATAAACACCTATAATGAGGACACAAGTGTTTTATTCACTTCCAGAGTCTCTACCAACTTTATATATAGAGAATTTTATATGTACCTACTTATACATGTGGCGCTATATATTCTAAATAATCTTACAAAACTAATCAGCATTTTTATTATTATCTAGTTTACTACCAATTGTAAATATAGATATCACCTGCATTCAATACTAGTAATTTTCATTCTATTTAACTCATATAATTCCCACTGATAATTTAAACAATTATAATTTTGGGCTAACTAAATTGTAAGTAAAAGATAAATATATAAATGAAATAACAAATAAATACCTAAGTTAGGATGTTTCTGTGAGTACCTAACAATTATATTTGGATTTCTATATACCTTGTTAAAAAAAATTTCAATTTCAGTTCATAACCTTACGCAATAAAAGATTTAGTTTGAAATTTCTCCAAACTTTTTTTTCTTATTTTATGATTTTCAAGTTTCAAATATATTAATAAAAACATTATGATGTTTTCTAATTTTTTTTAAATGGTTAATATTTTTAAAATCGAGAAATTGAGCAAATATTGCAGTATTTATTATTCATAGGAGTGTTAATTTTAAATATGTCTTTACACATTAATGACTTTATGCCATTTTAGTACTTTCATGTATATTTGATAATAATTAATAAAAGACAGAACTCAGTAGAGTTATATATAAAGAAAGAAATTGAATTTTTAATTGATTAACTTCATACATGGAAATTTTTGAATTTTCTCCAAACTTTTTTCTTAAAACTTATTTTGTGATTTTCAAAATTCAAATATATTAACAAATATGATGTTTCTGTGAGTAACAATTCAAACTGGAATTATCCATATCTTCCTAATTTTTTTAATAACTGGTTAGTATTTATAAATTCGAGAAATTGTGCAAATATTGCAGTATTTTTTATTCGTAGGAGTGTTAATTTTAAATCTGTCTTTACACATTAATGACTTTATGCCATTTTAGTACTTTCATGTATGTTTGATGATGTTTAATAAAAGACAACTTAGTAAAGTTATATATAAAGAAAAAAATTGAATTTCTGATTGATTAACTTCATACATGGAAATTTTTGAATTTTCTCCAAACTTTTTTCTTAAAACTATTTTGTGATTTTCAAGTTTCAAATATATTAACAAATATGATGTTTCTGTGAGTAACAATTCAAACTGGAATTATCCATACCTTCCTATTTCTTTTAATAACTGGTTAGTATTTTTAAAATCGAGAAATTGAGTAAATATTGTATTTATTATTCATTGGACTGTTAATATTAAATCTGTCTCTACAAATTAATGACTTTATGCCATTTTAGTCCTTTCATGTATGTTTGATGATGTTTAATAAAAGACAGAACTCAGTAGAGTTATATATAAAAAAAGAAATTGAATTTTTGATTGATTAACTTCATACATGGAAATTTTTTAATTTTCTCCAAACTTTTTTTCTTAAAACTTATTTTGTGATTTTCAAAATTCAAATATAGTAACAAATATGATGTTTCTGTGAGTAACAATTCAAACTGGAATTATACATATCTTCCTATTTTTTTTAGTAACTGGTTAGTATTTATAAATTCGAGAAATTAAGCAAATATTGTAGTATTTATTATTCATAGGAGTGTTAATTTTAAATCTGTCTCTACACGTTAATGACTTTATGCCATTTTAATATTTTCATGTATATTTAATGATGTTAAATAAAATACATAAATCAGTAGTTATATAAAAAAAATTTTAATGACTAACTTCATATATGGAAATTTTTGAAATTTCTCCAAACTTTTTTTTATTAACTTATTTTATGATATTTAAATTTCAAATATATTATCAAATACGTTAGGATGTTTCTGTGAGTAACAATTCCAAACTATTATTATTTTCCATACTTTTCTAGGAATTTTTTTCAGTTTGATTGGAATTCTACAAACTTTCAAATTTATTAATTTTTGTTTCACTGGTTAATATTTTTAAAATCGAGAATTTGAGCAAATATTTTAGTATTTATTATCTATAGGAGTGTTAATTTTAAATATGGCTCTACACATTAATTATTTTGTGCCATTTCAGTATTTTCATATATATTTGATGTTTAATAAAAGATTAAACATACTAGAGTTAAAGAAAATATTTATTTTTTTTATTGATTAATTTCATTAACTATGTGTATTAATATCAAACAAATTTGTGTTTCATGTATTGCAATTTTTGAAATTTCTCCAAACTTTTTTCCTAAAACTTATTTTATTTTGTAATTTTCAGATTTTAAAATCTATTAACAAATACATTAGAGTGTTTTGGTGAGTAAAAATTCTAAACTACAATTCTCCACACCTTCCTAAGAATTTTTTTTCAGTTTGATTAGAATTCTACAAACTTTCGTATTTTTGTTTTTTAACAGGTAATCTTTAAAATATGTATTTTTGAAAGAAGTATCAATTTTAAGGTGATTCTACATTTTAATGATTTAATACCATTTTAATCAATGTCATCTTCCTGTATTTTTATTTTATTTGTATTAAATTTTGTTTTAAACTTTTTCCTTTTTCCTAACTAACTTTTTCATAACTTTTCCTAATTTTTCCTAACCTTACCTAACTTTCTCCTAACTTTATCCTAACTTTCTCCTAACTTTTACTGTTAACTCATTTTTTGATTTTAAAATTTTCCTAAAGTTTTTCTAACTTTTTCCTAACTCTTTCCCAACTTTTTCCTATTTTTCTAACTTTTATTCTTAACTCATTTTTTGATTTTAAAATTTCAAATAGATCAACGTATACATTATGATGTTAATACTACATCCCTTCCTAAAACCCACTTTGATTAGAATTCTACATACTTTCCTAATTTTTTTTTGTTCTGTTTTATAACTGGTTCATATCTTTGAAATCGATAAATTGAGCATACTGTGCAACAAAACGACAAGATCAACCATTTCACAAACTCCGTTGTTCGTTTCCAATTAGGAAGTTTCCCAGCATGCTGGATCTGGGGGATATCTCAACTCCGGCAAAACTACAGCGATGCAGCTCTAGCGGAACGTTAGCTAAATTTATGAATAGCTAATGTTCTATATCGATTAATAGAAATAGTCTGTGAACACTGAATGGATATATTTCAAAAATGTTCAAGAGTTGTTAATATTTTTTAATGTAAAGAATGGACCAAAAACTAATAATGGCTGGTGTGTTTTATATTTGTGACAGGAAAGTGTTATGATTAATCGATTTTATCCATGCACCGGTAACAAAGGTGCTATTATCTTGACATCTTACAATTTTACCCTAAATTCATCTGGCGGCTCCCAGACTAATAATAGTATGCAATATATCGATTAATATTTGAAACGTGCAGGTGTTGCTCTGTTATCAACCCGCTGGAGGTCGTAAGGGAACCATACATCATTCCGACCTCTACACCTTCTCCTCTGGAACGGGGAGATTCCAAACGGGATAGGCTACGAACAGGATACGGCGAGATAGAAGGGAATAGAAAGGAGTAGAAACGTTTCTGCCATATATCAGCGAGACAAATTAAATTATCCCGGTGTCTAAGAGATAAGTCAAGGGATTGAAGATGAAGATGTTTGTGAAGGTTAAAACGTGAGGATATTAATATATTTATTTGAAATGGAAATAAGGACAATGGAATTTTTTTAGTTCATACATTTTTTTCATCAATATTAAAAACTTTCTTTTTAAGGATTTAATATTCTTAGTGTATGAAACCCCATGATGTCAAAAAATTATGAGTGATAATAGTCTACCATTGACAGGAGTTCTTTGTACTTGCTATCGAGTGTTGTTGGAGTTGGGAGTTGCTCCAGATTAACAACCAGTGTTGAAAAAGAACGTTTTGTCAGAGTAAGGAACATCTTTTAGCCCAGATAGAATAACATCCATATATTGTTCAAATAATATCCCTGATGTCCATAGTAATGTCGGTGTAGATGTCCACAAATTATCCAAAAGCAATACATAAAGAGTCCATAATTGGAGCCGATATGTCAATCAATGGAGTTTCAATGGAATTGACGTGTGTTATCTGGGAGTACTGTCCGCGAGTAGCTTAGATTAGATTTAATTTGGACTGTAGGTCATGTGGCCTCCCCAACCTCGATCTTTTTAGATCGATTGTGAATATTCTTTAATCGTTGTTTAGAGTACCTTGAACAGTTCGGTCTTTTACAGTAAACTCCATAGAATAAGGAGTACTTCTCCGGCGTAGCTAGTTGCCCTTGGTCCTTTCTTACCAAGTGTAAGGAATCTCAGTTTCGATAGATCTTCGTAGTAGCACAAAACGTGTTCTGCACTGTTCTCTCATTCCTGACCTAATCGGCGTAAGGTCTCTTCTGTCAAGCCGATATTATACATATGTTTGTTAAGAATATAATGTCTTGTTAATAGACCTGGAATGTGGTGAATTTTTCCACCATTTCTAAGATTTTTTTAACATCCACCGCTTTATGTATGTTCTGATAGCTGTCTTTGTGATACAACAGAAGGGTTCTAGGTCAATAAGAGCCTTTGAGGCTTCTTCTCAGGCTAGTAAATCAGTCTCTTCGTTACCAGTATGGTACCGGTGGCCTGGTACCCAGGCTGTTAGTCTGTTTTGACCAGCTCTGTTAGGGCTTCCAAACAGTCTCACACAAGCTTTTAGTGTACCTGTATAGAACTGAGTGCTTTTAACGT
This sequence comes from Psylliodes chrysocephalus, assembly GCA_927349885.1. Taxonomy (NCBI): domain Eukaryota; kingdom Metazoa; phylum Arthropoda; class Insecta; order Coleoptera; family Chrysomelidae; genus Psylliodes; species Psylliodes chrysocephalus. Next base: position 85,878,900 of record OV651817.1, read on the forward strand.
GGCTTGACTGTCTGAGTATATGACAATGATTTTTCCATTTAACTTATATCCTGAAGACTATTTTGCACAGCGATGTATTGTTGCTATTTCTGCTTAGAATACTGTTGCATCTTTACCTAAGCTCAGTGAGATACTTAAACCTTCATAGGATTTAGAGCAGTCTGTATGCCAAGTGAATTCTGCGTGAATAGAAGGTCCTCCTGTCCACGCTTACTACTTGTCTGGTATACTTACTTTATATTGATTTTAAAAGCTGTACTTTGGGAGCATTTCGTCTGAAGGCATTCCCATTATTTGGTCGTTCTCCAACTCTTTATATAGCTGGCTGTAGTCATGTAGTCCATGCCAACCGCTTATGGGTGATGGATCTTTGTGCCAGGTCTGTGCTTAGCTTTAAATGAATATATCTAGTGGTGTTACGTTTAGCACGACTTCTAGAGCTGCTGTTGGAGCGTTCTCTCGTGGTACTCAGGCCTGCTTGCCTTTGAATACCGTTAAGCTGTCGAATGTTTCCATCTTGCCGAGTCTTTGGCAAGTTACTTTTATGCCAACGGTAAATGTCAAATAGTTAAAGTTGTCATTAGACTGATATTTTGGTAAAAATCACATTGAGTAGTACTTATCTATTATATATCTATCTCTATCGTATCGTGTTTCCCTTGGACTGATCATTTTGTCTTTGTATAGTGTGATCTTTTGTTCATCGATATATAAAACAGTATCGTGACTAACTAACTGGCGCACAGCCGAAACATGTGGACCTAGTGACTTGAAACATTGAAGAAATATTCCTCTGGTACCCTAGGGTCGCACCAAACTTCGTACCTGAAGGGGGAAAAGGGGTGGTACAGTTTATATGCAGAAAACATGGGTTCTAAATTTATTTCTTTTTGATTAAGTTCTTTTGATATTTACTAATTAATGTTTAATTAAAAGAGTTTATTAGAATTTTCATGTAAATTATTTTTTTTGGAAAAGAATAAAGCAAAAATTGTGCTTCATCGCATCCCGTCATAATAACACAGGTAAATAATACAAAACTGTAGAACAACAAACAGATAAAATCATCATTTTTGGCACTTTGACAATGAACTTAGGTTATTTCTGGTATCTCTAATTTTCCTCACCTATGCATCCTTGGTATGCCGTGCTACGCACTCTCCGCCATGCCAGCTCTAATGCCCATCGTCCCACAGTGGCGTACCTTAGATAAATTTCCTATAATTTCTCACTGGTAATTACCACTTTCAACTAGACGTACAAATATATGTAATTACTCATATGAGGCGGTATTAATCTTAACTCGTAATTACAGAAATATACGAAATAATTTGGCTGGATTTATTAGTTCTAATGGACGAATTAATATTCCAGTAGTCATAATTTTACAGAAAAAAATTAGTAAGCATGTTGCTTATAAATACAGGGGGACAACAAACACTAGGTAAACATGTTTTAATAGAATTTATACTAAGAATGTGATCAGAAAAGTATGGAATAATATTTTTTGCATCTTTATTTATGTACTCTATGCTTTAAATGTAATTATTTGTGTATTTTAATAACTTTTTTACTTTCCTATACAAAATTTTCCTAAAATGGTCCGTATTCGAGAAATTTGACAAAATGTAAAAAAAATATTTTTTTATAAAAATTGTTTAAATAAAAGTTGTTTGTAATATAATTCTCTAAATTTTTATTCTATACATAATTTCTCTAAAATGGACCGTATTCGAGATATTTGAGAAAATGTGTAAATTTAGAATTTTGAAGAAAACTCAAAAACGGATAAAGAAAAAAACATTAAATTTTAAACTTAAGGTTTATTTCGGCCTGAAGTGAAATGATTACATTTTGGACAAAGTCGGAACATCTAGGGGGGTACTTTATGGGAGGCCGTTTTTATATTTTATGGAATATATCCGTTATTTATGTTTGGAGAAGAAAATTGTTCAAATAAAAGTTACTTCTAATATTATTATCTATAATTTTTGTACTATACAAAATTTTCCTAAAATGGTCCGTATTCGAGAAATTTTACAAAATGTAAAAAAAATATTTTTTTATAAAAATTGTTTAAATAAAAGTTGTTTGTAATATAATTCTCTAAATTTTTAATCTATACATAATTTCTCTAAAATGGACCGTATTCGAGATATTTGAGAAAATGTGTAAATTTAGAATTTTGAAGAAAACTCAAAAACGGATAAAGAAAAAAACATTTAATTTTAAACTTAAGGTTTATTTCGGCCTGAAGTGAATTGATTAGATTTTGGACAAAGTCGGAACATCTAGGGGGGGTACTTTATGGGAGACCGTTTTTATATTTTATGGAATATATCTGTTATTTATGTTTGGAGAAGAAAATTGTTCAAATAAAAGTTACTTCTAATATTATTATCTATAATTTTTGTTTTATGTTAAAATTTCCTAAAATGGTCCGTATCCGAGAAATTTGACAAAATGTGCAAACTTCTGATTTTTATGAAAATTGTTGAACTAAAAGTTGTTTGCGATATCGATCTCTATAATTTTTGTTTATACATGATTTTTCTAAAATGGACCGTAATGGAAAAGTGCTAAATTTAAATTTTTCAGTATTTTCGTTTTCAATAGAAAAATGTTTCGAGGTAGATGTATGTGGACAATGTATATATTTAGTTTATCCTCTAAACATTTATAGAGATGCTGCAATAGGTTGTACAAAATAACCGAAAAAAAAAAGCCTATAAAAACTAGATAGGAAAGTCATGTGTTGGACACATCAGATTTTTATTAAAAGTATACAGAAGGGGTCTTAAAATGGAGCCTTGTTGTACACCTGTTGAAATATTTAAACTTGATGACACTAATTGCTATCAATACTTTACTAGTTGTGATCTATTAGTAAAGTAGTTCTTGAAAAAAATTATACTATTGATTTTAGAATTGCAAATGATAAATTAAGTAAAACCAGTATTGCAATATTTCTTTAGCATCTAGGCCCACTATCTCTATCTGACAAACCAATTGAAAAAAAAAAATGCATAATTACCAAAATTGATCATTAAAATGCAATCAACAAATAACGCAATTTTCCCGATTAATATTAATGATAATAAAATTAGAGAGATAAGATCTCCATGTTTAAAAGTTCGTAGTAAATCAATCCCCGGACAATATATGGGTACCTATGTTCATAAATCAGCGTTGTTTGAGTAAAGATGACCCATATGTGAAGTGTTTTAATTGGATATAATAACAGGCCCTGTTTACGTGTCAAAGCAAACATATTTATCAAGGTGGGGAAAGTACCGTCGTTGGGGAGGAGTACCGCGCTCTATAATTACCGGTCTGGTACGTAGTAGGTTCGTTAGCTACTCGGGTTTTGGTGTTTGGATGCTGCTACCAAAAGGTCTTGGGTTCGATTGATTTATCGATTGGGTAAATCCATCATTCCTGTCTTCGTGGGTGTTACGTAAGACGGTAAGGGGCGTTATTACGGTTGTTACAGCTACTTGGTGGTTGGAATATTCTAGCACGGGTTCTAGACATTGTAAATATATCGGAAAATAACGAGACTTAATTTTACTGTCGTGAAGAATATTAAACTTGAGTACTGAGGGAACATGAAACAGACGACAAAATATACTCAACTTAAGAGAAAAACTTACATTACAAACTAAAGACCGTCGGTGGTTTACAAGGTATAAAAATAACAACTCAAGGGTGTGGAACATAAATGCTACAAAACTGTTTACTAGACTAAACTAAATCTGTCTTCATTTTAATTTTAACGATTGCATAAATTTGAGACAAAAAAGTGCCCCGATGGATTTAAAATTTGTTCCCTATTGCACTATTATAATATGGCAGGCCAACGTAAACGAATCATATTATTTTCATGTCACATGTCAGAAGTAGGTAATTTTATAAATAGTACACCATGCAATTTTTGAGCTTTATAAGAATTATATTCTATATTATATTATTTTCTAAACTTAATAAGAAAGAAGAGAAGTTCAACACCCTTCTTTTGTTGTTGCTTTTGTTGTTGGAATACTAGGTTATAATTCTAGCAAAGTGGCTTTCAACAGTGGAAACTCAAAATATATTTTAAATAAAATATTTAACTTCTGACACTTTTATTTTATCAATCAATACAATCAACTACTAGATAGCCGATACAAAAAATATAATAAATATAATATATATAAACTATAGTAACGACATTACATTTTCAGTAACTATAGCGACAATAATGAAGTTTAATACATGATTTCGAAAACTTTTGAAACAGTATTGTATTTACTATAAATAGTTTGAAATAGAGGGCACTCAAATAACTCTAGCAATGTTGTTACTGATGGTAAATTTTATATTCTTCTAAAGTTAGATATATCCACCGGATGAAGATATTTATATTAAAATATAAAAATTGAAATAACAATAGAACCTTTCTTCTTCTTTTTAAATAAATAAGAAATACAAAACTTTCTTAATTTTCTTATAGTACAAATTTGGTTTAGAAATTATCCAACTTAAATAAAATTTGACATTTTAGGTTATCACGGTATATACAGGGTGTTTCAAAAGATTGGTCATAAATTATACCACATATTCTTGGGTCAAAAATAGGTTGATTAAACCGTACAAAAGTTCATCCAAAAATAGTTACAGGGTGTATAAGATAAAAATTTAAATCAATTTTTTTAATGTTGCTCTTAAACCGTTTGGCATTTTTTCATGAAATTTTATATGACGTGTTAGAATACCATGACTAATAATACCGAGGAAAAGACAATATTTTTTTCTTGATTTTTATAGGTTTTTGGAGGGGGTCACCGCTCTTTTCTCCACTCAACTTTCTTGTAACGCCACTGGAATGCAACATCCATTTGGAAACTTTTTTGTTTCTTAGTATTTGTTTGTAAAAACTTTAGTTTAGACGATACAGTCATTTGAAATGACAACTTAAAAATATTCATACATTATACAACTAGACGACTGAAAATTTTCGATTATACGAGACGTATTGCCTGAAACACCACGAGACCGTAGGTCGAGTGGTGTTTTGTTAGGCAATACGTCGAGTTTCGGAAATTTTCAGTTGTCGAGTTGTATACAGATAGACTATAGCACGAAATTATTAAAAAAAAAATAAAAATAATGAAAAAAAAAAAGAAAAATAAAGAAAAAAAGAAAAAAAAAGTTTCCTAGGGGAATCGAACCCTGGACCTTGCGATTGCAGAGCGAGAACTCTATCGCTAGACCACCTGGATAATTTAAATAACATTTCTATTTATATATATATAGTAGGTAGACAGCAATCTACTAAATTTCAAGTTATTTCAAGTTCTATTTACCTACAAAAAAGTTCATGAAATGAAAATAAAAAGTACATAGGTAATTTGTTTTATTTAAATTTATTTATTACTTATATTGAACGTACAATTATTAAAAACATTATTTGACATTGGAGCCACGGCACTTGTAGAGCAAAGAGTGGAGGATGTTGTAGTTGTCTCATTTCTTAAATTTGATATAATGTTCTTATGATGGTCCTCATTTAACTGCAGGTATGGTTGTATTGAATGCTCTGAAGTATGACCCGTAATTTTAATAATTTCTTGGACACTAGTGCCTGCTTTTGATAATCCACTTATTGCGGTCGATCTGTTAGAATGATTGGTTATTTTTACCTTTTTTGTATCGATTCCTATAGCTTCTGCAGACAGTTTTGTCCATTTATTAATTTCGTTTACTCCAAGTGGACAATTTTTATACCAGCAACTAGTCGGATATTTGTCCCAGTCTTTATTTACAGTAAGAAATAGACGTCTGGTTTTTATATTTTTGGTCCGTTTGCTCATCATTTTATTGTACAATCTAACAGGACAATGAGTGGGGTTTTGTGTATTTGGAGTTAACCATTTACTATCAGTAGTTCGTTGATTTCCTCCTTGGGCAGTTTTGGAAAAAACAGTATTATATTCAATACGTCCTGTTTTCTTGCCGTAGTTGTCTGTTTCTTCCACAAAATAGTCTAAAAGAGCTGACACAGCCTCACCACCACGCCAGGCTAGTTCTATGGCTGCAATATGATAAAATTTACGCTGGAGTCCGGAGGGTGTATTTTCATCTAATGCATTTAGAATTTTCTCAATATCTTCAATATTTAATGCAATAGAGCTACTCTTTCTTTTTGACGGAATAGCTTGAAGTTGTTTGCGTTTGGCGTTTTTCGCGAGTACCGCAGTGCGAAAAACAATATCTTGAAATGGATCGATGGTGCGATTAAACTCTTTGAAGTATTTCTGCTGCACTCTTTTGGCAGTAAGATTCCAAATAGTTTTCACTACACCTTCCTTGTAGTCGGTGCCGTCGGCTTTTCTCATGTTGATTGCCCAATCTTTAAGAATGTTGCAAAGTTCTTCATTAGAAGTATTTTCAGTTAACTGATAACTGCGGTCATCACAAAACTTTTCAAATTGTCGCGAAACGAATGATTCGGTTTTTACCGTGTTGGTTGGTTTACTATTTTCAATAATTTTATCAATTAATTCCGTAGAAATATTGCTAAACCGAGCCATGATCAAAATTGACAACTGTCAAATTTTGAAATGGAGATCACAGTTACCTATCCCTCGAGTTTTGACATAAGTGAATATTCGAACTCTTGTATATTCGATTATACAAGGGTTCGAATATTCGATCTGCGTCATAATAAGTAAATAACCGTTGTAATACATGATAACTATGGAAAATCGAGCGTTTTCATTGGTTCATATTTCAATGAGTGGTATAGTCAATGGAAATTCTACTTATGAAAAATATCAAAATCAAGTTTATTTTTAAATTACAAACTAATGTCATCAAAAAATAAAAAAATTAATTTAACAGGTGTTTAAAATTACATTCTCCTCCTGTATACACTTACTACATAGTTTTAACAATAAAAATGGAATTTTGATATTTTTGCATACGTATAATTTACATTGAATATTTTTAAGATGTCCATTTTAAGTGGAGGCAATTCTGGTAGCTCTCACAACGATTTTAATTTAAAAAATACAAACTGCAAAAATCAGAGAAGCTTCCGAAAATTCCACAAAAAATCTAATTGTCATAATATTAAACATAAACAGCGGCAACGTTGCGGTGAGCGATCTGCCGCTGACGCCATCAAGCTAGAATCGGCTAGAACCGACCAGCCGGACCAGCGCGTTAGTGTTCGAGAACGATCAGGATTGCTTTGAACGGGATAAATACGCACGGCGCGGCGACATTGCGCTTAGTTTAAAACTGAACGCGTAACCTTGTCCAGCGGTTGGGTTAGTAGAGAACAACAAAAAATAATATTAAGGCAAGCAGTTGTAAGAAGGTAAAGACATATCACTTTCATTCGGAATGGGAAGAACAATACTTTTTTACAGAAGTTAAAGATAAAAATGTGTGTTTGTTATGTAATACTTCGGTCTCCGTTGCTAAAAAAGGAAATATTGAGAGACATCATAAAGAATTTTTATAATAATTTCATGGGTGCAGGGGATTTAGCTGACCAAATGTCAGGCTTATATGACATGGACCGCAAGTTGGGTAAATGGTGGAAAAAAGTTTTTTTAGGTTGCTAATGGTTGTCATAGTCAATAGCTGGATAATATATGAACTTCATAGACAAAAATTACCATTTCTAGATTTTGTAATCCAACTTGCCGAAGAGATGATTGCTTTTGGTAAAGAAAAATCAAAAGTACACGTTCGAAAGAGGTCCAATCCAGTTTATTTAAACGGAAACTAAATATTTTTTTACACCGTACCATACCTGAAAATAAACATTTTAAAAACTGTTTCTAGTTTTTTATATACCGGTGGGACATATACATCCCACTTGTCAAAGTTAAAAATCCAAATTTTTTAAACTGTACGTATTCTGGAAAATATATTACTAAAACATATAATCATTTTTTTTGTTTTAAATCTTGTAATATTAAAAATAAAAAAGTGGGGCTGAAAGGGTTAAAGTATTGAAGAGTTTTTGACATTTGAAATTAATTGTTAACTCGAAAAGTTATTTTATTTTTAATATAAAATACTCATAGATTGTATGAAAAATAAATAATAAAATAGAATGTTTTTTTTTTAAATACAGAAGTACGAAATTTTTTAAACATTTTCTCAGTTTTTTTAGAAAAAACGAAATAGAATTTTAAACAACTGATTCCAAGGAAGATTATATTTAACCTATACCTACACGTACAGGTTTTTCTTAAATTTAAATTAAAACCCTTATAATTTTCGGACAAGGATATCTCAAAAAGTAATTTATTTAAAAAATTAAAATTTGGGCAAAATGAATAGGGCAATAATATCTGAAATACGCATGTATTTTAAAGTTTTAATTCCTTTCAGTTTTCAAGGAAAAAATCAAAGGGCTTTAAATTTTGAAATATAATGAAAATAAATATATTCACTAACAGCACTATTCTTAATATAATCCTCAAATTTGGGCCCTTAATGTCTTGTTAATAAGTTTTTAAAATTCACCAAAATTAGTGGCTAAAACGCCTCGTTAAGTGCTATCTTCTGGTGTAAACTACTGTAAACTGGTGTAAACTGGTGTAAACTGGTGTAAACTGGTGTAAACTGGTGTAAACTGGTGTAAACTGGTGTAAACTGGTGTAAACTGGTGTAAACTGGTGTAAACTGGTGTAAACTGGTGTAAACTGGTGTAAACTGATAGTTACAGACGAGTTACACTAGAAGGCAGCACTTAAAGAGGCGTTGTAGCCACTAATTTTGGCCAATTTTAAAAAATAATTAACAAGACATTAATACCTCAAATTTTGGAATTATATTAAGAATAGTGTAGTTGAGGAATGTATTTATTTTCATTATGATATTTCAAAATTTGAAGCTCTTTGATTTTCTTTCTCTTGGAAACTAAAATGATTTAAAACTTTAAAATATATGCAAATCTAGATAATATTACCTAATTTATTTTACCAAAATTTTAACTTTCTAACAAAATTACTTTCTGAGATATTGTTGTCCCAAAATTATTCACCTAAAAAGTGGGGTACTACAAACCCTTTTGTATACATTGCTTTGAAGCGAAATAAATGAAACATATCCTTTATTGAATTTTAAAATATTATCCTGTCGAATATTTATGATCCTTTGAAATCACAAATTTTTGTAACAATAAACATCCGAAATAGTTTTTTTTTGGCATTCAAATTTACTACGTTTCGCCGTTAAATCTAAAAGGACAACAAAAAAAGGACGTTTCAGCAGATCGAGTTAGTATAGCAGCAGGTTGAGAAGGACCAAGAGGCAGTATCCACTGAGGGCAGTATTTCAATGTCGAAGTTGGCCGTGCACGGTCCATTAGGCAAACTCCCACTAATGGCCCGTTACTCAACGGGCAAACAATATCCATCCGTTCCGTTTAAAAAGATTGATTTTGGTCGAACGGAATGAAAGAAAGAAAGCGAACGGGTGCTGGACGGCCTTCGCCGGCAGAACCGTACTCGAAAATATCGATTCCCATTTTTACAAAAGTTTCAATTATGAATATCTCAAAAACTATTGACGTTACGAGGAAAACGTTAAAGACCTTTTTTGTTAGAAATTAAATTTACTACAAATTCTTTTATATAATTATTTTTGTATTTCTAACCATTTTCGAGTTAGGATGCTTCAAAATTTGTAAAAAGTTGTTTTATAAAATGTCAAATAACAATCTGGTAGAATGTTCTATTCTGAACAATTTATATTCAAAATATTATGTTATAGCACTAACAGTTTATAAGATAAATTACAGAAATAGTCAATTACATTACAAGTATAGTATAAGTGATGTATAAGTGTAAATATTTTTTCTATAACCTTAAAATTATTATTGATAATAGTTTACAAACTATAGCCTGTCAAAAATCATTAAAAAAGAAAATTTATTTAGATATATATTAAATAAAATTGATCAGAAATAAATCTTTTAATACGTACGTTTATTTTACAAAATAATTATAAAATTACTCTAAAATTATTCCAAAATTATTCTAGAAAGAGCATATTTTAACCTGATGTAAGGATTTAAAATATCTATTACATTCCACCTCAAGAAATCTTCAATTAATGCTGCTGCTCTGCATTAGATTACTTATGGATGACCCTGTATATCTGTACTACGTTGTCTTCAATTCTTGTACAATTATAGAAAAGATTAATTAAGTATATTGCTATGTTTATTTTTTATACTCTGCATTTTAAATTCTCGAGATTACGACGGATTTGCACCCCTGCTACGGTCCTGCGGGAAGGCGGCCGTCCGAATAGGACGCCGAGGGGGTGGCAGGGGGGAGTCACAGAGGCGACTGTTCGGTCAGCGCTCACTATTTCATTTTAATGGTCCCCATGCTCCCGGATTCCATTAAACTGTTTTCTCCTGCAAAGTTTACTTTTGCCACTGGGACCATTAGGTTGATGCAGCAGGAAGCAATCCTGCCAAAAGGAGAACGATTGATAGATGGCGCGGCAGTTGCACAAGCTGTTGCCTTCCTTAAAAGAGACGATTCGAGAGTTTTCTGCGGAGTCTGCAACTCATAATTTTGGAATTTGTTGAAAATAACAATCCAATTTTCTTTTGCGGAAATTAGGGATTTCGGGAAGGGGATATTACTGGAATTGCATCGGTTGGGGTATTATGATCAAATTATTGAAGGAAGTGTACATTTTAAATTTGACTGCATACATTAATGACTTTATCAGTATTATCATATATTATTATAGGCAGAGCCATGGTATTATCTAGATTTAACTACCAAAAAATCATTGCAGTGGTTCAGAATTATTTTGTTGACATTACGGAAAATCAATCTTTTATATATTTCGTTTATTAAGTCATTCCAAGGATTTTTGAAGACATTAACAATTTTAAATATCCTGATAAATCAACAATTTTGTTGCAACTTCATCAATTATTATTGAAATATTAGTTTTTTAAGTTAAATCTAATTAAAAAACTATTTTTTATTGCTCTTAATTGCCATTAAACATTTGAAAAAGATGCAAATGATATCTTCGGCCGCTGTAGACATTTCAAATTCAAATTAAATCACCGGAAAAAGAGGGCAAACTAGAGATTAAGACAAAAAAGTTAATAAAAAAAACTTTAAATCGTCGTTGAATGTCAAAATATCGCAATTTAAATGATCGGCCTAGCTATTGACAGCTGAAAATGGTGCTTTGGTATCGAAGAAATGAATTAAATGGAAGGTCAATATTCTCATTTAGATGATACGAATATAATTAAAGGTGAATTTATATTGCCGTTTGATGTAAACTTTTAATTCACTTTACATATTTAGATAGTATCTGAAAGTACTTGTATTCTAAGGATTTATTACACCTAGTTCTAAAATAAAAAATGTGTTCTCAAGCAGGTGCAAATATATTATTCTGTTAAAGATAATGTATAGAAATGTTTATATAATGTCGAATTAGAGTATTGTATTGCTTAATGCGATTGGTATGTGTTCTACTGATATTTTATTGTAATGCGCAATCAATTTGTCCTTCGTAGATATTAGTTGCTTTTTGAAGTTCTCTGGTGCGCAGGTTTTCTTTGGATAATCATATATTGATCTAAGTACCTATGCAAGGTATAAAACTCCTACCACAGCTTATCCCATATAAGCGAAACCCGGTAAAAGGTTAAAGAATTTTATTTACAACCATATATGTAATGTTGTCATTACTAACGTTATTGAAGGTTGGAAAGTGTCACATTACACACCTCTACTTCCTGCCCCCACTTCCCGCCCTCACTTCCCGCCCTCGCTTCCCGCCCTCACTTCCTGCCCTCACTTCCCGCCCTCATTTCATCTATTCCAGATGAATATTTTTTATATTTAAAATTAAATAACACATTTTTTTGACTAATTTTATATACCTATTTAATGGCAAACAATAAAAAACAACAATGAACTAAAATACAACAAACTACTTATTGATATTTATTATTCGCGAATTTAATATCCGGCTTTATCTGACATTTATTTATATTGGTGACAGTTGTTTACCCCGTAATTACAGTAACAATATATTTACTTGATTATTCTGAAAAAACCGCGCGCTTGGCAATTTGTCGTTAAATGTAATATTTTGGGTATGTTCAGAACGAAACAGAGATTTATTAACTTTGATCGAAATATGATGGTTGTAAATAAAATAGTATACAAACCTCGGTAGAAAGTTTCATTCCTGTCTCGAGATCATAGCTAACCTCGACGCTTCGCGTCTCGGTGATCTAACTAATCTCACGATAGGAATGAAACTCTTCTCACCTCGGTGTGTAATATACTATTGAAATGACAATTTTCTAACCTTAAATTATGATTGCTTTCTTGAATGCGAGCAGTACTAGAACTACTGCTGATTCTAACTGAAAGTTCTTTTTTATCGATGCTTGTTGATCTGGGTTAACTTCTCTTTTTGAGCAAGAGCTCTTGTCTTGTCAATTGTCTTCAAATGTGTATGGCATAGATGGTTAAACAGTATTGCTTTGTAAATATTATTGAGTTGCCAGGATTGGTGTAAACAATAAGCATTTTACTGACAGGGTTGTCAGTAAGAAACATGAAAATGTGCAAATTTTAGAACATATATAGTCAGGAAAGATCATGCCATGTCCGCGTTAATCTAATCGATCTGACGGAAGTGGTAGCCATGTTGTACTATGGATGACTCATCATCATATGATAAATGGTTTCTAAAATTGGTTTATAATTTTAGTGATTAAAATTTGTTAATAATTTGAATGTTTTATGTATTAATTTAAACTTTTATCAAGCGTATGTTTTGTAGACATTTTTAAAAAGCGTCTAGCGTTTTAGTATTTATTTAGTATTACTGTTAATTTTAAATTATCCGCGTAAAATGACGAACAAGACAATATGGTCAGTTGTTCGTCTTGTGGATATAGCAGCACAGCTAAAAGTAAAAAGGAATAATCAACATTTCATAAGCAAGTATTTTGTTCTCTCAATTTTCAACCACATTAAAGATTTAAAAAAAAATTAAATTTGTAAACAAATATGCGATCTGCGATCAACTGTGCTCATAGGCGTAGTCTCATGGTTTATAGGGTATACATACTTTTATTTAAACAATTCTTTTATGCAATTTTAAGATATTTATGTGGTTGTTAAAATGAATAAATTATTGTTCAATTTAGATTTATAAATTGATTGCAAGTAAACAATTTTTAGATTTCTTAAAGATTCTAGATTTACAAATTATATAAATTAATCCCAGGTAGACAATTTTCAGATTTCCTAAAGACTCTCAAAAAACAAAGTTATGGCTTGAGTTTATGTAACAAACAAATTGTAAACCAAAATCCTAATTTTTTGTGTTCACGCCATTTTAAAGCAGATTGTTTTGATCGAATCTCAAAACCAAGAATAAGACTTCTACCAAAAGCTGTTTCAACAATAAAAGTGGTCCGGTTGAAGTATATAAGTAAATAAATTCTTTACTAACTATAACATGTGCCGTTTTTTTCTTTTAATAGAAGTTTATTGTATGAATGTGATGCACCCTATATAATTTATTACAAAGTTATTTCCAAAAACGAACACAAATAGAATTAATAATATCTCAAGTAAGGAAATAAGCAGCATATCGCATGCCTCAAGATACTGTCTTAGGTCCTATCTTGTTTAATTTTATTATAAATAATTTGTCATTTAAATACAGATGGAAATATTGTAAGTTTTTCAGACGACACAGTTATTCTGTAAAATGCAGAGAACTGGAACTAATTAAAATGATTAATAGAAACAGATGTTATAAAAATTTTCGAATGGTTTAATTATAAAAACTTACAAATCTTTGATAAAACTTATGTTGTTCCATTAAACAGTTACAAAAAGATGGCCTCTTCCTATAGAAACAATAAAAGGTAACGATCAGTAGTTTCATATAAGTATTACAAATATCAATTACCTCATAACTGGACTAAGCATACAAATAATGCGTTGAATATACATTTAAAAATCTGATGTGTCCAAAACACATGACTTTCCTATCTAGTTATTACATTCTTTTTCCGGTTATTCTGTACAACCTATTGCAGCACCTCCATAAATGTTTAGAGGATAAAATAAATATATACATTTTCCACATACATCTACCTCGAAACATTTTTCTATAGATATTCATTGGAAATGAAAATACTGAAAAATTTAAATTTAGCACTTTTCCTACAATTTTTCCATTACGGTCCATTTTAGAAAAATAATATATAAACAAAAATTATAGAGATCGATATCGCAAACAACTTTTATTTCAACAATTTTCATAAAAATCAGAATTTTGCACATTTTGTCAAATTTCTCGAATACAGACCATTTCAGGAAATTTTGACATAAAGCAAAAATTATAGATAATAATATTAGAAATAACTTTTATAAGAATAATTTTTTCTCCAAACATAAATAACAGATATATTCCATGAAATATAAAAACGGCCCCCCATAAAGTACCCCCCAGATGTTCCGACTTTGTCCAAAATCTAATCATTTCACGTTAGGCCGAAATAAAACTTAAGTTTAAAATTTAATGTTTTTTTCTTTATCCGTTTTTGAGTTTTCTTCAAATTTCGAAATTTACACATTTTCTCAAATATCTCGAATACGGTCTATTTTGGAGAAATTATGTAAGGGATAAAAATTACAGAGAATTGTATTACAAACAATTTTTGTTTGAACAATTTTTATAAAAAAATATTTTTTTACATTTTGTCAAATTTCTCGAATACGGACCATTTTATGAAAATTTTGTATGGAACAAAAATTTTAGATAATAATATAAGAAGTAACTTTTATTTGAAGAATTTTCTTCCCCAAACGTAAATAACAGATATATTCCATAAAATATAAAAATGACCACCTATAAAGTACCCCCCCAGATGTTCCGACACTGCCCAAAATCTAATCAGCACATTGGACACTGGAACAAAGCTTAAGTTTAAAATTTGGTGTTTTTTTGTGTATCGGTTCATGAGTTATGCGACACACAGACACACACACACACACAGACATCATCGCGAAAATAATCAAAACGGATTCAGGGGACCTCAAAACGTAAAAATCCGTCGAAAACTCGAGGTCGAAAAAAATCATGATTCCTATACTTTCCTTATATCTGTATACAGGTAGGAAAGTAAAAATAATCTATTTTGCTCTCATAGAATCATTATTACGTTATAGGATCCTTTCTTGGAAAGGTGTTTTACCTGCTTATGCAAAATTTACAGCAAATACAAAATACAAATTTATCTATGTGAACTACTCTTATCAAATTATTTAATTGTTTTCACTAAACAAATCAATAGAAATTAAAATTGACAGCATAACCTGGCACCATCTAGTATTTGAATACTAAACACAATGTAGAAAACTGTAATAGTAAGTACGGTTTAAATTGACGAATCAATTCTTAAATAACTTAGTAGTGTTATGTGGCTATTACAGGATTAGTGGCCACAACCGTTGTCAGCACTTACATTTTCCCACTGAATTCGGGTGCAACTATACAAATAATTTTAATAACAAAAAAAAATTGAAGAAGCTCTGGGTGTAAGATGTATTTATACTTGAAAATGTCGGAACTAAAACCCGTAAAACCAGCCTTCGCCTTTAGTGAATTTGACAACACAATTAGCCCATAAAAATAATACGAAATCTGTTACAGAGTCTGTCTAGTGTACAGTTACGGCTATTGTGGGATCGTAACGTTTTTACGATTCTTATGAAGCCTTCCTTAAGAATGCCGCTTCGCCTCGAGTAGGTACTGAACGAAATCATCGTTCGGGCGCCGTTGCCACGTCGCCTTTATAACTCGCCAACTTCTCCTTGGAGAGGGTTATAAAAAGTAATATCTCCTCGCGTTTCATTCAACTAAATCGTAAAGTTCCTTATGGTTTGGCCACTTTTAACCTCGTTTTGTTTTAGGGCCCTTAAACTCGCTTTACGGTTGCATATTATGCTGTACCCACTGTTGTTATTATCTCGTTTGGTTTACTTAAGCAGTAACAGTTATAATTTCAATTGTATCGTATTAACTGATTTGATCCTTAGCTCTTATTATGGTCATCATGTCCCCAAGGAGCAATTTTGAATATAGACTGTAAAAATTTCGTACTTACCCTCGTATAATTTCTAACTACAATACTGCATCATTAATAGAAAACTCGAAGCTATCTTTTGTCAAAAATACACACATCAGGTCATTGCTTTCGATCCAGAACAACGTAAACACATTTTTTACCAAACCAATATACAGGGTGTCCTTTAAAATGTGTCCCAAAATTCTCAGGCAGATTCCTTAACCAAAAAATGGAAAAAAAGTTCCTATAGACCTATGTCCTAAAGTGCCCCCTAAGCGAGCAACAGCCTCTCGAAATCATTTTTTTTATTTTGATTTTTTGAATTTTCTTAAAAATGGAAACAAATAAAAGAACCAAATTTTGGCTGTTAAATATGATCAATAATAGTGACCTTTTGACACCTTCAAAAAGAAATTATTTCGTCAGGGGTGTACTTGGGAATTTTTTGAAAATTTTGATTATTCATAACTTTTTTGTGTTTTTGGTAATGACTTATCCATATTTTTTTTTACATTCTACATTGAAAACTACGTCAAAAAGGAATACTTGTTTGATCTCGATTGGAGCAGCCGTTTCCGAGAAAACATCATATAAAGATATTCGTGCAGTTTAGGTTAATTTTCAATTTTGGCTGTTGTAGCCAAAAAGTTGGAAATCGAGGAACACGGCTTACATGTCCCTATCCTTACTTTTGAAGGTCTATTCAGTGGCAAAAAATATTAGTTGATACAGGGTGATCAAAAATCGGATGTGATTTTGGATTTTTGATCACCCTGTATCAAATAATATGTATTTTATGTCACTGAATAGACCTTAAAAAGTTAGGATAGGGACTGTAAGCCGTTTTCCTCGATTTCCAACTGTTTGGCTACAACAGCCACCTGAATTTGAAAAAATGTGATTTTTGAGTAGCTGTAGATCCTTTACTATTCATATTAGATAACAAGTGTGATATATCATTGAAATCAGATTATCGAGCAGATTCTAAAAATATAAAAATATACAGGGTGTTCCATTTAAAAAACATAACTTTGATTTGGCACGGCCTTATGAAACACCCTGTCACATCGTAACTAATTTTAAAATGTGAAGCTTAAAGCTGCCTACTTTTATTATAACAGATCTACAGAGCTTCCTCACACTAATCAATCACCCTGTATACTATTTTTAGCTCTCTAAATAAAATTTAAAAATTTAGTTCCCATTTATTTATTATGAAGACCATAAGGTTTGTATTTAGCTGTTTAGAATAAAAAAGTAAAAATATGTATTTTTTTGGCGTTTTTGTGTTTCATGGATAATTTTTTTCGCTCACTGATAAAAATGTTTCTTCAGTTAAACATTATTTCTAAAAGTGTTCTGGTGCGATTCGTTGTATTGTTATTATTTTGTTTAAAATGGCTCACAATAACTACAATAATGATTACACATTCGGCGAAATGACGGACATGCACTTATGTTTTGGACTCGCTTCTGGAAATGCCAATGAAGCTCGCAGACTTTATCAGGAGCGCTTTCCAAATAGGCATCTTCCATGCGCTAAGACGTTTTCTAGAATTGACGATAGACTTCGGGAAACTGGTACATTTAAGAAAAACTCTAGTAACAGTGGAAGACAAAATTATGTGAGAACTCCTGCTTTGGAAGAAGCAATTTTGGATAGGGTAGCTGAAACCCCATCGACAAGTACCAGAAAAATAGCAAATGGTAAGTAATTACTTATTTATTATTTTAGCTACCCCGTACCTTATCGTATAAAACTAGTTTTTTTACTTGTTATTGCTTCTCTTACATTTCACGACTTTTCGTATCGAAAAGAGTTGCGTTATGCAGAAAAAATCTGATTTCCCAAATCAATGGATTCTCTTTCTTAACTATTCACTACACAGATTCTCTCATTTAATTTCAGAAGTGGGAGTCGGACGTAACACGGTATGGAAAGTTTTGCGTGAACAACAATTGTACCCTTACCACATTCAAAAAGTTCAGGCACTTAAAGCTACTGATTATGAGCCGCGAGTTATCTTTTCTGAATGGTTTCTTGGAAGATGTAATCAAGATGCAATGTTTCTTAATAAAGTGCTATTTACCGATGAAGCTGGTTTCACTAGAGATGGTATAATAAATTTTCGAAATATGCATGAATGGGCTGAAGATAACCCTCATGCGGTTGTTGAACGTCACCACCAGGATAAATTTTCAATAAACGTCTGGGCTGGAGTTATTGATAATTACCTTATTGGACCATTTGTTTTGCCGAATAGGTTAAATGGAGCAGCATACAGGCTTTTTTTGGAAAATAACTTACATGAGCTTCTTGATAATATTCCGATTCAAATCAGACATAACATGTGGTTTATGCATGATGGAGCTCCACCACATTACAGCCTTGAAGCTAGACAGCACCTTAACGAAAGATTTGAGGGTAGAGTAATTGGCAGAGGTTGTCCTGTTAACTGGCCACCTCGTTCACCAGATCTAAATCCAATGGATTTTTTTGTTTGGGGTTATTTAAAATCATTGGTTTATTCCAGTCCTGTTGAAACAGTTGAAGAATTGGAAGAACGAGTTTTTCATCATTGCGAAGTTCTTAGGAATAATCCTGAAGTATTTTTTCGTGTAAGACAGTCTATGATGCGACGGTTGCGCTTGTGTGTGGAAACCAATGGTCGCCACATTGAGCATCTGCTTTAATTTTTTTTGATTTGTTTTTTTAGAATAAATATTTTTTTAAACCGTTTCTTATTATTAAATAAAAATAGTCCCACCACGACATTTGAACTACAATTATTTAGAGAGAGCTAAAAAAGTTATTTTTATTTACGAGATTCACCGAGGTAATTTAGGAAAATTGAAAATTAAGCTAAAGTGGACGAATATCTTTGGATGATGTTTTCTCGGAAACGGCTGCTCCAATCGAGATCAAACAAGTATTCCTTTTTGACGTAGTTTTTAATGTAGAATGTAAAAAAAAATATGGATAAGTCATTACCAAAAACACAAAAAAGTTATGAATAATCAAAATTTTCAAAAAATTCCCAAGTACACCCCTGACGAAATAATTTCTTTTTGAAGGTGTCAAAAGGTCACTATTATTGATCATATTTAACAGCCAAAATTTGGTTCTTTTATTTGTTTCCATTTTTAAGAAAATTCAAAAAATCAAAATAAAAAAAATGATTTCGAGAGGCTGTTGCTCGCTTAGGGGGCACTTTAGGACATAGGTCTATAGGAACTTTTTTTCCATTTTTTGGTTAAGGAATCTGCCTGAGAATTTTGGGACACATTTTAAAGGACACCCTGTATTTATTGATATATTTATCAAGTCAGCAGCGATGGCAAGGCCCTCTCCCATCACTTCCAGCTGATGGCGTATTCAATTACCATATGTGTGTGACGTCATCGGAGGCAATCGCTCATAGTTTGACAGCAAGGTCGCCCCGTCATGGCGTACTATGTTCTGTCTCGACAGTTTGTCGATATTATACATACAATAACAGGTCTGTTTTTAGTGGTTATATTATAACGTATAACATATATATTTCTCGTACTACTATGCTGTTGATATTGACGTGGATGATATATTTTATGCAGATAAAGTTGCTAAATTATGTTGGATATACAACAAAAATAACATATTTATGGCTGTGAAAATATTTGTTGTGTCCTACACGCATGTATGGAAGATTGTTGATGGTCTGGAAAGAAAATCGTAGAGGTTTCAAATAGAATTTTCGAAGTTTTTGAATTATTTTGATAATTTACAATATCCTACAGGGCTTCCCCCATTTACAGAATAAGGTGTGGACAAATAATATAAATATTCAAACATTCAGAAACAGCAAAGTTCATCCTAATATAAACAAAAACAAAAAACTAACAAATTTTGCAAAGAAAATTACATACAAAAAAATCATACATCAGAGCAAATTAAGCAATAATTGATACATAAATAAAAGTTACTAATTTGAAAAGAACACTCTTTTAACAGAACAGTTAAAAATATCTAAATTCACTTGAATATTTGAGTAGTTTATAATCATTTGATACAAAGGAGATGCCTTGTATGTGTTGGTTCTATGAGAGTGTTTGTGAAATGTATAATTATTTCGAGCATATAAAAGGTGTAGTACGTCAAGATCATATACAATATCATTAATAAAAAGTACAAATAACAATGGTCCTAAAACGGAGCCTTGAGGAACGCCGGAAGTTTGAATGTACTTCAAGGATTTATATCCGAAACATTGAATATAGAGGTAGCGATTACACAAATACGACTGAAAGAGATTTAATAAAGAATTATTAACACCTAATGCAGATAGCTTGGATAGTAAACATGCTTTGGAGAAGTCTGTGTAGACACCTGGCTTTTGCAATAAAAGGGTTGATACTTTGTCGTCTATGTATTTGTAGAACTATTTGACTCTCAGCTATAAAGCTATAAAATTATTGTCCATCCCTTTTGTTAGACAGAAAATAATTGTTTATATCTCAGTTATTTTAAAAAGGATGAACAAAGATTGATTCTTATAAATGGTCATCTAAGTTTTAAAATAATTGTTTTGAAATTGTGTTTAGCAACAGACAGAGAAAAACTCGCGATACACGAATGTGACATACTGCTAAGGAACACAAAAGGAATTTAATGGAAACCATTGTCCAAAACTCCAAATGCATTTGAGGAGATCAGCAGCTGATGCTAATAATCTTCTAAAAATGGATGTTGAAGATCTAAAAAATTAAATAAAAACAAGAAACTCTCCTCTAATGCCCTCATTAACCAGATCCCCAGGCTTTTAGGTCCCGCTCTTAATGAGGCAGTGATATCCTTGGTCTTCTTTCCCACCAAGCATCTATAACTTCGAAAATTAAAGAGGTCAATGCTCAAATTCCAAATGAAAAAGATAGGTACTTATTTCTCTGTTGCTGTTGGACATAGTAGATATGAATGACGATGAACTAGTTCAAAAAATGTTTGGAAAACATGATGTTAGTGAAAAAGGTTCCGTGAGATCTTCACAGAGATTGTTTTAATTTATAATCTAGTTTTGGGTAGTTAGAGGTTAAAATGTTTAGAAAATAGTTAAATTGTTGTTGTATAAATTGATAACTCTACAGCCTATTGACTTGTATTATCCCAATTGAGTTCTTATCTACTATGTCATCGTTGTAGTATGTAGAAACATAGATTACCCTTCAGAAGATACAAAAGTTGACAAAGAACATCATAAAATGGAGATGGATGAATGGACATACCGATTTAACTATACTAACAATTATTAACACAATGTATATTTTTTAGGTGGGTGGATGGTTGGCCTTAGACTAGTTCATTAGTCAGTAATTATGTGATTTTAGACTAAATATCAAATGAGAATTATTTTACATTACATAAAAATGACATAATTAAAAATGCAGAACATGAAATAATAAAAATAATAAACTATTACAAATTACATCATCTTGAAATTGTACAATCCTTGCTGAATTTTAAACGCTCTTGGAACACTTTTGACTCTTTGGTTAATTATAGCAGCGAGTCACTCTGCCACTTCTTAATTTTTCTTCAATACTTTTCGTTTTTTGTCGCAGCTTCATTTTTCTTCTCCATTCCTTCCTATTTATGATCTTCTCTTTCTATCTATCAATCCCACACAGTAGTCTGTGAAGAGTATTATATGCATTTGATTTCGTCCGCCTTATGTCATGTTTTTTGTCCACATGATAAGTCAAAAACGAAAAACGATATCAATTTGAAAATTTCAGAAAAAAATCAAGATGTACAAGTCTTTTAATTTGGAAAATAATCTGATTAAAAATGGGGGTTACGAGGGGTTGAAAAACTCAAAAAACGAAAAAATATCAACTTAAAATTTTTAGTGAAAATTAGGCCCTATAAGAAGATGAAGCCTATTGATTTTGAGCATATACCAAGACGATACGTGATTATTTGCAATGTGAGGGTATAACATTCGTAGCATTATCAGTGTTAAATATTGTTGTATTTTGTATTGTTGTTGTTTCCATAAAAAATGTCTGCATTTGATCAATTCTTAACTATAGGTAACAGTTAGAAATTGCTAAAATCAGCGCTTATAACGCAAATTATTACACACCCCCGGTATAAACGCCTGTATTGGATTGAGTCTAGAAACACTATACTTAAACTGAGAAATAACTTCTTGTTTCATGCTTCTTTTGTTTAGAATGTTTTAAATAATTGCCATACTTAAGTTAACCAAAAGATAATGAACTTTTTATTGTAAGAATGGAGGACTTATTCTATGACCTAGAAGGCAAAATGTTTGTAACGTATCCACGAATTTCGACAAAGAAAATGTAACCACATTATTTGCAGTAAATGTACACCCTCAATCTAACTTTATACAAGTAGGAACGAATTCTAGCATCATTAGTTACAAAGGCTTCACACCAAATGGGTCATTGGTAAGACAGAAACATCATGTGGATGACTTGCTAGAGCTTTTTTTGGATATATTGCCAATATTTCTGTTCCTTATTTGAAAGAAAAATACACCCCTTTGCTAGTTGTGGTATTTCTTTATGATCATAGAGCATTTGACTTTGGAGTTAAGCCGTTTTTGAGGCCAAAACAAAATAATATTTGTGGCGTTGCAACACATTTTGCAACCTCTTGATGTTTGTTGCCCTCTAAAGAAAATTTGGCAAAAATTATGTGAAAATGGAATTAGAATTGATCATAAATAAAAGTGATGTCCCAAAAGTATTACAGAAGACCAGGAAATGTTAAATCTTAATTTAAAACAACTGGCCTTGATCCATTCAATGTTAATAAGATAGATTTTTTAAAAATAATTCTAGCATCCATTACTATTGAAAGCAAGATTGAACCAGCTATTCATGCCCAATTTAGAGAATTCAAAATAGGAACTATGATCGAGATGGAAATCCAAAAGCAACAATGTTGTTTGATGTTTGGCTTCGATAATGAACAAACATTGACAACCTTACCACAACATAAAAGAGTTTGCACCAAATAATACCAGAAGTAAACATTATCCCACGGAAAACTCCATCAATGTCCAGAGAATTAATTGTTTTCTTATAAAAGAAAAACTAGTTTTTTCAGAAGTGTGTTCATTTGTACTGAATAAGAACTACTTGCGGAATTAGGAACATCACAAATATTGATACCTCATAAGCAATTTTTGGCCAATATTTTTGAAGATATGGTTGTCGAAAAAAAGAAAAAGAGCATCTTAGATATTGTAGTTGCCTTTTCTATTAATATTTTCACTAGTCGGTCCGTTTATAATAAACAAAATCGAAAAGAAGAAACTTTCAACATCTTTCGAATAACGTGTGTCAAATTGACCGTCCAATACACCCGAAAATAACTGTCAACCGTTAACGCATAAAAAATTGACGAAGCAATTTCAACGAAGGTATACAAGGCGTTAAAAAAGCCGGAACAAATTACACGGTTGTCCCCTCGAACTAAAAATAAAAAAAGAGGTAGACAGAATAGCAGACCCATAGTTCACAGTTCATTACTCGAAACAGTTGGGTTATCAATTATAGACAGTACGGTACGGCACCTTGTATATGTTTTATTAAATTTAACTAGGTGTGTAAAAAAGGCAAAAAAAACACACCCCGGTCTAGTCACCTGGAACTGAGTTTCCTGTTGTATATGCCATGTGTACGTGAATCGGTAAATTGAAAAATAACAATGTTTCGCTTTTTTGGAACGCGGCAAAGTTGTAGTTTTACGAATTGGGGAGTGGGGGACGACCGTTTTAATTTATACTGGTCTAAATTAAGAAAAAATTCAAAAAAGAAGTAGTAATATTAGCAAAAATATTCAGTCCATTTTTTACTTCATTGGTATTTAGTTTCAACATTCTTTTTCACTTAAGAAGAAGAAAAAAAGTTTAGTACATCTAATAAAATTTAGAAATTTTAAGTAAATAAAGGTATACAGGGGGCAGTGAAAAGATATTTAGATTCTTAAATAAAGGTTAAAAAAGTAGCTGCGTAATAAATAAATAGTAAGGAATGGTAAGTTAAAGTCTTCAAGACAGTGACAATGTTTAACCTTTTATTTAGATTTCTAAAAAGAAATCTGTGGGAATTTAAGCTCAGTTTTTTTTTAAATTCAATTCCAGAATTACCATGTTCAAGGTTAGTATTAAATAATAAAGATTTTGTGTCTTCCTTATTAAGATTTAATTTTATTGACAGAGGATACTGACATTTTCAACAGTGTCAACATCTTTGCGAGAATTCAGGACTATAGTATCGTTTGCACAAAAGAAGAAGGCGTTAGAACGAAGACAATTATATCCAGCACTTCTATTATTCTGGGCCTATTATCGATTGGCCGCCATTATTTTGGTGCTAAATATTTCGGCGACATCACTGCTTTTTACTCGTGTTTATTTGTGATTTTTGAATCAAACATTTGATAATTAGTTCGTTACAATGGTTTATTGTGTTACAGATCGATGTTAAAGTCGTAGCTACCAGATATTATGTTTCACAGGTAAATAATAAACATCAACCATTTATACTTTATAAGTTTGCTTATATTTTTCATTTTATTTGGTTATTATACAACTTGGTATTTATATATTGTACATGTCATACTCCAGAGTAATAAACGTTATCCCTCAAGTTTATTTTATGTTTTTCGTTCATGTTTAAGCAATTAATGATATTAAAATTGACAAACAAGCAATTTTTTCCAGTGGCGTGTCGTACAATTCTAAATTACTTTCAACACTTGTCTTTAGCTTTTTAAACGCTTTTTATTTAATTGTGGCAATGTTCATTTGTTGTTTTATTTTATATTTCCTATGGATCCAGCAAAAAATATATTGCAGTTTATCCACCATTCTATATATTATATATATTTTTGTTGTGACTTATTTATTGTTCCTCAAATATCTTTGAGAGATTGCACAATGTTTTCAATGTCGGTTTATTTCACTAAAAAACATTCTACTATCCTTTCCATTATACTTCTTATAGAATTCACATTATTATACCCCTTTCTAAAACCATAATTTAATTCAAATTAGGGTATTAATTTCTTAAAATAAAAGAAAAACCAATCCACAAGAAAGACAAACAAATAACCATCGAAATACCTAATCTATTACAAATGATTCAGGTTAACTAGATCAAAACGCAAAATCGAATCCATTCCGCGGATATAGTCGTAACTCGATTAGCCCATAGCGGCTGCATATAAAGAAACGATTCTCGATCCCTTTTCGCGGAAGTAATGCGTAATGCGATTGGCGAAATCAAATCAGTCAAATGGCATGGTAATTATTTCACATCTGAATAATTCCGATTGGAGTATATGGAGTTGATTTAATTCGGGGGTACGTAGGTGGCGCTGGGGTGTAGCCAAGTCGAGGACGCCGCCGCCACCGTCGGCCACCCCTATCGGCCTCATTCGAATAATTAACTTTTAACTAAACGCTAGAAAATGGATAAGTCGTGCCGGAGTGCAGGGAATCGGGCTAGTATGTGGGCCAGTGTCATGACAAAATCTGTAACAACTCTAAAGTGTAATCGTGGCTTAATAAGCTATTTAGAATTTTTGAATATCTTTTTCCCTATTTTTTTTTTAGACAATATACATACATTAGTAATCGACAATGAGAGTTAAATGACAGTTCAAGTTGAATGCCATTTATCCAGTTCCATTTTTTATGAATTTCTATGAATTTCTATGAATTTCTATGAATTTCTATGAATTTCTATGAATTTCTATGAATTTCTATGAATTTCTATGAATTTCTATGAATTTCTATGAATTTCTATGAATTTCTATGAATTTCTATGAATTTCTATGAATTTCTATGAATTTCTATGAATTTCTATGAATTTCTATGAATTTCTATGAATTTCTATGAATTTCTATGAATTTCTATGAATTTCTATGAATTTCTATGAATTTCTATGAATTTCTATGAATTTCTATGAATTTCTATGAATTTCTATGAATTTCTATGAATTTCTATGAATTTCTATGAATTTCTATGAATTTCTATGAATTTCTATGAATTTCTATGAATTTCTATGAATTTCTATGAATTTCTATGAATTTCTATGAATTTCTATGAATTTCTATGAATTTCTATGAATTTCTATGAATTTCTATGAATTTCTATGAATTTCTATGAATTTCTATGAATTTCTATGAATTTCTATGAATTTCTATGAATTTCTATGAATTTCTATGAATTTCTATGAATTTCTATGAATTTCTATGAATTTCTATGAATTTCTATGAATTTCTATGAATTTCTATGAATTTCTATGAATTTCTATGAATTTCTATGAATTTCTATGAATTTCTATGAATTTCTATGAATTTCTATGAATTTCTATGAATTTCTATGAATTTCTATGAATTTCTATGAATTTCTATGAATTTCTATGAATTTCTATGAATTTCTATGAATTTCTATGAATTTCTATGAATTTCTATGAATTTCTATGAATTTCTATGAATTTCTATGAATTTCTATGAATTTCTATGAATTTCTATGAATTTCTATGAATTTCTATGAATTTCTATGAATTTCTATGAATTTCTATGAATTTCTATGAATTTCTATGAATTTCTATGAATTTCTATGAATTTCTATGTGAATTTCTATGTGAATTTCTATGAATTTCTATGAATTGTCAATTTAATATTTTGATAGGTTTGTAAGGTTTTATATATTTAGATGTTCCATGTATGAAGTACTTTTCAGTATCTCTTGTTAGGTAATTTTTGATCTCTTTTATCTTGAAAATATTATGAACATTTATATATTAAAATGCAAGGAATTATAATCTGATGATTTAAAAATCATATCAAAATTTGTAAATTTAGTAATTGAATTTGTTTTATTAGAATTTTCTAGCTCGAGCCCACGGACTAAGACCGCGCCGCCAAACAAATCTAATCTAGGAATCGGTCGAAAATACAAATTAGTGGCTCCCCCTGGGGGATTCACCCCAACAACAACGAACAACGAGAAACGGGTCGCATGCAAATAATAGCAATTGGCTAGTTTTCGACGAGGCTAATGCTCATCGCGTACATGCAGCTTTCAATGGGAAAATCAACCCCATCTTTATCCGATTTTCTCGCCTCCGGGGCCGGGAGACAAACTGACTTTACGGCTCTTCGATTTCGTTTGATTTTTCGCCGCAGGGGGCGCCACTCTCTAAATGCGCTTAAAGCGATTCACAAAGGACGACTGTGTGTGCTTTAAAAAATGACATTATTTGAGAATACATTTGGAAATTTACTGTATTTTAGTTCAATGATTGAGGTGAAAATTTACTTCTTGAGATTTCAGTTCAGTGACGTGCGAAAACATTTTTTAAAGGTCTCACTAAGGAAATATAATGACACATAATATTTTTAATGAGATATCCTCTATATTTTGACATTTTTCGTTTTAATTTTGAATTCTCTTTCACCTGATCTTTTTTCCGTGGTTATAGTTCATAGGGTAAATAAAATATAATTGATATTACGTTAAATACACTGAAAAAATGAGGGCTTTGTTAAAAACGCACCATTTTAATTTTTTTGTGATTATTTCAAAAAACATAAGTGATATCTCTAAAAAAAAATTCTGTGCGCCACTGAACTTTTTCATAATATATCTATTAAAGGCTCCTGATCAGAAATCCTCACTGCCTCTGTGGTACTTTCTTTCATTATTTAAATTTTTTTATTATATTTCTTTAATCTCTAATTATTTAAAATAATTTATTTGAAATTGTTTATTTAAAATAATGTATTCAAAATTTTTTATTCAAAATCTTTTATTTAAAATCATTTATTTAAAATCATTTATTTAAAATCATTTATTTAAAATCATTTATTTAAAATCATTTATTTAAAATCATTTATAAATCATTTATATAAAATTACTTATTTAGGATCATTTATTTAAAACATTTATTTAATGTCATTTAATTAAAATTATTATTTAAAATCATTTATTTAAAATCATTTATTTAAAATCATTTATTTAAAATCATTTATTTAAAATCATTATTTA
This sequence comes from Psylliodes chrysocephalus, assembly GCA_927349885.1. Taxonomy (NCBI): domain Eukaryota; kingdom Metazoa; phylum Arthropoda; class Insecta; order Coleoptera; family Chrysomelidae; genus Psylliodes; species Psylliodes chrysocephalus. Next base: position 85,907,127 of record OV651817.1, read on the forward strand.
AATTTATTTAAAGTCATTTATATATAATATTTTTTTAAAATCAGTAATTTAAAATCATTTATTTAAATTCATTTATTTAAATTCATTTTTTAAATGATTTATTTAAATTCATTTATTTAAAATGATATATTTAATATTATTTTAAACTCATTCATTTAAAAACATATATTTAAAATCATGTATTTAAAATCATTTATTAAACATCATTTATTTAAAATCATTTGTTTAAAATCATTTATTTAAAATCGTTTATTTAAAATCATTTATTTAAAATCATTATTTAAAATCATTTATTTAAAATCATTTATTTAAAATCATTTATTTAAAATCATTATTTAAAATCATTTATTTAAAATTATTTATTTAAAATCATTTATTTAAAATCATTTATTTAAAATCATTTAAAAATCTTTTGCACCAAATTTTTTATTCAAACTATTTTATTTAAAATCATTTATTAGAATCATTTATTTAAAATCATTTATTTAAAATCATTTATTTATAATCATTTATTTAAAATCATTTATTGAAATCATTTGTCTAAAATCATTTATCTAAAATCATTTATCTAAAATCATTTATCTAAAATCATTTATCTAAAATCATTTATCTAAAATCATTTATTTAAAATTATTTACTTAAAATCATTTATTTAAAACATTTATTTAAAGTAATTTGTTCAATATGAGTTATTTAAAATCATGATCTATCTTTTTAAAAAAAAATTCAGTATGCAAGTTACTACATCTGTTTCACCAAAATTCATATTGTTAAAATTTGTCAACCTTTTTTCACATACAGGGTGTGACAAAATATTCCTACACATCATAATTTTTACATTTTAATAAATCATTAACTTTTTCAATTACAGTACCAATACCACTTATTATTTTGGTTATGTCAATTGAGTTAAAAATCTGAAACTACGTGTCAGCTTTGCTTTTAAACGAATAATTCCAAATGACTTATTTCCTAGTTAAGGTCGAAAATGTTCCCGAATCTATTTTCGAGGGTCCTCGAAAAATAACTAGATATACTTTCAGTAATCGGAAGTTACTTGGTTATTTAGTTAAGGACAATCGTAGTGAACCGTGATTTCATTAGACTACCCACATGTACCGAATAGTAAAAGGTCATGAGCAAATTTGACACCCGCACATTTGGCTCACAGGTCCGTATTCCAATAAATTTTGATTTATTTTTTAATCAGGGGAATTATTTTTTTCTATATAACTACTAAAAATAATAGTTTGAATTTACATTATAATAAATTTTGAGGTTATAAGTAATATATAAGTTTAAAACTAAATGTGAATTGAGTAGAAAAAAAAATGGAAGAACAGAAAGTACAGAACAAAATTTAAATTGGAATGCATCCTTTGAACAAGTAAAAAGTAAGCTAACATTTGAAAGAGGAACACAAGAGGGATTCGGTACTATAATGAATAAAAATAATAACTTAGATTACCAGGACCCATTAGGGTTCGAGCATGACAATCTTCGTAACTTATTCTCACAAAAATCAAAATGGAAAGTATTAGAGCTCGATTTTTTTGTGAAGAGCACACTTCGTCATAATGTGCAGAAACCAATTTGAGTTTGTAGGCGTGGTCAGACAGATTTAAACATGATCGAAGCCGCCTGCCGCTCATCACCGCTCATACAAGTTGAATTCAGTATCATAGTGTTACTTATTTGTACTCGTTGCACTTATTTAGCTATTTTGAGTTTCCTGAGTTTTTGTGCTTTGATTTGTGTGTATATAAGCTTTAATTTGTTGTATTTTTTGAAATCCTAATTAATTTGGTGTATATTTTGGTAAGTACATTTACAAAACTATAAATATTAATCTCAGAAGAAACCGAACATCCTGAAATATTTTAAATACCTTTTAAAACCAGATATTTTGTAAACCATATTTTTCTTATCTTAAGAGCTATTGCTGCAGTAATGAGATAAAGTTTGTAGGTTTTATATATTTTATCACCAAGTTCTTAATATTTAAGGTATTGTACGTGATATTTTTTTTTGTTGCTATATAGTAGAACTGTAGTTTAAGTTACTATATAGCAACAAAAAAAAATATCACGTAAATACCTAAAATATTAAGAACTTGGTGATAAAATATATAAAATCTACGAATTTTATCTTATTACCGAAGCACTAGCTCTTAAGTAACTTTAATTTGTATTACTATTTAAAAAATTTTCCTTGGTTAGAGGTTCGGTTTGCTCTTGATGAATAGAAAAATAAGTTTAATATTATTTAAAACAAATTTCCTACAAATATCTATGTTTTTATCTCGTTCAAAATGGAACAGAAAAAATTATTAGGCAAAAAGAGCCAAATTTTTCAACGTCAAACGAAAGAAATAATTTGACGCCTCATAAATTTTATGAAAAACGAGACTGAACCCGGTATTCAAATACCATTACACAAATACAGAGAGATAATTTTAGATGCTACAGGGATTTCTAGAATCAGTTATTCTAGAATTAAGAAGATGACTGGTGAAGTAGAAAGTGGATTTAGTACTTCGTTTTCACAAAGAGAATATACAAAAAGAAGTATAGTTGTATAATCTATAAGGCCTGAAGAGTTGGAAAAACTCAAAGGTATAATCCATGATTTTCATGTTATTGAGAAAAGACTACCAACTCTAAATTGTAAGTTACTATTTTGATTATAATGGCAACGTATTTAATATAAATATTTAATTTCCCATAAACAATATGGTTTTAGAAAAGGTATATCAACAGTAGACGCCATAACTAATTTGACTTCAAAAATTTATAAATTAATAGATACAGGTACCCCCACAATAGGTATATTCCTAGATTTGGCCAAGGCGTTTGACACGGTGTCACACACTCAGTTGTTGGAAACCTTGGAAAATATAGGAATAAGAGGCATACCGCACCAACTAATGGCAAGTTATCTTGAACAACGAACTCAAATGGTAAAAATTAGCAACCAATTTAGTGATCTAACTAACGTAACGTATGGTGTACCTCAAGGAACTATTTTGGGTCCACTGTTATTTTCAGTTTATGTAAATAGTTTGCTAAATTTAGGTATATCTGGAGAAATTACTTGTTTTGTTGTACACATTAATAAAAGTTCATAAACCTCCACCGAAATTTCTTTTAAACGATCTTCTCGAAGAACATGGACACAAAGTTCTACGATTACCTCCATATCATCCCATAGAAAAAATATGGGCCACAGTAAAAAATTGGGTGGGTCAATATAACACAACATTCAAGTTGAATAATGTGGAAAAGTTGGCAAGAGAAAAATTCCGATGCATAACGCCGGAGGGATGGGCAAACGTGGTAGACCATTCCGCGAAATATGAGGATGCATATATTCAAAGAGAACACCTTATGGATGAATTTACAGATTCCGTCATATTTAGTGTAAACACGAGGTCATCCGATGAGTGGAAATCCGATATTTCCGACTTGATGATGAAGATGAAGATAATGAAAATGTTTAAAATTATACAAACTAAATAAGTGTAAAACATTTAAGGGGGCGATTCCTCATCGAAAAAAAGATAGGATCTTTCATATAAAGAAACTTCATTGGAGCATCCCTTGTTAAGATACAGCCCCTTAAAGGGGGTACATAAAATTTGTTTAACAATTTTTTTCACAAGCACTAAACAAGTTACAATATTGAAACATTTTCTACTACCAAAAAGACACTTAGCTAGTAATTTATTTGGTTTACCCCATGGTTGTAAGGGGTGGAAAACGCAACCCCTAAAATTTCGTTCCAACGTAACTTTTTGTCTTATTATTTGTTTACTATTTATTTATTATTTTTTTACCATTTAAAAATTAATTTCCGATAGCCTGTTTCATTCTAAACAAAAAATGTCTCTTGAATTTTTTGCCCAAAATAAACCAGTTCTCAGCAAGATAGATATCGCCATAAAACGAAAATACTAGCAAAGTGGAAATGAAATCAAAGAAATAAATGGATAGCTGTACAATAAGAAGAAAAATTACCTTTATTTTTGTAATAATAACAGTAATACTGGAAATAGCAGTAGACATCAAAAACTTGAAAGGTTTTAAATAAACAATAAATTATCATTTTACAATGTTCTTCAACATTCCTTTAATCTTAAATGTTAACCATAACTAGATTTCTGCCTTTGATTATTATATGTGGCTGGAATGAAATTTTGTGACTTACTGATAGGAAACCAGTTTTAATGATTCATTCTATGTTTTCTTTCGAACAAAAATGAAAATATAAATAACAATCCTTCTGTTTATACATTTTAACTTCACGCTATTATTTAATGGTATTTTTTTATTTTGACAGAATAGGTTAATTCTTTTAAGACACCTTATTAGACTTTTCATACATTTTTCCGTAAATACTATTGCCTGCCTATAGTTTATTATTGATTTTGATTGATTACTCTTAGTTTTTTTTTATAGTTTAAGTGATAAAAATATTTAATAATAATAAAAAATTAATGTTTCACTTGTTTTACAAATCCTTTAATTATGAATTCTATTAAAAATTGTATTATCAATATACGTAAAAATAGTCCACTAGTACATAAATAAATTGGTGCTGCTGTCACGCACGGAGCGAATAAGGGAATGAATAAATAAATGAAAAATAATAGGTAAGGTGGGTAGAAATATTAAAAAAATCCTAACTCAGAAACCAAAAAAACCGATATTACTTTGTAATCTTAAGAAAAATCAATGTTTATAAGATTCTGATTTTTTTTTATTGAAAATGGGGGTTAAGGGGGTTTGTTAAACTGCGAAAAGTATAATATAGAATGTCAAGCAATATATATCTTCATTTTGTATATCAAATAAAAATTACTTACTATCTGGTATTTAATCTAGTAGGCCGCTATTAGCAATACTGACAATTACATTGAAATTAAGCTGTCAGTTTGTAAATTTTTGAAATGGAAGTAATACTAATTGTGTATTGTTGTTCTATTCGTAATTTGTTACTTTAATAATTCACTTGTTATTAAAATGGCATACACAAATGAGGAAATGGCCGTTAACGGTCTGTCGTAGGGGAATGGGTTAGAAGCTTCTAGAAGATATGCTGAAATGTATCCTCAACGGCAGCATCCTTCACATAGAATATTTGCCCGACTTCATCAACGATTACGAGAATATGGTTCATTCAACAAAAGAATGCAAGATTGTGGTCGCCATCGAGAAGTAAGAACACCACAGCTTGAGGAAACACTACTTAATTTTATTGAAGAACAACCTACTACTAGTACTAGAAAGATTGCTTTCCAGCTAAATGTTGATCATATGACGGTATTTAGAATTTTAAAGGAACATCTCTTATACCCTTACCATCTGCAATGAGTACAGGCATTGTTACCGCGAGACTTTCCGAACCGTCTTGAATTTTGCAATTGGATGCTGGAAATGATTAGAAGAAATCGCGACTTTCTGAAGACGATCGAATTCACAGACGAATGTAGTTTTTCTTGGGACAAGATTATTAATTTTCATAATTACCACATATGGGCTGATGAAAACTCTCACGCTATTGTCGAAACTCACCATCAAGAACACTTTTCTTTTAACGTGTGGGCCGGAGTTATTGGTGATTATTTAATTGGGCCTCATTTTCTACCTCCTCGATTAAATGGTGAGGCATACGTTTAATTTTTAAGAGAAGTGCATCCCGTACTGCTGGAGGAAGTTCCTTTGGGCGTCAGAAGGAATATGTTTTTTATGCATGATGGGGCTCCCGCCCATTTTAGTCAAGTAGCACGTCAGCATTTAACTGAAACATATGCAAATCAGTGGATCGGTCGAGGAGGACCACAGAATTGGCCCGCTCGATCCCCGGATCTTAATCCTCTCGATTTCTCTACATGGGGCCATTTGCAGCATTTGGTTTATCGTACTCCTGTTCGCGATGTAGAGGACTTAAGAAACCGCATCATCGATGCGTGCAGGGTAATTAGAGAGACTCCAGGATTATTTGAGCGAATACGCCGAATGCGCCGACGTCTAGACGCATGCGCAATGTCTGAAGGTAGACATATTGAACATTTACTATGATTTCTACATGTTGTATGTTTTGTTATTAACAAATTAGTTTTGATTATTCCCCTTTTTAATCATTTAATGCAGGTAGTAACTACAAAATAACAATAAATCCAGTTCGCATTTATGACGATGTATCTCTGTAGTTGTTCGTAAAATAATTTTTTGCTGCAAACTGGTTTATTTTGGGCAAAAAATTCAAGAGATATTTTTTGTTTAGAATGAAACAGGCTATCGAAAATACAATTTTAAATGGTAAACAAATAATAAGACAAAAAGTTACGTTGGAACGAAATTTTAGGGGTTGCGTTTTCCACCCCTTACAACCATGGTGTAAACCAAATAAATTACTGGCTAAGTGTCTTTTTGGTAGTAGAAAATGAGAGGTTAATTTCAATATTGTAACTTGTTTAGTGCTTGTGAAAAAAATTGTTAAACAAATTTTATGTACCTCCTTTAAGCGGGCGTATCTTAACAAAGGATGCTCCAATGAAGTTTCTTTATATGAAAGATCCTATCTTTTTTTCGATGAGGAATCACCCCCTTAAATGTTTTACACTTATTTAGTTACGCCCTGTATATTATTTATTTAAACTTTCAGTTGTTTTATTAATTTAAAGTTAATCAGCAATTTAACTAACGAATAGTTAACTTATTAATATGTTCGATTTAAAATATTTTATTATTGTACACACGCCACTGCTAAGATATCAGGTACCCCTAGCGCAGTAGATTTCAGCCTAGCGCCATCAAATAAAGCTCCACAAAGTTATGACGTACTGCGTGAATTGTGGCATAGCTATGACGAAATGTGCTCTTCACTAAAAAAAATCGAGCTCTATATGGTTGGAAGATTTTTTCATCCTTATATGACTTTTTAAATTTCTAAAAGTAATCCCTAAAAAAAAAAACGTTAAGATCATTGTTATAATTTCCATCTCTAGTAAAATGAGTTGGCCTAGTCCGAACCTGTCGTATTTGGATACCAGAGCCGGTTGTTGTCCATTAGGGATAGGAAATTAAATAAATTTGGAGAGAAGAGAGTTTGAAATAGGGTTTATCAAAATCGTAGTTGGTTATGTTTATACAGAACAAAATTATTCCATTATTCAATCAGATAGTGTATGTAGTTCTCATAAAATTTGAATTTGATACTATTTCTAAAATTCTATAAAATCGATGTTTCTAATTTACATTGGCCAAATGTGTTTATTTTTTGAAATAAGATATTAAATTTTAGTTGTTGAATAACTATTTTTTTTTTATAATAATTTTACTAGTAACATGGATTTAAAAAGGAGTTTTGTTGACCTAAATCAAAGTCTTTCCTTGCACTTTCATTAATATAATATTCTACTATACTGATGCAAAACTAAAACAAAAGAAACAAACAACCAAAATACGAACACAAGTTTATAACAAACAAAAAACATTCAAAAATATACAGAAAAAATTATATTCTAAATTAAAATTATATTTTAACATATTTCTGATAATAAGTAAATGAAAACAAATTTTTCGTAATTATTATTAATAAATTAACTTTGACATGTCAAGATTTACCTGTTCCATAAATATTTTTTTCTCCTCTTTATATGCATGTACCTGCAAGAAATTGGATCTTTTTAGAATTTTTGCAAAACAAATAATACAATAAAAATAAACTACTACATGGGCGTTTTTAAATTTGGAAACAGTGGGGGAGTAAAAATAATATGGATAATTTAATCTACAATTAAAACTATGCAGACAAAAATATACTTGTGTTCTAATTTGGGCAAAATAGACTTAAAGAACACCGTTTAATTTTGCCAACAAATAAAATACGTAGAATATACAGTGAGGACGTAATTCCCCCCACCTTTTTATTTTCTAAATGAAATAAAAAAAGGGAAGAAATTAAAGAGATATTATATTTTTATTACAAGGACATACACTTTACTTGAAACGTAAGATAGAGGGCGTAAATGGGGTCACGTGATACCTCATTTGAAAGATATTTTTAATATACTCGTATTTATGTCCATGCAAACAGTATTAGGTTTTATTGTTTTTATACAAAACACAACCTGATTGCATCAACAATTTAAGGGATCGAATTTCACAAGTGTGTGCTGCAATAACCCCAAAAAAACTAGACAATGTTAGAAGATCATTTTTATTAGTTTGTTTTATTGCCAAGAAGTTGTCGGAGAATATTTTGAACATTTAATACGTTAGGTGGTTCTTATATCACCTCTGATAATCTTAATTTATTTATTTTAATGTTTCTGTAATTTTTTAATGTAATTTCTGTAAAAACATACAAAACTTAAAATTGTTTGCATGGACGTAAAGATAATGAAAATATCTTTCAAATGAGATATCACATGACCCTATTATCCATTATAAAATTTCAAAACAGTAACGCCCTGTATCATAGTCTCAATTTTTCTAATTTCTCTCTAATTTCTCTCTAATTTCTCTCTAATTTCTCTCTAATTTCTCTCTAATTTCTCTCTAATTTCTCTCTAATTTCTCTCTAATTTCTCTCTAATTTCTCTCTAATTTCTCTCTAATTTCTCTCTAATTTCTCTCTAATTTCTCTCTAATTTCTCTCTAATTTCTCTCTAATTTCTCTCTAATTTCTCTCTAATTTCTCTCTAATTTCTCTCTAATTTCTCTCTAATTTCTCTCTAATTTCTCTCTAATTTCTCTCTAATTTCTCTCTAATTTCTCTCTAATTTCTCTCTAATTTCTCTCTAATTTCTCTCTAATTTCTCTCTAATTTCTCTCTAATTTATCTCTAATTTATCTCTAATTTCTCTCTAATTTCTCTCTAATTTCTCTCTAATTTCTCTCTAATTTCTCTCTAATTTCTCTCTAATTTCTCTCTAATTTCTCTCTAATTTCTCTATAATTTCTCTCTAATTTCTCTCTAATTTCTCTCTAATTTCTCTCTAATTTCTCTCTAATTTCTCTCTAATTTCTCTCTAATTTCTCTCTAATTTCTCTCTAATTTCTCTCTAATTTCTCTCTAATTTCTCTCTAATTTCTCTCTAATTTCTCTCTAATTTCTCTCTAATTTCTCTCTAATTTCTCTCTAATTTCTCTCTAATTTCTCTCTAATTTCTCTCTAATTTCTCTCTAATTTCTCTCTAATTTCTCTCTAATTTCTAAAATTAAAAAATACACAATTTGATGGGCATGCGCATTTCGAACGCTTAAAATTGAAATGCGCATACTCATCTGTCGTGACATGATAGGCTCTGCTAACAAAGATATTATTTACTTAAACCAAAAGTTTGTAAAAAATGGTTGTTCGTTGTGACGAAATTTTTAAAAACCTCCAAAATATTAATAATTTAATAAACATTGACACAACAATAATATTTATATTTACAGTAAAAACGACAAAAATTTGGATTTTTAATGACACAAATAAATCCTAAATCCTTATGTGTTTAAATAATTCTTAAATCTTAATGTGCCAGATTAAATACCCCACAGAATACCCCCGAAAAAGTTCCTTGCAAAATTTACCCCAACTGATTAAAATTCCCCAAATTTGAGAAACAATCCCCCATATGGCAACTCTGCAATCAAGGTACTTATCTAACGGTGCTCCAAATCCATTACTTTGGAAACAAAACTTATCCAATCAAATTATACACTTGATGTTTTGATAACAACTAATTTAATTTTCATTTGTAAAAATATTTCGCTTAAATCCATTCAGGTGTATTGGTTTTTTCACGAATCAATGAATTACACTTATTCAGTTCAATTCGTAGATTTAACGTAGGTTCTTATTCTTGAAAAATAAATTCGTCAACTGTATTTCAAAACTGCAAGTTTTAACCAAAACAAACCCTTATTATCCAAATGGCCTATTTACAACGGTATTGGTTTAATTTCTTATTCTCGGCTCGATCTACGATAGGAATTGTTTTCTCTCCTAGATACTAGTTTATACAGTGACGGCCATTTATTTATTATAATTATATTATAATTAATTTTTCAAGGTTCCGGACTTTGTCTGAGGTTGCAAATTAACCAGAGTGTTATAGAAAATAATATTTTCAAAACATTTGTATTTTTTTGAAAGAATTAGAGGAAAATAAACAATTATTTTGCTATTAAAAAAATATGTATTTCAGTGCAAAATAATTTACAATTTTTAGTCTCTATTGACTGGCCTATCTGTATCTTCTTCCATTTAGAAAGAAGGGACAATTTTTACGTCCTCAGAGATTCATTAAAATGTAGTAGCCTTCATAAATTGTGACAGATGTTTATGAGAATAATTTGAAGTTCCTGTCATTCAGACATGACACAATCTTAAGTTCTGTCAAAATTTATTAGGCTCGTAAATTAATGGGCGTTTTTGCAACCGGTTGATTGTATTGTTATATACAGGATGTCCCATAAGTTTATCTATCATACGAAGTTATGCAACAGGGAAGGTTATTTGCTATCAAAGAACTAACTATACAATTATTCGACAGTTCAAAAGATATTGGATGACTATATTTTATGTCTCAACAAAAATTATAATTTTCAACTAATCCTTTGTTATACAGGATTGGATAAAATTAGCGGCACACCCCATCCATAATCGGGTATTCCGCCAGTTTTCCCCAACCCTGTATAGATGAATGTACTTTTCCTCAAACGCATTTTTTATAATCTGGCTCTTGAGATATTATATTTTAAGTATGCACCTTTCTAAACTCATTTTCTTTTTTCAAATAGTAGGTACCCATTTTACTAAAAATTTTGATAATCCAAAAATTTAGGAAAATCAATCATTCCATTTGATTAATGGCCCCAGATTTCATTTAAAATGATCTCACTGTTGTTTCACTTCGTTTGATGCATGAATTATGGAACATCCTGTATAACAATAGCTACACTAGCTATATTCTGTATCAGGAGACAGTAATAAAACTTTTTTAAAGCAAATGTGTTAATAAATTAAACGTTAATGTGTTGTCCCGACAGATACCGACGCTTATAATGCGTCACCCTGTATATTTATCTTTCAAAATAGAATTAAGAATGTCTTAATGAATAAAATAACCGACGAAAGTTTTGTTATATAATTAATACAACCAACTTTCCAGATTAATATTAAAATTGGATCCATCTGAATTGAAACCAGAAAACTATCAGTCATTGGTCCTGGACGCAGACCCCAATTCTGCCGATCGACATCTGGAAGACCTCGCGGGGGTGTACGAGAGGATCCAGAGTGTATTAACTCATTTTCGAGACGTTGGGCTGTTTGCAAAAAGCAAGGGGAGAGGACGAACGTAGGGAGGATTGCTGGTAATTGGTGTCAATTTAGACTGACGCATTGCCAGAAAAGGGGGATCGGATTTCACCCTTGCGCATTGGAGAAGCAAACCGACCGGTCAGCTCTCGAACACAGGCGGCCTCTTTCTTGATAAGTCTCATGGCGATCACGCGCACTCGAGTGAACGTGTTATACGGCCAGGTTCGGTTACAGATGGGAATTATACACGAATTCTCATTTTTTTTTTAATTTTGTGTAGAGGGTTATCGAAAGTGACGTAGATTTGGCCAATTATCTGGACTTAGCTTAGACTTGTTAAGATATCTTATGATTCAAGTTACAGTTACAGGATGAATTGAAAAGTTATAAATTTGAGTAAATCCTACCTCTCTGCTTTATATCTTTCTTGTTTTAATTTTATTTATGAAAAGTCTGAATTGAGTTACACTGCAAAACATTTGCATAAGAGCTAGGTGATAATTGACAGTTTGAGAGCTCCAGTAGTTTAACAAGATGCATGTCAAAGATTTGTAATTTATTTTGTTTTCAATGTATTTAACACTCAACAATGTGAGGAGGAGGAACATAATTTTTTTAAAAGATATTTCAGAAGAAATCAGAACATTATATCACATCAATATTAATGCAAAAATGTTCTCTAGATAGTTTTTTATTTTGTCTTTCTTTAGGTATATATACAGTATGACAGGAATATACTCATTATAATGGAAGTAGTTTTATAAAAAAATGCTCGGACAGGTCAATTTTGTTTACTAAAAATGTAATTTTTCAAAAAGAATTTAAGTTTCTCCCTCATCCCTGTTGGGGTAGCCACTGTGCCTCGTATTTTAATTATTAATGTTGAGCAATGATCCTTCATAATTTCTTTCAAGATGGACGTGTGTTTTTAGCTAGTTTCAGATTGTAAGATTATAACGATGCCATGCAACAGGTAACATAAAATCACTATTGGTCCAATAGACGAATACGATATGAAAGCAGTTGTTAGATCTGTATTAGATAAAGGTTATTGCATGAAACGTGATGTAAATAATTTATGTGGCTATCCATAGTCCCGATAGCAAAAGTTATATTCAATATATTATATAAGGAATCAATAGTTTACAGTTACAGTACAAATTCAGTGTCCAGTTTTCTTTTTTTTTTAATCTCTATTTCTACTTTCATTAATCATTTGTTTTTGTAAATCTATATCAAGTGCTCAAATTGTTGATCCTCAGCTAAAATACAATGGGAAAGACGTGCAGCGATCTCTTCTTGGACGTGATCCAAAATTTCCGGAGTTATGTTTGCTATCTCAATACGTATCCGTTCTTGAGATCATTGATATTTTGGAGCCTATTTTGGTACACTTTACTTTTCAAGTATCCCCATAAAAAGAAATCAAGAGGAGTAATCGAGTGATCTAGGAGGCCATTCTATTGATCCTCTTCGACCTATCCACCGATTTGGGAAGGTGTTGTCCAAGTAGTTTCGGACCAAGACAGCATAGTGTAGCTGTAGACACAAATCACAAAATTGTCAATGACGTCACTGCCCAAAAATGGGAAGTGGGGGAAAATTGAATTCAATTTAAAAAATTGCGCTTTAAGTAAACAAAATTGACTTGTCCGAGCATTTTTTCGAAAAACCAACTACTTCCATTATAATGAATTTATTCGTTTCATTTGAACCATACTGTATATGGCACATTATTAAACAGCTAATTCAGCAATATAATTGCTCATTACCAAACTTCTAGCAATAGAAAAGATTCTGCGTAATGCAACGTCATCCATAACTGAGAGAAAAAAATCTAAAACTTAAAAACACGAAGACAACTTGGTTTTCATAGAATTCACTAATAATTTGGAAAATATTTCAGTTTTATTGGAACATTCTGTATATTGGAATTAATAAAAGATGATTGTAAAACTTGTCAAATAGGTATTATTTTATTACAATTATAATAATGTATCTGACACTGAGAAAATACAAACTTAAATACTGTTTTGAAAAAAAAAAAAAATTATAATAATAATAATAATAACAGGTAAGGATTAGGTGGAACATGTAGTTAGGGTTATAATTAAAATAATCAAAAACTTTTAAACCAGAGATATTGGGAAGGGGTGGAATGGAAATGCAGTTTAGGGGTTGAAAACGGTTGTTTGCGTTTTCCAGCGAAACGTGAGCTCCTAGCGAAAAGTGTTAAACACAAAAGTTGTATATAATGAAAAAATCTAAAACTTTTGTACATAACATTTTTCAAAATAACCTTAAATTTTTCAAGAAAATGGTGAAAAACCGATATTTTTAGTTTTTAAATTTTTTGTAGCGTAATAAAAACTTAATTTACATGAAATTTGGTCAAATTGAAACTTTTTTAGCGTTAAATAAGCATGAATTTTTTGAATTTCAAAAAACGAGTAGTTTCTGAGGTATTTACATTTTTTGAAAAAAATAGTCTAAACTTCCACAGAAAACTTTAACTTTATTCATGTTTTTTTTTTTGATTTCAAGGTTTTATAAGGGCTCATTTCAACCGTTGAAATATCTTCTTTCAAATGGTCTATACTTTTGATGGAATCAATGAAAATTGAGAAAAACTGAAAAAAGTTAATTCTCAATATTTATAATTATTTTTTTAACTCTTTTTAGTGTTATTACATGTATGTAAGTTTTTTCATTGAAACGTAACCCATTATTAACAACAGAATATAAAAAATTAAAAAGTTACAAAAATAATTAAAAATATTGAGAATTTCCTGATCCTAAAATTAATTTTTTCAGTTTTTCTTAATTTTTATTGATTCTATCAAAAATAAACTATCAACATGTACAGACCATCTGAAAGTAGATATTTTAATGGTTAAAACCTTAAAATCGAAAAAAAAAACATCAATAAAGTTTTCCGTGGATATTTAGACTATTTTTTATATCGAAAAATATAAATATCTCGAAAACTACTCTTTTTTTGAAATTCAAAAAATTCATGCTTATTTAACACTAAAAAAGTTTCATTGTCACCAAATTTTATGTAAATTAAATTATTTTTACGCTAGAAAAAAATTAAAAACTGAAAAATCGGTTTTTTCGCTATTTTCTTGGAAAATTTGAGGTTATTTTGAAGAACATCATATACAAAAGTTTTAGATTTTTTTATTATCTACAACTTTTGTATTAAACACTTTTCGCTAGGAGCTCACGTTTCGCCGAAAAACGCAAAAATACCGTTTTGAACCCCTAAACTGCACTCCCATTCCACCCCTTCCCAATTACTCGTGTTTTAAAGTTTTTGGTTCTTTTAATTATAACCTTAACTACATGTTCCATCTGGTCCTTACCTGTTATTAATTTTTTTTCAGCATTTAAAATTCATTTTGGCACCAGCCTAGTTAATGAATTGTGTATAATTACATACATTCAGTATTAATTATAAAAAAATGTGTTTTTCATTTTTTTTTAAAGTAACCCTATCACACTACCCTTGATACTGTATGAACAAAATAATCGACAAAATTTGGTTAAAATATAAGCAATCTAATAAATATTTTTTCATCAACGAACCAATATTGCAAAAAATATGAAAGTTTTAAGCTTAAACATAAAAAAGACAATCCAAATTTGTATTAATTCTTCATCCATTTCTAGACAGATCGATTTTTCCATAACATCGCCAATAAATAAGGCATAAAACTTCCTCTCCAGTTCTATAGAGTATTAAAAATACAGCGTCAGCTGCTCGAGATGTCTGTTTCCTGTACCGAACTAGTAGCCGCGCGTCGTAAATTGAACAAATCCACCTGTTTGCGAGAAGGGAAGAAGTCCTAAGGGCGATTACAAGCCATCAGCGTCTCCCGAATTAGGCCCTTTAGAGCGAATTACTTCCCGCGTTCGCTCGCTGCGCGCTTTACAACCTATTTGAAGTCGATAAAATGATAATGCTCCAATAAAAGGATCCTCTTTCTTGCCGTAGACGCTCCTTGTAGACGTCGAAAGTGATTCTGCACGACGAAACGATGCAAATTGTATCGGGGACACGCTGAACGATGGAAATGAGAAGGAAAATGGCTGCGGAAGACCGCAGGGGATGACACTAGACGCAATTATTGAAATAGTTTCATCTACAACAATTTATTTCCAAAATTTTAATATTTTTGTCCGTTATAGTTCATGAAACTATTGAAAAATGGGCAATGTATAAACAGAAGAAGATTTTGAAAAAGTTTCGCTAGTTCTTCCTATTCAATCCAGTTTCCCTAAATGATAAAGCTGCACAACTGCTTCATATTGTAGATGCCATAATTAGAGTTACCTAAATTAAAAAATGCATGCTATTTGTTCTACTCAGCAGACCGTTTGACACCATCAACTATGATTTTCTTTGTGTTTATTTTTACTATAATAGAATTTTCTAATAATATCCTCATGCTAATAAATAATAATTTGAGAAATAGACAACAAAAAGTTAATTTAGATGATGTAAATTCTACTTTTAGATAATTAGCAACAGGAATGTCGCGGGGTTCAATATTGAGACCCTTGTTCTTCTGTATATATTCTTCACAATTTAGCAAACATTTATCTAACTGCCACATCCATTTACACGCAGATTTCATTCAACTTTACTTCAGTTTGCCTCGCTAGATGATAGAAAGTACTTCTAATACCATCAATGAAGATCTTGGCACATTTATTTCAACTTACACGTTGTTTTTTTTATATAGAAATGCAATCAAACTTTTCCAACAGGATTGCCGTTTCAAAAACAAATAATATTCCAACCCCCTTCCCTCCACAAGCCACACGCCGACCCACTGTTTGAAACCTCAATTCTTGAACCCTTCAAAAACTTCAATCATTCTTACTTTTGTTTTTTTTTTTTGGTACAATGGTCAATGCACCGCACACCGTTGAACAAAGAAACCAAATTAAGACCATCTGGATTTGACGTTTAAACAAAAATAAAAAGTAAAATAAAAAGAGGAAGGATATCGAAAGGGAGAGTCGCGAATGAACGTGTGCGAGAGAAAGAGAGAGACGCATACAACCGACGTACGTTTGATGTTTTTTCAAAGGACTATGGTCGAAAACGTTTATACGCTGGTTTGTGATCGAACAAAAGGACGCGGGGGAGTGACAAAAGGAATAAATATACCGGGAACGGTATCGGGATGTTTGTTGTTCGAAGGGATTGAATTACCCTTTGCGTGTATGTATTTGGTTTACAAAATTTTTGTTTTAAAATCAGAAATAAAGAAGATAATAGGCATTTCTAGCAGTAAGTCTTTATCTACACTGTAATATTTGGAATTATTTTTAGTAAATTCTAAAGAATTCACAAAAATTCCAAAATTAGTAATTAAAGGCAAGGTTTGACGTATTTGTTTTCTTGATGAAAGTGCATATTGTAATTTTATTATATTTTTGATGAGGCTATCAAACTTCCACTATTTTTTATATTGATGAGCACACGGCTTGTCTTTTTAAGAACCTACAAACAAGCTAACAGATCCATTCAATGTTTTTGGTCACTGAACTGAGTAATTACTTATTTTTGTGATGCTAGAAAAGGGATGTCTTGTTGGAGAACCCTATTCTGGAATCTTTGTAGGTTTTCTATATTGCTGTTGCTGGCAGTATCCCAAAGTTAGATTCCATAAGTCCAAACGGGTTTAAGAATAAGCTTTGTATAGCAAGATGTTGTTCTCCAGTAATATCTGAGATTTGAGCCCTATAATCCCGTACATTTTGCTAAATTGAACGCCCAACTGTTGCTTTATGAAGATGTGCGTTTTCTAGGTGAGTCTTTTGACTATAGGACATGTTTCTCTTCAAGTAGAGAAGTTTTCCATAATCCTCCATTTTTTGAACAGTTTTGTATTTTGTCAAGGTTAGTATGAAATGCCAGGATTGCTGTGTTATCTGCATAAGTTGCCACAAAAGTTTCTTCGGTAGAAGGGAAGTCTGCAGTATAAATCAAGTACAGTACTAGACCCATGGCACTTCCTTGAGGGACGCCTGCTTTGGAGGAAGATAATGTTAATACGGAAGATTCAGTTTTAC
Source organism: Psylliodes chrysocephalus (assembly GCA_927349885.1). Classification (NCBI taxonomy): domain Eukaryota; kingdom Metazoa; phylum Arthropoda; class Insecta; order Coleoptera; family Chrysomelidae; genus Psylliodes; species Psylliodes chrysocephalus. Next base: position 85,924,539 of record OV651817.1, read on the forward strand.
AATATAGTGAAGACTTCTATGCCATACCTTGTCAATTGACTGTATTTGTCAGAATGTGATCTTCTAAAATTATCCCCATTTGTTGCATCTAGCTTTCAAAATTGCTATAAACAAATTATTTTGGTACTTTAATAATTACATTTTCTTATTTAAATTTATTGAATTAATGAATTCAAGGAAGTTACAAAAAAAAGTTAGGAAAAACTAATTTGTTACAAAAAGAAAGTTAGGAGAAAGTAAAAAATACTTATAATTATCGACATAAAAAGTAAAGCACTTTTTTAAAGAAAGAACCAGTGATAGACAAGTAGTTTTTTTTAAAGGAAGGTAATTTGTCAGCAAATGTTGTACTGGCATGCATTTCTCGCGAAAATATCTTTTGACAATGCACAAAAATAGCGGGTCGTACGGTATGCAGGATAGTGAGTGAAAGCCTGGTCAGAATTTTTGGACGCGCGTCAAGATGAGAGGGACTAAGTGCTTTAGAAATGCCAAGATAGACCAGTTAATGTATAAAAAAATTCCTGGGGTTTTATCACTATTTTTTGTACTTCAACTAAACATTGATTTATCTAAGGATTTATTAATGATCTTATAGAACTTTGAGGCTATATTCTCTACTATTTTATAAATATCCCCAAATTACATCACTTTTTTTTTAAACTGTTTATTTAGGAACATTTTTTGTTGTTTTGTTTACAAAATTAACGGTTTTTTTTTATAGTATTGATATTTGTGCATTTTTCCTATGACATAAAAATGATATCACCCACTGGAGTTTCTCAGGTTCTGAAATTTCACTTAACTACGTCCTCTGCATAAATCACTTTCATCTAACTATTATACCTGATTTTGTTCTCTTCTGCTTTTAAGCAAATTTCTTTCTTTAACCATTACCAAGTTGAACTCCCTATGCACATTTTTGTTTCGGATATATAATGGTTTGTACACGTTGTTCCGAAGTACTTTGTTTCGGGATTTATCAATGGGCGTTGCTTTCTTTTTCACACTCTCTTCCATCTCAGCTTCGCATTTAGTTTGATTCAGTCCCTTTTGATAGGTATGCTTTTATTATTGGTTTTATTTGTAAAGTTAGTCTTGTATTATTTTTAACTTTTATTTATATATTTATATTTAACTCTTATTTTCATCTTTTTATTGCATTTATCTGTGGCAGTTTGTAACATTTGGGTAAAAAATAGCTGTGTCATCTGCAAATATGGTGGTTTTAGATTACTCATATCTAGAATGTCGTGTATATAGAGTAAATATAAGACAGGACCAAAAACATTGCCTTGTGGTACTCCTGCTTTTATTTTTAAGTTCGGACTGGACAGAGTTTTATTTAACTCTAAAGAATGGATCTGTTATATAAGATTCTGGTAATTTAATTGATTTGGAGAATCAGGAAAAAATGTATACAATAATAGCCAATATCTACTTGCTTTAGGTTAATATTGTGCTAGGTATGAAATCTCTTTTAATACTTTATTCAGCTCTGCGTCTATTGTTACATGTATATGATGTAAATTTGTCGAATAACGTTATATACAGGGTAAAACAACAAAAAACAAATATTTCGGCAATAAATTTCCATTTTTCTAACAAATAATAATTGTAGCAAATGTTACATACAACACTTCGGGTGTAAATCATCCGCAATTTTAATACCTATTTTACTAGACATTTAACGTCGAACATAAAACGTAATTTGTGGATTAGCGGTTTTCCGTATAAACCGAGCGTCACTTTTACTGGTCTATAGACACTTCGGAGATGCCAATACTCTTCTCTTTTAAAACATTTGTCGTCTACAGTTTTAGAGTACGTGCGGATATAATTAACAGCGTTATTTATAGTATAGTGCAAGGGCAACGATCAACATCTACGCTAACTGCGATGATATGGTAGCGAGGAACGAAATAGTCCAGGAAAACTGGTTCTATGACAAACGATTTTCAGTTAGTCGAATTATTAATAGATAAATAGGTAATCCTAATATTTATAAAAGCAAATTTAAAAAAAAAAGATAAAGAATATTAAAATATATTAAAAAAAATATATGCAATCAACATAAGACAAAATCATATTAGAAACAATGAATATGATGGACATAAATTATTTAGTAGGTGATAATGAAAATTTAATTATCAATTATTTGAAATAAATAATAATAAACAAACGAAGCATATGGTTTAAATAAGAACAGACTTATTCAGTTTATTATCCCATTTTTTGATATAATTTTTGTTCATACTTGTAATAGTATTAAAATTAAATAAACACATTAAAATTTAAATATAAACCAACATTTTTAAGTAGTTTTTTTTGTATTTTTTTATTTGATTTAGTTTTGTTTTTTGTTTTTGTATTTTTATTTTTTTCTTTTTTTTTTGTTTTTTATGTTTTTTGTTTTTTGGTTTTTGTGTTTTTTGTGTTGTTTTTGTGATTTTTGTGTTTTTTTGCTTGTTTTTTGTTTTCATTTGTTTTTTTTTTGTTTTTTTTGTATTTCTTGTGTTTTTTTGTTTTTTTGTTTTTTTGTTTTTTTGTTTTTTTGTTTTTTTTTTGTTTATTTTGTTTTTTTTTTGTTTCTTTTTGTTTTTTGTTCAAATTCATATATAAACTAACATTTTTTATTGATTTAGTTTTGTTTTTTGTTTTTGTTTTTGTATTTTTATTTTTTTGTTTTTTGTTTTTTGTTTTTTTTTTGTTTTTTTTTTGTTTTTTTTTTGTTTTTTTTATGTTTTTTTGGTTTTTGTGTTTTTTGTGTTGTTTTTGTGATTTTTGTGTTTTTTTGCTTGTTTTTTGTGTTTTTTTTTTGTTTTTTTTTGTATTTCTTGTGTTTTTTGTTTTTTTGTTTTTTTTTTGTTTTTTTTTTGTTTATTTTTGTTTCTTTTTGTTTTTTGTTCAAATTCATATATAAACTAACATTTTTTATTGATTTAGTTTTGTTTTTTGTATTTATCGTTTTTTGTTTTTGTTTTTTTTTGTGATATTTGTGTTCTTTTTTGTTTTTTGTGTTTTGGTTTTTTGTTTTTGTTTGTTTTTAGTGATTTTTGTATTGTTGTTTTTTGTTTTTTGTTTAAATTTAAATATTCAAGTATGTTCTGTATTTATCGTTTTTTTTTGTTTTTTTTTTTGTTTTTGTATTTTCGTGTTTTTTGTTTTTTGTTTTTTTGTGTTTTTAGTGATTTTTGTATTGTTTGTTTTTGTGTTTTTGTATTGTTTTTTTTTTTGTTTTTTGGTTTTGTTTCTTTGTTTTTAAATTTTTTGTTCTTTTGTTTTTTTTTGTTTTTGGGTTTTTTGTTTTTTGTGTTTTTTTAATTTTTTGTTTTTTTTTGTGTTTTTGTTTTTTTTTTATTTGTTTTTTTTTTGTTTTTTATTTTTTTTTGTTTTTTGTTTTCTTTTGGGTTTTTTGAGATTTTTGTTTTGTTTTTGTGTTTTTTTTTGTTTTTTGTATTTTTTGTGTTTTTTGTGTTTTTTGAGTTTTTTTGTTTTTTTTTTTGTTTTTTTTTTGTTTTTTGTGTTTTTGTGTTTTCTTTTTGTTTTTTGTGTTTTTTTTTGTTTTTTGTGTTTTTTTGTGTTCGTTGTTTTTTGTGTTTTTTGTGTTTTTTTTGTTTTTATTTTTGTTTTTTGGTAGTTTTTTTTTTTGTTTTTCGTTTTTTTTTGTCTTTTTTATGTTAAAATTATTAATTATTTGTTTTGGGATTAGATCCATTATTTTAATTATTTTGAAACTATGTCGATTCATATTAGATTTTGTAATATATTTTGACATTTAGGTGCTAAATAAGTAAAGTGTTTTTGCAGATCTCTAAGCATAAAAGCTTTTCGCGTATTATGAAAGTATAATAAATGTTTTAAATAATTTGTATTATTGAAAACTTGTATAAAAAATGTATCATCAACAAATGATATACTGTTGTCAAAACTTTGTACTTGAAGGAATTTGTTTACGTAAATAATAAACAGTACGGGGCCCAGAACTGTGCCTTGTGGCACACCGTAATTATAAGTTTTTTTTTCACTAAGTTCTTGATTTTTAATAATAATAGATCCAAAAAATACCTTATTGAAATGTCAACAAATTCTGAAACTGTCATTGAAATCTGCCAAATCGTATTTTACATAATAATAAGAAATATTTTTTTTTTTATTTATATAATTTATTATGCTTGTAATAATTTAGCAATAAAAGTATTTGTGTCATTTCCTATTAAAATGTCACATTGCCCATAACTGACTAGTTTGGTGCCGTTGCGCCAGAACTTAGATTATATTGTAGCTTTTTAACAAAGACATAACCGCCATCTAGCCTAAATAAGATGAATTAACAATGAAATAGTTACGTTTTAGTAATATTGTAGTATTAATACTCTTATAACAATATTTTTACGGAAGTATGATGTTTTATCTTACTGATATTATTGTGCTAATACCTTGTAATGTCATCAATATAACGACGAAAATTTTTGACACGCATTTTCCATTTTCACGCCTAAAATGACCGTACTAAAACTCGACGCGTTTCATATAAAATGTCAGTGATTTGTTTCGACGTTTCGGCCATCCTTTGGGCTGTCACTCGACGCGATGGATGCGAAATTCGAAGAATTTCCCGACGAGATATATGGCGAATTTCGGTTATTCATTGTGGCTAGAAGGCAGATCTCTGTAATACCGTTCGGTCGTCATGCACCCGCGAAAATGCATTGTTTTAGGACATACTCCCATAATGAATCGTTGTACAGAGCCGTAGGATCAATCCTGACATAATAATAGAACTATAACCTTTTCAAGATAAAAAAAATAACTGGATTTTTTAACAGGTTAGGAAATAATTAATTTAATCCTTTCATTCGCACCATACTGTATATTGTATCCAATACCAGTCCTAAAGTAGTTCCTTGAGGTACTTCAGTACTGCTAATTTCGTCACTATACGTCAATAATTATTAAAAAAAGACAGTATTTGTTGATTTAGTGAAAAATAGCTTTAAAAATACCCTTCCAACATTAGACTCGCCTATACGATAAACATCCTGTACAAATCCAGATAATAAACCGTCCATTATCACACATAATCCCATCTTAGTAGCTCATTAATATTTTTTCGCCTAGTCATACTTCATCGGAGATCACAGATAGCCTCGGAGTTATCTAAGAAGTCATCTTTGATTTCTCTCGAAACGAAATCTCTTACAAATTGATCTTTGTAAGCTCTCGGGCCCTGAAGATGGTTTCGTGTGATTGACGTTCGTCTTCTAAACGTTTGTAGCATTATTTTCGGTTCGATTTACTTAACAAGAAACCTAAATTCTTGAGATAAGCATTTAAAACCATTTTTATTTACTGACTTAGAGAAAGTAGCATCAAAAACTAAAAGATTCGTTATAATCTGGTGAAGTTCTCAAGGTATTCCCTAAGGTTCAGTACTTAGCCCTCTTCTCTTTGTTATTTATACTTCTTAGTTTATACAAAATTGTTTCAACACTCTGATTATACCCATGAAACAATGAAACAAATGGTTTTTGCAGTGCCAATATGATTCCTGTCAAATATTTTGACGTTTAACGCCAATAATGACAACGTGCTTCTGTTACAACAACTGATATACATAATTAAAAGCTCTATTATTGTATAGACAAGCCCAAACAAACTTTATTTCGCGATGTTTTTACTGTTCTTTCTTATTTATCTCTTAAAAATCGTGTTTTAGATCGCTAGGATGACGGGATGTCGGTCAAAAGACTGGATAAGCGATTAGTAAAAGGCCATAATAAAAAACTAGAAATACTTACGACATCCGGAGTACTAGCACCGTCCGTGTGCGACGTCGAATCTGCATTACTTCTGGTACCACCGTCACCGTTCGTGGAACCCGTTAACTCAGGGGGTTTCCCCCCGTCCCTTTCGTCTATCACTAAGTCTATGGGCATTTTGCCTTTCAGACAGCTTATATATCGATGGCAGAAGTTGTCGCACAGTTCGTGGACCTGAAAAAGAACAAAACACGGTTAAAAATTTTTTTAGAAGCGCAATGTAATGACATTTGACAGTTATTGAATCTACTAGCTGTGATTACTGACAAAAAGTTGACAAATGACATTATTTAGTGGTATTTTTGAGGTTATATCACTTTTTGCGGTTAAAATGGCTTCTAACCTGGGAAATATGGCATTAATTGTAAATATTTTTGACATTGGATTGTCGTTAAAGCTGAATGTTATAATTTATTACTGATCGATAATTTTTACTGATCAAACAAAAGCGCAAAGAGAGTACGTAATTAGATGACGGTGAAAACAAAACTATAAAATGCATAAATAATATTCCAACAATTGTTGATAGCAATGCATCTACCCAAAACAAATAAAAAAAACTAGTAAATGGTCCTAATATATCTTTTAGAAGAAAGAAAATGCTGCTATGAAACTAAAAATGTTCTCAATAAACTTTTAGGAAGACAAGAATTCTCTAAAAAAACACGAAAATACTTTTTGGGAAGAGAAACATTCTTATTGACTGATAGATTACAATATGTAAAGCTAGGTAAATCAACATCTGAAATGCTAAAAAATAACGTCGACGTTTTTAATCTGTCGTTTTTTGTAGTTTTAAAAAAACGTCGCGTTTTTAAACTTTTAAACATCCTTAAAAGTTTAAAAACGCGACGTTTTTTAAAACTACAAAAAACAACAGGTGGTGTTTGCTGTACCTAGTCATGTCATGTCATGTCAAACCATTTATTTTTAAAACGACGTTTGTATAAACGTCCTTTGTTAAAAATAGTTTAAAACATTTTAGGGGCGCTTTTTTTGTTTTCCTGCAGTAAAATGTGTTTTTATAAGATTTCAATACAAAAAACCAATAAACCGACGTTTTTAGCCTGTCATATTTTATAATCATTGAAAACATGGCATTTCTAAGTGTTAAAACATCCTGATGAATTATTTGTTATTAGTTAATATCAGAAACGTCAATGCCGTCATTTTTCTGAACGTTATACATTTGAGGACTTCGTTTTGAAAGTGTCAGATGTCAGAAACGTTTATGACGTTTATAAGTTATTATTTTATATTATTTATAATCACTAATTATCACTAATTATTTTATAATCACTAATAACGTCGCGTTTATGAGCGTTAGAACATTTTGGTAAATATTTGTTCACATGAAATATAAGAAACGTGAATTCTGTATTTTTTCTGAACATTATACATTTGAGACCTCTTTAAAGTTGTTTGATGTTAGAAACGTTCATGACGTTTTTTAAAAAATGAAGCCATCTTAAGGAAAGGTATCTATAATGTATAAAATTGTTATTATTACGACGTTCTTTGTTAAAAGAGCATTTTCAAATGATGAAACCATAGGGATTTCAAAGCTGCAAAACGTATAGGAGCTTTATTTTGAGTGCAAAGTTTTTTAAAAAACGGTATTTTTTTAAAGATTACGTTATTTAAAATATCGTTTTTAAAACGACAAAATGTTAAAAATGGTTTAAAATATTTCAGGATCGCTTTTTGGTTATAGTAAAGTAAAAGGTCTTTATGAGTTTGTAATATTAAAAACTTTAGTACTAAACGTCTTACTTTTTTTTATTATTAATTCTATCAAGATTTTATTTTATTTTATTTATTCAACTGAATTTGTGCAGACTGACGATAATATGTAATATTTTTTAAAAACTACTATATATTAGGACTTCCTATATTAAATAAAGATTCTATAATCCCAAAAACCAAGTATAAGTAATACTACAACAGTGACAATTTATTGTTGATGATGAGTCTATATTTTTATGCACATGCGCGTAAATAAGCTAAAAATATATCAATCTAGTACTTTTTTGACCCCGTCTGAAAAATAATTAAATAATTCTTACAATATAGTACTGACATCTTATTCATGCATGTTTACTTTTCTGTCTATTATTTACGACTTTTATTTACCGTATAAAAATTTGGAAATACAATAGAAGACAAGATGATTTGCATTTATGAATATAGTACCCAAGGCCTTTTTAGGAGATATGTGGGAAGGTTCCTTACAAATAATGTTTCGTGTACGTCCATACGATATTTTAAAAATGATAGTAATAATTTTGGACTTATGACAAATGAATCACGTATGTTATTTGACTTACGAAATTTTAAAATACGCGTAGAGGATTACAGGGTTCTGTGTTTAGGCCATTTAGATTCCTTTGTATAGATTAAGTAAAGTGTCATTTTATGAACATTTCATAATAACCAATAACTTTTTGATGATTGACTTCCTTATAGATATACATAAATAATTAAAATTGTAATTATATTGCGCTATAAAACAAAAAAAAAATGTTCATGTAGAATTATTTAAATAATTTAACGTCTATCTTTATAGAATCATTATAAGCACGCATATCCATTTTTATTAAGTACTTAGGTACTATTATAATTAGAATAAATTAATAGGATAATTTTGATTATAAAATTGATGTGTGTAAAAGTAATTATGGAAATTTAATGACGTTTGAAAAAAATATCCTCTAACAAAACACTCTGTGTGTATGTTAATTTAAAAAAACTTTAATGCGGTGAAATTTAATAGAATCTAGTTAATCTGGTTTCAACTTTTATATTAAAAAAAAAAACAATATAAATATTAGAGGAAGGTCTGTAACTTTAGGATCATAAAATACTTTAAAAAAATTATTATTAAAAAAATTATTTTAACAATAGTGCTGACACAGTTGTTTTAGAAGCTGTTATGGAAGGTGGATCCATTCTAGAATCATTGATTTTTTCTTTATATGTAGCAAATCTTTATAGCTTTGTTAAAAATTGTATGATCCAGCTGTTATATTAACCTGCTCCTTTCGTTTTATATATTTTGACGATATTTCGCAGAGTATAATATGTTAATTGCAGTTATTTAGCAATTTTAACATCAGAACATTTTGATAACGTTAAATATTCGTACTTACAACTGCTGAAGTGTTACTGACAGCAATCAACAATTGTTTTAAAACAAAGCTAATATGATTTTAAATATATAGGCCAAACGAAATGATTCATTGATACCTTTTTTAACTTAATATTCTGTGCGTTATATCCAATTTACTAATATTAATTTTTTTTAAAAAATGTTGATACACATTATTTCTCAAATTACAATAAAAATAGTTGGATTTAGAAGAATTTTCTTTTGCATTAACCAAAGCAGTCTAAAATAAAATTAAAAATATAATATTGAATGGAAAAATGATATTGATTCTGGGCTCGTATATACATGCAGAAAATCTCTTTTAGCTGGTCGTAGTCTAGATACATATTGGATCCATCCAGTGGGTACGTTGTTCTTGTAGCTTAACCCATTCAAGATGGCCGTCGGCAGGACTTCAACACACAACCGGTTATATATGCATTTACGTAGCAAGAAGATTATAATATCGCGAGTAAACGGAGACGACCAACGAGATAGACCGAGATGCCAAGCTCGATAGTGTCCCCTTTTAGCAATTTAAATGGCTATGTGAAATGCAAAAACGATCAAGTCGCGTAGAATGCCATGCAATTTCCATATTTTTACATCGCGGCTTTAATACTGAGAATCACAGAATTAACTTTACGAAAAAAAAAATATATGTATAATACGCATAGAATGGCTAAGTAGCCATATTTTGCCCATTCCGGGAGATGAAATGAAAGATTTTTGTGTAACGGTCGAAATACTACAATACTATTAATTCTGATATACTAGATATTAATATGGGAGTTCCTCAGGGTTTAATTTTGGGACCAATATTGTTCATACTGTATGTAAACAACGTAAGCTATGCAGATATTTCTCGGCTATAATTTCAGCTAAAAATACGGATGTACTAAACAGAGAGAGCTCCAACATTGCTCTTGAATGAATGAATGATGTCTCAACTGCAAATTCAATTAAATGTTGATTAAATTTGCGTTTGGAATATCTTTCATTCTTGCTATGTTATAATGAGTTCTATCTAAACAACGTACAAGAATACAAGAATCATTGTTTTTATAAAACAGACGAATACAAAAAGCACGTTGCAGGCCAGTAAATTGTTCCATTGCAACTAAAACAGTTTTGCCAGAATATATTTTTGTTACGTACCAGATTTGTCTAAAAAATGTACCGAATTGCATAAAAATGTACTAGATTCTGTAAAATGTATCAGATATTACAATGAATTGTGATGTGGTTTGGTTCATTAAAAAAAAAGTATTTCAGTGAACGAAAACAAAACAAGAAACAAGTTTTACACGAGTCAAATGGTAACACGCTAAAAAATAAAAAGGGATTAGATTTTGCTTAGAGTGTAGATTATTAAAAAATGTACTAGATCTCATATAGTGGTACTAGACTGGCAACACTGAACTAAAACTTAACACTGTCGACCCAGTGTTGCCAGGTCATATCTAATATTTTTTTCAGTATAATGCCTGTCTAAAATTCAGTAGAAAACAGTAAGCAAATGAGTTGCCTAATTAAAGGGGCAAAAAAATGTTCAGTATACTGCCTGTCTAAAATTCAATAAAAAACAGTAGGCAAATGAGTTGCCTAATTAAAGGGGCAAAAACATTTTAACGTTGCAGTGGTTTCTCTTCCGATTAGTGTAAACCGTAATTATACGTATTTTACAGTATTTGTACTCGTTAGAAAGTTAGACTATAAAATTAACGAGCAAATCATATTAACAATAGAAAATTAAACAGCAATAAGAAGTATTTAAAAAATAGTTCATTAAAAAATTGATCATGTAAAATAAATATTACTGATTAAAAAATAAAATAGCTCATATTGTGATTAAAAATTTAAAAAAATTTCAAAAAGTGGATAAAAATAACAATAATAATGAACACGGCTTTTTCAGTAGAATTCACATTGATATCAGTATATTAGTAGACGAATAGCGAAATCAGTAGATCTACTGAAAAATCAGTAGACCTGGCAACATTGTTTCGAACACCGTTTAACAACTGCCTTCTTTCTCGGGAATGTTCCTATTGCGCCAGCAAACGTATCAATAAACGAAAATATTTCTGAGGCACCGCTTACTTTACTAAATAAAACATCTGTATCTGTAACGTGTGGATGATGGGTTACCCCACGGCACTTAGGTTTCATTAGGTCCATTCTGCATCTTCCTGAGATGATAGGTACCTCCTAGCTCGTGAACCAGTCTATAGATTTAATGTAGTTGACAACGTCGCTAAGAGGTGCTTTTCTTATATCAGCCGGTGTTAGCCGATACTCGCCGAACACAAATCTTCTAATAAATGAGAGCGTCGAGCAATCGTAAAGGATATGCTTGATGCTTAATGTGATGAATACCAACAATTTCTTTTATATTGTTGCTGAAGCAATTATCATAGAAGAGAGAATGAATGTTTAAAAATTAGTGATAAGTGATCCCATTTATAAATGTTTTCCTATTTGTCCCGTTAATTTGTATTTAAAATTATATGAATTATAAATTTTGTAAATGTCCTTCATATCAATCTTGTGACAATGTTACTATTTAAAACAATAACCAATATGTAATCCTCTGTCATGATTTTCTCAATAAATAGCTATAGAACTTTTATAAAGAGAAATATTAAATTGATTGAGCTTATACATTGTGTTGTTTGTTTGTTTGTTTTAAACAACAGTTTATTTATTAATAATTTATTTAAACACCTATTTATTTTAAGCAATACTATTCTAATTTATATATATTTCGAATGTCTTTAAACTGTTCACAATTTATATTCACCACTGTCTATCTACAATCTACAACTGATACTGCGTTGTTCCTCCGCCAATAATTATATACAAACTTAAAATTCTGGTGGTTTCCAGAATGCTCCTCCGCCAAACTAAAAACATCTCGTTATATCTGGAATATACTAGAAAGCGCTATCACCATAGTCGTTACATATATTTGATCTTAAGGGGTTTAATTATATACGATAATCGGACAAGTTGGGCCTAAAAGGCCGAATAAGACAGACAGGGACTTGGAGAATTAGAACATGACTGAATAATGAAATTGCTCACATTACAATATTTATGTCTTTATGCTTTGATTCGAGCTTTTCTTTCAGTATCACAAACAAAAATCTATACATAGTTCGGTCTAGAGTGACAGTCGCGGTATTTGACTAAATACCTATTTTTTACTCATATAGTTCTGATAACCGATCACTGCAAATTAAGAAAAACCCCTCTTGCTATAATTTGTGTACGTTTACATATAACTGTATTATAATAACTATATAACAACAATATAACCTATATAACAACTATACAAGGATTTTTCTTGGTTTAACCTCGAAAATACTTGTTAAAATTATAAGGATCCTTAAATCTTGAAAATCTGAACCATTTATCACCATATTTAATTATTTATTTATTAATTTATCAAAATTTAAACAGGCCTATTAGCCTTTTTATATGAGTAGTTTTCTTAACACATTAATTAAATATTTGTAATATAATAAAAAACAAAAAAAGGTTCTGGACTGACATTATGTCTATATTTAACAACTCAAAATTTACAAAAGTATTTAAAATAAGTTGTTTATACCACCATAGCACGATGTTCAGACAAAAATATTTGGTCCATCTACATTGGCCTGGTGTAACTTTACGTTTTCCCGATGAAACTTTTTATAAAACCTTAGGGACATTTCTCTTTGATTTAAAAATAAACGTAGATATTTTGCGTTTTTATTATTTGTTAGAAATTCCACTTTCAAGGTCATATTTGCAAAAAATAATTTAATAAAATAATCATTAATTTTTATGCCTTTATAAAATCCATAAATCCATTTTTTTGTTTTCTCCAATCAATTATAACAGTGGCGGAAGAGTCAGAGGTGCATCTCAAGCAATGGAGGAACCGCAACAATTACGGTTATTATTGGCCGCTGCAATTACTCGGACATTTAATATTGGCCGTAAAGTCGACCATATTGGTAAAAAAGAAACATTCTCATCTGGGTTATGGTACAGGTATAATATCGCCCCGGCACTCATGCACCCATGCAAACGAGTCTCGGTCTCGCATAGCTCGAAGTGAACAATAACAAAGATAGTTAGTGCCATTGTCTGTACAATCTATCAAAATTCCTATCACGCCATAATGAACAGCCCATTAGCTGGTCACGATCCTCGAACAGGGCGATTTTTTATCGACCATCGTTCGACCCATTCGACGTTCATACAGAAACTGCATTGCAATGATGCACTTCTACACACTCTCTTGATTATTTTTCTACAAACAATTGAGAGACAAATGAGATAATACGAGATTTGATCCTTATTTATAATATGAAGATGCCATGGAAGAAATTTTCTCCAATATTTATTTAGCATATCATCATTGTTGCATGAAAATGCTCTTCCAATCACATACATTTCTTTCAATTTGTTTTGTAAACAAATGCGTAGATGTTGAATCAGAAAATCATATTTAAAAATTATAATAATAATAATAATAATAGTGATTAACAACATAAATTTAAATTTAATGGAATCGAATTTGTAGCACAAATGGAGAAAATATATAAATAAAAAACTTTGGTACATTTGTTCTTTAAGCGAATAGAAGTGGCCCAAGATGTGAGCCTTGAGGTAGGTCCGATTATTAAAAGTATTCGTATGATGAATATCCATTGTAGAATACAAATTGCTGAACCATTTTGAAGGTAGGACCGTAAGAATTTTAGTAGAACAAGAGATAAACGAATGTCAACTAGAATTCCGTGATCCATTTTGTCAAAGGCCTTTGAAACATCGGTTATATGAGACGTCCGTTTGTCCATCAGTATCAACAACTTTAATTAACTGCTTGGTTATTGTAAGTACATTGTTCTTGGTTGATTTTTTGCTCATGAATTCATGCTGTGAAGGTGACATTGTGTTAAGAACAGAGGGATAGAGACGATTATAGAGAAACACCTAAAAATTTTGGAAAATTTTGACATAAAAGATTAGATCAGTTTTAATTTCAAAATAAAGTACTATTAGTGGATTGATTTTATTTGTTGCACTGTGTTAAGTTTTCTGCACTAATCGCATTTGATTTGTTCAGTGGTCTTCATAGTTCAGTGTAGATTCAAATAGTTGACACATACGTGAGTGTAGCGACAAGTATGACAGTTCGAATAGTGTCCAATGTGATACTAGTGCAACAAATAAAATCCATTATAAGGAATATCGTGTTATGTCAGGAGAGAAAATTTTCATAGAGACCTTGGAATGGAGTATGTCGACCAAAGAATCTAAAAATTTGCCAGTAGCCATGAAAGAAGATTACTAATATTGAAACCATCCAACTCCTCGATAACTACCACCACATAAGAAGTATAGTCTGTTCGCTATACTTACGCGGGTTTCGGATTAACAAAATTATGCAAATTAGTCATTGACAACCAGTTCCAATAAGCCTCTTCCCAAGAATTTAGGTAAAATTGCCCTAATAGTCAGATTTAAATTAAAATAACATTAGGGTAGGTACTAAATTTGTTACAAATATTGCAGTTGAATTGATTCTTTGCAAGTGTTGACATTGTATGTATATTGTAAATTTAGTGGAAATTTTAAAAATGCCTAGCGTGTGTTAGACGTAGATAGTCTAATTTGTAGTGTACATAAGTATTTTACGGATAAAAAAGAAAATGGCGGTCCTTTAAAATCGGTAATGTCTGTACATCAACGCGTATGCGATGCTCTAGGAATTAGTGAAACCAAATTAAGAGGAGTATTACAAAATCAAAATAGTGAACTGCCGAAAGAAGATCACCGCAAAACTCGCTCATTATTGAAAACGAAAGATATTCCAAATGGAAAGAAATTTGAAATTCGTGATACCATTTATCGAATGAGGGCCAACAAGGAAAATGTGACCTTAAATACAATTCTCTCGGAATTAATAGATAGAAAATTTTACGACATTGGCAGAACAAGTCTATGGCAAGTGATACATAACTTGGGTTTCAAATTTCAAAAGGAGGATAACAGAAAGGCCCTTTGTGAAAGAAGTTCTGTCGTGCACAAAAGAATTAACTTTCTAAGAAAATATTCTAAATTTAAAGAAGAAGGGGCGAATTTTATATATTTAGACAAAACATTGATATTTTCTAGGGGTGCAACCAAGAGAATATGGCAAGATGATAACGTAAAGTCCATCAAACATACCGATGGGGAAGGGAAGCGACACATAATTTTATATGCAAGAGGGAAATCGGGTTTTATAGAAGGTGCTGATTTAATATTTTCATCTAAATTAAAATCCAGTGACTATAAAGATAATATGAACATAGAAATGTTTTTAAAATGGTTGCATGAAAAACTTCTCCCAGGTTTAAGTGAGCCCAGCGTAATTATTTTAGACAATGCACCTTACCATTCTGAAGTATTAAACAAAAGTCCAACGAATTCTTGGACTGTTACTGATACTGATAAAATTGAAGAATGGTTGACAAAGGAACATATACCATTTCCTCAATATATATTAAAATCAGAATTATTATGCTTGGCAAATATACATGCAAAACCAAAAACCTTTGTTGTGGATCAGATTATTGAAAGTTACGGTCATCAAGTTTTACGTCTACCACAGTATCATTGCCAGTTTAATCCCATCGAATATATATGGGGAATAGCAAAACAATATTATGACATATTGGGCCTAATGGTTATAGTGACGACGCAGTTCGGGAAACTTGGCGAAAGCACTTTCAATTGCAACTCCAGAAGATTGGTGGACTTAACCATAATAACAATTAATGGTGATGACAGTGATTATGATGACAATTATGATATTTTGTATGATAATGACGGATTTTCATTTTTGTTGGCAAGTTCAATTTTTTTATTTTTCATTTGAAATTCTCTACATGAAACAAATTTTTATGTTAGAAAATATTTTGTTTGGGCTAAATAACCCTCTTATTATACATAGACCATATTTTCTGTGTGAAGTGTATTATAAAATTATTAATAGGTTTATAATAGCCACATTAGACTCCATTAATGAAGAAGTTTTAATCCGAAATCCGCGTAAGTATAGCGAACTGTATTTAATATTTCATGCAACTAACTGTGTTAACATTGTAGTTTATAAGTAGGTGGACTCTTATTCATAGTCAGAGTGGTACAAGATGGAATCACTGGATAAAGTGAGTGAAGAAGATGACATTACTAAATCAAACAAAAGAAAAAAGGTTCATTCAAAGAATATAAATCTACCAGAGAGACTCCAAAACAAACTGTTTTCTACAACAGCATAGAGCTGCCATACCACATTGCGAAATATTTGAAGAAAAAACTTACGCTTTTTCTGTAAATTTCATGCGAAATTTAATACTACTCAGCAATACGACGCCAGGGCATCAAAGTGTTCTTTTTTCAGTAATGAATACGAGCCTTATTTAACGCCACGCCAGTTAAGTTGCTATTGTTCCGACGAAATACATACAGGTGTCAATTTAAAAATGAACAGCATTTAATATTGTCACTACAAATGATAGAATGAAAATTTGGCGAAAGACGTCAATTTACTTATCAAGGAGAACAATTGTTGAGGCATTCGTTGTCATTTTACTTTCAACCCAGGGCCGACTAGAGGGGGGCAGCCGGGACAAATTCCCGGGCCCGGGCTCAAATGGGACCTGGCAAGCGGTAGAAGGGGGCCCGGCAGCGGTGGTGTTACTTTCAAGAAGTTCGACACAAGAGGGGGCAGTTCTTGCTTGAAGACCTTTTTTTAGAGAGAAATTAAAGTAAAATTTGCTTGAAGACCTTTTGTTTTGTAATTTTTATAAAAAAAATGTCGCGGGGCCCGATCTGCAGAATTATCCTGGGGCCCGGTCTGGCTCTCGGCGGCCCTGTTTCAACCACCTGAACCCAGTGCACCTACCCCTAAAATTTTAAATGGCAAACCCCTATTTCTTTTACCATTTTTGTGTAATTCTAGATAAAGTGCATTATTATTTTTTTTGTCAAAATTTAAATACCTAACCTCACAAATGTGTGAAATGTATTTAATATCTAAATGTAAATAATGCTTCTTAAAAAAGTATAATGATATACGAAAAAGTAACTGTACTACTTCATGAATTGTTGAAAATGGTTTCCATCAGTGATTCTGAAAAATATCTGAATAAATTGGGGTGTTAAGAGGGGTTAAAACATTAAAAGTCTCAATTTTTTCTAAAAATATTTCGCCATATGGCAATGACAGCTCTACGCTTTCGTAGTTTTCTATAATGCACCAAGAAAAAATAGTAAATAGTAATTGTTTAAACCAGTTTATAAGAAGAAATCAATATTTAGGTCTTAAATGAAACAGTCATATTATCAGCAAGTAATGGACGTTTTTTTAGATGATACTTTAAAAATATGGAAACAGAAAAACTACTTCAGATCGTGGATATTTGCCAAAGCAATGCTTAACAATCTTGATAAGATGGAATAAAAAAAGTTGCTGACTTTTCTTCTTTCTATATCTTGAACCAACAAGATGCGACCAAAAAAGAGAAAAAAACTGTAAAAAAAGAATGCAAAATGAGGATGAAGAGTAAGAAGAAAAAAAGGAAGAAAATAATTTTACTAATTTCTAAAACAAGAAAAATCATTGTATCTTTACAGGAAACTTCATGTTCGTTCTAATAAACGAAAGAAACATTAATATAATTAACAGTAATGCATTGATATTACTATTACTTAATTCAGAAACAATGCGGTGTTTTAAAACGGAAAATGTCTTCAAGAATGGCGAGAATGTCTGATAAAATGCTTCCTCTCTAGTTTATTACTGAGATACTTATCTGCTTAGCAAGGATTTACACAAGTATCTTAAGTTATTTTAATAATTATCGTTACAAGTTGTTGGTTTTTTTTTTGTGAACGAGAATGTTGAGAACAGTTTTTCTTAATTATTTACCTTTTCTAGCTCCAGTAGGTGAAACCGTAACACTTGAATTGCTTGTACCATCTGAAATTAAAAAATAAAAAACAATTAGTATGTGATGATTTGATTAACAGGAAATTGTTATATTGATGAGGTAATTTGGTGTATTTATCATATATATGTCATAGCGAATGATATCTATTTTTAAAATTAATAATTAGATATAGGTATATGTTTATTTCAAAATCCATTACCAATGTTTATAAGATGTAATTCATTTATTTATAATATTAATTAAGTAATTATTATACTAATTTAATTTAATTATCGACTAGATTGCTCAGGACTTTTTTATTCAAAAGATTATAAGGACTTTTTTATGAAACATTATGTAAAGACTGTTTTAGACTATACATGACAATCACTTATAGAAAATTGTTTTGTTATTAAATTTAGGAAAAAAGTTATTTTTCATAAAAAGTTAAGCATGGTTTAAAATCTAAAATGCATTTAACAAAAAATATGATTTTGTTCGGCAGTAAAGTCCTCTATTTTTGACAATATAGAAATTTTTTATAAAAATAATGTTCAAATATGTAACCATGCACAATATTTTTTATGAATAATAACTTTTTCCTAAAATGAATAATAAAAAAAAACATTGTATACATTTCTTCATAGTTTTAAAGCTAAAAGTGTGATTAATGGATTTCGCAAACCAGAATTATATATATAAAAAAAAGGAAATTAAATCTTTTCTTATTCAGATCATCTCGTGTTGATGTTTTTTGAAAAATGGCCTTACGGGATTGTGAATTTGTCGTATTTGTTGCATGTCGATTGGTCGATTGGAGCTTTTTATCCAACTATAACGGGCATTTGATTAGATATGCGTGATACAACTTAATTTTTTAAACACGACAGGGTCCCGTCTTAGGGTCAGCCACGATTTCGCTCACGATATATTCTTTGGATTACAGGGTGCGTTTAGGTTATTAAAAAAAAGAAAGAGATCTTGATTCTGAATACCTAAAGCGTGAGATCAGGATTTTTAGATTTTATTTATTCAAATTTTATTTCTTATTTTTCCGTATTTGTATAGAGAATAGAGCTAGAACTTTATTTCTGGATTTAAAATATGGAATAGAAAAAGCAAAAATTATATTATATTTTTAAGCAAAAATATGGCTCCCTATCAAATAAGAAATAATGGAAAATTATATAGATGACAACTTGAACACGGAAAAAAAATTGTAGAAAAAATTTCTACAATTGTAGATTTTTTCTCTACAATAAATAGTACATATAGGGACAGGGACAATTTGTAGTAAAAATTTCCAAATATTTGTGGAGAATGTATTGTAGAGTTATTATCTACAATATTTAGTAAAAATATCCAAATGCATCATAAGAATTGTTCTACAAATTGTTATAATTTTTGCTATTCATTGTATGAATTTATATTAAAAATGTATTGCGTTTTATGAAAATAAATACGAAAATTTTACACAATAAATAGTAAAAATTCATACAAATTGTAGTAATTTTTAATAAAATTTGTAGTAGTATTCCATAATTATTATAATTATAACCTAGAAAAAAATATTCCTTAATAAAATATTCAATTTATTGTTTTAATATAAAAGATACAAATTCTTAATTACATTATGTAATAAATAACAGTAATAATAGCGCCCTCAGTCTCAGTTGGCTTTTCTGCACCTGAAAAATATGAAATAAAAATTAATACCAATTGAACGGTTCATACCCTTAAAACGGGGATATTTATCACCTTTACACTGATTTGGATATTAAATGACTAAGTCAGATAACTAACAAAAATGAGAAAGTAGGTACGTCACAATTAAGACAAAAAAATATCATTGAACTTGGCACAAAATTCGATTGTTGGGCACAACATTCGATCGTTGGCCACAACTATTTTTTTTAAATAATCTACTAAGGTTATTTAAATTAGTTATCTAAAGGTAAATTATTCAGAAACAATATTAAATGTACTTACCACCAATAGAATTTATTATTAAAATTTTCTCAAACGCATCGGTGCTTATAATATAATAATGTGTTATAGGTACTCGTATATGTATATACCATGCTTTGTTATGTGAACATGGCGAACGGCTACTGCTGTCTGGCCGTTTATGATCGACGTCAGAAAACGTTGGCCAATAGCAGAATTTTGTTTTGTTTACATGACTAAGAATTTCTACAATATTGTAGAATATTTTTCAACAAAATTGAATGTTTATTATAAGAAGGGATGTAAAGTATTACTATTTTTTGTAGAGAAAATTTCTATTTTTTGTGGAGATAATTATTAATATTTGTACAAATTTTTACAGAAGTTAGTAGTAGTAATTACGATAATTGTAATAAATTTCTACTTCTACAAACAATAGTAAAATTTACTAAACATTGTGGACTTCTTTCCTATTGTTGTAGCATTTTATTCGACAATTCAATTGCTACAATAATTAATAGTTTTTAACTATAAATTGTAGTAAAATTTTCTACAAATTGTTAAGTATTTTTCTACAAGTCTACTACTACAACATTGTAGTAAAATTTTCTAGTCACATTTTTTTCCGTGAAGGGTGTTCTTACCTACGGCACTGACCTCAGGACCACTTTATTATTAGCACGAGATGTCAGACGTCCAGCCGCTTTATGGAACAAGGTCACGTGACCACTTTTTGCGGATTTGGTCATCTCGAAAAAAAAAACAACTCAAATCAAACTGAATATAAAATTGTATCTTTGTTTTGAGCGAAAACAAAACTAAATCAACTCTGACTTGGTTTCTTTTTTGTTTCTGGAGATTATGTTCGTCCCGTATAAATATTATACAAGGTTTTTTATTTAAATTATTAATGAGTGAAATTATAATAATTATTGAGGCTGGTTTTTCAGATTGAGAAATCAAATGTTTTTAGCTTATACCTCAAATAATACTCGAATGCTCGATAATTAGAAATAAAAAATTTTACTTTTCACCCTGGAAAAAATAAGAACATTTTCTATGAATCATATGATATGAAGACGGGTGGTCCTTCAAGGGTCTGCTCTAGGGCCACCTCTTTTTTTGGTATTGATAAATTATACAGGTACCTGAGAATACAAGGTCTAAAATATTGATGATACCTCATTATAGTCTATTTTTACAGTATGGTTCAAATGAAAGGAATAAATTCATTATAATGGAAGTAGCTGGTTTTTCGAAAAAATGCTCGGACAGGTCAATTTTGTTTACTTAAAGCGCAATTTTTTAAATAAAATTCAATTTTCCCCCACTTCCCATTTTTGGGCAGTGACGTCATTGACAATTTTTTTAAATAGCAACCTCAATTTTTTTTTCTTGATTTTGATAGATCTTGCAATTTCCTACTCGGAAACATAATATTTGAAATATCTGACATAACAATTTTTTTTGAAAAAAAGTCATTTCAAGATCAGATACATAAATTTTATGTTATTTTGAAACACAATAAATTAATAAAAGAATTATTTGTAATTAAATGCTTAATCTAACAAAATAATAATAAAAATAATTATTTATGTGTTCCGGAATATCAGAGTATGAACTCTATATAGAAACAAACACACCGTTTCGAGAAGCTACCAGAAAGAGCGGTATTTGGCCGTTGAGTCATAGAGAGGGAGTTGTCGGACATTCGAGATCGCCTAGAAACTACTGGTACAGAGCTGGCTTTGTATAAATTGCGCGAGTTTGCCGATAGAGAAGAGGATTCGATTTAAGTGTTGGATAGTAAATAAATTAGAAGTGTGAGTTGTAATTTTGCCAAAGTATTATATAAATTAATTGTAAATAAAGTGTTTTAAATAAATAAACTATAAATAAATTAAACAAACATTTTGATAATATTTTTTGAAGCATACCTCACGGGTCTGTGCTAGGACCATTATTTATTACTGTATGTTAATAATGCTTAAAAAAGTACAATTTTTCGTATTTTTAAGATAATCAAAATGATTTTGATTTTTTAACTAAATAATACTTATTTAATAGTAGGAACAGTCATTTTTGATGTAAAATAAAATAAATAGATATAAGTATAAAAAAACATTTTCTTAGCACTGCCTGTATTAAATCAAAGCTATTACAGAATCCCTATCATTAAATCAATACATAAAAGCATTTTTTCTTTCTTTTTTTTTTAAACTAAGCATGTACAATTGTACACTATATCGAAAGTGTTTTACATTCATACATATTGATCGTGACAATTCTGACCTCGATCCTCGAACGGAATTGGTCGATCGAAATACTTCAAGCTCGCCATGAGAAACTGCGATCGTTCGCGATTATGTCTATACAGAACGGGATGCAATACAGGACGTCCAAAAAGTCCAAAATAGTCAATTCAACAAATGTATAAATAAAAATACATTACTTGAAAAGAGGAGATGCCATTAATGATAATTTGATATTATATTGGAAAATTTAAGGCCATTTGAATAAATAACGATATAAAAAATAGAAAAATCTTGATGACAGGAACGAATGAAGGATCTTAGGAATTTATTCTAGTACAATTATTATATTGTCATCATTCTACACGATGTCAAAAGGGTGGCTTTAAGAAAAGAGCTGATTTACTTCAAATCCACGAGTCCGATGATTCCACATTCGATCCCTGATCGATTCACCCATTTTTTCATTATTTTTTTATCATGCAACAAATCTGGAATGTTCTTTGACCACTTTAACAATACTAACAGCTTCGTTGAGAGCGATTCTTGTTGCAGAAACATTTTGCGATAATAATTTCACTTCAGAAAAGTTCAAAAATTTGATTAGTTACAGAAAACGGATTCAGGATAATTAGTATAATTTTAAATAGGTAAATATTATCAAATCTTTTTGATGAATAAATATTTCTTCGGAATGTCGAATACGCATCATTAGAAAGTTGAGATAAACATAAACACATGGTCGGATTCTTATATTAAGAAGAAAAAAACATGTGTGTGTCAAAGCCAGAATAAAAACCGGTCAAAGTTCTACAATGACCTCGAAGATATTGGGCGAATGACATGGAAATGTTATTAACGCTAATCTCTTCATCTATCTTTTCGAGATTACTTGTTAATTTCTACAACTCTTTAGTAAAAACGTGGGAAATTTTTTAAAAGAAAAAACAACAACCTCCGCTATGAGGTAATCTTATGTATTTAACAAGTTTATGAAGTTTATTTAAATTATTTTGGTTAAAGGAACTATATGTGAAATAGTTTGATTTTTAAATTTGAATTCCATTTAGATTTCTTGAATACCAACAATCTAAACTAACTCTAGCCAAACAAACGTCAAATAAAAATTGTAAATCTTTTCATAAAATATACAAAAATAGATTCAAATGATCTTAATGATTTCTTTATCAATTTAACAAAAACATTATACAGTGTCAGCAACTAAACGTTTTCTAATACGCTTTGTACAAGTCCATGTGAAAACTACAGAGAAGGAAATGACCGCGTTGTAACGTTGGTCAGGCCTTATAAACTAGCAACGCTGATATTATTCACTTCTTGCTCGCCTTAATGCTAACTCTCTATAGTGTTCACATGCGCTTGTGCAAAAAGCGAATGAGAATTATACAGGGTAATTAAAAAGTTTAAAAACTCAAATAGTAAAGATGTATTTATATGGATTAAATTTAGGAACCATATATTGAGCAGGGTATTTTTCGCGGGATGCAAAAAGTTTAAATAATGGGAATACCTCAGAGCTCAATATTGGGCCCAATATTCTCTCTGATTTACATCAATAATCTAACGAGAAACATAAAATTTGAATTAGTGATACTACATGCTGATTATTCTACATTTATGACAGTAGGTAGGTAATACGGTAGTAGACACTCTATAGACGCAAGAAAACTGGTTTAGATCTATTGATCTATAATTAAATGAGAATATAAGTTAGCAAAGATACCGAATATTGAGTCTAGGCATGTCAATCTATATATTAGGTGTATTTATTGATGAAACAATAGTTTGAAAATTCACTTTTTTGATGTATATTTTATTGCATAAACTAAAAAACTATATTAACGAACGCTATTCATTTCTATTGGGACACACTGTACAAAAATATATTTAAAAAGAGAGGAGAATTATTCTGAGACCTACCAGGAAACTCTAATATAAATAAACATCATCAGCATTTCCTGTATATTAATTATTCTCGAAGATTACATTTCGTTTCTTTTATGAAACCCATTAATACCAAGCTGAGCTTTTAACAAATATCCCAACAGTTGATTTTTTATTGAAATATTCATGTTATTTATCTGCTTATTCGATTTAAAAACCATCAGGACCATCGAGGCGGAGATTTCTTTTTTAAATACCGACCGGATTAAAACAAATGACTGTCGTTGTATTTAAATTAAGAATGCGATTAACAATTCCATGTAACGGATTTATAAGAAACTAATTACTATATGAAAGTGAAAAATATCGAAATTGATTTTTTATCTACTAATTTATCATAAAGTGACGTTTAAAATATTTTCTTTTTGTTTATTTAATATAAAACAGTGCAAAAAGTATTACCCCCTCACACCCCAATTAGAAACTGCACTGTTTGAGTTTTGATATTATAACAAGTTTACTTTACTTAATAATTTATTTATTCAAAATGAGTTTGACACTTCTTCTTCTTTTTTTTATTTAATAAATACAGAAGAAGTAAGACCTTTGTTTAAAATAGACAGGACACAGTACACATGTCGTATATATTGGCCTTTTATATATTTTTTTAGTAGTCAACAATTTATCTGTTCAAAATGAGTTTAACAGTTCTTTTTCTTTTTTATCTAATAAATACAGAAGAAGTAAGACCTTTGTTTGAAATAGACAGGACACAGTACACATGACGTATATATTGGCCTTTGATGTATTTCTTTAATAGTCAACAATTTATCTATTCAAATGATATTGACATTTCTTCTTCTTTTTATCTAATAAATACAGAAGTAAGACCTGTGTTTAAAATAGACAGGACACAGTACACATGACGTATATATTGGCCTTTTATGTATTTCTTCAATAGTCAACAATTTATCTATGCAAAATGAGTTTGGCAATTCTTCTTCTTTTTATCTAATAAATACAGAAGAAGTAAGACCTTTGTTTGAAATAGACAGGACACAGTACATACGACGTATGTCTTGGCCTTTTATGTATTTCTTTAATAGTCAACAATTTATCTATTCAAAATGATATTGACATTTCTTATTCTTTTTAAAAATAAATACAAAAAAAGTAAGGCCTTTGTCTGAAATAGACAGGATACAGTACACTTGGCGTAATTGTTGGCCTTTTATATATTTCTTTAGTAGTCATATGACCTGCCTTTTTTCTATCACATTCATGTCTCAAATTTCTTCTTCTTTTTGTCATTAATTAAACTGTTAATGAATTAAATCAATTATACTATTTAAAAAATCCAAAAACAGCGATCAAAACTCAAACACAACCTTTAAGAAATAATATTTTAAGAAACATACAACTGGCCTTTTATGTATTTCTTTAGTAGTCAACAACTTATCTATTCAAAATGAGTTTGGCATTTCTTCTTTTTGTTATCTAATAAATACAGAAGTAAGACCTTTGTTTGAAATAGACAAGACATAGTACACTTGACGTATATATTGGTCTTTTATGTATTTCTTTAATAGTCAACAATTTATCTATTCAAAATGAGTTTGACATTTCTTCTTCTTTTTATCTAATAAATACAAAAAAAGTAAGGCCTTTGTCTGAAATAGACAGGACACAGTACACTTGGCGTAATTGTTGGCCTTTTATATATTTCTTTAGTAGTCATATGACCTGCCTTTTTTCTATTACATTTATGTCTCAAATTTCTTCTTCTTTTTGTCATTAATTAAACTGTTAATAATTAAATCAATTATACTATTTAAAAAATCCAAAAACAGCGATCAAAACTCAAACACAACCTTTAAGAAATAATATTTTAAGAAACATACAACTGGCCTTTTATGTATTTCTTTAGTAGTCAACAATTTATCTATTCAAAATGAGTTTGGCATTTCTTCTTTTTGTTATCTAATAAATACAGAAGTAAGACCTAAGACCTTTGTTTGAAATAGACAAGACATAGTACACTTGACGTATATATTGGTCTTTTATGTATTTCTTTAATAGTCAACAATTTATCTATTCAAAATGAGTTTGACATTTCTTCTTCTTTTTATCTAATAAATACAAAAAAAGTAAGGCCTTTGTCTGAAATAGACAGGACACAGTACACTTGGCGTAATTGTTGGCCTTTTATATATTTCTTTAGTAGTCATATGACCTGTCTTTTTTCTATTACATTTATGTCTCAAATTTCTTCTTCTTTTTGTCATTAATTAAACTGTTAATGAATTAAATCAATTATATTATTTAAAAAATCCAAAAACAGCGATCAAAACTCAAACATAACCTTTAAAAAATAATATTTTAAGAAACATACAACTGGCCTTTTATGTATTTCTTTAGTAGTCAACAATATATCTATTCAAAATGAGTTTGGCATTTCTTCTTTTTGTTATCTAATAAATACAGAAGTAAGACCTTTGTTTGAAATAGACAATCATTAAAAAATATATTTAAAATTCTTAAATAAAAAATAAAAATATAGAATATTTTTAAACATTCTTTTTTTTGTCTTATTATTTAAAACAGGTGACATACAATCTCCAACAAAATTCATATTCATGTTTTAAAGGTCTCAAAAAATGTAAAAATTGGAACAAATTGAAAATATTTGAAAATGTTAGAATTTCTTAAAAAATTATATTTAAAATTCTTAAATAAAAAATAAAAATATAGAAAATTTACATATAATCTCCAAATATATCTCAAAAAAGTAAACATTGGAAGTAATTGAAAATATCTGAAAATATTTAGGAATTCTTAAAAAAAATTATTTCAAATTCTTAAATAAAAAAATAAAAATATATAATATTTTTAAACATTCTTTTTTTTGTCTTATTATTTAAAACAGGCGACATACAATCTCCAATAAAATTCATATACATGTTTTGAAGGTGTTAAAAATTGTAAAAATTGGAACAAATCGAAAATATTTTAATATTTTAGAATTTCTTAAAAAATATTTTTAAAATTCTTAAATAAAAATATAGAACATTTTCAATAATTTTTTTAATTATTTTTTGAGTTTAATCTCCAAATATATCTCAAAAATGTAAAAATTGGAAGTAATTGAAAATATTTAGAAATTCTTTAAAAAATATATTTAAAATTGTTGAATAAAAATATAGTACATTTTTAAACGTTCTTTTTTTCTGATTGTTTAAAACAGGTGATAGAGAATATCCAACAAAAATCATATTCACGTTCTGAAGGTCTCAAAAAATGTAAAAATTGGAACAAATCTAAAATATTTGAAAATTTTAGAATTTTTTAAAAAATTATTTTTAAAATTCTTAAATAAAAATATTGAAAATTTTCAATAATTGTTTTTATTATTTTTTGAATTCAATCTCCTAATATATCTCAAAAATGTAAAAATTGGAAGTAATTGAAAATATTTAGGAATTCTTAAAAAATATATTTAAAATTCTTAAATAAAAATATAGTAAATTTTTAAACGTTCTTTTTTTCCCATTGTTTGAAGTAGGTGATATAAAATCTTCAACAAAAATAATATTAACGTTCTGAAGGTCTCAAAAAATGTAAAAATTGGAACAAATTGAAAATATTCAAAAATATTTAGGAATATAGCAAAATATTGATTATTTATTTTTTAAATTATTTTTTTGAAAGTGTGTGACATAAAATCTGTAACAAAATTTATATTCACATTTTAAATAGGTATATCAAAAATATTTAAGAATTCTTAAAATATACTCATATATTTAAAATCCTAAAAATAAAAAATATTTTTGAATATTTATTTTTTAATTATTTCTTGAAACAGGTGACA
Organism: Psylliodes chrysocephalus; assembly: GCA_927349885.1. NCBI lineage: Eukaryota > Metazoa > Arthropoda > Insecta > Coleoptera > Chrysomelidae > Psylliodes > Psylliodes chrysocephalus. The sequence goes on from OV651817.1 coordinate 85,952,459, forward strand.
CAATCTCCATCAAAATTCATATTCACGTTTCGAAGAGACACCATCCCTTTGCAAAACATTATTATTTATGAATTTATCACCCCTTAGAGAGGATATCGGGTGGCTGAAAATTATTTTTAATGGTAGTCAACGAAAAGGGGTTGCATTTTTAATTAAATTTTAGGCTATAATTAGATATGACAATAGAAATTGGAGTATTCCATTAGGGAAAATTCGTTTCTACCCTCTAAGTGACATCTTCCAAGAAATAAGATAAGGAGAAAATAAAAAAATGCAAAACAATAAATGAAGTTGTATATAGTATGAAAAAGGTGAATAAATTCTATTTCCGGTAAGCAGAAGAATTGCAGCTTTTGTTATTATTCGACGGGCATATAAAAAACGGTCATTAGAGCAACTAAAGCTGTGGATTTAGAATATATATATACTCTCGAATTAATCTTAAGATACAAAACAAATAAAATCCTACTCGCAATTTTCCACGAAATCCATCCATTCTTTCCCGTTTCCTTCCAGTAATTATCTGCCACCACAACATCGCGCATTTTACATCCAGCAGAGAGATTACAAACACAATAGTCAGTACAAGCGAAACTCTAGTGCGGTGCTGCACAGCAAAAGGCCCATTGTTGTTTGTTTGTTGTTTCACCCCCGTTGCGAGTGTGTATAAATGTGTGTAATGATTCTGTTGCACACTCCGATTGTCTGTAGCAGGATCGGCTGCACGCTCCTGCTGCCTGCCTGCTGCGGATGAAAGATAACGGACGTCCTGCCATCTAGTGTCATTTTCTGTTTCAGGGGTTGCGGATTTTTGGGTCAAATGGTTTAGAGATGGGTGGCTGATTTTGCGCGTGTTAATTTGGAACTGTATTATTATAAAAATTCAGTAATTATCAAAAAATTTACAAATTGATAGACTTTTACACGTCACAGAAATGTTCGGAGAGCATTTACAAGAAGTCTCAAGAGATATTGAAGATCTCGTTGAAGACTTTTTAGGAATGAGAGCGTGGTGCATCCAGATTTTATCTATGATTATAAAACAACGCGAAAGTCCTTTGGCGAAAACGTATCAAAAGGTTGCCGAAATGTTCAAAAGTTGGGAAAGAATTATATAAAGTTAAGAGAAAGTTAGTAGAAAGTTAGTAGAAAGGTAGTAGAAAGTTAGTAGAAAGTTAGTAGAAAGTTAGTAGAAAGTCAGTAGAAAATGGAAAGAATGTAGAAAATTAGTAGAAAGTCAGTAGAATGTTAGTAGAAAGTCAGTAGAAAATGGAAAGAAGGTAGAAACTTAGTAGAAAATCAGTAAAAAATGGAAAGAATGTAGAAAGTTAGTAGAAAATTAGTAGATAGTTATTAGAAAGTTAATGTAAAGTTAGTAGAAAGTTAATATAAAGTTAGTAGAAAGTCAGTAGAAAGTTAGTAGAAAGTCAGTAAAAAATGGAAAGAAAGTAGAAAATTTAATAATTAATAGAAAATTAATGAAAGTTAATAAAATATTAGTAGAAAATGAGTTAATAGAAAATTACCATACATAAAGTTTGGCGAACCGTTCTTACACCTCCTCATAAAAGGGTTGTAGATTATAAATTAGAAAGCACCCGCACCTACGCCAATGATATAAACAACAGAACAGCTAGACTGTAATTCGGTAATTCAGTCCGGAAAGCAGTGATTTATCTAATAACTCCGACTCTCATTGTTACAAGTAGCCGTAATCACAGTTAATGGTTTTTCTTTCTTTTCAACCCACGAGGCGGGACAACAAGCTCGCTTTGATTGGATATCTTGTGCGCTCTTTTGTTTCAGATCGCTTCCCGGCCGCAACGCGAATGGGAGAGAACATTAGAAATTACTCGAGACAAATAAAAATGCATTCAGGCTATTGTACAGAGGATTCAGACAATGTAATGTACAAAGTGTGCGAAATAGTTCCAGAATGGGTATGAGTTAAGGGACAAGCGTATTAGATTAGTGAAAAAATGGAGAAAAGAACGAAAGAGCAGACGTCAAATGTACGCCAATGTGAAAGTATATTACATTTCACCCAAAACTGTAAATTTTTTGCTTCCTATGCATTTCTAAGTAGTAAATATATCTCTAAACTTGACATTCCACGTGCTTAAGAAGTTTTCAATATATATACCTGCCCAAAACCTTTTGCAGACTTTATTCTAGATCTACCAACTTCCTACCAACTTTCTACTAACTTTCTAACTACTTAATACTAAATTTTTAACTGCATCCTATTTCTTTTACTTTGATAATTTTAGGAAAACTTAGGAAAGAATTATACAAAGTTAAAAGAAAGTTAGTAGAAAGTTAGAAGAAAGTCAGTAGAAAGTTAGTAGAAAGAACTAATTGTACCACTTTATTTCAGATGCAGGCATTTTATTACATTGCAATGTGTGCAAGATAGTTTCAGTGGTATATGTTAGGGACTAAAGAGTTACTTTTAACTTTTCTAATCTTCTGGCTGGTGAGGAAAATAGAGAAAAGTTCGGAGGAGTAGACCTCAACTATACGTCAACGTGAAAGTATATAATACTTGATCCAAAACTATTTATTTTTTGTTTTTTATATTTCATTTCATCTAGGCGAACAACATGTTAAATTTTAAATTAATACCTATTAGAGTCTCATGTTCGCATAATAAATGTACCTGACTATTATCAACGTAATATTTCGTTTATAATTGTTGACAATACACGTCTTACGAAGCAATTATTATATAATTACAACCATTGATTATGTATCAAAATGAGGATATCAATTCTAATTTACCAATGGCCAATAAATCTTACGTACTTGAAAAAGAAAATAATAGATATTAGAGAAAAGTGGTCAGTATGGTAGATATCCAACACTATACATATAATTTATTCCTTATTTTCTACTCTAATGTATTCAAGCATTTATCATACGTCCTGTAATTACTTTATTAGCTATAAATAATGTATACAAAATTCTCTTAACGTCCAGCATATATACATATGTATAGGACTATAAAAGTACTCATGAAATTATCAAAAATTATTCGGAAAAAAGTTAGTATTGTGTATAACAAAAGTGGGAAATTATATTAACAAGGTAAATAAGAGGATTTTTTTAATTTGAGATCAATATTATCCTTGAAATGGTACAAAGTGCTTCAATAGATCTGGACTTGTTTATTGTTTATAGATATTTCTCTAAACTTTACGTCCCTAAGAATTTTCAATACATATATCTCCCGACAACTGTAGACTTTTCTCCACTACTAATTTTCTATTAACTTTCTAATAATTTTCGAATCAATAACTACCAATTTTATATTGAGATATACTGCTAATTTTCTACTAACTTTCTATTAATTTTCTACTAACTTTCGAAACAATAACTCTAATTGCAGTTCACAGACGATATAAAGTCTTAGAGACTTCCAAAGTGGAGTATGTAGAAAATGTAGAAAATGTAGAAAATGTAGAAAATGTAGAAAATGTAGAAAATGTAGAAAATGTAGAAAATGTAGAAAATGTAGAAAATGTAGAAAATGTAGAAAATGTAGAAAATCTAGAAAATGTAGAAAATGTAGAAAATGTAGAAAATGTAGAAAATGTAGAAAATGTAGAAAATGTAGAAAATGTAGAAAATGTAGAAAATGTAGAAAATGTAGAAAATGTAGAAAATGTAGAAAATGTAGAAAATGTAGAAAATGTAGAAAATGTAGAAAATGTAGAAAATGTAGAAAATGTAGAAAATGTAGAAAATGTAGAAAATGTAGAAAATGTAGAAAATGTAGAAAATGTAGAAAATGTAGAAAATGTAGAAAATGTAGAAAATGTAGAAAATGTAGAAAATGTAGAAAATGTAGAAAATGTAGAAAATGTAGAAAATGTAGAAAATGTAGAAAATGTAGAAAATGTAGAAAATGTAGAAAATGTAGAAAATGTAGAAAATGTAGAAAATGTAGAAAATGTAGAAAATGTAGAAAATGTAGAAAATGTAGAAAATGTAGAAAATGTAGAAAATGTAGAAAATGTAGAAAATGTAGAAAATGTAGAAAATGTAGAAAATGTAGAAAATGTAGAAAATGTAGAAAATGTAGAAAATGTAGAAAATGTAGAAAATGTAGAAAATGTAGAAAATGTAGAAAATGTAGAAAATGTAGAAAATGTAGAAAATGTAGAAAATGTAGAAAATGTAGAAAATGTAGAAAATGTAGAAAATGTAGAAAATGTAGAAAATGTAGAAAATGTAGAAAATGTAGAAAATGTAGAAAATGTAGAAAATGTAGAAAATGTAGAAAATGTAGAAAATGTAGAAAATGTAGAAAATGTAGAAAATGTAGAAAATGTAGAAAATGTAGAAAATGTAGAAAATGTAGAAAATGTAGAAAATGTAGAAAATGTAGAAAATGTAGAAAATGTAGAAAATGTAGAAAATGTAGAAAATGTAGAAAATGTAGAAAATGTAGAAAATGTAGAAAATGTAGAAAATGTAGAAAATGTAGAAAATGTAGAAAATGTAGAAAATGTAGAAAATGTAGAAAATGTAGAAAATGTAGAAAATGTAGAAAATGTAGAAAATGTAGAAAATGTAGAAAATGTAGAAAATGTAGAAAATGTAGAAAATGTAGAAAATGTAGAAAATGTAGAAAATGTAGAAAATGTAGAAAATGTAGAAAATGTAGAAAATGTAGAAAATGTAGAAAATGTAGAAAATGTAGAAAATGTAGAAAATGTAGAAAATGTAGAAAATGTAGAAAACGTAGAAAATGTAGAAAATGTAGAAAATGTAGAAAATGTAGAAAATGTAGAAAATGTAGAATATCAAATATCATGTCACAGCTTTCTTTCCAAACGTGTCTTATATATACCACAAGACAAAATATTCATCAGTTATCTCTCAAATGTAAAATATATATTTTAATGTGATCTGCAATCATCATCTATATGAAAGAGTGTTTTTGTTTCAGTAAAACATATCCACACCAATTTCTTAATGGTTTTGCATTTAAATCTGATGAAATTGTCAGATACCCTACTGAAAATTCTGATAATTAATATTCTGTGATCAGTTTCACCAAAAATGCTCAAGTTGTTGTTATACGGCACACTAACTCGTATTTTTTACTATTTTAGGTTTAACTAGCACCAAATAAAAATAGTTTAGGCTTTTTTTACTGCATTACTAAAATTGAAGGTAATGGGCCCGTTCACTTTCATTTTTGAATGTGAATTAATTATATATTTATAAAGATATTAAACTCTTTTGTCTGGTGGTACTTTTCCCGTTAAGATATGTTTGCTAGAAATAAGGGAATTCCCATAAAATTCTTTCAGTGACTCATTGCGTCAGAAGACCCCTAATTCCCTTCAAGTCTCGTATCGGTTAATAGTTAAAAGGGCGCGGTTGTCGGATGTATCATTGCACCACCATTCCTCTTCTGCATTTATTAAAGAAATTTACATTATAAAAATATATTATTTTTTTAAAATAATGTGTTTATATTTTCAGATAAAGCTGGAAGCCTTACCTTTTTTAAATTTTAATAAAAACAATTAGTATTACTCAAGCTGAATATTACCAGATCGAAATTTTATTTGAGAAAATGTATCTGGTAAACGTGACAACGTTGAAAGTACTTCTAAATAGTGTTGTCTACACACACTTCTAGAAATAAATGCAACGTTGCCACGTTTACCAGATAAATATTGCAATTCAAATTTCTACTTTTTGATTATGGTCTGGTTAATTTTCAGCCTGAGTAATAATAATTGTTTTAATTAAAAAAAAAAATAAGCTCCCAGCTTTAAATCTGAAAATATAACATCGCGATTTTTAGAAAAATAATGGAATTTTACTATTTAAATTACATATATAAATGCAGAAATGGTATATTAGGGATACTTCCGACAACCCCGCCGTCTTTAAGCATAACCATAGCCACCTAAGGAGGCTATGGCATAACCGATACGAGACGTGAACGGAATTAGGGATTTTCTGACGCAATGAGTCACTGAAAGAATTTTATGGGAATTCCCTTACTTCTAGCAAACATATCTTAACGGGAAAAGTACCACCAGACAAAAGAGTTTAATATCTTTATAAATATATAATTAATTCACATTCAAAAATGAAAGTGAACGGGCCCATTGAACTATAAAAAACATACTTTCAAGACATGAAAAAATGATCAGTTGATGAGATAGACGCAACAACATAAAATTCAAACAAATATTAGAAAAAACCTATGAATATTTAAAGATATGCGTTTGTAGTATTCAGTACATGTTCTAGCATCAATATGGAAGAGATATTTTGCATTTTCCTGATGTCTAGCGTATCTAAATACCAAAATGGACTCAAAGTTGTCTTTATTATCTCGTGATTAAAACCAATCCATAGTTGAAGCCTAACGTTACTTTGAGAAGATTCTCAATCCAGGTTCGTTCATGTTTGAATTAATCTCTAAGACCTTATCATGGATATAAGAAAGTGACAAACACGTTCCACGACTGTACTCCTGTAGGAAATGAAAATTAAGACGTGGAAATAGTTGAGCTTGTTACTCTAGAGCAATCCATCTTTCTTTCCTTATACCCAATCTTGTACAACATCTGCTTTATAAGACTTTTGAAGCATTATCTGTGTAGGTTAAACCTTTAAATTTCCTATGGTTTTTGTGGATGTTTTATGAAGGAAATATGCTAAATTATATACATGCAAAGTTGCTATGACATAAGAAAAAAGTTGAAAATACTTTTTGAATGTCCATTACTTGTAGAAGCGATAATGTTTAGTCATGTTGTCTTCTTCGGCTGCACTGTAGAACATGTGGTATTTTTACGACATACCCATATTTTTCAAATGATAAAGAGTATCTCTATAGCCTTTATACCACTGAGGTCATTAACCAGTTTTAGAATTAATTCGTTTGAAAAATATGGTACTTGAAAAGCAAGTATATAACCATCAAAACCAGTGATTATAGAAGGTTTCAGCAATTTCTTCAGAAAAATTTTGACAATAATGAATGGGCCATTGAATTGAATTTTAGAAACAGCGAAGTTATCTTTATGATCATATAAATGATAGACTGTTGATATCAGTTTGTAGTTCCTTGTAAAAATTACTGAAGCTGAACATCCTTCATAAGACAAGCCTGTAGATATTTTTTACATTTGAGAAATACCCGATGAATATTTTGTCTAGCTACAATAATTATTAAATCTCTCACTAACAATTATTAACTGGAAAAATGTAGTTATACCTTAAGAGAATTCTACATTTTAACAGTATATGTTTTTAATCAACGAAAGCAACCAGAACCCGAAAGAACCTATCAAAATTTACGGGACCCATAAAAAGTAACCCCTTAAAGCGTGTGACGTTTTAATGGGTCGTGGTGTTAACATCCAATTTGAACGTTTTGCAATAGAATCATCGGGGCCAACACTATAATAAATCGAGCGTTGGCAGTCCAGTCTCGGAGAGAGAGGTACCACTCCCAGCGGTACCACGTTATGGTACCGGGTTATGGTTCGTTTTACGCGACCTGCGACCTCCGAAGCCACCCATGGGTGGTCCCCGCGTATGCTCGTATCGCTTGTAACGAAATTTTAATGGTCTATGGAACAAATGAAAGCATTGTCCAATTTATAATCGGCGCTTATGAATTTTATTGGAAAAAATCGGAATTGTCGAGATAAACGGTCAAAGAATTATTTATGATTTTATTGCGCTTCTATTAATTATTATACTCTCATAAATTATTTCAAAATATATTAATTCTAATTGTTAATATACAGTGAGGTCATAAAATAATGAATTAATTGATTTTCTACATATTTAATAATTTTCTAGGGTAAGCAGCAGAATTAAAATGTGTCATTTCTTTAGAATTATCTTTCAATATTTTTGATAATTCCTAAGTAAATTTTTTGCACAATTATCAGGCATTTCCACAATTACTCTGAATTTTCCAAATATCTTTACTAATAAACTAAGTAAACTTTGGAATTAAAAGAATTAAAAAATTAAAGTCAAAATTAACATTTCTCAACTTATAATTGACAACCAGTTTAAGTAGCTTGTTTGTACAACTTTGTTCCACCTAATTTTGCCGGTGATGATAAGACTTTTATCATCAGGTATATTGAATAATTCTACATTAAAATTTTTCAATACACCTTTTTCCTCTCATAATATTACTTCTTACAAACAACTTCTTGTTGTTTTCTAATCTAGAGCAGTGTTACTAAGTGTGCTCTGCAGTACTATCGACACAAAAGAGAGGAACCTTGCTTTAGAACCTTTTTTTAGAAATGTGTTTAGGGCTCTGTCAAATATTTCGCTTTTTAAAAAGGTTGCGTCGCCAAAAAAGTTTGAGAAACACTGATTTACAGAATAATTTAATAATTTATCTGTGTCTAAGTTTACCTTCAGGGGACAATAAAGAATTTTACTAAAAAAGTTTGTGAGGTATTTCTATTCAAAATTAATTAATATGCCTTGTTATAAGAATATATTATTACAACAATTTGTGGCCATTTACTTTCTACTAACTTTCTACTATCTCCATACTAACTTTTTACTAACCTTCTACTAACTTTCTACCAACTTTCTACAAACTTTCTACCAACTTGCTACTTACTAACTTTCTATCTACTTAATACTAAATTTTTAACGCCTTCCTATTTCTTTTACTCTGTTTAGCTTCCGCTATAATTTTAGGAAAAGTTAAGAAATAATTATAAAAAGTTAAGAAAAAGTTAGTAGAACGTTAATAGAAAATTAGTAGAAAGTTAGTAGAAAGTTAAAAGAAAGTCAGTAGAAAGTTAGTAGAAAGTTAGTAGAAAGTTAGTAGAAAGTTAGTAGAAAGTTAGTAGAAAGTTAGTAGAAAGTTAGTAGAAAGTTAGTAGAAAGTTAGTAGAAAGTTAGTAGAAAGTTAGTAGAAAGTTAGTAGAAAGTTAGTAGAAAGTTAGTAGAAAGTTAGTAGAAAGTTAGTAGAAAGTTAGTAGAAAGTTAGCAGAAAGTTAGTAGAAAGTTAGTAGAAAGTTGGTAGAAAGAACTAATTGTACCACTTTATTTCAGATTCAGGCATTTTATTACTGTTTATTTTTTTGTTTTTATATTTCATTTTATCTAGGCTAACAAAATGTTAAATTTTAAATTAATACCTATTAGAGTCTCATGTTCGCATAATAAATGTACCTGACTTATTATCAACATAATATTTCGTTTATAATTGTTGACAATAATAGATATTAGATATTGTAGGTATTTCTATTCAAAATTAATTAATATGCCTTGTTATAAGAATATATTATTACAACAATTTGTGACCATTTACTTTATCAATGCCCTTATTTTAAATATACAAATATAACTGTTAGTAGAAATGATAATGCTAATCAATATTCCAAAAAATAACAAATATTACTTAAGAACAAGTCCATAACTAAAAGAATGCTTAACTTGACACGGTAGTGGCTTTAGAGGATTGGTAAAAAACAACTCTGGACTGCATTATTATACTAACCAAAGTTATCTGAATAACAATTTGGCAAAGTTAATATATTTTTTGTTAACAAATTTTGATAGAGCAATAAAAAAACGTATTAACAACATAATAATAATAAACCATTGAACTCTGTTTAAAATTCAAGCCATCCAAAAATTAATTGTTTCGCTTAATGTAGAGATGTTAATCTTACTCTGACGGTGTTTGTAATTAGTAGTTTTTTTGTTTGGATTTTAAGATTCATTATCATACAATGAGGACGAGTGTAATTAATTTGGCCCAGAGATATTAAGCTATGCATTGGAACTAAAATTACATAATTTATTATAATAATGGTTTAATATTATTTACAAAATAAAGAGTTGTAGATTGACATTATTGACAAAATATAATAGGAGAAATACTTACTAATGAATCTACTTCTGGATCTGCTATATAATAAGGTTTTTCTTGTCGTATCTGAAATAGAAAAGAAGTACTTAGTAAAATAGAGTTATTATTTTGTTTAAAATAACATTACATTTTTAATAAAAATATTTTTGTCTAAAATGTGACATACGAAATTAAAACCGATATTAAATTATTCAATTTGACGAATTTTAACCATCTGACAGTCAGAGGTAACTATGTAAAATCAAGATTGTTTACTGGGGATCAATCATCGGAGACAATTTTAGTTTTACAATTATCTATTATGCAAGTTTTTATGTAGATTATTGAGTTTTTTTAGGTTATTTTTAATAGCTTAACAACATTTCATAGAATACCTGTTTTTGTATTGTGTCATTTTGTGTCAAATTAACAGTTCAGCTGTGAATTTTATTGTGGTTTTGGGTGTCTTTGACAGTTATTCTAAAAATAACACATAGTGGATTTTATTTGTTGCACTAGGTGTAAGTGTTCTGTACTAATTGTATTTGATTTGGTGAGTGTAGCTTCAAGTATTTGAGTGTATCATATACTTTTGACAAATATGACAGTTCGAATACATTGCGAGTGTGACACTAGAGCAAGAAATAAAATCCAATCATAGATTCTTGTAAATTTTTTTTGCTTGAAAAAATTGTGTGTTCATTAATACAAACTGAAATTTTATGTCCAACAAAAATACCAATGATGTTATGAAATTGAAAGAAAGAGTGTCTCAATAATGTCTAAAACTAAGAATAAAGTATTTATGCTCTGTTATCCTTTTTATAATTAGATATAAATTACTGACCAATCACAAAAACTAGCAGCTTTATTGTTGATAGCGCCTGAGCTTTAATTTCAATGAACGAAGGTATCATTTTCTGACAGCTGATGCATTAAGAACAGTAATATTTATCTTTATCATGGTAGACGAATTTAATTTATAAATTTACTTAGATAGCAACGTCACACAAACACAGTGATCTAGTTAGTACAAAAATCCTAATCCTTTAATAACAATTTAATAGCCGCAATTGCCGAATAATCCTTCGAGGTGTCACGTTAATCTGGTATATCATAAAAAACGTCAGGCTACCGACATCCATATTATGTAAATCAAACATCATAAAGTGAATAGCTCTGTTTTATAGCCCCTTTTCAAAAAAAAACGCTGTTTATTTCACAACACGCCGCACACATATGATTGTATTAATACGTAAAATTATTGAAAAAAAAAAAACAGCGCCTTTTTTTATTGGCTATAAAATAATAAAAGAACGTATATCAATTGTGACAAATACTTTTGAAAAAAGATTTATCGATAATATTAGCTGAACACATAAATATCAGAAGCTCAGGGATGAAAGGCTGAATGATACCGTGGCAAATACATGTTTGTTCTACAGGGTGTTTAGACGTAGTAAAAATAATAAAACTATGTATCTATAATAAATGTTTAAAATGACGATCATCGTCAGGAATACATATCTTTGCTCTTTATCTTATTGTCTGAGAAGCTCTTCTAATTTCAAATTTATTTCGTCTAACGGGCTAAGGCCAGGACAGCGATGTTGCCAAGCTATCGAACCACCTCTACCCAATCAGTCCCTACCCATACAGCACACATTATTTCAGAAGTGTCTCAGAAATATTTCAAACGTTTCCAACATATAACATTTCAAGCATAAGTTTCGGAAATATTTTAGTTAAATGTTTCAGTTAAATATTTCACTGAAAATGTTTCTGAAACATGGTATACATGTTACACAAAAGGTTACTAAACGGGTTAAGTTGTAAAAGGCCAACAATTAATGAAAAATTTCTGATTTGTAAGTTGTAAGAAGAAAATGGGATATGTAGTTATTTTATTTCATCATGTCCATGTCCAGCTACCAGCTAGAAACAAGCTTATATTCTAAATAATTATAGATTTGAGTTGTTGGTTTTTGATATACATGCGTTGTGAACTTGTTATATGGGAAGCAGAAAATGTCTTTAGAAATTAAGATGAGAACCACATAAATAATGCTTGCTTAGGTGGATATTTTTAAATGTCTTTGTTTTGTCTAATATTATATTAGAAAAAAAAACTAGAATACATTTCTGAAATATTACTATTTAATATTTTTAAAAGATTTCAAATTTTCATTTCAGAAATATTACTGTGAAATATTATATTTACAGGACATTTTTACGTTTCAGGCATATTTCAGAAATGTTTTTAGGATGTTTCGTAATATTTATACAACACTGCAAATGTTTCAATGTAACATTGTTGAAATATTTCCGAAATGTGTTTGTTCTGTATGGCGAATAATAAAAATAAAACAAACCAATTTTATTTTATGATTCACGTCCAAATGTCATCTATAAAATCCTCTACTTTCAAATAAATACTTTAAATTTTCGTAGTTTTAACATTGGCCACCATAAAAGCTGGCCCTCGTAATTAAGTATAAATCGTTCATTCTCTGACCCACCAGTCGTACTTAAAAATATTCATTTTGTAGATACGACCTGTTATCTTAGTAGGACAAACTTTTATGTTCCGCTTAGGTTTTGAAGTTGTAAAATTATTTTTTTTTTAATTATGGGTGGGACACCTCAGAGGACAGAGGAATTTGGTATATTAACTAAAAACAATTTTGAAAAATGTTTTTTCGGTGGATAGTTACCAGTGAGAACCCTATTAAAAAGCAAGAATAGCCTGATCTTATTTCAAGATTATTAATTTCTTCACTAAAATTATCCTATAATTCAACCAAAATCAATATATTTGTGTCAAAGATCATATTATTATTGTAACAAATTTAGTTGTATTGGATTTAAGAACAAGGTATTATTGAATATAAATAAAGTATATTTAAAACAAGTGTAAGAGTATTTCATTTAAGATGTACATAATACTGCAATTGAGAAATAGATGCTCTTCATTTAATTAGAGGTATTTTGGTTAGGGCACGTTGATTCTAATCTTGAAGCAAGGCTTATTAGCTATTGTTGAACAAGTATTACTAGAATTTCAAATCAAGACGAGTTTTACTTGCGGATATACAAACACAACAAAGGATTGAAATAAGACCATTCATCTTGAATATAGTACACTTCTTTTTTCTGTGTATGCCTTAAAGTGGCTCCAGACCTATCTTGATCGTAAAGGATCCTTAAGGGTTCCTTCAACGATTATAAAATACATTTTGCTTCTAAGGAAGCTTTGAGAGACAAAGGTTGACTAAAAATCCACCCTTAATCTTGCACCCTTTGAAAATTATAGAGATGTAAAGCCTAATTTGTCACAACTGAAATTTGAATTAGGTTTTTAACTTTATTTATTCTACAACTCTGGAATATGGAAATGTTTTGATACTAATTAGGATCATCTTCAAAATAGTTTTAAGAACATTATCCCATTTTTGACTAATCTTCTATGAACACCTTGTATTCTATGAGTATCATCGTGTGCAGTTAGGTATAATTTAGTAATTTAATACAAGAAAAGAATCTATTATCCCGAAAACGAATCGTTAAAAAAACCCTTCTGTAATTGCTACCTATGCTCGAAACTTAAAAAGTTCCACTGCAATTTAGCCTTTAAACCAGCCTTCAATTAAGCCTTTCCGTGCCTGTTGTAAATGTGTGTGATTGTGCGTCGTTCTCTAATTCTAGCGACATCCGAAATTATATAGTTTTAACTTGTCCTCGAGTTGTCATTTCGAAAATCGACTTTACACCTCGGTTTGATAAAATGTCTATAATTAATATAAAAAGCTGGTGGGCACGTGGATTTTTGGGTATTTTGGGCGGTCGCAAACCACCGTGTAATTACCCGTTGGGTACCGAAAGGTCCACCTTATCGTCCGATCGGCTTGGCTTCCTCAGTTTTTCGTTATAAAACTTTTTTTGGGACCATGAAAATGATAGGGTACGCATATACGTTTTAATTTTTCCTTTTTTACTGATTTTATTAAAAACTTAAAAAACTACTGGTGGCTACCATCGTTTAATAATAAACGTCGGTGTAGATTCGTGATTATGATTATGATTATATCGTCGTTAGTACCTGTAAAAAATTGCTTGTAGGATGGGTAGTAGTAGCGCGGCAATATTAGAGACAGGTTCTTCACTTTATTAATCCGTAATTAATATTTAATATTTTATGATTTAACGTCAAATAATTATACAATATAATTTTTCTAGAATTGCTATATTATATAAAATGTCAATGAAAAGTATATATACGTAAACAGGGGCGCAAAAAGGGTTTTATAAAAATATAATTTTTGAAAAGAATAATAAAAACACAAAATTTATACCACATGAAAAAGGTGGTGCAAACGTTATTTAATGTAAAACGTCATAATAACGGATATATAAGCTTAGATCCTTTTGGCAGTGCTAATGCGCATGTTTTTTATTGTAAATGATGTATAAATGACGTTTAAGCTATATTTAGACTCTAAAGTATTTATTTGAATTTAATCATCACAAGACAATGTTTGAATAGGTAAAGTCTTGGAAATACCCCATGGATGAAACAAAAAGTTTCTAGATTTTGGTACGTCGTAGATTATGTTGTTGAATTTAATATGATGTCCAAAAGTAGATTTATCTGGATATCTGATGTGTTCACCAGCTCGTATGTTGAGTCTCCTCTCAGTTTTTCCTATATAAGATGTATTGCAATCGTTACAGCTTAGTCTATAAATACCACTTTTGTGTAGCAACTCGATTTCATCCTTAGTATGTGATAGTTGGCTTTTAATCGAATTAACATTTTTAAAGGCAATTTTAATATTGTTGCAATCCTTAAAAACTGCAGCGACATCATTGGAAATTTTCACGAGATAAGGTAGTAAAAAGTATTTAAAATTTGCAGGAGGATCGTTAGTAGGATTAAAAGCAAGTTGAGACCTTTTCTTTAGTTTGACCATATTGGTTTTCTCATTTTGCCAACCATCTTATAGACACAGGACATGACTTTGATTCTTCAACAGATTTCAAAATCATACACCTTTAATAGATCCACTCTTAATAGTTTTGAGAATCTAGAAAAAATGAGAAATCTTAAAGCTTCCATAGGAGGTTGCTTGAATGCACAGATCCAATTTGTATCTTCTCCTATTTTCTCCACTTTGCTTTAAATAGAAAACAACTTTTGTCCAACAACAAATATATTTCTTCTTTATTTTTTATTTCTTATTTCGTTGATTATTATTGCCCTTTCGTTATTAGTCTTTTCTAAATTTCCCCAAGAATCTTTTGTATAAGTAGTCTAATTTTTTTTAATTTTTCCCATGTATTGTCAAATTTCAAATATTCAAAATTTCTTAGATCCCCCATTTCGTTATCACAGTGTTACCAACTCCTCCTAAAATTAAAATTTTCCCCCAGATTAGTAATTTGTTTACATAAATAAATATTATTTTTAAAATAAAACTATTAAGGAGGTCCTTTCGCCACCAATGTTAAATAAAAAATATTAGATTATGACTAAAATTTATTTTTTTTCTAATAGTTGAAGTCCTTATTTATCTAATGTTGAACTTTTAACTATACCTTACCGTGCAATTTTTAGAATTTTTTTTTTAAAAATGTAAGTATTTGTACAGTGTCTTACGAGAAAATAAGACCTCAACAACAATTCTCGAATTATATTATTATTTATTGATTAGATGGAGTAGAAAAAAACTAAAAATAGGGTTTTTGAAATATTTAGGTTTTGTTTTTTACAATAAAATATATATGTTACCTTGGAATTTATTGAGAAATTAATATTAAAAAACAAATTTGAAGTAACCTAGTTGAAAATTTTTTGTGATTTTTTAATATTAATTTCTCAATAAATTCCACGGTAACCTATATATTTTATTGTAAAAAACAAAACCTAAATATTTCAAAAACCTTATTTTTACTTTTTTTTACTCCATCTAATCAATAAATAATAGTAAAATTAATAATAATTCGAAAATTGTTGTTGAAGTCTTACTTTCTCGTAAGACACTGTACAAAGACACACATTTTAAAAAAAAATTCTCAAAAATTTGCACGGTAAGGTACAGTTAAAAGTTCACTATTAGATAAATAAGGACTTCTACTATCAGAAAAAAATTAATTTTAGTCATAATCTAATATTTTTTATTTAACATTGGTGGCGAAAGGACCTCCTTAAAAGTTTTGTCAAATTTTTCGTCTCATGTTTCCACATTTTTTTAGTTTTTTTAGTCATATTTCCATTTTTTAAAATTTTTTTTGTAGTTCCACCTAGTGGAGATTTTTCGTTACTTATTATAAACATATTTTTTTGAAATTCATTAACTATTAGTTTTGCCACTCCCAACTGGAGGATATTCTATAAATTAAAAATTAAGTTTTTTCAAATTTAAATTCATTGCCAGTATCCATTTTGCTTTTGTGGACATTAATAGAGGACTTGGGGAATTTCATTCCCTTTATAAAGTGCGCTACTAATAGTGTAGAATATCGTTAAGTTAGAATAGTGTAGAATAGGTTAGGATAGACTAGTATTAGATATAAATCAAGTAAAATCGCAAATAAAAGTCCTGTTTATATAATTTTATAAGATAACCTGTTCAATTTTTTTATTTCATTCTCAAAAAAAAAAAAAATATGAAGAGGTTCCTATCATGTCAAAATATTTTTCATTATTAATCTGATAGCTTCTAAACCTACACGGATTCGTTCAGAAAAACTGTCGCAGCGCGCGCCATGTTTGCCATTTTTTTGCCGCCCGTTTAGCGCGCCCCACGACTAATTAAGTCAATTATTTATACCGAATTCCAATAAAGTTGGTGTTTTTGGCGTGGTTGAGTTGGTACCGCTGCAATGCCACTCTGGCTCATGGCTCACTATGAGTCGCCGCGTGGGTGTCACGGATTGAAAATTAAAACCACATGGCCAACTCGGTTGTTAGATATGTTCGATTTTTTTAGAGTTTTCTATATGCATAGGCGGGATAAAAAAAGACAAAAAATATATATGTAGGTTCATTGTATAGATGTGAGGATGAATAACAACTGTACACAATGACACGTTGTTATAAATATATAAAGATTTGTCTTTATTTCACTAAAGCAAAGAGATGTTGAACTTCTGTTTGGATTATTATTAATTTTGAAACAAGAAAAAACTTTTATGAAGAATAATATTTTTTCGAAAATGTAATAATAAAAAAGTTTTTCCTCCTTCTTTTTAATCCATCATGATAGAGATTAAAATTAATATGAATTATCATAGAGTTTACATATTAACTGTCCTTTCGTCCGCCACTTTTCGCACCAATTATATCAAAAGACTACCTTTCCTAACCTCAAAATTAGTGACCTAGGATTATTTGTAGTGTGTTGTGATTCACAGGTTGAGTTAAAATAAGAATTGTTCATTAAATATTGTTCTGCATTTAGATTAATTTTAATTACTTAAAAATGCAATAAAAATAACTTCGAACAGCTTTTCTTGACTTAAAATTTTGTGAGGTCTAATAACTGACTTTCCACGATTGGAATAGTCTCATAAATCTTGAAATCAAGCCTTATAAATCCTTTAAATTAATCACATTTAAAGAATTCCCCTGAGTATCCAATTAAATCCATTAGATACATTAAAACCAATAGTCAACCACCCAAAACTGAAAACTGCCACACATTCTTGTACTTAGCCTAGTTGTTTTGTTAATATTATTATAACAATCTGTTAATAATTGTTATTATATAGGATATGGGAATGTGGTTGTTCTTCTCGGATATGGGTTGCTGCAAAACCAAAGACATATATAAATTTCCGGAAAAAGCTTTAGAAGATGTCCTTAAATCAATCACAAAAAATAAAGTTTCTACAAGGGAAGCCAGTAGAAAGTTTAATATTCCCACAGGAACTCTTCAAAATCGCCCCCAGAACAGTTTTGATTAAAAAAGAAAAGGGTCCAAATTTAATCGTAAAAGCAACAAATCTGGTTACAAATGGTACCAATCAGTCCTGCGAGAAGGTATTACAAAGCCAAGAGCAGTTGTAACTAAAGCATCAATCAAAAAATGGTTATAGTTTTTTGGAAAAGCTTCAAGTTTTGGACATTCTAGCTGGCCCTTCTCAAATACTAATAGGAGACTAAACCTGCTAAATAAATTGGACATAAGGGAAGTTCAATATGGTCATCAGAATAACGCAATGAATAAAATGAGACCAGTAATAATAGACAAAATAATAAGATCAATATTCTGTATCTCCAAGATCACCATTTGTTTTTGCCAACTGTATTCGAAAATAGTGAAAAATAGAGCCATCAGCTCCAGGATCGAAGATACTTGGAGTATGTCCCAAGAAGAAATGAAAAAGAAGTACAATTTTGTAAAATAACTTCAAAATCACACAGCTTGGCTGCAAGAAAGAATAGAGTCAAGCATCCATCGTGCAATTCAGTGGTATATGGTTGGTTTCAAAACCACAGAAGGAACTGGAATATGAGTGTATGCAGTGATGGATTTACGCCTAGGCCCGTGAGGCCCGGGCCTAGGGCGGCATAATTTGAAGGGCGGCAAAATTTATGAAATGCCAAAATTTTAGAGGAAAAAAAGACAATCAATTTCAAAAATTGGTTCAGATTAGTTTTTATAAAAAAATTTCGATAGAAAATATTATAATTTAATTCATTAATTTACTTCTCAATCTGTATGGGTAACATATTAATTTTTTAATCGATCAACTATAGTCTTTATCGAGTAATATTCTTTACTTTTTGTTCCTTTAGTGAGATTAATCTTAAGTGTATGAAACATTTTGAAATTATTAAATCCGAATGACTTCTCTATTTGTTTATAGTGTGAAATAAAAATACCGAAGATTTGCATGTACATGATTAAAAAAAAAGTATTAACATAAAGAAAAAAGTATTGGTTTTCTATTCAATCCAATACTTTTTTCTTTGTCTCAATATTGGATAAAAATTAATGAAATTCATTTTATCAAAAAGGGCGGTGTATCGAACGGGGCCTAGGGCGGCAGCAAGCCTAAATCAGTCACTGAGTGTATGAGCCTAGAACCAGGCATTCTGACAGTTTAGTTTACCCAAGCATCTTCCAGGTGGAAATTCACGTCATTGAGAAGTGTATCCAGTTTAACATTGAGAGAAGCTATCTTAGACAAGAAATTAGCATCATGTCCCATAGTCAAGAAGCCATCAGATCTCTAAGCTATAAGACAATGAGTTTGGCGAGGAAAAATACAGTTACTTACTTGGATTCCGGGACATAACGAGGTAGAGGGTAACAAGATTGCAGATAGTCTCGCAAGAAAAGGGGCCAAACACCCTTTGTGAGACCTGAGCCGTACTGCGGTATCAGCAGTAACACAATATTAGAAGAGATTCCAATAGAATAAAGCCGTAGAAAAACCGATAATTGGGTCAATTTCTTTGCGCTAGTGCAGACTTAGATACTTCTGAATGAATATAACTAGAAAACATCGGAAGCCTGTATCTTCCTGAGCAAGAACAGGCTACGCGTTGAACCAGGGATCCTTACCGGACATTGCCGACTAAAAGGACACGCTTAATAAACTGAGAGTAGTAGAGATAGTGAGTGCAGATTCTACAAGTAAGAGGACGAAACCTCCATTCACCTTCATTCATATTCTGGCCGAGTGTGTAGCACTTCATAATCCAAGGATACCTTCAAATTGCAGAGGGTGATATACTTAACTTGAAGCAACTCCAAATCCTTGAGAAGATAGGATTGAGAGGGTCGTTATAGGTCTCGAGCCTAATTCGCCATTAGTGACAGAATGGGATATAATAGATCATTTAGGTCGCATAGCTTATGTCATCAGCCAAACGGAAGAAACATAAATTAGGTGAAAAGATGGAGATAGAAAATGAGAAGAAAAATGTTTAAAAATTACAGCGGGAAAAGCAGGAGTTAGAAAACGACATAGAACAGAAATTGATGTGGAAATTACTAATAAAGCTAGTGCAAAGCATGATACAGAAAATTTTAAAAGTATTTTAAAAGTGATACTGAAGAAAATTAGTGGATGCGATGAATGTCCTCAATGGTACCATCTAAAATATACGTATTTGAATGGTTGCAATTTTTATGAAATAGAAGAGAACGATTTTATTTTGTAAAATTTGGGATTTATTAAAAAAAGGCTTGCAACGTAGAATTTTATTTTATTTGTTTTAACATTGTATCTGATTATTTTAATTTCATTTTTTACTTTAAAGTCTTCTTCTGACTGATATTGGGAATTAAGTGGCTGACGACATCTTACGAGTTTAATTAAATTCTTATTAACATTAAAAAAATCTATATTGAAGTATACAGGGTGTTTTTTAAACATAAGGGGTTGTTATTTGGACTATTCTAAGAATATTTTGTTCTTTGACGTTTTTTAAAATCTCGTTTTGTTTAGGAGATACATTTTCGAGAAAACTATTTTTAAAATTATTAATAGTCTAAATAAAAATAGGTAATACACTGTGTTAACCAAGAACACAACTTTTTTAAAAATTCGTTATTTTTATTATTTTATAACAACATTCCAATTACTAAAAACGGCTATTTTTTCCACTTAAAACAGCCAAAAGTTCAGACATCGTAAAGAAATACAGATTAAATCTGGATTTCATTTGAATTCGTCTAGTGATTGATCATTTGGTAGTTACAATTTTGTTACTGACTTTATCATGAATCACTATACAAACCCCGAGATGACTGACGTGCATTACATTTATGGTCTTGCTGATGGAAATTCATTAGAAGGGAGGTTGCACATTGAACGATTTCCTGACCGTAATATTCCAAAATATTCATCAACGTCTTCATGACACAGGCGCATTGAGATGAAGTGGCCAGGGCCAGGAAGGTCAAATACAGCAAGAACGGTGGAAGTGGAAGAAAATGTGCTGGAGATGATCAAGGAAAATCCGAGTACTTCTACTCGAGTTATTAGACAGTTTGAAAAATTCTTAGGGACAATTTGTTATACCCATACCACATACAACGCGTTCAGGCATTTCTTTCTGCTGATTTTCCTTCACGTATTGCATTTTGTCAATGGCTTTTGCACACATTAGTTTAAATTCCTCAACTACTTACGCTTATTCTTTTTACCGAAGAAGCGAATTTCTCAAGAAATGCAATAAGGAATCTTCACAATAACAATGTATTTCAACATCAGTTCTCGTTAAATGTTTGGATTGGAATTGTGGGTTACTGGCTAATAGAGCCGGTGTTCCTACCAGCAAGACTTACCGGTGAAGTGTATCGCAACTTTTTAGAACAAATTCTACCTGATTTTCTGGATAATGTACCATTAGCAATAAGAAATGCAATGTAGTTTATGCACGATTGTGCACCAGCGCATTTCAGTTTGATTGCTCGTGAGTTTTTGACACTAAGATACAGAGATCGCTGGATTGGTCGAGGAGGACCTCATTTATGGCCTGCTCGTTCCCGGGACTTAAACCCCTTGGATTATTTCCTATAAGTCCATTTAAAGTTATTAGTGTATACTACTCCAGTAGAAAATGTGGAAGACTTGCGAATTGGGATAATTGCTGGGTGTAACTCAATAAGAAACGACTCTGTTGTTTTTGAAAGAGTGCGGCAGTCAATGAGAAGATTGGATGCTTGCATTCTTATTGGAGGTAGTAATTTTCAACAGTTCTTGTAGATTAAGTAACATTTACATGTATTTTTTGGTAATAAAATAATGCCGCATGTTTAAAAACAACCAATATGAATAATTAATTGTTAATTCAGTACTAATATTTAGTTCAAGTTAATGTAAACTAAACTCAGGTGGCTAGCGCATTTATCCTACTCCACTTATTTTAAGAAATGTTAATACCCGAACAGCATTTATCGTTAAATCAAATCAAATCAAATTGAATCGAATGCAAGAATCTGAATCAAAACGCGTATTCCTCGAAGCCATAAAGCACGTTCCGCAGCACCGAAGTACCAGAGAAAAAACGGGTTCCAACGTTGCCGTTACCGTCACCTTAAACGACTCTCGACTCAATCTCGGCACCGACGGCAGCGCCATCTGGAAATAGTTGAACGGCGCGAAACCGACATGCCATGCCGATCCATTCTTGTTCTCATTAATCGGCACCTTTTAATTACCGTGGGCCAGTAAATTAGTGCTGCGGATTGACAGTATGACAGTTGCAGCGTTCCGTATGGTACCGAGACGTGCTCGGAAACTGCAAGAGGACCGACGACACCCCGGCTGTGTCCACTGACGACTTGATTGTTCATTGTCGATTGTTTTAATTCGCCGGCTTGATTGTTTTAATCGAATTTCCTGGAAATCCTGACGATGGTAACGATTGAAAATCTTATCTGAAGACGAGTTTAAAGCATTGATGTCGATAAACGCGATCTTTTGGAGTGCACCAACGTTCGGTTATGAGACCTTCATAACTGCTAAATTGTATAAATGATGATAAAAAAAATCCCTAAGAAAAGGTCGTTCCAATACTATGATTTAATTGCCAAAATTGGACAAATATCAACACGCCAATTAGGGGATAAAAATTAAATGCAACGGATATAGAAAGAACGAAATTCATATTTTTTATTCAATAACATTGATACAACATTAATAAAGATATTAAAAAAAATTAAACTAAAGAAAATAGATAAATATATCTTTAATAGTTATAAAAATTAAAAGAGATATAAAAAATGAAGTAAAAAGAGTTTAATTAATCACTGTCAACATTAATGTCTTTTAATATATCCCAGTGTAGTTTCACAGTAAATTTTTTCACCTAAATCTGTACTGAGACCTATATTCTGTCACTTTTTGGTCAGGAGCCGTCAGCGGTTGATAATACATTAGATGCTCTTATATTCAAGCTAGGAAAAAAGAAAGACCACAAAAAAATCTATCTGACAACGCCGTAATTTTTTTATCATGTGACGTCATTGCCTTCTTATCGTAAAAATACTATATCGACTACTACTTCCGTTAATATTAATCTAGTTTAGTATAGAAGTGAACAGCAGCTGTTGCAGTAGATGAACACTCTACATTTACCCAATTATTACCATTTTAAAATTCTGACCCTGAAGGCAAATTTGAATTCAAATGTACAAAAAGTGTGCTGCTAGCTCAAAAAAAGAGATGGTCTGTTTTAATGCCACTATGGGCCCGAGAGTGACATAGATTCTTAAGGAGAAATTTGATATGCTAGTGTGACCAAAATAACAACAACAAGTACTGCTTTCCTTTAATTTGTAGAATAAGTAGGTAAATAGTTATAATTGGAAACCCCAGTTTGATTTAACAAATACCTATAGGTAATGAATCCTCTTTTGTAGTACTACCAATGTTCACAGGTTTTAAATATATATAAATGTTATTTTTACTTGCAGGTTATATGACAGCCATTATTCTTACTTGGCGATATCGGTTCCTAGCGGCGTCTACAGCTACAACAGCTATGTTATACTTGCAGTCCAAATGCGGGTAAAACAAGAAGTGGGTCCAGCCACCAACCCAATATACAGCGCGCGTGATTGGTATTTTAGACGAGACTTAGTGATGTGCTCTAAGTAATAATCTGCTCTACGAGAAGCACTAACTAAATAATATCTGGTAGATGACTAAACTTAGGTATTATCGACACTTAATAACGATGCTTAATGGCCTAAAAGCAATATGTATAAAATAGAGAGATTTTATCTCACCAAAAAAAGAGAAGAATGCTTACCGGAGATCAGAAGCGGCCCCTTTTAAGATAGGTATTATTTATCCCCAACCGGGTAAATCCACTTATTATATATACTTAATCTGTTAGATGTTAGCTTAAACTTAATTTGTTTTAAGATTGAAAAAATCCGAATAAATTTTGAAAATACATAAACTTCATGGCTCAAATTTCAACCAAGAACAAAGAAGAAAAAGGAAGTGAAGTGAAGATTGAAAAAATCCGAATGAATCTCGAAATTACAGAAACTTCATGGCCCATATTTCAACCAAGAACAAAGAAGAAAAAGGAAGGAAGTGAAGATTGAAAAAATCCGAATAAATCTCGAAATTACAGAAACTTCATGGCCCAAATTTCAACCAAGAACAAAGAAGAAAAAGGAAGTGAGTGAGAAAGATACATTTCTTGACCTAGGAGTTTATTGGTGATGCCAAAATATTTGACTATAGTAGGCCTTTTAGCCAGATATAGGCATACCTAGTTGTAAAAGAATAAGAGCAGAGTTCACAGGTCACTTAAGTAGTTCTAAACAATTGCAAACACTGAACTAAGTTATTTTAAACAATAAACAATTAAAATACAAATGTATCCTTTTTGATTTTTCCTGAAATAAGTAATTAACTATTAAGTAATTAAATAATAAATAATTAATTGTTTAACATTACTATTCAATGGTAAATATATTAATTTAAGCCTGAAATACAATTCCCATACTTCTGAGATCTTCAACACATTTTCTTATTTCCACCAAATTCATCATGTACGGAACAATTTTTAACTTCTTTTTGTTTGCCTCACTCTGTAGAAGCTGAATTTTTCTGCTGCAGTCAGTTATTTTGGACTTTTTTCATTTTACTTGCATCTGTCTTCTTTTCCTTTTTTCTTGTATTGTTTTTAAAGAGGTTGAAGCTGTGTTGTTTTATTCTTTTTTTTGGAGAAATACTGAAGAATGATTTATTTCTTTAAACTTTGTTTGGAGTCCAAGATACTTAGATATGTTGGAAATAGTTCAGATATATTTCCTAAAAAGCTTTCTTTTAGTTCCGATGAAACTGAAATGTTTCCTGCTAGAAGTCATGTTAGACTTTTTTTATTCTATTCGCGTCTGCCTTCTTTTTTTTTCTTCTGGTATTGTTTTTAAAGAGGTTGTTTTCTTCAAGGATTATTTTTTAGAGGAATACTGTCGATTGATTTATTTCTTCAAACTTGTCCTTATTGTTATGTTTAATCTCATTTTCGTTTTGGAGCCTACCTAAGATATGTAGATATTTTGGCTATATTTCCTGAGAAAAAGTCTTTCAGTTCCTATCAATACTCCTGATGCTATAATTAGATTAAAGACTGCATTTAATATTATTAAAATATGCTTTAATTGGATACAAAATAATAATGACATAATCATCGCTATCTAAACTTTGTTTGAACAACAATAATTGAGGTTGATCTATTCTACAAATAGTATAGATTAAAAATTATCTGTTCAGATGGATTGTGTTCAAATGTGAAACAATTTAAATCATCTTCTTTTTAATTTATATAGGAAACATTTGCTGTACAAATCTTTACAAGATTATGTATTTATGCAATTATTTCACTACCTCTTGTGAACCAAGTACATACTTTTTCTCTTAAAATTACCGATCCAGGTTACCCGTACTCTTACCCAATTGCGTATGTCCAACCGTTTAAGAGTTGAATTGTATTGGTCATGTAATTCACATAAAAAAACGATTTTTCATATGCTTTTTGATTGTCTGATACATAAATCCATAAGGCAAAATATCCCTTACCTTGAAAATGTAATATGCAAATATTTTTTGAATTTCATATTTTGTACTAGAGTATTTTATATTTCAAAATATAAGACAATTACCATATTTTCAAATTTCTCGACTTTGATTTCCAAACAGAGTATCTTCCCATAGCGCAGGAACACATTTTCTTAAAAATATCTATTATTTTCTCATTCGTTTGTTCCAGCCAACCGCCCTTGGCTTTCCTTGGCAAACAAATCTACCCTTAATAAATAATAATGAGTGCGTCAGTTCTCTAGAGCCATTACGGGGCCCTTCGGACTGCTCTCAGACGACCACATAACCATTAAAGGGCTATTTACCCCGCAGTTTTACGTTTCTGGGACCTTCTTCAACCACCTACGCGTATTTGTTAACTGTGGCTGGGCGAAATGAGAGAGAAAGGTCGTCTGGATATAATTCATTACCAATTTTTGAATATATATCGTACTTTTCGAGTTTTTCGTCGTCTAAATATCTGTATTTACTGCTGTTTGCCCATTGGCTAATACAATTGCTGAACAATGTCCCTTTGAGGTAAACAACTTTGGATAATTCGTTATTACACTAGTTAAAATGTTAAAAATATTTTTTTTCCGAAGGAATTAATGAATTTAAACAAGTGGGTCCTAGAGTACCGCCTTGCGGAACACCAGATTTTTTAAAAAGCATTACAATATATTGTCATTAATATTCCTTTAGGATTAACATTTTTTTAATAGGTATCTCATAGTTGATTCATAATTCAGTTTGAATTTTGAATTCTCGTTCATCAATTTATTTTTATTTGTAAATAAATTGACTCTAACAACCTGATGTTTGCTGATGATTACTGACGGACACACGAAACAGGTGTGCACAATTACATTAACTTTGCATTATGTACACGCTTTTTTATTATATCAAAAATTTAATTAAGCGAAGTAAATTGTTTTTTATATCAACAGCTGATTCACTTAAAATCTATTTACTATATAGTACAGGACACATTTTAACATTTTGACTACCATATATAGGTAGCAATATTAATTAACCACGTGACTATCCATGTAAGTATATTTGGTATTCTAAACAGATCTTAAGTTCCTATTTAACAAAAATTTCGTTTTGGTTTTGTTTCACAAAATATTCACATACTAATATATATCTTTCTTTACTTTATGTTTAAACTAGTGTGTACAGGGTACTTTTGCGTACTTTGGATACTTTTGAGGGGTATCTCCGTTATTTTTAAAGATTGAGGGTTGCGTTTAATTTTAGAAAATTGTCATTTATTTGCGAGTTTCTGAGAAAATTGCATACTAATATATATTTTTTAAAAAACATAAATTTGCTTTATAACTCAAAAATAGTAAATATGTAACAAAAATTATCTACACCACTGCATTCTACGGAAAAAAATTTATAAAAATGTTATTTTACCTTTTCGATAAGTTGAAGGATAACAGAGACGAGGAGGATCCCAAAATGCAACATTTTCAAAAACGCTTTGTATCTTAAAAACTAAAAGGGCTATGAAAATTTTCTTAACGGCATCTTTAGTTTTACGAAAAATTAGCAAAGTAGCATGAAAACCGCAACCCTCTATCTTTAAAAATAACGGAGATACCCCGCAAAAGTACCCAAAATGGGAAACATTTTTTAAAAAAAAAATAATATATTTTTAAAATAATTTAATAAATAAACTCCGTGAGCAACGTTGATAATTAGATGCAGATGTAGATTCTCTACATATTTTCGATCACTTACTTATTAAATAATTTTATCTCGTTTGATCTAGGTGAGATATTTCTGTATAAGGAATTTGCCGCAATTTACCCGTTTGTCGATTGAACCCGTTTTCTATCGCGACCATAATTTTTCAATCGCATTTAAGTAACTAACCAACGACGGTACGCAAGCGGTACCGGTACCATTCCCGGCGAAACTTCACGCAGTCACTAACCATACCAGTTTCGAGCAATTTGTACCACATCAGTGACGCCTCGTCACGAACAATTAATCATTTAAAAACGCAATATTTTTTTCGTTAATTTTATTTTCATTTTCTTTATTAAAGAGGAAAGGAAATATAAACAACGATTAATGTTAGGAGTTGGCTTGTTAATTTAATTATGTCGTTAAGTTAATTGCCCAAAAAAACAATGGAGAATCACACAGTTGACTGTCGTAAAGATTTTTCAGTGGCTTCATTAATAGCTCTCGAGTTATTTAGTTAAAGTTCTTGTCCGTAATGTTTGCTTTTGTATTGTGTTTAAACGATATAAATATTTTTATATAAGAAAGGTTGTTACCATCAAAAATAATGTTAGTTCAGTTTAAAGAAATTGTTATTAAAACAGTGATTCTAAATTTAGAGAAAATTGTTCACATGCTGTTTTATAAATTATATTGTAATAGTCACTATACAAGTTATTCTAAACAATCAGTTTGTTAAAAAAGTCAAAAGTTTTTAAAGTAAAACCATTTGTAATTTAAAATTTGAAATGTGTACGTCATCGGGAATAGACCAATCAGCTTGTTATATAGAACCAAGCCAACGAACCAACCGACACATAGAATGTCGAAGTGAACGCACATCTTAGTGATATTTAAATATTGACACAACCTAGACTACCTAACCTTCGTTGTTATTTTGTTTACTTTTTTTTTTTCGATTTATTTCTTTTGTCTTTGCTCATTGGTTTAATTTTAGACCTTAAATAACATCTAAAACTATTTAGAAGGGTAGTGCACAAGTATTTACTGTAATACTATTTTTATTTGGTCAAGGATTACCTACTTGCTACATGTCATTGTAAATAATTGTAATTTAAGTACATTTTTGTATGCGAATGACTACTTTTTGTAAATATACAAACTCTTTCTGTTACAACAATTATACACATGTTTAGTATTTACATGAATAAATCTACCATAATATTGCTAAATTGAAATAATAAAAACCCAAATATATGTTATGAAATAATTTGGAACATAGAAAAGTAATAAAAATTGAAAAAAAAAAAATAAGAATCCGTATACTCTTGAAAATACTAACAAAATCATCATTTTATTAAATATTTTATTATTTTTAGATCTGTCAGTTTTATGTCCAGTTCAGACTAGGGTGGTTCTGTTTATTTCCCACTTTTAATCTTCCACTCCTTCATGCCTCTTTCTTCCTCGTCCTTCATTCTCCTTTGTTCCTTACTATCCTTCTGCCTATCTTTGTTGCCTATGTCCGTTGTGTTTGCTTCTGTGATTGTGTTTCTTGTAGTAGTTGTATCCATTTTTTGTTCCCATGATTTGGGCAGAAATAAATGTCTTGCGAGGCAGTGCTTCCTTACCCCGCCAAGGCTTTTTGCTCCGGGGGTTCGTCAGGTGACCCGGAGGCTCTGTTCGAGACCAACTACGCATAGCCATTTACTCTTCGGCATATGTCGCGTTACACCTTAGGTTTCGGATTATTGGGCCTGAGGTCTCCTGATAGGGCTATTCTGTCAGGGTATTCGCCGGGAACTCGCCATTCGCCCTCTTGTTTCAGGGTCGGACTTGCCGGTTTGCTTTGGAAGCAGGACAAATGTTCTTGAACTGATATTTGTTGGTATCACCTAGTCGGTATCAGTGACCCCACCAGTACCCAACCAACCATTTTTAGCTGTTTGCTTGGCTTTGCTACCAATTACCGTTCCATTGGGCTCGAGAACAGGGAGCTACTTAGCCACTCTACCACGTCAAGATCATACAGCTCCTAGGAGCGGAAATTTATTACCTACCTATTTATTTTCTCCTATAATTTTCAGATGTGTTTAATTATTTAATTGGGTCAAGATGATTTTTTGAATATCAGACTTTTTATTTTATAAATGAAAAATGTTAAACGTCATAGTTTAAAAAAAGGTCATCAGTACGTTTTAAATGGGATGAAGCTCAAAGTATCCACCGAGTGACGTCACAGCTAACCCAGCAGAAATTGAACTAATTCAGCTATCCTCTTTAGTTGATAATCTTTAAATTTGGCTGGCGGGTGTCATTTATCAATCAAATAAATTTCCATGTTTCAAAAGAGTTTAAAAAACTTTTGGATAACACAAAGTAATTATTATGTTCAAAAGTTTTCGAAAAGTACATTGTTTATGACTTTATAGAAGACGTAATATTAATATTTAATTATTACGCACAATTCAATCAAAATTGATAAATAAATCGTCGAATATGAAATAAATTAATAGTGATTTTTAAAGTGTTTGGAAATGTTGTGTCAAAAGTAATATTTGAAAAGTATACTATCCTTCCTAAAGCAAGCCTAAAATGTAAGTTTTGTAAGAAAAAATTGTATTTTTAAGAAAATGACGTCTTTCCAATTTTTACCAAAAAAATGTGTCTTTATCAAAACAATAAAAAAACAAAGTATTTTACATTGTTTGTCCCACATTTGAAGTAAATAATGAGGTCGATAACAAGTTGAATTTGATTATGAATCTTTTGAGAAACGTTTAATTTGTGCAACTACATTATTGTTAGGGCTTGCATATATATTTTTTATTATTTGTAAATAAAATATTTTTTACTTCGTTTATCTTATTCAGGTACTTTTATTTTTTAATAATAGGTTAATAAATAAATTTTTCACAGATTTTACATTTTTGTTTGTATACAATTATTATATTCTCTGAAATGTGATAAATTAATTTAAAAAAAAAACACAAATAAACAGTTTATTAAATTATTAGAAATTAAGTCATACAAAATGAGTTTTTTAAGTTAACAATACCACTAATTCACACAGAAATGTAAAAGGTTTATGCAAACTATACTTTCCTTCTTATAAATATAATTGAGGATTTTAAAAACACTATTGGCAATCCTAAATATACCTTCAGTTTATTTTAAATTATTTTGAGAGTTCATTGGTTTTGAAGATCCTGCTCATTATTATTAAGTCCCTCTGAATCAGATATTAAAGATGTTTCTTTTGATTCAGACAAAACTTCACTATCTTAAAAACTTTCAGGAGGTTCCAAGGGAGGGTTTTTAGGTTATACCCCTTCGAATTTATAGTAGGCTCATTTTAAATTTCCTGAAGGGGCAATGTCAGAAATTGCTGCTGCATCTTGAAGATTCGGAGTATATTTATTAAATAGAGATGAAAAACGTCTCTAGTAGAAGGTTATTTTACAGTCAACTTTTAAGAAGACATTTTTTTGTGTTTTATGTTTCTCTTTTTTTATAGAATCAGTGAGCTGGCTCTTGTGTGGTGAATAATAAGAACTTTGAAGACATTTGTGTGGAACTATCCACTTCTTATGTTCAGGAGTTTGCAAAACTAAAACATTTGTCCCTAATAACAATTTGGATCTGAATAGACTTGCATTGAATTAAATTTATATTTTCAGGCGTAGGTACCTTGTATATTTATAATTTTTTTACAAACGAGTTTTTAAAGCATTATTTTCCATATTTTTACTCTAGCAATTTTATCCATAATAGTCTGATAGAAATAAATAAAGAAGAAGTAGAGGAAGAAAAAAACAAGGTCTCTACTTTATAATCATATCCTTATAAAACGAAATTGGATACTTAGGTTCCATTATTATTGAATATATTTTCCACATCGTTACAAAAATGCCCCGATAATTTGCATAAATAATGCACCTCTAATCACGAATGCATCCAATGAAAGAGGCATTTTGCCGCTATCGCATAATCATATGCTAATCCGGAACCATTTTTTCGTTACAACATTGATTGGTCGCCTACCGATAAAACCGCTTTTTTCTTATAAATAAAACCAAATTTTCGATGATAATTATCCCCGAGTGATCATCGTTTTACCAAGATTGTTTTATTTTTTGTTGACGTAGTTAGACTGTATTCTAGCCAAGAAATATGGTAAATTGATTTATAGCGGAATTAATAACTACTAAAATGTAGAACGATTGACAAATCTTTTATTTACAAAGTTATTATTATTTTTTTAATTTTCTTTTAGTACAATTAGACTCATTTTCGAAAGTTCTTAAAATAAAAGTTCTTTAATAAAAAAGAATCAAGAATAAATTTTTCAACCCTTGTTTGTTAAGGCAGTAGAATTTTCATTATTAGTTGAAACATTATTTTTATGTTTTTTTTTTTATTATTTTGTGTAAATATTGATTAGTTTGTCCAATGTAAGTGGAGATAAAATCTTTAACAGTTAATTTTATGAACCACATTGGGTTCTGTTTGGTATTATATGTGCCCATTTCGAGATTAAAGTGGACTGTATTATATTTATTTTGTTGTGAATTAAATTAAATTACACATTTTGACATATAACAATACAGACATGCTCCCGACATAAATCTTGCAAGCGGTGTTGCCAAGCAATATAAATGACAGGGTTTGCCTAATTTTTTAAATTGCAAATTCGACCAAATTCATTTTTTTTTAATGATTTTCGATTTAAAATTTGAAAATTATTAATTTCTAAAAAAAAAAGATAAAGAAAATATCCTGACGAACTGAAAGCAAATATAGCTTTAAAAACATTTTGAAGATGGGTGGTTAAAGTTTAGTTAAGTATTTAATTTACTGGTGTGAATTTTATGTTTTGATCTATAGTAAAATATAATTTGAATTTTGAACTATAGATCTCCTTTCATGACACGGCTCTGATTATAACAAAGCAAAACAATGTCAAAGTAATAAATGTCATTCTATGAAAGTGGCTTCGTATCAACCCAAAACATTTAAATTTCACAGTATCTGTGACGTGTTGAGGGTGGGTTATGCCCACAGCACTTAGGCCTCATTAAGCCCATTGTGCATCCTCCTGAGATGATAGGCATTTCCTAGCTCGTGAGCCAGCCTACAGACTTAATGTAGTTAACAACGTCGCTAAGAGGTGCTTCTCTTATATCGGCCGGTGTTAGCCGATACTCGCCGAACACAAATCTTCTAATAAATGAGAGCGTCGAGCAATCGTAAAGGATATGCTCGATGATCTTATCTTCTTGTTCGCACCCTCTGCAGTGTGCGGATTCTGACAGCCTCTTGATATGGAGATGCTTCCGTACTTGACAATGACCAGTCAGAATGCCTGTGACTAGTCATAGTCAAATATTTGTTAGCTGTAGTGTTGTCAGGATAACTAAAAAGGTACCTGGCAACTCTGCAGTTTCTTGTTTTATCCCATTTTTCCTTGAATGTCACAAGGGAATATTCTTTAATTAGGTCTATCACTACCGATTTTGTCAGGCCAATAGAAGGGCCAGGTCCAAAAAGTATTTGGTTGGCTGCTTTCTTAGCTAGTGAATCAGCAAGACGGTTTCCTTTCGATGTGGCGTGACCTTTGATCCATCTTAAGGTGACCACATGGTGGATCGATCCTTCGGTCAAAGCTTGACATTCTTTTAGTACTAACCCTGAGTAAATTCGTGGTCTGTTTAGGGTGAGTAGTGCTTGTCTGCTATCTGTATAGATTAGTATATTCCTTCCAGTGATATTGTTTCTGGTTATTATTTTTGCTGCTATGAGAATCTCCGCTAGCTCTATTTAAACTACACTCGCACTATTGCTCACAGCCCATTTTATGTTTAGGTTTAAGAATCTGGAGTATATTCCACATCCTGAGCCTTGTTTTGTTTTAGAACGGTCGGTGTAGGTATGAATCGTATCTGCCACTTCTGGCTCTTCCATTTGTTCTATTATAACTTTATATGGCTTATGGAAGATATATCTCTGTGAGATGGAGTCCATGTTCGCTTGAAGCAGTGCCTCCTGCCAAAAGCGACGTCTCGCTTCACCAGATCCTACAAATTTCACAGTTAATTCCAATTATGATTTTTCTCCAAACTAAACATTTTCAGAAATATTTGCATCAACTATAGGGGATATACTTACCAGGTTTGTGAGAAATTCATACAAAATACTTTTTAAATATAGTAGTATAGTAGTAATAATGATATTGTAGATATAAGATCAGCTTGTTTAATAGATATGATCCTTTCCAAATAATTTTGTGTAGAAGTGTTACTGATTCGCCGTGCCTGGGCCATCAGACTTTTTGTTTTTATACTCAAGGCATGTCTATTGTTACTGTAGATACTTGTATTTGAAATTTGTATATTTGTATGTTCTCAGAATCTCAAATTAATTACAGTAACTAAAGTTTTTAGTTTTTTTTTTAGTTATATTTAATATATTCTCTATTTGTATAGTGACGACGCAAATTTGACCCAGGACTGGTGGGTTATATTATACGCTCCTAAAAATATATGTAAAAGTTTCTGCATTAAGTTGTTCTTGAGGAAAAAATAAAGAAGTTGATATCATCTACATATATATTCATTTTAGACTGATTTAATGTTGTAAGAAGTCTATTGGTATATATTAATTACAGTAGTGGACCTCGGATTGATCCTTGCGGTACTCCCCTACTAACTGATTCTTTCTTGGATATTTACCCTTCATACTATACTTATACTGTTCGATTTTTAAAATAATTTTTGAATACTTGGATGGAAGACTTTTTAAATATAGAAAATTAAGAATTATCATGATTTAACTTATCCACAATTTCTGGGTACTTATTTTAATGAATTTTTAATAGTGATTCAATGGCTTTTTCTAAATTTTTAGAAAAATTCAAGAACACAATTTTAGGTCATAAAATCAGTTATTAATTTATTAGTATATACAATTATAAATAATAATTAAGGGATCAGATTTATTTACGCGTTTTGTATAATTGAAGTTTATGGTAAAAGCGTACAGTCCAACCCTGCGCAAACGAGATACCCGTTGTTTGTCTATATTCTATCAGCTATACAGGATGTGATGCAGGTACACAGGTGAGAGGGAATTTGTGAATAGAATGCAGCAGGCAGGCAGTTCAAACTAAAACGGACCTTTTGTTCATTTCGAAAAAGGAAAAAAGAAGACCAAGAACTGGATGCCTCTTTGTAATGTTATAAACTCGGTCTTCCAAGGCACACTGTGATGCTATTGTCAAAGAACGCGCTGCTTTCTGTCTCTCTTTCTCGGGCCACGGAAACTATCTTGTTGGTTCTAGTTTTATTTTCACAAACAATTTTATCGCTTTGTTAGATGTGGTAGACGTGAGAAATGTTAATATTTCTTTAACAGAAAAGTCAACAAGATCTTGTATGAATTTTGTACATTCAAAATTGTCTGCTACCATTTGACTATACAATTTATAATAAATATTTTTTAAAATGAAGTATTTAAGTGTATATGTTGCCTCTTTTTCTTGACTGAAAATAATATATTGTTTTAGGGGTGACAAAAAAATTAAATACTATATTATTTCTACGACTTCCATTATGCCGTGTACTAAAAAAAATCGAACGTGATCGAATGCTTCATTTTGTATTAGAAACAACAAAACACCTTAATTGGCAGTTTTGAATAATGACTTAAATAACCTAAATAACTAATGTGGGTTGTTTTTATATTTTACACTATTCTTATAATCAGTAAAAGTATTCTGTATCCAAACAAATTGTAGAAAACATATTTTTTCTAACAATTGCCTTTAAAAATTTACTTTAAATCACTAATTTTACACAAGAAACTGACACTTTTCTTTTTTTCCAATAAAAATTAATTCATCAATCTTGCATCTCCCTGGATATCTGTAGGTGTAGCTATGAAACATTTTACACCTGTACTATTGCTCCTGGGTAATTTGAATGTCTATATCAAAATAAAATTTCATCCTTTTCCTTAATCTGTCATTTCTTAGGCTATCTTGTTTAACGTATCTTGCTCAGTGGAGGTATCTTATTTAGGGTATTGTACCTTTAATGTTGTATTATTCGGAACAGTCATAAGGTTGTGACACCAATAGTAGTGGGATTTTGATAATTTTACTGAGAATTTGAAAAACGAAAATCTGAGATTGTCAGGTAGGAATTTAGAAAAATCAGGAGAGAACATTTTTAAGATGATATTAGATTATGTAAATTATATATAGAAAATAAAAGAAAAAAAATTAAAGGTAAATATAATTTTATTTGAATAAAAAATAAGTAGGTAAAGACATACCAGTAGGAATAGTTGTGCAGAAAGAGTAGTAAGAGGAGGAAACAGAAAAAGAGCAAGGGATAAGGCAGTAGAATAGAGGTTACAGACTATCAGGAGTTAGAACAGAAGGTAGAAGAAGAAAGAAGCGAAGCAGAACATCTTTTTTGTTGAATTCAAAATGTTTATTTATAGGTATTGATTTTTATTTAAGTTATTGCAAGCCAAAGGTTCTATCCCTAAGTACTCTAGGATATTGGAAGAATTTAATCTTTCTAGGGTGGAACGAATAAATTATCGATAATAGTACATCATTTGTACATTTAATAAAGTATTTGTTAGGTACCCTATGACTGTTTAGCAGGACATATTTCGTACTAAGGTATCTTGCTTAGTAAAGTATATTGCTTAGCATAACTTCGTTAGGGTAGCTTATTTATTTTCTGCAAATTATTTTTCTATAGCATGTTTCCTGTAGCCTTTTACCTGTAGTTTGTTTACTGTTGTTTAATGTAACTTTTTTAAGCCAGATGAGAGCATCTTGCTTTTTAAGATTAATTTCTAGCTTGCTTAAAATATTTAATGTCAAAAATTGTCTCAAGTAACAATTTTAAGATATTTAATTTTAATATATATAAAACAATATTGATTTTAAAGTTACCTCAAGATAAAATAAAAATTCTTAAAGACCCCTTATTTTTATGCAAATAATTTAATGAAAAATAAAGTCCTATTGATCTTATGCTGGTTTTATAATTCTCTTGATGATGGCTATTTTAAAACTAATTTGGTATTTTATAAAATTAAATTGCAAGTTGGTTTTAAAACAATCCATTTGGAAACAAATAGTTTTAATGCGGTTTTATGGAGTGCGCTTGATGTAGTCATTAAAATCCATTAGAAAACTATTTTATCTTCAGCCTATATACTCAATAAAATTCCACTCTAAACCCTATATCATAATTTTAACTTTTAAAGAGTATATTAAGAATATTTTAAAGCCTAAAGGTTTTTCTTTAGTACCTACTAATTCTACCATCTTTACACGAAGAAA
This sequence comes from Psylliodes chrysocephalus, assembly GCA_927349885.1. Classification (NCBI taxonomy): domain Eukaryota; kingdom Metazoa; phylum Arthropoda; class Insecta; order Coleoptera; family Chrysomelidae; genus Psylliodes; species Psylliodes chrysocephalus. Next base: position 85,988,962 of record OV651817.1, read on the forward strand.
ACGCCACCTTTTCAATAACAACATTTATTGTTTTTACTTTCCTATCTGTATACAGATATAAGGAAAGTATAGAAATCATGATTTCTTTCGACCTCGAGTTTTCGACGGATTTTTTAAGTTATATACGTATGTGCTAAGTTTAAAATATTACCGCTCTACCTTTTTACTTTTTAGTAAATATAAAACTCTTTTAGAATTAATTATAATGATTCTCAAGCGGTCTGTTCCAACAACTATCAGAAAGTAGTCACTGACACCAGGATTCTGCACATTATATCTTTGGGACTGCCAAATTATCTATTGGGCTGAATCCTGGTGTCAGTTGGAACAGACCTAAGGTAATTTAGTCTACCGCAAATATATTTTAAATGCAAAACGTCAGTTTTAATACATAAATTTAAAGTTGTCTTGAAGAACTCTTTAACAATATTGAATTAAAACTAAATGGTTTCAATATAGTTTTAAAAAAAATTAGTCGAAGGCCGTTTTTAGCTAAAGCTGCTTTATGGTTTTTGGCTGTCTTAAAGATCATTTGGTTTTAATAGAAATTGTTTTGTATAGTTTTAAAACTACTTTGAGGTAGCTTCCTGTCTAGACTAGTTGACTTTAATTCCACTACCGAATACATTAATCAAATTTGTGCTTGTTCTACTAACACAGGTCTGTCCAAAATATACGTTTAAAAAAAAACACCCAATAATTTAACTTTCCACCAGACTTTAAAAATGATAAATCGCTACTTTCACAATAAAAACCGCAACGCGTTTTGCAAAAAATAACACTTCTATTTCCTGATCGCATTTTCTTCGAAGGCCTGTAATTTGGTTGTGTGCTATTGAAATATGACGACATTACGTTGATTGCAGCTTGCTCAAAAGCCCTAATTTGCACTCTCCAAACGGCCGGAGGGCCGCCACACGGACGAATTAAAAAATAATTAAGAAAATATCAGATTAAAAAAAAAACAGACGCACACACATTGCTAATGCATTGTTGTTCTCGAGCAAACTCAAACTAATTAAACCGGCTTTGTTTAGTAAGTAACGAGTTAGAGTGGTCTCTGTGCTATGCTGATAAAAATAGATCTTTGTTATGACAGTGGTATGTAAATAACGCTGCCAAATAATTGATAGTCGTCAAGCGAGTACAATTAGTTCGTGCATTCTGATTGTAATTATGTCACTTTCATAAGTCTGTTTCGCTATTATATCGTGTATGCAGGCTTGCTAATTTTTTAAATTGGAATTCTTAATAGAATTGGTTGTGTCAAAGAGAGCAAGCGATTAAAATGAGAAAGGTCAAACGATTTTTAAACCCGTTCTGTTTTTATAATTAGCTATAAGGGGTCGTAATTGTGATTAAGTTATAATAACGGGTTTTTATGTCTAGTTTTATTGTTATTTTTTTTTTATTTAAAATTTAAATCGTCGATATTATACTACAGAAAATACACATTGGAGTACCATATTTAATATCCGGATTGTAGTAAATTAGGAGCTACTCGAACACACTTTCATTGATTTTCCTTATATCTAGGGAAATTTGTAGAGTAGATTTGGCAACACTGCATCGCATTATTCAAAGGTCCAATAACTATCTAGAAAATTGGCAACACTGCTTATCTAGTATAATGTTCAAATCGATAGACCACTTATTCAAGCAACGTGTTGACGGCCATGGAGAGGTTTCAGGGTTTACATATTAAGAAATATAAAAAGTGGATTTTTGCAACTAGAGTGCCACCTTTTTGAAAAGTGAATGAAGGACTACGTTGCTGTCGCTGACAGGGGCTCCGGTATACAAAAAGTCCTCATCCTTCTACTGATATTCTAAAAAAAAGCCACTGAGTTTGTAACAAGAAATCCTCTTCGTCATTCTAACGAGCTGCTTTAAAAATAAAAGTCAAAAAGTTAAAAAAGTCAAGAAGAATCAAGAAAAGTCAAAAAAGTCAAAAAAAGTCAAACAAAGTCAAAAAAAGTCAAAAAAATTCAAAAAAGTCAAATAAAAGTCAAAAAATGTAAAAAAAAAGTCAAAAAAAATTCAAAAAAAAGTCAAAAAAAGTCAAAAAAGTCAAAAAAAAGTCAAAAAAAAGTCAAAAAAAGTCAAAAAAAGTCAAAAAAAATCAAAAAGTTTAAAAAACGTCAAAGAAAAAGTCAAAAAAACGCCAAAAAAGTCAAAAAAAGTAAAAAATATAAAAAAGTAAAAAATATAAAAAAAACAAAACAGTAAAAAAAATAAAAAAGTGAAAAAAAAAGTCGAAAAAGTAAAAAAAATGTCGTCAGCTTATATATTTTTGTAAAAACCATGTCCTTTCCAACGATATGTGCTATAAAAAGAGATTTGTCGTAAAAAAAGATATTTTAAGATTTAAAAAGTCACAGCGACATTTTGCTTAAAAAAGAACAGGTGGCAACCCTATTTGTAACTCAAATAGTCGGACAGGGTTTGCAACTCTGTTAAGGTAGTGAAGAGTAGCAAAGAAGACCCTTATAAGTTCGTACAATTTTGTCATTAGACTTAAAGGTTAGGCTATCAACTTCAGACTGTTTTAGGAAAGAATGGTCTAGATCAGCGGTTCTCAAAGTATGCTCCGCGGAGCCCTAGGGCTCCGCAAAGCCTCTGTGGGGGCTCCGCGAAAATAATAGTCATAATAAAAAAAATACTAAAGGAGTACTATAAGGTTGCTGGCCCGACGATATGGGGGGGAGGGGGGACAAGTTCTCGGGGCCCCCGGCTTTAGCTTTAGCTGAGGCCATAAAAGAGAGGACCTGGTTTTGAGGACTTTTTTTTTGATTTCACTAATAAAGGATCTGATCTTGCTTGAAAACCTTCTTTTTAATCTATTTTTATTATTGTAGGGCTCTCTCAAATATTTCGCTTTTCAAAAGGGTTCCGTCGCCAAAAAAATTTGAAAACCGCTGGTCTAGATTTTTCCCACAGATAACAGGATATGTAATTTCAAACAAATATCGTGCTGTCATGATTAAGACACATTCTAGGAGACACAGTAGAGTATAATATTCCCTGTGGTCATGCCACGATTTTCGTTTTGTTTACAAAATTAATTATATCTTAAAAACGTTAAAATAATTCAATCTATTTTACTTCAACTTAACCCAAAAATTTTAAATCATTAGTTAAACAAATTTAACTAAATCAGATGTAATTTCACTAAATAAATGTTTAGTAGGATATCAAGCGTTTTGTACTAGATGTGGCAACATGACTTATTATAGGCGTATAACCGTCTTACGCATATATTCATTATAAAATTGTTTTGTACGGCCATCCATTCCTTCAGTTTACCCTTCCCATACCTCACACCACATGTCTCTTCACTCCTGATCTACAACCCTCTCTGCTTAGTTAAAACGTCCTGACAAAATTTCAGTTTGTGAGTTAAAGGCATATTTGTGACGAAGACGTGCATCTACTATGTTCTACAATACAATATAAAGATCAAAAGCACTTGTTACTTAGATTTAGTTTCGTCCTAATATTTACATAGTGGACTATTTGAAAACAAAATTCGTTAATATCTCAAAACTTTCCTAATATCAGATAGGACGTTTTAGCTAAGCAGGGAATAACTGGACTGTTTCGTTGTCGGCATCACGAATATTATGGTTTATTTATTACTTAGCTATATCTTCTGTTATATCTTATTTTTCTAGACAAATCCTCAATGAAAAATCTCTAATTGGTGTCTAACCATATATGAAAAAATATGTAGACTAAAATAAAAGAAAATAGGGCCGTAAATTTTCAATAAAACCTTAAAAGTTTCTCGATATTTAAAATTTGTTCCTACCCGAACTGAATCAGTTGGACAACGTTTTTCCAGATAGGTGAATTTGACAAAGAAGATCAATTAATTTATTTATTTTTATGGGGTATTTGAAAAGTAAAGTACCTATACCAAAATATCGATGAATTCACAGAAAGGATACAGATCTAGATGAACCTTGAACCTCATTTATATTTAAAAATCGTCAATGACGTCATCGCGCTCACATTACTGACGTCATGAATAAAAAGAACGGTCATGTTCACAGTGTTCACCAACGATGAACTGTCAACCGAATAATCGTAAAAGCGGAAATAAAATACGCTTTTACGATTTAGAATCATAAAATTGACCTTGAACTTCTATGTTTGTCAACAATTTGTTAGGTTATGTAATTATTTATTTATATTTCTTCGACTTTAATTAAAAAAATGGATATTCGTTATGAATAGATAGAATACACTGTATTAGTTGTAAGTTATTATTTGCATCTAATTAAAGGAACTTAAATCAAGTTTAAAATATAAAACTGCACAGGAAAATTTAAATATCCTTTTTCCCGAGTACGCCGCTGGCTCCTACCGCAACTAACTTCGCTTTAATGACTTTTCAGTAATTAAAACCAGATCCTCTTAATCCCTTATTTGTATTTGTAGGTACACACCTTTATGAGTGTGGTGGAAATTTAAATAAGCTGTCGCTCGGTTAGGTATATATAGGTGCAAACGATATCTATCGTTAAATAACGGAACTGTTAGTTTAAAGTGACTGTATTAATTGATATAGGTAGTAATTAAATTTATGATCCAAAGCTCTAATTTTCATTCAGACTGTTATCGTAGATTTTAATTTACGAGTTAGATGTCCGCGTTGTCTCTATGTACCATCTATCTACATATTTATGGTAGTATTCAAATGATGTGCTACTCGGGAATAATTTTGATTATAAAATAATAAATTTGATATGTGTATCGTTATTGTTTTTTAAATAAAAAAATTTGAATTACACTATTAAGATTTTTTTTATATGCATCGTTTCAAATTTTAACGTTTTATAATCAAATTTATGTCCTGTTTTGTAACTTGTTTTCTTTCCTAAAGCTACTAAAGCTAATAAAGCGTTTTTAGTATTTTTATGTGTTTGTATTCGGTTTTCTAAATACTGCTTTGATTGTCCAATTTATTAAAATGGTACAGTTTACATTAAAATTATTTTAAATATTGTGAAAATGTATTATATCAGGAGGATGTTAAACATTTATAGTCTAATCAGTCTTAAATTCTAAATGAATTCTAACAATGGTATTGGTTATACATTTTTGGAATCTTATCCTTTAAGTAATGTTGAATAAGAAAAGGTTTTTTGTTAAAGAAATCAATAGGAAGTTTGTTCTTAAAGCCTCTTATCAAATTTAGTTTATAGATTTTATATAAGAAGTAGTTATAAAACTAATGTCAAAGCAGAATTTAAATAGTTACGTTGATTTGGTACAGTTATAGATTTAAAACATTTTGACATGTGTTTGAAAATCTCAAATGATAAATTTGCCATTTATATAAACAATGTTATAAGAATTAGATATAGGGATTAGGATAGTGTAAAATGTATTGAATTAATCCACCTTTTTGGTAAATCCTGTATGTATGATTAGGAAAGAGAATTTTGTAATCTAGTAGATAGGATTTTGGACATTAAAAAAGGGATGACTTTGGTTGGTTTCCGAGGAGACGATATTTTTCTTCTTTCATCTTGACAAAAGGATATTAAAAAGAATAAGTATTAGAAATTAAAAATGTAAAAAAACCGACTTGGAAAACGTGCAAATGCCATCAACACATCTGAATTAAACTGATATGGGACCACCCCTGAGGTACCCCGGCCCTTACTAACAAAAAAAGAATCATAATTCAGACAATGTATTAAAGCATTATCGCTAAACATACATAAAAAATGAAGAGTTTGAGGATTTTCTCATGGACCTAATTATTAGATTTCGACCAAATTTATATGGAACCACTCCTGCGGTACCCCCTTTCTAACAAAAAAAGAATCACTGAAATCGGATACCGCATCAAAGAATTATCGCTGAACATACATAAAAAAAATATTGCGACGAATTGAGAACCTCCTCCTTTTTGAAGTCGGTTAATAAATTGATTTTTGAAGAAAGGATTTGATGAATTAAAGAAAAGCAAAATACTCACCGAAGGAGCGTATAACCTGAGACTCAAGTTGCAGTTGGTCCTAGGTGATACAGAGGAATATTAAAAAAATTGTCGACAGGAGGTTTGTCCTGACCATGGGGACATACACGGACGCTACCCTAGATTTTGGAGTGTGTGTGTCATAAGGTTTCATAGTGGTTTTGAGGCCTAATACACATGTGAACATTTTAGTACAAAAAAACCAAGGTATTAATTTTCTTGTTACTTACATGCATGTATGAACTTTTCTCTAAAATAGAATAAACTTTCTGATTTCCTTATATTGAAGTAGAACATACAGTAGTTTTCAATAGACGTTGTATACAAATATGACATAGTAAAGACTAGTGGTATAAAATAAAATTGTATATTAAATATAGTATGATAAAGATTAATTAATACTGACCAGAGCATAATAAGCAGAAACTTCTCCCTTTGAACTTGTCATTACCAATACCGTTTTCATTTCAACAGTTTACTAATAAATATCATTCACCTAATTTGTATTGTTTTATTATGTCGAACTTTTCTTTAGACAACCTATAATTCCCAGCAAACGAGCCTACAAGTTTAACCATTTCATAGGATAGCCCATTGAACCCAAACTGAGAGACGAGTCAATTTCATTGTGACGTCACTAGTATGTACCGTAAGTGTTGACAGCTTTAAATTTTAAACAGAACTGTTCATTTTGACTGAAAATTGAACATTATGAGTAAGAATTCGCACTAAATTTGATTATTTTTTTATTAAAATTATTTATTTGGAGCTGAATGAACACGAATTAAAATCACTTTTTAGTATTTTCATTAGTAAAGTGTTGTTTTATCATCACAATATATTTGATTGGAATTGTTGTCTTTATATAGTAAAATAGTGTGTTTTTTGTTAAAATTTTAATTATATTGCTTTTATGCCTTATTTGTATATTGTTGTATGTTTGTTAGTTTTGTAGCTTTGTCAGCAAACTTAATTATAGCTGATTCTATTTTGGTTTAGATGGTGTATTGAATGATATTGATACACAAAACCAACATGGTGAGAACGTTCCTTAAACTATCATATCAAAAATAAAAAGAGATAGCAACAAAAGTATTTAAAAACGCAAAGGCACGGCGAAACATCGCTCTAATTGAAATCATCGAAAGCAATCGAGGAATTTTTGTAAAACCGGTTCCAGAAAACACATACAAAACACTTATTAATAAATAACATGCTTCGCATGTACCTACTCACTAACGGATGCCATCGAGTTTTTTCATCCGCTATTCAATTAGCCTTCTCTCGAATGCCGATTTAAATAGGTCGGTAATGAATATAAATTCGATTTGTATGTAGGTACTACGGTTGCCTCTCTTTTGCCGGTACCCAAAGTACCTAATAGCGAAAAATCTATCGCAACTGGGTTACGAAACTAAAGAAACAAACATTGAATAATATTATACAATTAAGTAAACAAATTATTCCGTTTTCGTTTTCAAAAGAACGAAAACGTGACTGAGGTCTGTGATCGCGCCGGTTTTTAAATTTGCAACGTCTGGTACTATAAAAAAATTGAATTCTCAAGCTATTACACGAGATGTATCATTAATTGTCATACATAGTGATAACTGAAGAATCTAAATCTAAAACACTTCCTAAAATTATACAAGAACAACCCTGCTTTCTTAATGCTTTAGATAAAAAATTCCTTCACAGAAAGTACCTAATTTAGTTAAAAATGGTTTCAAAAATCCATGTCGTGTGTTAACTAGTTTCAAAAATTGTTGATAGGAAATTTTAGGTCTTAAATTAACTCATGTCCATATTTATTTGTGAAATATACTTGATATAAGTAAGTAGTAGATACAAGACAGGCGCAAAAACTCTCCCTTGTGGTACTCGCTAAAATATACACAGAGACTAAAAGATATACACGTGATGATTATTGATATATAAATAGCAAATGACAGAGTTCCAAGCGAGATAATTTAGTGTAAAAAATATTGTGATGTAGTTTGGTTGGTCATTTGTATAAAAATTCCCATTTCTCTTCAAAAATAAAAAAAGATTTTAAATAAATCAACACATGAAACACCAGAAACTGCACCTAATCGAGAGAGATCATATTTGGAGCTTGGGTTGGTTGAGTGTAAGATGAATTGACCCGGAAAAAATCGGCGAAACCAATTCTATAAATCATCGTGAAATTTGATTAAAATAATTGACATGCCTAACAACCAACTGAAATGGTAGGTTCTTTTTTATATTGGAAAAACTATAAATACAACTTTTATGATTCTACTACTAGTTCCGGAGTCTGCCTTCATGTAAATGATGCTAGAACTGTAATTGTTGGAACAGGCTTATAACTATGAAAGCCATTTTTCCTTTACCATCACTGCTGAGGTCTAAACTGGAAAAGGGATAGCTTGATGATGCGGGTTTATTAGGAGACTGTCTATTAGAAACGACTATAATAGACATAGTGCTCTAATTAATAATCAAAGGATGTAAAAATTAAGAAAAAGGTAAGAGTTCTAAAGCCATCAATTTATTATCTTTTGAAATTGAAGTATATATTGAGTTACATAATTAATTCATCAAATCAAATTACATTTTTTTTTTTTTCAATAAAGAACAATGGCACTACAATATTAATTAGGAAAATTTTTAAAATTGTGTATAACAAAATGGTCGGTTTTACCCTATGACAATTGACGGCTTTTTATCGATGTCAAAGTATTAATTTTGACTAATGCCATATTTAAACCGGAAAAATCATCGAAATTAATTTATTACACATGAAATAACGAATCGGCAATGTTTCCACGATTTAGAAACCATGTTACCGTGAGAAAAGCGTTCCCAAACACATGTACCGTGTCACGCCACTGCCTTAAATTATTGTAACAAATTCATTAACATAACTTTACGAGCATTTAATTGTACAAATAAAATAAAAACAAATAATTACTTATGACACAATCAGAAAATGAAAATTTACGATTATTTTCGTGTACGTACAGAAAAAAGCCAACGGGTGCGACAGAGACGGGACATTTAAATCAGCCTACAGAAGCGAGAGAGTAAATATACATCGCACGTATTAGATAAAACTCCACGTTTATAGCTAATACAATTTTTTTATTGAAATAAAAGTTTTATTGCCCGAGTATCGGGTCATAAAATGATAACGGATATATTATAGAGGTATCCTTAAGAATATTTAAACATAAAAACGGTTAAGTGGGTACTTAGATTAACCAGATTAATACTTAGTACCTACAAAGTTATGGAAAATATAATTTTATGTGTTTATAATTGCACACTATTTAATTATTGTTACACCGACGTTTTGTTAGAGAATCTTCGACTCGATTGCGAGTTCTTACATCAAACTGTTAACCGGCACTGTTTTAACTGGTTATAAGGTTAAGGTTAACGAATTTTATACGCATATAAGTGGGTTGTATACTGTAGAATGCTTGTAAGCAGTTAGAATTACACAAATTATATTTTATTTGCAACTCATATTCATTTTTTTAGGTAATAATTGTATTTAAAATGACTAGATCCTTTTCAATGATTATATTTTCAATAATTCGCCCGCCCGGACATTTTATTACTGGTAAAAATAAACATATTGCATTTCAGAATTATTTAGACTTAGAATTATATAGAATTATATAGAATTATATAGAATTATATAGAATTATATAGAATTATATAGAATTATATAGAATTATATAGAATTATATAGAATTATATAGAATTATATAGTATTATATAGAATTATATAGAATTATATAGAATTATATAGAATTATATAGAATTATATAGAATTATATAGAATTATATAGAATTAATTATATAGAATTATATAGAAATATATAGAATTATATAGAATTATATAGAATTATATAGAATTATATAGAATTATATAGAATTATATAGAATTATATAGAATTATATAGAATTATATAGAATTATATAGAATTATATAGAATTATATAGAATTATATAGAATTATATAGAATTATATAGAATTATATAGAATTATATAGAATTATATAGAATTATATAGAATTATATAGAATTATATAGAATTATATAGAATTATATAGAATTATATAGAATTATATAGAATTATATACAATTATATAGAATTAAGTCCGTTGTAATGAAAGACAATAATAATAATAATAATAATAATAAAGAAGAAGAAGAATGCTATAAGAAAGTTAATAACGTCAAAATGACACTGTTACTTGTCATATATCCATTAAAACAAAAACCCGCATGAAGAACATTTTTTTATAACTTCAATCCAGGGCCCATAAAACAAAAAAAAACACCTCGCACGAGATTCATGTAGGAACAGCAATATTTTTTGTTTCTTATTACAAATGTATCATAAATTTATAATTATAAATTCTAACCAACATGTTAAAAATGTTTTAAAATAAAATATATAAACTCAAAAAATAATAAGAAATAACTAACATCTTCTTTCAATCAGATTGAAAATTATGTCGATATTGATTAATATTCTTTTATAAATGTTAATAGGCACTTTGAATAATAATAACTTATTATAAATAATCATCCTTTCAATATTATTGTTTATTAATGAACAAACATCAATTAATCTATCCAAAAATCAAAAAACAAATCACTTCTTGATGCCCATTATTCAATAAAACTGTCATCGAAAGCCCGAGGAATTTATTTTCTTTAATAAATAATATGTGGCTCGCATTAGGCCTCTTACTAATTGAACCTAGAATAAACATGTGGTTTTTTTCGAACGAAGATAAGTGCTAGACGTTGTAGTATTAGGGATTACATTACATATGCTCTGCAGATGCTGTACGAAAGACAACGCGAGGCGGTGTTGCCGTGTGTTTAACGAGCAAGAATTTATAGTCTACCCTTACGGAAACATTTGGTTTCTGTGATTTGTATTTTTACTGATACCTAAGTAATTTATTTTTATTTTAAAATTACATTTTTGGAAATTTCACTATCCCAGTATTGATTAATATAGTATTGATAAAATAAAAAAAATTCAATATAATAAAAACACAAGTTTAATAGCTTGTTATTCCAGTAAAAATTCCACATTTTAAAAGTGACTCCTTCTATGGTTATTTTTATTAAATGTCTTGTTTTAACAGATCACGTTGGACACAATGGAACAAATTTGGTGCCTACACTGAAAAAGCTTTTATAATGTAGCTGTAAGCTTGATAACATAACAATTGTACATATGACTTATTGTGATTTTTCTATAAAATTAAAATCACAAACTTTTTTGGAAAAAAAAAACATTAATTTTCAATTGTAAAAATAGGAATTAACTTGTACTTTTACAGTTTTACACACATAACTTAATATTGTTACAGATCTATGAATAGATTTACAATATATAGATGTTTTAGACTTGTAATTTTACAAAAATTATGTAAAATTAGTTGTATAACCATGTAAAATGATAAGAGTGGTTTTACAATAACCGTATAAAAATACAAATGTACAGATAGACTCTTAAACGTTTTGTAAATTTACAACATCTATAAGTTTTCTAAACATTTAAGCAATAATTCTGTAAAATTACATAACTGCGGCAATTAACAGAAAATCATTAAAGAATTTTAAAACATGTTATAGATATGCAATATTTTTAAATCCGGTTTTACGTTTGTAATTTTACATTCTATGAATTTACATTATCTCTTAAAAATACATAAATATCCAGTTATTTACACATTCATTGCAGATTACAGATTACAATTTTACTTAAGAACGTTTTAGCATCGTAATTTCACAAAAATTTTGTTGTAAATCAAATAAAATTACAGGAAAATATCTAAAAATCACAAAAAGTTACAAATTACAGTGTTACATTACACACTGTGTTGAAATATTATATTAAATAGCCACTTGTAGGTGAAAAAATTCAGTTTTTACTGTAGAATAATATTACAATTTTTGTGATTTGTTTTTTAAATAACGAAGTATATGATTTTGACAAAAATTGTATACAGTATGGTTCACATGAAAGGAATAAATTCACTTATAGTGAAAGTAGTTGGTTTTTCGAAAAAAAAAAAAAAAAAAAAATGCTTGGACAGGTCAATTTTGTTTACAAAAAGTGTAAATGTAATATTACAACCCAGTGTGAAATACTACATTACTTGTAGGTGGAAAAATGCATTTTTATAGTCGCCAATGCAAGTTTACTAGGATTCAGTGCAAGTATCATTCCAAAGTGACATTGTGAAATTACTGCCACACTCATCAGCCACAAATAAGCTGAAATTACGAAATTCAGCATACGGATATTGTATATTTAATTGCAATTATTTTTTTTTAGTACAATTTTGATTGAGCGAAAGTGACCGACTGATAAATTCGGCAACATCGCGTGCGGACCGACCGTTAAACGTTGCCATAACACCAGTTAAACATTCAGTTGCGTAATTACGCCCTTGCGGCAGATGAGATACCCTTTAGGCCGGGGCTATTATTTCCCGAGTTTTAGCTAACCTTCATGTCAAGCTGTACCGCAACGATCGCCACCCCCAGAAATATCAATTTTTACACGAAAATCGCCGTCAGAGGGTGTTGCCCGTTAATTGACAATTCAGAACAGGAGGTGCTGTTCGATAATTAGTTTTTTTTTGGGTTGTAATACATTCAGAGGGGTCGGGAAATATTAATTAATGTTTGTGTAATTATTTTGAAATATCTGTATATTTTCGTGAATATATTACAAGATAATTTTTTTTTAAATGCAAACAAAACTTTTTAATTTGAAACATACAAATTTATAAATTGGTAAAATAAAAACATATTTAGAGTGCCATTTAAATAATCAAAGTTGGGGGTGGTTTCTTGACATTTGACGCCTGTTATATTAAATAGAATCCTTTTTGTATTTATTTTATAATAATATCTCTTTGGCAATTACTTTCAGAATACCACAGGCCATTGATATTCACATGCCTATGTAAATTAAATTATAAAAAATGTAAAGAAAATGATAATTAGTGATGTTACTGTTAATATATAGTCTCAAAATTGAATTAGAACTGTAACATATTTCTTTAATGACGCTAATCATGTATATATGTAATTTATTCAAAAAAATGAATCATTTTTAATTCCGTATGATTACCATCATTCCACTCAAGCTTAATTCAATAAAAATTGACAACCTTAACAAATTGTCATGCTCAAACAAACATATTTTTTAATAATTAAATATTTCAAAAAAAGTTAACTATGTGTGTTAATGTTTTTAGCAGCTAGTACTACTAATAAGTATTAACAAGCCAAGTACCCTCATTCTCTTTAATTAAACAGTACCCACATTTTCTTATAAATGGATCAAGTTCATTAATTTCACCCATTATTGGAAATTATTATAATCTATAATATTTTTTTTACTACATCCCACAATATTCCACAGGATAATTCATAGAAACATTATTTATATCTAATTATAAGAGCGTGGTGTATTTAATCATATATCCGGACTTGGAGAAATAAATAAGGGTGTTCCGCAAGGATCCCTTTTAAGACCGCTGTTGTTTTTAATATGTATAAGGCAACGCTCAAATTGGGTTGTTTCCAACACTGTAAAATAGGTAACTTTACTGCATTACATAAAATGCTAATAGTGCTACTTTCTTTTACTATCATATCAAATAGCAGTGGGCTCAGTCTGGAACCCTGCGGATTTTACATATAATATAATATTAAAAAGTTATTCAATAATTGCACTGAATTTTTTGTATAGCCTTAGATTTGATTTCTATCCAAATTTCGGAAAACTTCATTTCCTATTGACATCTCGACCATAGTGGACTCTAAAAACAGTCGAAGGCGGTGATGGTTCTTCAGACGCAGCCGACTGTATTGTCTTTAACGACGCTGCTAATTAAACCAATTGTTTTAGGGTATATACCTATATACATTTTGGAGTCCCTACATTTGACCTGGGTCGTTATTCAAATTTAATTATTTTTCTGTTCTTTGGTGTGGTTAAAAATTGCTATTTGGTCTTTTATAGTTTTGTATTGATGGTTTAATTATTATGGCTCATGGTGATTGCTGGTTTACTAACTGTACTAATTATATATTTATAAACTATTCGCAAGATCAATCGTAATGAAAAATGTATTATCGAGAATTGGTTGGATGTCAGAGGGAATAAAAAATATATTTAGCAAAGAAAACTTGTATTTGGTACATTTTTTAATAACAAAAGCAAAGGTTTTCGGCGTCACGCCATCTTCAGTGCTTATCTACTTAAGTTTGAGTGTAAATAGGTGTTTTAAAAAAGGTGCAATCTTGAGTAGTTAACGTCATATGTCAAATTAATTGCAAACTGACAAAGGTACTGTAGGTTCGCTATACTTACGCGGGTTTCGGATTAAACATTTTATGAGTATTTCCAGGCAAGTACCCGAAAGTTTGACCTGTTCTTTGGGGAAATATCAACTGGTTAAAAGAAATCAAAAATAATGTACAACTTTTTAATTAAATGATAATGGAGAATTTTTTGTATAATTGACAGCTGAATTAAACTTCTTCATTAATGGAGTCTAATGTGGCTATTATAAACTTAATAATAATTTTATATTACACTTCACATAGAAAATATGGTCTATGTATAATAAGAGGGTTATTTAGCTCAAATAAAATATTATCTAACATAAAAATTTGTTCCATGTAGAGAATTTCAAATGAAAAATAAAAAAATTAAAATTAGTCATTATCATCCAAAATATCATAATCGTCATCATCATCACTGTCATCACCATTAATTGTTATTATGAGTGGCCTTATTTCGTTTATTTTATTTTCACGAGTCCACCAATCTTCTATTAGTTTCTCGCACTGGATATACAGTTCAGCCACACTTCTGGAGTTGCAATTGAAAGTGCTTTTCGCCAAGTTTCCCGAACTGCGTCGTCACTATAACCATTAGGCCCAATATGGTTGTAATAATATTGTTTTGCTATTCCCCATATATATTCGATGGGATTAAACTGTAACTTTCAATAATCTGATCCACAACAAAGGTTTTTGGTTTTGCGTGTATATTTGCCAAGCGTAATAATTTTGATTTTAATATATATTGAGGAAATGGTAACAATCCAAGAATTCGTTGGACTTTTGTTTAATACTTCAGAATGGTAAGGTGCATTGTCTAAAATAATTACGCTGGGCTCACTTAAACCTAAGAGAAGTTTTTCATGCAACCATTTTACAAACATTTCTGTGTTCATATTATCGAGATAGTCACTGGATTTTGATTTAGATGAAAATATTAAATCAGCACCTTCTATAAAACCCGATTTCCCTCCTGCATGTAAAATTATGTGTCGCTTCCTTTCCCCATCGGTATGTTTGATGGACTTTACGTTATCATCTTGCCATATTCTCTTGGTTGCACCCCTAGAAAATATCCATGTTTCGTCTAAATATATAAAATTCGCCCCTTCTTCTTTAAATTTAGAATATTTTCTTAGAAAGTTAATTCTCTTGTGCACGACAGAACTTCTTTCACAAAGGGCCTTTCTGTTATCCTCCTTTTGAAATTTGAAACCCAAGTTATGTATCACTTGCCATAGACTTGTTCTGCCAATGTCGTCATATTTTCTATCTATTAATTCTGAGAGAATTGTATTTAAGGTCAAATGTTCCTTGTTGGCGCTAATTCGATAAATGGTATCACGAATTTCAAATTTCTTTCCATCTGGAATATCTTTCACTTTCAATGATGGGCGAGTTTTGCGGTGATCTTCTTTCGGTAGTTCACTATTGTGATTTTGTAATACTTCTCTTAATTTGGTTTCACTAATTCCTAGAGCATCGCATACGCGTTGTTGTACAGATATTACCGATTTTAAAGGAGCGCCATTTACTTTTTCATCCGTAAAATACTTATGTACATTACAAATTAGACTATGTACATCTAACACACGTCTAGGCATTTTTAAAATTTCCGCAAAATTTACAATATACATACAATGTCAACACTTGCAAAGAATCATTTCAACTGCAACATTTGTAACAAATTTAGTACCTACCCTAATGTTATTTTAACTTAAATCTGACAATTAGGGCAATTTTACCTAATTTCTTGGGAAGAGGCTTATTGGAACAGGTTGTCAATGACTAATTTGCATAATTTTGTTAATCCGAAACCCGCGTAAATATAGCGAACAGATTGTAGAATATTGGCCAAGAAACAGCGGGAATTTCAAAATAAGTTTTAATTACTTATTGCTCATTTTTATTTACTAGTTAAAATCAATATAAGTAGCTAGAAAATGTTTTATCTTATTATAAAATTGTAAAAGTATGTTTCATATTTATAGATATATGCTGACGAACGTTTCCATGTATAACATTTAACCACAACTGTTAATAAATTGGAAAATTCCAATGCCCATAAGTCACTTTTGCTTTAACCACAAGATTAGCCTTCCGCAGAATCGCATAAAACATCTTCGAATCCTCAAAATCGTTCTGGTCGAAACACAAGGTGCCTTTTTCGCAGAAACGAGTCGAAAGAAAACGGTGGTACCCCGCCGGGTACCGAAGTACCCTCGTGTAACTGACCGCTGGCTTTGGGTTCTTCTAGAATTCACCTGCCCGTTACAATGCCTATAAATTTATACTGACATGTAAAAATAATTTATGGTACATTGTAAAATGAAGAAAAGAACGTTGTAGTTAAGTCTTTATCGAACGTTTACAAATAAAGTATTTGTTTTTTCGATTTTACGATGATTTTTTTTGAGGTTCCGTTTATATGGTCTTGTTTTTTGGGGTAGTTTGGTGATATAATCAAATCGTACCCAATATAGGAGAGTATAAATAGAAAAGACATTAAACTTTTATTGATTTAAATAAAGTAGAACTTGGTGCTCTGCAAGGATCTATTTTGGGCCCTATTGTTTTATCTGCATTTGCGTCTATTGTTGAAATAGCAGTGTCATCAGCAAACGTATATTATGGAATATTTTGAGTAAATAGGTATTTTTATTTTCAGTTTTATAAATAAGAACATCTTAAGTACGTGCTCTCAAAATAACAAGTGTCCAAAAATTAAACAATACTAAATACAACTAAGATGTAAAGATTCAACACTTCTAATCATTTCTATTTTTAATTACTTAATATGCAAATAATTCAGTAAATTATGTATGATATAAGGAAAGCAACTGTATCAACAGGTTTTTATTTGAAAAATCATATCCAGCAGCAATTTTACACTATATGCAACACACTGTGATGAAGAACTGCTTGTCTGAATAACTGATCCATTTAGAGCTTAAAGTTGTTTCTATTGGAATAATATTTTACCAACATGATTCTACCTTAAAATAACTTCTTAGCACCTTTGAATAGGCACCATATCTAACAAAAATAGAAGATGTGTCTATAACTACTTCGTTTTGGATTGACATCATCCACATGATTATATTCGAAGGAAGAAGACTCTTTCTTACTCAACAGTAACAAGAGAATTAAAAAAACAAAATCAAAATAAAACATTTATAAATCGTACTAAACCCATCACTAACATAATATACATATTATTTTTCATTCTCAACATTAATAAATGCTAAGTTAGTTAAATTGGCAACATTCTGTTCCAAATCGTTCTCCACTCTTTCAAGATCTACACGGAATGTCTAGACTTTTGTGAGGTGACGAAAACTGTAGCCCATTTAATCATCGTATTTTCAAACGTCAACCAGATGTTTCCTATCCAGATTTTGATCCATTTTATCTATTTTATTATTATAATAAAACGTTGGAAAAAAGGTTTTTCTTTAATCTGATTTTTGATGGTCGTTATAAATATATCACGTATTCAGGAAAAGGTGAGAGGAGTTGAAAATAGATTGTTGTTGACCTTGTTTCATAGATTTTTGATTTTTGTGAGCAACAAAGGATGTTCCAGTGAAAACAGAATTTATGGAACTACTGAAAATATTTAAATTCATCAATAATTATCTTACTCTAGTTTTAGAAGACACTCAGTAAATGTCTGATTATCTCTTCCTTTTCGTATGTATCCTTCAAAAGAAATAGTTAAGAAAACAAATACCAAAAGATATCTAGTTTAGTAGAGGAAAAAACTATGGACGATACTTGGAGTCAAAAATTATGCAATGAAATTATCAACTATATTAACAAATATTGCAAATTCAAGTGACTGACAATTTAAAAGATATATGGAAAACTCCAGAAAAATCTAATGAAGAATAAATATGACCATAAGGTGTCTCAGTAAATGGTAGTAGAATTGAGTTTGACCCACTTAAGTCTCCAAGTATGGTGAGAGGAGAGGAAGAGTATCTGCCCCAATGTTGTACTCCATTTTGGTAAAAGATCAGAGATAGTTTAAAATCTGGAAAGCAATACCAAAAGATAATAAAAGAATCAGTCTGAGAATTTGATAGAAAAAAAAATGTGAACCGGATTTAATTTGCGTATACAGAGATCTCGTAAACCATAAGATATACATTGTCCGTTAAATGGGGAAAAAGTTTCGTATTTTGACGGATAATACAATGGTCCATTAAGTTCCAGATTTTCTGACTGGTTCCGGAGATATTCGATAAAATCCGGAACACCTCATTTTCGTTTTTTAAGTCGTGCGTTGTTATTATAAAAGATACAAAAACAATTATACGAAGTTTTTGATATAAATTAAGTTCCCTATAATCTGCCATGTCAAAATTTTTATTACGACGTTTCGTATTTCCAGGGCTACCTTTAACTTATTTTTTTAAATACGGACCTGCATTTTTAACTGTAATTTTTTATAGCTTTTCTATAGCTAAATACAACGATATGTTACACTTTACTATTTTACTACGTTTCGTCTATGAAAATATCATCAGCTATGTAGCTTCTGATGATACCGTTTCTTACTTGATTAAAACAAGATAGCTAATTAAATAATAATTAAAAACAAAAAATGATTAAAATGTGAAATTTTAAATATTATTTGAAACATAATACAAGAATTATTTAATTACAAAATGGGTTACAATTTTTTATCAAACATGATTAAGTACAACCAGCCAACAAGACTAATGAAGAACGAATTATGGTTGTACACATTCTACAAAAAATAATAAAGCTAATAAAAACATAAAATGAAAAACAAAACGGTCAAGCAATCCATAAATTCCTATCACCTGATTTTCTCTAAAATCTTTCGCTTAGATTTCTCACATCGAATTTTTTCTATCTTTAATGTTTTCATTTTTGCATACATAAGATCTTAATAAAATCATGTTTGCCATGCATGTCAGTTGTAACTTGTCACCAATATTTCTGTTATAATCTGTAACATTTAATATTACAGTACTTTTGTAGTTTTAAATAATTTAAAATTAATTAAATATTATGGTTCGTTATACTGAAGAAGAGAAGAAAGATATGTATGATGTGTACATAAAATGCTATAGGAATGAAACCCGGTCAGCTCAGACTTATTTAGATTTATATACTGATAGACAACAGCCATCTAAGAGGATGTTTTCTTATATGTGTTTCAGCATAGCAGTGTGAAAAAAAGGAGAACTAGATATCAGGTTCGACATACTGATAATGAAATTAATGTTCTTGTCCAAATACACATTAACCCTGAAAATTCTACTAGGCGAATAGCTAAAGAATGTGTAGTAGGAACCTCCACGGTTAAAAGAATTTTAGAGAAACATAAATACCACGGGTATAAATTTCAAAAAGTCCAGAAAGTAGATATACTATACAGCCCTCACTACCAGTATAGGGAAATCAATGTGTTAGAGAGAGATGTACCTATAGGTATAGGCAAATCAATGTGTTAGAGAGAGGAACGATTCGCGCGGATTTGGTCAGGCATAGTGGGATCGCATGGTGCTTGTCAGGCGCCCCGCACCCCCACCCCCGCGGTCAGCGACCGCCATCCCCGCCCTGGAGCACGTGATACCTCGTTGAAAAGGTATTTATGTGTAGATTACGGGAAAAATATTGAAAAAATTCTCCTACCCCGAGTGGGAACTTTTTAAAGACCGTGGGATTTCCCTATACCTATAGGTACCTCTCTCTCTCTAACACATTGATTTCCCTACACTGGTAGTGAGGGCTGTATAGTATATCTACTCCAGAAATTACACGCTGGAGACTCTGATAGAAGACTGATGTTTTGTCGTTAGTATAGTAGAAAACTGCGCAATGACCGTTCTTTCAACAAAAAGATATTATGGACGGATGAATGCTCCTTTACTAATAGTGGAATATTTAATCCCAAGAACAAGCATTTGTATGCTACTTCTAATCCCCATTTAATCAGAGAAGTTAGACCAAGTTCCGTTTTAGCCAAAATGTGTGGTGTGGACTAATCAATAATCAGATTATTGGGCCAGTTTTTTTGGATGGTAATTTAAATCAGTTCCTATACCTATATTTATTAGAGGAAGTACTCGATGAAATGCCCTTACAAACAAGACAAAATCTTCAATACTTTATGCAAACGGTTATGGTACACACAATGCTAGGAGGGTTGCAGAGTTTCTCGATCAATATTTTAGATGTAATTGGATTGGTACCAATGGACAAATAAGATGGCCTCTTCGATCTCCGTGTCTTAACCCCATGGATTATTTTGTATGGGGCTTCGTAAAGAACCAAATCTACCAGAAAAATATGCCAAATAATCTACAAGAACTTCGTCAACGAATAGTAGATGCATTTGAAAAAATTACACCAGAAATGGTTGATAAAACTACATCCCAAATGTCTAGGAGAATTGCACTCTGTATCCAACAGAATGGAATACATTGTGACTGTTTTGTTTTTGAATTTTGTTATTGTTATTAGCTTTATTATTTGTAGAATGTGTACAACCATAATTCGTTTTGCATTAGTCTTGTTTGTTGGTTGTACTTAATCATGTTTGATAAAAAATTGTAACCCATTTTGTAATTAAATAATTATTTTATTATGTTTCAAATAATATTTAAAATTTCACATTTTAAGCATTTTTTGTTTTTTAATTATTATTTAATTAGCTATCTTGTTTTAATCAAGTAAGAAACGGTATCATCAGAAGCTACATAGCTGATGCTATTTTCATAGACGAAACGTAGTAAAATGGTAAATTGTAACATATCGTTGTATTTAGATATAGAAAAGCTATAAAAGAGTACAGTTAAAAATCCAGGTCCGTATTTAAAAAAATAAGTTGAAGGTGGCCCTGGAAATATGAAACGTCGTAATAAAAATTTTGACATGGCAGATTATAAGGAACTTTATTTATAACAAAAACTTCGTATAATTTTTTTTTGTATCTTTTATAATGACGCACGACTTAAAAAACGAAAATGAGGTTTTTCGGATTTTATCGAATATCTCCGGAACCAGTCAGAAAATCTGGAACTTCTATGGACCATTGTATTATCCGTCAAAATACAAAACTTTTTCCCCATTTAACCGACAATATATATCTTACTGTTTACGAGATCTCTGTATACGCAAATTAAATCCGGTCCACCCTGTATATAGCTGTTGAAAGATTCTTTGAATAAAAAATGTCTGAAACCCAGTATCTAAAAGTACTTAGATTAATGTGTAACTTTAGACTGATATATTATAATAAATGGAAAAAACACTATTACTAAAAATTTCAAATGGGATAAAAAGATATTAAAAAAAGGTAGAAAAGAATAGATGAACCTGGGATAAAGAACAGAAAAAATGGTGCTTCAAAAGAAGATCTAGATGTCCAAATATAGACAGAACAAGACTGAACAGATGTATAGATAATAATATATTAGTTTTAGGTATACTATTTCAAACAAAACTAAATAAAGTTGTACTATCTTATTTTAACACGCATGTAATGCTCTGTACAAAATTATCTCATTGTATCTAATTATATTATAATATATTTTCTGACTTTATTATGTTAGTTTTTCCTAATATAACAAAAATGTCCTGAATCAAAATAATAAACTATTCTAATTCATCCAAAACATTTTTAAAATGCTCTAAAATGTTTTTGTATATCTAAAATGGCCTAAAACATTCTAATTTCTAAATTATTGCCAATTTTTTAATTTGTTTCAGTTTATTATAGACGTTGTAAGGTGCACATCAGAATGTACATTTTTTTACAATTTTAGTTTATCCAGAAATGTAAAAATGTTATTGGAATTATTTTTTTTACATTTTTAGTAAAAATAATGAAGTTTTTGACCAGGAATATTTCTTCTATGCCAAACACAATAAATTAAAGATAAATCAGTAATAATCACCATTTAATGGTATTTAATTTTGTCTAAATAGTTAATAAAATTTCATAATCGTCCACCCTCTTTGGTTGTCACCCATCACTCAGTGTTTTTAATAGAATTACTCTTCCTTTATGTGAATAACATCGCTCGAATGAATACCAAACCAGCCAGTTACAGTTGCCTTGTATCGGACCATAGGCGTATCAAGGGGTCAAACAAATTATTAACTTTTAATGTAATAAAATATTTCGGTGGACGATTTTGAAAATTTTATAGTTAAATCTTTTTTAAAAAAGTTTTTTAATATTGTTAACTGAAGGAAGTATAAAAATCTATTATTTATCGACATTTTACCTTGAATGATCTTGAATTTTGTAGATGAAGAACCAACATACCTGGAAAGAAAAGAAAAATATTAAAATTTCAAATTTTAAATGAAAATAGTACATTTTTAATAAATTTATGGTGATCATTTGAGTATTTTTTATAAATCTAGATACGTTTTGAAAAATAACTATTATATACTAATGATTTAACAGAATCATCTGATTAATAAAGAATTTTTAACTAGATATGTCAACTGTGTCTGAGAAAACATGTCATCTTAGAATGTGAGTTATTATTGTTGGTATATGCAATTATGTTAACAGTTCTATCTCTATTCTTTTTATATCTATGATCAAAATAATTGTAGATAACTCTAAAGATTTTAAAGATAGGAAAATACACTTTTAATTATAAAAAGAACAAATATTTTTGATAATTCAGAATCTATTTTACTAAACGTAAATGTATTCTTATTTTATATAATGTGCATTATTTATTATATATAATTTTTTGACACACGAGTTAGCAGAGTGCACTTGATTATATAAAGTTCTTTAAACGACTCCAAAACGAAATGATTTCTGATATAAAAGCATTTATCAAAAAGGTGGAGTTTCGGGAACAAAATCTAATTAACAGTGATGCCAAGCATTTTCCTATTCTTTCAGAAAAAATATCTCAAAATCCATTAGAACCCTATGACAGCAAATATGTAGAAATAGTTTCTACCCTGAAGAATAACTTCAAAAATCGTTTTAAGGATTTCAACGAAATGGCTTTAGTAGCGCAGTTTGTTGTTTCACCCTTTATGGAAATTGATATCCAACAGTTTGCAACTTGTGTTATGCAGAACTTTGGCGAAGACATCGCTGCAACAGAAACGACAGTAATTGATTTTCAAAATGAATTAGCCTTAAAATCGTTAGTCTCAAGTACCAAATGTATCTGGCCTATTGTAAGTAAAGACAAATATTCAGTTCTATGCCGTGTTGCCTTGAAAGTGAAAGCATTATTCAGTTCAACCTATTTGTGTGAATCTTCTTTTTCCAATATGAAGTTTATTAAGAACAAATATCGCAATCGATTTACAGATGAACATTTGGATAATTGTATTCGAATGGCTGTATCAAATTATACAGCAAACATTAAAAAAATTATCGATGAGTCTGAGTGTCAGCCTTCTCATTGAACGTGCTTTTTTATTTTTCAATGTTTATGTTCATGATAGTTCGTTACTTTTTTGTTGTTGTTATTATTAAGTATTTTTAAATCTTAAGTGACATGCCGTTGTGGCTGGATAAAAGTTTGTGTTTATTTTTCAAACACCTTCGTTTGGTAGGTAGGAATGTAGCTATGAACAAGTACATACTAGTAATATTAGTTATTTTGTTATTAGTTTATTATTAGTACCTATGTTATTATGTATTACAGTTAAATAGTAAAATAAATACATATAATGATAAATTAACTGTGGATTATTTCATTTACGTTGCGTTACGTGGCTTCCGTGTGGGTAGCTCGCTGTTTATTCCAAAATTAACAAAGTAGCTCAACACACGCCACACTGTTTTAGAGGAATATCTTTTATTAAATATGGCAGCTCATTTTGCAATAAATGACCTTGAAGGATCTTTATTCAACGAAAGAGACAAAAGTGTATGAATGACTCTTAAAACCGAAAATACAAGAAAGACATTTTGTTTTGTGGACTTTATAAATTCCTTTTTACTTGAAACTTTTTTTGTATGGCGTATATATTATTTATCCTATTTTCCTTTAGAAACTGATACAGTATCCGCCGCTGCTCTGAGCACATTCGAGCGCACATATTATACGAGGGATAAAAAACTATACGGGGGCAAGCGAGATGGCCCCTTCATTCGGAAACCCTACTGACAGCTGAACGTGTAAATTTGCCTATGTGTATTTATTTATTCATCCATTATGGAGGATACACATTCAAATTCATGGCCAGATTTAACTTAAGCCGGTACGTCGGGTACAAACAACGGGGTGATTCTAATTATAAAGTCAAAAATTTTCGGCGGTGACGGTAGCGGTTGAAGGGAACTTTTCGAAAGTTGTTGATGCCATTTTGATGGGCTAGAAGGCAGCGGTGGTTGCGGAGTTTTGTGTAAATTTTGATTGTGGGAAGATCGTTCTTATCTGTTTAGTTAATACATTGTTTGTTTATTGAGGGGAGGTTATAATGAATAATTTTAAGTCTATAAACTGCTGAAGAAGTAAAAATTAAAGTAGAAAATGTATTATGTCGACGCTGAAAAGGACCTAAATCAATTTTTTTAAGAAAATAACGTTTTTGATTTGATAAAACGATATTTATGCTGAAAATTTTGAAATTATTCATTA
Source organism: Psylliodes chrysocephalus (assembly GCA_927349885.1). Lineage (NCBI taxonomy): Eukaryota > Metazoa > Arthropoda > Insecta > Coleoptera > Chrysomelidae > Psylliodes > Psylliodes chrysocephalus. Next base: position 86,013,952 of record OV651817.1, read on the forward strand.
ATTTGGATCCTCTGTAGAGACAAAATTTAATTTTTAATTTTTCACGCACCATTTTCCTTAATATCAAAATTTTTACTTTAATCACAGATTTTTCATTTAATAAAATACCCTTTGAGGAGTTTATTAGAAACGATTATTAGATAATTTAATTCTAATCTAATTGACTAAGCTTTTGAAACTTTTAAAGTGTTTCTTGGTGTCTAACAAATTGATTATACTTAATATTTAACATGTACCTACACTATTCGCACTATGTTTTTCCATTATTAGATTAACTCAAATAGTTTAATCTTCCAGAATCTTCTAAAGCAGGGATTTCCAAAGCCAGTACATTTTTGTGTATTTCAAATTACTTGTTTCTTTTTGACATATACGAAGCCTAGCGCCTAAAGTCAACCTAACTATTATTACTAACTCAGGTTTAAAAATCATTCCAGTTTTCAGCAATTAACTTACATTAGGTGGTCAAATGGCCTAGAATAAAAATAAAAATAGCCCTAATATTGTTCCTTGTGGTACACCACATGTAACTGTTTTATAAGAACTGTATTATTTATTTTGACTTGTTGTATTTTATCAAGGTAATTCTTGAAATGTTGCAACGCTATTCCTCGTATTCCCATATTTTCCAAGACATTAAACAACCGTTTGACAAACAGTGTCAAATGTATTGTCAATTTCCAAAAGTAGACACAGTGTAAGCGATTGCGTCATCAATTGATAAGTTTTTGACTTAAGCAATATTAGAAATTAACAAATTAGGTATATAATTAATGACATGGGTCCAGTTTCCTCTTTAAACTCTTCCGAAGTCTTTATAAAACACTCGGTATATAGGTAATTACCAAATTCAAACAAAATACGTACGTATGCATTTTAATGACGTTACAATACCTGATTAGTCGAAAAATGCTTATTAAAAACCGGAAATTTTATAAAAAAAACGCAGGAAGTATTCCTAACCAGTAATTTGTCACATTACTGTCAAAAAACTAAACAAATTAGTGTCTGCAAATTGCCGGGTGACACCGACCGGTGATATATGCCTTCGTATGGGTTTATTATGGTCAATGCTAATGGTGAAATCGATATTTATTTATATTGTCGAAGTATTTTGAAATACTTACCCATAACAAAACATTTGAGCAATTTATTTCGATGGGTTTTGTAGTGTTTTGTGATTTGTGGGTTCGAGATCGTTAAAATATATATATTTTACATGTTTTTAATTTATTGCTAAACAGTGAGAAAATATTTTAGATATTGCATATTTGTGGAATGCCAAAAGATTGTACAATAAAATTGGCACAAAATAATACCACATGAAGGAAATATCAAGGCTAAACAAGGTCCACAAATCTTTGAAAATACGATGCAAAAAATTCGTGATGAAATTATAGATCAACTAGACTCAGAGCGTTTAGAAAACGAAGATGGAATATGTTCCTCAGAAAAGGCGACGTTAAAATCTTTCCTATCTATCTGCTTCATAAAAAAATAGATGCCTTGGAAGTTTGTGATTCCATTATACCACAGACTAGGGCTAAATTTCCTTTTACAGGACATCTGATAGCTACCACGTTTTATCAAATACCAGAAAACTTTCCTATCAAATTGCTCTTTGATTTATAGAAATAAAATCGTCTAAAAACAGTACTGCAAGTACTTTAATAAAAAAGAAATTGCAAACCATTTCTGGAACCGTTCCTCTTTAATCATTAGTTTCATAGGAATATATTAATTTCACATTTTGTAACGAAAATACACGGAAAAGAAATTGTAGAACAAATTTCTACAATTATACATTTTTTCTCTACAATAAATAGTACATATAGGGAATAGGGACAGGGACAATCTGTAGTAAAAATTTCCAAATATTTGTAGAGAATGTATTGTAGAGTTATTATCTACAATATGTAGTAAAAATATCCAAATGCATCATAAGAATTGTTCTACAAATTGTTATAATTTTTGCTATTCATTGTATGAATTTATATTAAAAATGTATTGCGTTTCATGAAAATTAATACGAAAATTTTACACAATAAATAGTAAAAATTCATACAAATTGTTATAATTTTTAATGAAATTTGTAGTAGTATTCCATAATTATTATAATTATAACCTAGAAAAAATGTTCCTTAATAAAATATTCAAAATTTATTGTTTTAATATAAAAGATACGAAGTATTATGTAATAAATAACAGTAATAATAGCTCCCTCAGTCTCACTTGGCTTTTCTACACCTGCACCTGAAAAATATGAAATAAAAATTAATATCTATTGAACTGTTCATACCCTTAAAACGGGGATATTTATCACCTTTACACTGATTGGAATATTAAATGACTACGTCAGATAACTAAGAAAAATGAGAAAGTAGGTATGTCACAATTAAGACAAAAAAACATCATTGAACTTGGCACAACATTTGATCGTTGGCCACAACTATATTTTTAAAATAATCTACTTAGGTTATTTAAATTAGTTATCTAAAGGTAAATTATTCAGAAACAATAATAAATGTACTTACCACTAATAGAAGTTATTACTAAACTTTTCTCAAACGCATTAATGCTTATAATAATGTGTTATAGATGTACCATGCTTTATTTTGTGAACATGGCGAACAGCTACTGCTGTCTGGCCATTTATGGTCGACGTCAGAAAACGTTGGCCAATAGCAGAATTCTGTTTTATTCACATGACTTAGAATTTCTACAATATTATGGAATATTTTTGAACAAAATTGAATTTTTTTCATAAGAAGGGATGTAAAGTATTACTATTTTTTGTAGAGATAATTATTAATATTTGTACAAATTTTTACAAACAATAGTAAAATATACTAAAAATTGTGGTCTTCTTTCCTACTGTTGTAGCATTTTATTCGACAATTCAATTACTACAATAATGAATAGTTTTTAACTATAAATTGTAGTAAAATTTTCTACAAAAAGTTAAGTATTTTTCTACAAGTCTACTACTACAACATTGTAGTAAAATTTTCTAGTCACATTTTTTCCATGTAAATGCATTTTATTCTATTTCTAGCCGACAATTACATCCATAAGGGATAAAGTTTTTTAAAAATAGCATCACAGTGCTATTGAGATTATTTTTTTTTTCAAAATACATCAGAAAACATAGAAAGGAAACAATTCTGAGATGTTTTAGACTACTTCTTATACAATATACAATTATCTTTAAGGAATAAAAAAATTGTATGATTGGTAATTTAGTAATTTATAAATTTATTTATGAATGGGTTCCATGGACTCCAGAATCCCTGAATTACAACATATCACAACTTTGCAGTTCACCAATTAACAACATAATACACCAATAAAACCTTAACGATAATAAATCGTCAAGGACCACATTGGTCCTTAAGTAAACAATTATATCTTATTTTTATGATTACAAAATAACTTCATTCATATATCTGGTTACTGTAAAACTCGAAATATTTCTGGGTTTCGATTTCAAACCCGCACACAATATCATATGACTTCTAGTGTGTGGTTACATGGATTTTTGGTAGTCCAAGTTTCGTTTTTTTTTTCTGTCTAAATACCACGACTAACGAAATACGGTATCAAATTTCCATCCATGTGGTATGAATGTAGTTTCAAGGATTCGGGATACAGAAATCTGTTTTTAGGAGGGTAGGATACAATCTGAAAACTGGTGACGTTATTCGTCACCAAAAACAAAAATTTTTAAGTAAACTAGGTACTGATGTCTATGAATATGTGTTACTTTTTCTAAATATCTAAAATAGTATATTTTGACATATGCATATAATTTTTATTAAAAATGGTATAAACTAATTAGTACTTTACTTTGACTTTTTTCTGTTCAAGAACGGATATGCTTTAATAAGCGATCCTTTGGTTCATTAAAACCTTTTCCTTATTATCACTTGGTCAATCTTCTAGACCTATAATTTTATTATTGTCTTAAAATATTATAAAATAGTGTAAAAATGCTAAAATCTGTGATAAAATTGTTGCATAAATACATGGAAAACAGTCTCAAAGCTCCAAGTCATCTCTAATTACGGTCCTGTAACCACTGGGGCATCAATTTTCCTATTGGAACGTCACTAGAATAACTCGAGCGGTACAAGAAATTACAAATATGCAGTTTATCGAGAAATACAGTGCAGAAGGTCGAGAAAAAAACAGTACTTAACCTCAAAAATTTTATATAAATAACATTTAACGATGCCGGTCTAAGCAAAAACTAACTGGATTAAAATCTTTGAACGGCCGACGAAAGAAAGTATATATCGCTTATTTTTATAAAATTGCTTGATTAAATCTGCAGAAGCAATTTGTTGAAACGGAAATATTTATATGTAGTATACGTAGCTTTGTCGTTTAACTGGAGGAAAATTTATTGTAAAAAAAATTCAAGGGAGGTACCCACTCGAGTGCTTAGAGAAAAACCCCCTCGGAGATTATTTCAACTTGCAATCATTATAAAATTGGATAGATGTTCTTTGAGCCTAGATATATCTTTGAAGTTTTTTGAGTGTTGTAGCAAAACGAAATGCTTATTCCAACATTTCAAATGTGTTTACATTCATCTTCAGGGATCTAGAATATTGGTTAAATGACAAAGTTAAAAATTGAATGATTAACAATTGATGTGTGTTTACTTGCAACTTAGTGAGGTTAGATTGTAAAAACGTTGTAAATTATTATAAAATTATGATTAATACTAAATACAAACCAAACAAAACTTTTTTTTAAATATTTTTACATTTTTTACTTTAGTTACTAGTTTTAATTAACATTTTTGAGGTTAGAAATTAAGCGGGACATGTGCTACTATCATGTTCATGACGCATGCGTCTGTCAATAAGTCTCTAACTTTATATACCCACATACTTTGATTTTCTTTTACTATACGGAGAATGGTCGCACTGCGCAGCTTTCTGAGTGCCTTTTAAAAGGAGATAGAAAACTCCGCCATTTTGATCCCTTATTACATGTTGCCTACACCTTTTAATAGTTGCGTTTTAATCATCCGCTTCTGCTTCAGAAGCGGATGATTAAAACGCACCTGATATTTTGGTTGCTGCCGTCAGTGTCAGTGAATATTATTTTTGGAGTCACAGTTTATTGCTAAAGAATCAGTTAGCTCTCTCGGACCAGTTGAAAGTTCCAAAATAAAATCCACTCCAGGGATACAAATTCAGGATCCGTAGAAGACTGCTGTTTTATTATAGGCGGTTGTCATATATTGTATTATCCGAGTTGCGCAGTTTATAAACTGGAACATTGAGATCAAAAGTGCCGACGCAGAGTGAGCGATCTGATTCTTTAGCAATAAACTGTGGCATATGAATCAAAATGGCCGCGCCCTATGTTGGGCGTATCGGATCTCTCTCTTGCACCGTATAGTAATCAAAGTATGTGTATATACCCCTTTTAGTTTGAAATAATTGGCTGTAAGACCTCATTTGTTTCACAAAGCTAGAATAAAATCTTCTTTTTGACAAATTGACTTATTGACAGATAGATGCGCCATGAACATGATATAGTACCAATCAATAAAAAGAGGTAGGTTGTTGCAATTACCCCAATACCATATTTTTACGTTTTGCAGTCCTAGGAGCTCGAAAAACATATTTTTTTAAAAAGGTATGGGTGTGACGTTTCTTACACTCCAATTTATCCCATCGGTTTCGATGGGATTTGGAACATAGGTCGGTTTCTAGAGACCGTCTGAAGAGCTGATTAGATTTTGAGCATAGTTAGAGCAACAGAGGGGTTGTTTTTATACTACTTGTTACATTTCTGTTATTTACGATTTAAAAAAAAAATATTTGGAAAACAATTTTTTTGTGGTACCAATATCTATCATTTTTGTTATAAACGGGATGTTTCTAAAATATACCGTATTGGAGATATTTTGATCGGGTTCCAAGGTTGTTGGAAAGTCATCTGTTAGGACACATCATATGTAAATGTGAAAACAATAAAATTTATTTTAAAATATGCAAGGAAATATGGAGAAAATTACTTTTATTAATAAATGGAAAGCTTTAATCCAGACCAGTTTGAAGATGAAGATGGGCCAAAACTAGTCGATATACTAAATTGAAGACGAAGGTATAAAACTAAATACTGTTATATGACATTAAGATTAAAAGTTTGAATTTTCATTATTATATTTATATAATAATAATATTAATTTCATATTTACAATAAGAAATTGAAAAATATGTAACTAATAATTTAATTTTCAAGGAAAAATATTGAGTTTCCAGTTATTACAAAAATGAGAACGTACATAACAATTGTGAACATTGGAACTGAGGAAAGGCACAAAAAATTGTTTTTTTTATTGCAAAAATAATAAAACGGATGATAATAATATAACTAAAACACTAGAAGTTCAAATACATAGTAAACGAAGCCCCTGTAGATAAATCTAGACTATATTTATTTAATTTTCGTAGAGAACACATTGTAGACAGCCAACCCCTCTGTAAACAAACTACCATGCTCTTCGTTCCTCGCAACAACGGTTAACATTCCTCTTATCTCATAATTTTTCGAATATGATACACGTTCTAAAGATGTTCTACATATGTTTTCCAGAGATAAGCCAGCGCTGATAAAGCCACGGACTATCAAAAGTAAATAGAATACAATAAACCATACTGCTTACTCCTGCTACACCTTTATAATAAACCTGTAGGTACTACGGCATTTTTTTTATACACTAACCCTTGATTTACTTACGAGATACAACTCTGACAACCGTTTGGCTGCTGTATGTAAATTCCATGAAAGAAGTTGGTAAATAAAGGCTTTGAACTTGAAATTTAAAAAATGTAACAATATATGTTTCGAGAATGTATGCAAATACTAAGTTATTTGACTTTCTTTACAAAGATTCTATTAATACGCAACGATTTCCTTTATATTGTTTAATTTAGACTTACGTTTGGCAACATCGGCAACACCGCATTGTGCTAAAACTGATTTGACTGGTTTCATATCAACATTATGGCTTTGTCTTGTTTTAAAAGTAAAGTAGTTGTAAAAAGTGAAATTTACAGTTTTTAATAATATGGAGGACATTGAGAATGCTGTATCAGAATTGGTAAGAGATGGAAACATAGGAAGTAGAAAACGGCAAAGTTCTTTGAGGAAAAAGAAACTGTATGCTAAACTTAGAATACTTTTATTTCTTACACTCATCAAAGAAAATCATTTCAATGTTAAGTTTATTACACCTGATGCTTTAGAATGCAGGAATAGAATCTACAGTGTACCAGACAAAATTCGCCAGAAAAGGATGGTCTGAAACTTCTTGATACTTGCAAAAAGTGGTTCGTCGTAGCAGCAAAGCCTAGATTATTCAATGTGAGATACACTCTTTCACGTAGAAACAGCCAAACTATTTATGTCTGTAAGAATTTTTTTCTTTACATTGTTCAGATAAAATCTACACGCTTGAAAACCCTGGCAAAAAAAAATTGGTTATGAATATCACAGAAAACAGGGGTGGTGATAAAAAAGCCAATTGTCTAAGGATAAGAAAAATTCTGTTAGACAATACATTGGTTCCCTGCCTGCTTATGAGAGCCACTATTCTAGAAACAGATCTAAGAGAGTGTATCTTAGATGTGATCTGAATATCAAGAAACTTCATAAAGCATACAATTCCATGACTGAAAACGATTTGCATGTATCTCTTGCAATGTTTCGACGTGTCTTCAACAAGGACTTTAATATTGGATTCAAGAGTCCAGCAACTGACGTGTCCACTTACTGTAAAAAGACTAGAAACCACATAAAAAATGCTACTGGTGAAGCCAAAGTTAACTTGTTAATACAACTCAGAATTCATAAAAAAACAGCTCAAGCTTTTTACGAACTCATGACAGAAGAACATGAAGAAGACATTATCTACTGCTTTGGCATGCAACAAGTGCAGCAGTTACCCAAAACTCCTACTCAAGAAGTATTTTATGCTCGGCAACTTTCATTCTATAATCTATGTATTACAGATGTAAAAAATGCTAACCCAATCTTCTACACTTGGACTGAAGAGCAAGCTGGGAGAAAGTCAACTGAAGTTTCTTCAGCTCTTCTGAATTTCTTGGAAACATGTGATTTTAATGGAAAAAGGTATTAAAGCTTTTCTGTGATGGATGCGGAGGATAAAACAAAAACATTGTTATCCACACATTAATGTACTTCTTTTCAATCCACCAAGGTCCTATCAAAGAGATCATCATTACATTTCTTGTTCGAGGCCATAGTTTCCTCCCTGCCGACCGTGTTTTTGGAAGGTTAGAGAAACTTCTGTTACGCCGACTTTTACCTCAAAGAACTAAGGGAAAGCCTTTTTAAAGCCAGGAGGGGTCAATCTCAGGAAGGATTCGAAGGTTAGCAAATAAAAGCTACTGAGGAGTTCTTTTATTTCATTCAGGCAGCAATCATTTGGACAAGATTCTTATAAATACATATTTATATTTACAAATTTTTTGAAGGTAAGTTCAACAAGAATCATAAAAAGGATTACACTAATTGTAGAATATTTTGTCTCGAATGTTTTTAATAATTATGATCTAATTGGTTTCAGAATCACTATCATGTCATTATCACAAATTTTATTTCCATATTTAGGAGGTTTAAAGAATTATCAGCAAATTGGTAAGTTAATATACATATAAATAAATTATCAGCAAATTGGCAAATGAATATATAAAATTAAAGTTTTTAAGGTTTATCTGTTCTTTTCCAGAAAGGCGGCTGCTTTCCAGAACCTTACAGGGCTTTGTTCAATGTTATGGAGTTCCTATAGGCGTCAATACAGTGTGATATCTTCGATTGAATGAGATATTTTAATGGGAACTATTAACCCAGATATAGTTTTAAGTACAAAAGGTAAAATTAAAACTGAATAAAGAAAGGCCTAAAAATAATACAACTTGGTAAAGCATCGCATAGTACATTAGAATAGTTAAATCAATAGACTCACCTCGGTGGAAGAAAACTACTATGGTAACAAAAGAAGAGTATTATGAGCTATTTGAAAAAGTTGGAGCCGTAAAGCAGTTGGGAACAGATTGGTCACTGAAAGACACCAAAAGTATCTCTGAAAAAAATTTACTTCAAAAGAATCACAACAAAGTCTGGAAAACTAATATTACAGTCGTAGCAAATGAAATTTTCAGATTCGAGCATGAATATGAAAAATATATTTCACTTCTGAAGAAGGGTCGTGAGTGGGGATCTGATTCTTTTGTATTGGAAGACAAGCAGTTGGGTCACATGATTTTGGATGCAAAAAAAGAGATATAAATGATTTACTGACAGCTTTATGTGCATGTTTAGCTATTTTAAGTTTTTGAGTTGATATGAAACCCTCTGACCACTTCTGATACCATATATGAGTCGAATACAGGAATTTTGAATCTTTTGGATTCGATTTTTATCACTAGCATCTATACAAGCACCGTAAACCGTATCACAGTGATCAAAATGAGAAAGTACTATTGAATCACACAAAGTTCGTTTAATGTTGACATCTAAAAAATGTCATCTGCGTAGAAGTGGTGGTAGCAAAATTTAAGTGCATGTTGGAAGTTACTGGTATATAGGGTGTATAACAGTGGCTCGAGTATACTTCCTTGTGGAACTCCTCTTGTTAAATCAATTTTTTGAGATTTTTTCATACCTATTTCAATCGCTTGAAATCTATCATTTAAAAAAAAGCTAACAAGTTTTGTAGCAGTATCAGAAAAACCTAGATAATGTGTGATTACCAAAAGTAGTCTATGATTCAACATATCAAATGATGTTAATGAAAGATGTGACTGCTTAGAAGATGATTGTTGTGGGGTGCATACCTGACAAGGTTGAAAAATTCAACAAAGAAAATTAATTTGATTTCAATTTTAAAATGAAAAAATATCTGTTTTTTTACCTAAGTAATATTTTGTTCCAAATTTAAGTACCTATATGTAAAAAATAAAACTTGAACATTACTCAAATAAAACAAACTATATTTTTATTGCTTCCGATCAAAAACGAATTTGTCCTGGGACGTTCCAAATTGTTCAGTCAAACGCGAACTTGTCCAAAAGTTAAACAAAAAATACAATAAAATGTTTTCATTGGTTGTTAAAAATAATATCTGTGACATATAAATTAATGAAATATAACAATTTTCACCTTCATCTTTAAAAGTTAGCTCCTCAAATGATCTAAGAAATTTTTTTACTAGTGCTACTAGTGTTTTTTTACTAATGTCCAATATAATTTAAAATTTTTAATTAAAAAAAAAAAAATTATACATGAAAGTATAACCAATTATTGAGTGTGTTACAATACTTTTAAATCGAAAGATAATTAAGTTTTTTTCAACATTTTCCAACCTTTTTCAGTTTATTTTCCTTCGTAGTCAACAAATGAACTTTAAAAACATTTCTGCATTTATTGAAATGCGTTCTATCCGCAAGAAACAAAAATAGAGAGAGACAACCAAGGGTAGAAACAAAAATTGCCGTTTCTGAAGCAAGGTCACCTACCCTACAGTAATATCTAATCCCTTTTTCCAAGAAGCGCATCTGTCTTAGAAATATCTTCTCGAAAGTCATCGATTTTGAAAACTCAAGAAAGAAAGTTAAACGGAATGGTATTTCGTGCCGAGTTACGCCCATCCATCTGAAATCTGAAGGGGTCGATATTTTTAGAAATACCCTTCTATATCGGGGCCGTAGAGAGGTACACTTTTATAAATAGCCGTGTCTATGTTCTCAGTTTTGAGTTTTACTGTCTCGACGGTGATTTATAATGTCGTAAATACGAAAAAATGACAGCATTCGAGTAATAAAGTTAAGTATCGTCGGTTAATATGTCGTAAAAAGAGTTGACAGACGCTGTCTATATCTATGCAAGAATTTCTGGAGTTTAGAAAGTCGAAACATTTGTTAATTTATTCAAGTACATTATTTAAATAAGTGAAAACAAATTGAAAAAAAAATTAAACATAAATTATTATTCAATACAAATTTTAACGAGTACGATCTATATCGATTATGCCTAAAATGATCTATATCGATCGATGACCTACAAGGGATCCATCTTATTTAAGCAGGTCGCGATTCAAAAATCTTATATATCTACTAGGTAAAACTACATTTGAATTGGATTATTCTACTTTAAAACAAGAAACTATCATTCACTATTTGATGGTATCTAGACCGACGAATACACTCACAATTCTTATAGCTTTGGATTAAACAAAGATATGCGGAGAACTTCAATCAGTAAACCGTGGTCCATGGAAAGCTGAATTAGTTGCCCTGTGTATAGTTGTAATAGAACAAGAACCTCTTAAAGTTTTAATTGGTGCAGACGTTGCTGGTAATTGGCTAGTACAGTTCTCTTGTGGTTTGACTGCTGTTAAGACCCATTTTGGATGTACCTTAAAGGGTAAGTACCAAGCACCAGGAGCGGAAGTAGAAATTCTTAACAAGGGGACTACAATGATTGTAACTTCAATGTTCGTTAATGAGTTTGCCATAAAAGATCTATGGAAACTATACGTCCTAAGTATCAGGGATCCCGTTGACTCAAGGTCCAAAGAAGAATTGTTTCAAACACCTATATAGCATTTTAGGCAAAATTTTTCCAGAGAGTTAGATGGTAGATGCATTGTCCACTTACCATCGATTGAAGGACATCCTGATCTTTAAACTAATTCTCACCTATTCGTAGACCTGATTCTACTATTAAGAAGTTAAAATTAGAAGAGAGGATGTCTGAGTACGAAAGTATCTTCAACGATTGGATTTCTGAAGGCACCATAGAAGAGATTCCCTCTCCAAGAGCATAACGTAGTTGGTCATTATTTACCTCATAGACACAACTAGAGTTAGACATGTCTTTAACGCGTCATCACACAATAAACAGTCTCCATCCCTTAATGATTGTTTGGAGAAGGGCAGCAATTTGATTGAGCAAATTCCTCTGATTTTGTTAAAGCTTGGAATGAAACCACTAGGTGTTGCTGCTGATATCAAAAAGGTATTCCTTCAAATGGGACTAAATCTTAGAGATAGAGATTTTTTTAACATTTTTATGGAGATATTTTGAAGGTAACTTAAAGGTTTTTAGGCAACGTAGAGTTGTTTTCGGGGTTCCGAGCAGTTCTTTTCTTTTGGGTGCTGTAATCCGATTTCATTTGGATCAAGTATTAAACGAATGTTCTAAACACTCAATGGGCGAGATTAGCAACGACATTCAGCACGTTCAGGGTAATTGCATAACTGGAAAATGAAACAGATCTACTTCAGTTTATGACAGATGCCGAACGTGTTTTGTGGGATGCCAAATTTGAGTTTAGAGATTGGAAATATATTGATCCGCTTTTGTAAATAGTGTTTCTAATGTACTTGGTTTAGCAAGGGATAGAAAAGAATATACTTTGTTTATTTCTCCTGTTAGATGGGAAAAGGCGAGCTTAAAGAAAATTACTAAACGAACTTTGCACATGGGGTATTCGACACAATAGGTTTTACTTGTGCTGTAACGTTGTGTCCCAAATTATTTCTGCATCGAATCTGGCAAGATAATTTAGGATGGAGAGATGAGTTAAGCGAAGAAATTTAAGTCTATATTTTTAGAATAGATAGAAGGTCTTTTGTTTTTAACTCATTTAAAAAATTCTAGATATTTTTCGGTCATTGTTACTGGCAAATGACTTGATGTAAAGATACATACATTTTGTGATGTCCGTCAGACTGCTTATGCTGCTGCTTCTTTTGTTAGGATACTAACTGGGTCAGGTATATTTGTTTAATTAATTCATGCAGAAGCTAGGGAACATCCTGATATTTGAACTAATTACTTTTCAACTCTTCGTAACCTGATTCTATTATCAAAAAGTTAAAATTAAAAGGGAGGATGTCCAAATACAAAAATGTTTATTTCTCCTGTAAGCTGGAAAAAAGAAGGCTTAAAAAAAATTACTAAAAGAACTATGCTTTCTATGACTCATAGGGTATGCGACCCAATAGGTTTTACTTGTGCTGTAACGTTGAGTCCCAAATTATTTCTACAACGAATCTGGCCAGATAATTTAGGATGGGAAGATGAGTTATACGAAGAAATTGAAGTCTATATTTTTACATTTTTGACTTATTTAAAAATTTCTAGATATTTCTCGGTCTTTGTTAGTGACAAATGGCTTGATGTTTAGATACATACATTTTGTGATGCTCGTCAGACTCCTTAAGCTGCTGCTTCTTTTATTAGGATACTAACTGGGTCAGGTATATTTGTTTAATTAACTCATGCCACAACTAGGAGTCCTATCTATTATTAAGAAGATTTCTATACCCAGATCAGAATTGATTACAGCTACTATGGAGTCACCTCTTGCTAAATCTATAGAAAGTTCTGATGTTTTCGAAAAAGCTAATTTCTTCTTTTGGTCTGACTCAGTCATGCCTGGATTAATAGGAATAAACAATGGTGAGTTTTTGTCAGAAAGAGGGTAGCAGAAATCGTAAAACTCACTAAGATAGATCAATGGGCCTTGGATTCTAATTCAATGAATCCTGCAGACCTACCACCAAGAGAATGTTCAGTAGAGCAATTTTCGTCGCAAACGGTTTTTGGACAAAAATTTAGATGCTCTTCCAGCTGCTTTTCCTGAGTCTCCTGTCAGAGATGCTAAAATGTTTGAAATAGTTGGTGTAAATATTACTGGTCCATTATATTTAAGAGGAAACCAAAAGGTATGGATTGCTCTATTCACTTGCGCGATGTACTAGGCAGATCAGTTTTCATTTTAACAGACAAGAGTTTACTTCCACCCGTTTTATTCCTTCATTAATAGCAGCAGAATATTATTACCTATGACATTTATTCCCAAAAACTGATTTTCTAAATGAATTTCTAAATTTTAACAGTGACAATTTTAGTACCAGTAGATTTTCAAAATCAATGCATTTTATTATAAATCTATCCACATCCTAGATACGCACAAGCTATTTCTTAAGGTCGTACATCTAACGGTACCAATAAATCTTTCTTCAGCGCGCTGATAATCTCTCGAAAACGTATTTCGAGTACCGTAAGCAAAGACAAAACAAACATTTTAGTCCCCGACGTGAAATATTGACGCCATCTTAAGTACATAAACGTAACGCGGGCGATGTTGTTTGGATTCTAGCAAAGACTAAACAATCCAAACCTAATACGGAAAGGCATTATTATCATTATTATTATTCACGTCCATTTCCTTGTTGATTTTAGACAACAAGGATTTGGCAACGGTTCAGATGCCGCTGAATTTAAGATAAATAATTCATTGTTCATTGCGTTATTCTACTTGTTCTACAAGTAACAGAATCATAAATTACAATAAATTATAATTATAAATAGTAAGAGAAGAACAATTAAATATAGGTGTTACACAAGGATCCATTTGTAGCCCCGTTATCATATATATAAATTCGATGCATCTACTGTTTGCTATTCTATGAAATTATGACTTCTGTGATAAAAGTGGTGCATACTGTTGACATGAACTCTCTCTTGTTTATCAGCATTCTTGAAAAGCAGGTATTTTACTTTACTAACTTGGAAACAACCTCTGGTTATGTTTTCTGTTTCGAAATAAAATCCAATTTGCTCCTTTTGTGTGGGATTGTGGAATATCTATACATATATTGTTGACGATTATTTTGGCATAAGAATTTAATAAAATTTAATCTACATTGTCTTGGGTTCAAGATTAGTAATATTTCTGGTGTATAAGGAAAATACGGGACCCTTGGGCTGAGTTAGAATAGGGTTCTTCCTGTGTAATGATCTAGTAGATGTTCTCTTTTATGCTTACATTGACTCGTCGTTCTTCCTGTTCATATTTTTGTTTTTCCATGACCTCTGTGGAATTATTTTATTTATTTCTTCTTTGTCTATGACAGTTTCATCAATCTAAACCATTTTTTGTAACGATTGTTGTTTGGTTGTTTTTGTTCAAGAAGATTTGGGCATAATTTGTCGATTTTAAATAGAGACGAACCAGAATAAGAAATATCGAGCAATAAATAAAGCGACAACACGTACAAAAGGAATCACCGATCGGACGTCAAAAATCGATAGTGGATAATTAATAATATTAATGGTCGATATTAACGATACAAGATAAAAAGCAATTAATTCGATTTTAAGTAATTTATATTCGAAATGAGACTCGGCTGAATAATACAAGCGTTCTCGAGTATTGACATGAATTTTGATGTGTCTCTTCAAATCTTTTACAATCGACCGCAGACCGATGGTTGGACAGTGGACACTTAACATTCTTCTTGGATTATCTCGTCGACAGTCAAGGATATTTGATTTCTTCACTTACTTTTTCGATATGAATTCATTTTTAATTTAAAAAACATTTAAGATAGCGAATTTCCTTTAAGATTGATTATTTGGTTAGGGCCACTTTGTTTAGATCTTTTGAATTTATTAAGATTCCTTGTGGATTGTTGGAAATACATTTCAAAGATTCATTACCCAAGTCACTATAGGTTTATATTTTATTTTTGTGTACTTAGATGACATATGAATAGCTAACTAAAAATTAAATTGAAAAGTTTAAACATTTATTAGTTGTTTTTTCACAACAGTTGTTCTCATTAAGTTGTCAATAATTCACTGCCCTCAGTAGAGTTTAATAGACAATATTGATATTTTTTATAAGAGATAAAGGTTCTTCTTCTATCATCAACAAAAATAATAGTTAATGAATGAAGGTAAATCAATATAAGGCAGAATCAGCATAGATAAAGTAAAAGCAGAATAAAATTACCTAGAACCAAAAGATGGTAAGAAATTAGCAGAGTTCAAAGAACAGGAAATTAGCAGAAAACAGAGTTGCAAAGTAAAAAATTAGCAGATAATAGAGATGCAGTCGAAATAAAGAAAAATTATATTTATTTAGGTAGTTTTTCTAATATTTAACATGGCATTAAATCTTGTAGAAGTGTATTGAGTCTTTGATTCATTGCCAGAGAGTTATTAATATGTACAGTATGAATGACTAGGTTTGTTCCAGTAGCAAATTCTAAATTGTTTAAGTATGCTCAGTCAATTTCTGGAACATTCTAAGCATAACCAATTTAACCAATATTTTTTAATGGTAAGTTTGGATCATATTTGAGACATCTGCCTGAACATCTGAGGTTCAGATTGTGCTTACCTATAATCCAAAAAATCTGCTAAATGATGTCAATTTCATAAATTAAAAAACAGGAAATTATTACTTAATATTATTCCTAAATAACATTTAATTCTATTGTTTTGCTGTAACTAAAGTGGATTTAATTTATATATTTAAATTAGATAATGATTATCTTGTAATTCCTTATCGATATACTTGACTCAAGTATCGAATTTGTGTTTATCAACATTTTTAGTAATACTTGAGATATTTGTATGTGTGTTTAATAATCGGCGCTAAAAATAACAAATTACTAATGGAACACTAGGATATTCCTAGTATAAGCTATGAGATGGAGAAAGAACAGAGATATTAAAAAATATTCAGACTTATATTTATCGATGCTGTAGAGAGGTATTTGAAGATTTGAGAACGAGTTTGAACGCCGTCTGGACAGAACTAGCACATCAAATTTCTGTCTAGAAATCCCGACAGTGGATGGTATATATCTAGCAAACATGGATGCCTAGATTCGATCGTAGGGAGATTTCTGAGATTTTTTCGAATTTTTAAATCATTTATTTCCACTAGCACACGTAATTAATTTTTATTTTGTTGCAGGAATCTTCCCAAACGTTATTATAAAAATGTTGATTATTTTTGTAAGTTTAAAAGCATAAAGAAATAGCAATAGCAACTTTCGTAGATATTGAATTGAGGGAGCTTTTAATAATGCCCAAACAAGATCTGTAATTAACGCAGAGAGGAGGAACTTACAGTAAACCCTCACAAAACCACAATAGTCAAACGAAAAGTACTCACAGGACTAAAGTCAGCAGTACTGAAAGCAGTAAAGATTCCATTTGCTCATCAAGAGGTCGTATACTTGAGAGTCATCTCTGATCACAGGTTAACATGGAATCAACACTTGCAAAAAGTCACCCAAAAGAGCGCAACATCCTTCAACTTATGTCGAAGGTTGTGTGGAAAAAATTGGGGACTATAACCGAAAATATCCTACGGGTCTTACGGGTTGGTGGTGTGGTGACCAAAGACTCGATAAGATGAAGCCATTCAACAGCTCAATGCTTAAGTACCGCGGGAGCCATAAGAATGACTCCAACAACAGCTATAGAAGTCATGCTAAACGTAACACAACTACATTCATTCATTCAAGGCGAAGCCATGTCTATCACTTACAGACTACACAAAGGTCCATCACCCATAAGCAGTTTGCACGGACGTGACTACTGCGAGCTATATAAAGAGTTGGAGAACGACCAAATAATGAAAATGCTTTCAGACGAAATGCTCCCAAAGTATAGCAGGAAAGCATGGACGAGAGGACCTCCTATTCATGCAGAATTCACCTGGTATACAGGTATATTCTAGGCAGAAATAGCAACAATATATCACTGCGCAAAAGAAGTAAATGGAAAAACCATTGTCTACTCAAACAATCAAGCGATATTAAGAGCACTCAAAGCTTGTGTAAGACTCTTTGGAAGCCCTATGAGAGCTGAGTAGTCAAAACAGACTAACCTTAGCCATGGAACCAGGCCACAAAGGACCAGAGCAACGAAGAAGCTGATTTACTAGCACGAAAGGGAGCCTCAAAGGGTCTTACCTTTCTGTGATATCACAAAGACAACTATCAGAACATCCACAAAGCAGTGGATGTTTAAAAAATTTCAGGAATGGTGTAAAAATTCACCAGGACAGAGACAGGCTAAAGACTTCTTAAAATGACCATCGTTTAGACTCACCGAGCATCTACTAAGTGGTATTAGGAAAAATACTGGAGTACTAGTAGATCTATTAACACGGCATTGTAAGTTTAACAAACATATGTATAATATCGCTCTTACAGAAGAGATCTTGTGCAGATTCCGTCAGGAAGAGGACTGAGATTCTTTACACTTAGAGAAGAAAAACCAAGGGCAACTAGCTACAAGGGAGAATTAGATAAGGTTCTCTAAACAACGAATAAAGATATCCACAATAGATCTGAAAAGATCGAGGTGGGGGAAGCCACATGGTCCACGGTCCTAATTAAATTTTAATCTTAATCTTAAGATTGGAAACATTCGGACATATTAAAAAAATATAATAAAATATAAAAAAAAATTACAAAAATTTTATAAAAAACAGTATGTTTTCAGAGATGGGAGACATAGAAGAAGTAATATGCAATTTACATCTATATCTATAAATCACTCCTCAAACGAACCTACTAACTATATGCATTTTTGTCGATCTTTCAAAATCTTTTGACAAGTTATGCCGCCTTAAACTGCTTTAGAAAGCTACAAATCTGAGGGAAAACAAACAACATAGATTGTGTAATCAGTAGTGAACAAACAATTATTTACGGGGTACTTCAGTGTACAGTACTGGGGCCTGTAATATTTACAATATATATTAAAACTTATTAACTGTTTATTTATAAATGATTTCTATGTATTTTACTATATCTATAAACGTTTACCAATAAAAACCCTTTCTTTAGTTTTGAAGAATTCTGGGATTCCGATTTTGTTGAAAATATGCATAGTGCTACCTCGTAGATTTAAAATATGAAATCAGTTCGTTGACATTTCAAGCTGTTTTAGAGTTATTGGTAAAAATGAAAATTATACTACATTCCGAAATGTTTCTTGTTTTTTTTTATACATATACCTGAATTTTCTGAAAATTGAAGCCCAAAAATTTTTATCGCCAAAAACTAAGGCTATACCCTGTGTTTATTTTTTGAAAAATACCTTACAGTATACAAAATTTAAAGATTAATATCCCTTTCATCAAATGTTGTGACAAACGATCTCACCTCATCGAGTGTTAACCTAACCTAGTTCCCGATATGAAAAATGACAATTCTATCTATCAACTTTCCATAAAAAAAAACTAAGCCTCCACGAAACCCCTCTCACATCCGAAATCAGATACGTAGATACACAATGGTGAATAGGTTGTAATTTGGGAGCCATTCAAGAGATAGCTCGAAAATAGTGACAGATGTAAAAAATTGGTCTTTTCAAGTTTAGGTGACTTCGAGGCATTGTCATGCAGATGATGTCAGTTAGATCCATCATTTAGAAATACAACTGATGCGTGAAGTTGCGTACCTAGTCTTTAGTTAAAAGTTACCCTCTGCGGATGAGCCAGGGGCGTGCTATTGGGTAGTAGAGTATAAAGAATCGCGTGTATAAATAAAGCTTAGCCAGGTCTAAAGAGCACAAATAATTCACGATCCGACCTTCTGGAAGTGTATTTAAGTAGACGCGTAGCGTTCGGTTAAAACAGTAGTTTCGTGAAGAAACCCCGGTATGGAGACGGCAGTAACATTACCGCGAAAACATCTAATGCCCTGTAAAGATTTTGTAATTGAAATAATGGCCGCCATAAACATTCCGAACATACATAAAACCATTTATGAGATGCGATCGTTTGCTTGTTTCGTTTCGAAAATTCAATGCGCTTTTAGTATTCTCCTTATTTATCTGACGGTATATACGCGCTGCTCTTACCGTTCGCTATCAATTGGCATTCCAACGCGGGCATACAGGGTTATCCAAAAATACCATAATGGTACATACCTTGTACCAGCAATAAAACATAGTTCTAATATTGCAGACGATATATGACCTAAAAACGTAATTATTTCTAGAGTTTAATCTATAAAAACTGTTCTGGTACATACCCTGTACCAGCAACAGAAAACAGTTTAAACGTCGGATATTGTTGCGAACAATATATTATTTAAAAATGGAATGATTTCTGTGGTTTAATCTTTAAAAATCTTCTGGTACATACACTGTACCATAAATTAAATAGAATTTTACAGTCGTTTATTGTTGTGGATAAAATGTGATTCAAAATCGGAATCGGAATTTATAACTTAAAGGTCTTCTGGTACACACCCTGTACCAGTAACGAAACAAAATAATGTTAATGTCGTTCATTCTATTTAGTGTTTACAGGGAGCAGAAGAACAGAAAAGTAGATTTTCAGTTCGTGTGTAGTCTTGACAGTAATCGTATAATTGGTCGAGAAACTCAACCCATAGGTTAGGTTAGGTTAAGTTAGGTTAGGTTACGATAGGTTACGTTAGGTTAAGTTAAGTTAGGTTAGGTTAGGTTAGGTTAGGTTAGGTTAGGTTAGGTTAGGTTAGGTTAGGTTAGGTTAGGTTAGGTTAGGTTAGGTTAGGTTAGGTTAGGTTAGGTTAGGTTAGGTTAGGTTAGGTTAGGTTAGGTTAGGTTAGGTTAGGTTAGGTTAGGTTAGGTTAGGTTAGGTTAGGGTTCAAGTGATATTTTTTTTTTAAATGAGTTTAAGTGCATTTAAATCGTTTTGCCTAGACCAAACTACCCGTTTTCAATAACATGCTTTTTTTACCAGCTGATAGATATCGTTAAAACATCAAAAATCACTTGTATCGTTTTACCACCAACAAAATAATAGTTTTAAATAATAAAATAAGTACTTAACTCATTTAAAAAAAGTCACTTGAACCCTTTTGCTTCTAACCCCTTCAATTGCTAACAAATTATGTCAGCTCGGTTTTTCAAAATCAATACAAATGTTCTTTCTTTCCTATTTATCACTAAGAAAACAGTATGTAACGTATAATGGCTTCTCATCAAAGTTATTTTTCGCTACGTCAGGGGTGCTCCAAGGTTCTAATTTAGGACCCTTATTTTTTATTCTTTATCAACCATATTACGGATTTCATTTCTTGTCCAAAACTTTTGTTTGCAGATGATCCAAAGCTCTTTTTTAAAATTTCTGACATATGTGACTGTCTATTTCTTCAGGAGCAGTTAAGGTACGTTTACTTCTCACATTTATTGCATGAAATTTATGTCTGACAGTTGTTTAGTCCAGTGTAAACACTCACAAATATATGTCCGAGAGAAATGTTTGTGTGTTTACACTGGACTAAACAACTGTCAGACATAAATCTCATGCAATAAATGTCAGATGTAAACGTACCTTTAGATCAGTTACTAGTTTAGTGTAGGCGCAATAATTTATTACTTAACATTAAAAAATGTAAAGGTATAACTTATACTAGAAGAGTGAACCCAATAAACTTTTATTATATAATAAACACTGAAATTTTGTCCAGATATTCCAAAGTTGAAGACTTAGGTGTTATTTTTGACTCAAAGCTAACCTACAACGATCATATTGACACAATTCGTAAGGCGGCACATGAAACACTTGGGTTTTTAATTAGAAACTGTCAGAAGTTCACAACCGATCTTTCTCTCAAGGCTTTGTATTTTGCTTAAGTGCGTTCTAAACTTGAATATACATCCTTAATTTGGCATCCAAAAACAGCAGCTCAAAAAACCTGCATAGAAGGTGTGCAACGAGATTTCTTAAAATTTTTCAATTGTATATCCTCCTCGAGGTTTTAACGAGCAAGTCTTGCGAAACCGATTTGCCATTCAAGCACTTGAAACTCGTAGAGTTGTAATGTCAATTTCAATTATTTATAAAATTATGCATGACCTAATTGATTGTCCATTGATTCTTGAACAAGTTATGTTCCAAGATTAAATGCGCGTGAGTTTGAAACGTTTTCGTTGCCTACTCCTAGAACCAACATTTTATTGAAGTCGCCAATTTTTGTTATGTGTAATAATGTCAATATTTACTGTATTAATTGTGATCTGTTTTTTGAAAAGCTTTCACAAATCTCAAAAAAAGTGATACCAAAATTATCATTTATTAATAGTTGAAATGTATCCTGCCTTATTATTATTATTATTTTTTGTGTATTATTAATTTTAAAATATTTATATTTATGTTTCATGGCTAAGATTATTATATATCTATTTATTTATTATTTGTATGAAATGATATTGTGTTATGTATTTATTTGTCCTATAATTGAATTTATTCTGGTAAGCAATAAAGTTTATTATTATTACTGAAGTGAACTGATCGAGTGTGCACACGAATATTTTCGACTCCAGTATTTACGTGAAAATCTGTGGTTTTTAAGTGGTTTTTGGAGCTGAATTTTATATCAAATTGTTGAACTCGTTCCCCGTTATACGTTGGATATACTTGGTGAGCTGCATAATTGATTCCTTAATATCTAATTAATATTTACTTGCATTCACTTGGACAAATAAATCATCCTTCGAAAAACTGACCAAAAAACTGGCCAGATAAAACTGTTTTATCGCAAATCGTCGATTTGTATATTAGTCTGGAGTCTAAATGATAAATGTTAATTTAATTTTTGTGTAGTAATCCTTTTAAAAGTTTTGTATTATGGCTTCTAAGGATTTGTCACTATTGGATTTATATAATCTTCTGAGGTCACTTGATACGAAATTTGATAAATCACAGGAAACATTAAAAGAAATTAAGGCAGAGGTATCCGGTCTCTCTAATAGAATAACTAGTTTGGAAAACGAAAATATCAAGATAAAAGATCGCGCTAATAATTTGGATCGGAGGCTTCGAAAAAATAATATTATAGTTTTTGGCCTAGAAACCCAAGATATAAAAGAAGGTTTGCAAAAGTTAGGAAAATTATTTGAAGTTAAGTTGGACATTGCCGATCTGAACAACGTATATTTTCTTCATAATAAACACAATAAACAAATTTTGAAAATTGAGTTTATCTCATATCTTCGCAAGGCAGAAATTTTAAAAAATCTTTATAAATTAAAGAATACAGAAATCTATATATCAGACGATCTAAACCCAGAAGACCAACTTACTAATAAAAAACTAAGAGGTTATTTAAACACTGCAAAGCAAAACGGAAAGAAAGCCACGCTGAGAAACAATTATCTGTTAATCGATGACAACAAATACTCAGCTGATCATATTGCGGCCAATCCGGAAGTTTTGAATAAACCCGCTTCTTTAAAGGAGATAGTTGAAGAAAATCCAAAAAGAGTAACCAGAGGAACTAAACTACTTGGTTAATAATATTTTTGTAATTTCTAAATATAAACCTTTTATAATATTTTCTTGGATTTATGTACATTTAAATTGTTTCAATTCACAATCTATTGTTTATCTAATTAACGTTTTTTTTTTTCCTTCTTTTACTGTTTTTTTTTTGTGCATTTAATTTTATAGATATTTTTTGCCTATATTATGAAACGAAGTATTAGCTTTTCGCATTTAAATGTAGGATCTATCTTCCCCGTTTACGGTCGCTTGGTTGAGTACTTGAATAAAAGTAAAATTGACATTTTCGGCATAAGCGAAACATGGTTAAATCCCGAAATGGATTCTAGTAATATATTTATCAATTCATATCGACTGGTTAGGGCAGATAGAGATGGTAGGGGTGGAGGTGTTGCTTTCTACATAAATACTAACATTCAATATAAACTAATTTTTTCTCAAATTACAGTTAATCTTGAGCAAATATGGATATCCACCAAGTGTAGTGGAAAAACTTACATTTTTGGTGTTGTTTATCGCCCACCCGCTTCATCAGTTAGTAATTTTATTAGTGAATTGGAAGACACCGATGCAAATTTACTTCCTGAGAGTGATTTCTTGCTCGTATCGGGTGATATAAACATAGATTTCCTTACACAAAATCGGAGTTGTGAATTATGTATAAATTTTTTAAACACTTTCGGGCTGGAGCAAATAATTAATGAGCCAACTCATTTTACCCCACATAGTAAAACACTCATTGACATCATATTTGTGTCTGATACTCAAGAGATTTCATCGGTCAAGGTACTTGATATACGAAACCGTGGGATCTCGTACCATCACGCAGTTTCTTGTAATATTGATTCATACAAAATTCACAATAAAATGAAATATATAACATATCGTGATTTTTCAAAATTTGACTTAGATCACTTTAATTTTGATTTGCTAAATATTAACTGGAATAGTATTTTTTCCCTTGATAATGTCGATGAAATGATTACATTTTTAAACCATTCCCTTAATAAAATTTTCTGCGACCACGCTCCAAGAGTTACTAAAGGAGTAAGTAAACCTCATGCCCCGTGGCTCACATACAATATTAAAAAAATGATCAGCCTAAGAGATTCTGCATTAAGCAGATATAAAAAAGAAAAAACTGTGAGTAGCTGGAACTATTATACCCAGTTGAGAAATTACACAACTGGAGCTATTCGGCGAGAAAAAAAAGCCTACCTTGATTTCATACTTAAACATAAAAATTCAAAAAGTACTTGGAATACCCTCCGATCCCTTGGAATTCTCAGAAAAAAATCGAATCCAGATATTCCTCCTAATTTAAAACAAGTCGATAACATAAATTTACACTTTAATAGTTTGCCTAATATTGATAAAACTCCTAATCAATTACGTCTATTAGATTGCTACACACAGCAAACATTTAATTCACAATTTAATTTCAAAAATGTTACTGCTGAATCAGTAAGAAAATCCCTTCATCACATAAAAAGTAACGCTGTCGGTCTTGATGACATTTCTTTGCGCATGCTACATTTAGTCGAAGATCATTTACTAAATTATTTAACCTTTATTTTTAATAAGATAATCTCAACATCAAAATATCCTAATGAATGGAAACACGCTATAATACTCCCACTAGCCAAATGTACTGAACCGTCAAACCTTTCTGATCTCCGACCAATTAGTATTTTACCTACCCTTTCCAAATGCTTTGAGAAAATACTCAAAGATCAAATAACTGAATACGCCCATGAAAAAGAAATAATAAATTCCGCTCAGTCGGGTTTCAGGAGACAACACAGCACTACCACCGCCCTTGCATCCATTACTGATGACTTATTCCATGCAACTGATCAGGGCAAAATTACATGTTTGGTTATGTTGGATTACAGTAAGGCATTTGATACTATTGATCATAAAATATTATGTAATAAACTTAGCCACTACGGTTTTTCCTTAGAAGCTGTTGCCTTGCTTTCAAACTACCTTAACAATAGAACTCACAAAGTTAAATTAGATCATGAAACATCAAATGCCTTACCTGTAACAAAAGGGGTACCTCAAGGAACCATTTTAGGACCAACTCTTTTCTCCCTATACATAGCGGATTTTCATAGTTTCGTTAAAAACTGCTCAGTACACCATTACGCGGACGACACACAGATCTATTTATCTTGTAATATTGACTCATTGGTTTCTTTTCAATCTAATTTTAATAATGACCTCAAAAGTTTATTTAACATTTCTGCGGCACACAATTTAAAATTGAATCCTAGTAAATCTATTGCCATTTTATTTGGTCCAAAAAAAGCACGTGAAAGAGCTTTACAATAATTGGAAATTAAAATAGGCGATATTCCTCTTTTATTTACCAACGAAGGAAAGAATTTAGGTTTGTGGCTAGATTCTAATTTGCGATTTAGCAAGCACGTTAATATGTTATCCCAAAACTGTTACAATGTGTTGAGGTTGATATATCCTAATCGAGATTTGCTCTCCACGAAAATAAAAATAAAACTTTGTGAATCATTAATTTTTTCTAAACTTTTTTACTGCGACACTGTGTACGGCCCAGCACTACTACAATCTGACTCTTTGCGTTTACAAAAAATTCAAAACAGCTGTTTACGGTTTGCTTATGGTATCCGAAAATTCGAACATATTTCACATAAAATGAAGGAGTCAGGTTGGCTAACACTGTCTAACTACCGGTCGTTACACTTGCTGGTATTAGTTCACAAAGTTTTAAAATTACGGAAACCGGAATACCTTTTCACAAAATTAACTTCTTTTTCCAATATTAATAACTATCCCACTAGAAACAGAACTACATTAGTAGTACCCATGCATAGTACCACATTATTCGAAAGATCATTCTCGTACGTTGCTAGTAAAAAATATAATGATATAACGGCGGAATATAGATCCTACAGTATTCTTAATTTTAAGAAACGTCTCAAAGAAAACCTTTTAGCTAATCAATCTGCATTACAAAACGAAAACATGAACTGTCAAGAAATAGGTTTACTCTCTTGAAAAATAATTTTTGTATATATAATTTAAGCTGTTTTCATCAATATTCATTTTGTGTATGAAATAGAATGTATTTATTTGCGTTGCAGGTTAAGTTGAAAAACAGCCTTGTGCTGAACTTCGCCTTTTCATCACTTTCCTTCTTTTTTTTGTTATTGTAAATGTGTAACTATGATGAATAAAGACCATTTATTATTATTATTATTATTATTATTATTATTATGGTATAGTGGTAAAGTGTTCTGTTTTTAATAACATTTTATCAACCTTTTCAACAAACATAGATGTTCTACTTCAACTTCAATCTTTTTGATTTTTAATACAACAGATGAGCAAATAAGAAAACAATTCAACTCAAATGACAACTAATGGCTGACAGATTTTAAACTATAACTTTTCTTTTATGTTAAGTATTTAAACTTGTCCGATTAATGCCATCTCAAAAAGTATAGGTTGCATCAAAAAATCCGTTTAACCGTCTGCTAATATCTATATTTAACAACGGATTACAGAGTTAGAAAATTTATCATTTCCGAGCACAAGCTGTAAAGCCATAAATCAAAAGGTGCCCAAAGCAGAAGGCCAGTTGGGCTTCGGACCAGGTAAAATTTCGTAAATTTACGGACTTTTCATTACGGTCTGTCATTCGTTGATGGGATTCTATTTGGAATTGACTGCTTGAATGTGTCTGTTTACCTACAACGGAAAATGAAACGTTTTAACCGAAATTCAATTATGGAAGTTTGGTTCGCCTGAAGGGGGTGTGTTTTCGAAATTTTCTGCCGGATTTTTGGAGATGGATAAGTTGATTTAATACGAAAAATTTTGGTATTTATTCTATACCTGTTTGGATGATTTATAGCTGGATAAAATCTAAATTGGCGCTGTCAGACCCACGATCCTTACCGAAAATAATTATAATCACAATATTGTTAATATTTATTGATCCATTTAAATTTTTTTATCATAAATAATACTAAAGTTAGTTCAAGATTTGATTTTTTCTTAAAGTAACAGACTTTAAGATGAATCATGATGCTATAAAAATAAAGTATTTGACTTGTTATATCGCAATTTCTGCAAAGGACACCGCACTTAAAGCACTGAAAAAAGGTTTCGGTAAAAATGTCTTAATTTTATATATGTTGTAGTCCTAAACATCTTTATTGAATTTGTGAAGAAAAATTGGCGGGGTCCACGAGCCGTTTCGGAGCTAGGGTCACTCATAAGTGTACGTAAAAGGGGGCTTGCTATATGTGCACTACTTTTCAAATTGTCCTTATAATCAAAAAAGAGCATAATTTAAAACAAAAACAGCATGCATGCCTTGAATAGATATAGTTACTGCTATAAAGTCTAAATATGGCAACTCTACAGGGTGAACAATTTTAAATGGTACGGAAAGTTGAATATTTATATGATATTTTTAGTATTTTTGTTTATTGGTATGCATTTTAGCAAAAAAATTAATTTTAATACTGACGACTTGTTTTTTTTTAAATTCAGGGTGATGCAAAAACCATATCAAGATAGTTTTACTAGTTTTGTACAAATCATAGTTGTAGTTGTACGTTTATACAGGGAGATACTTCAACCTACTACTTTTAAGCAAAACAATTTTTTAACTTAAGTGCAACAGTAACCAAGCAATTTTCTACAGAATTGACTAAAAGTTACCAAATTATTGCGCGGCTACATTCAGGTCATTTGGCGAAAAATAAATCTAAATATTATTGGCAATGTGAAATCGATTTGAAACATCTCGTATTTCTTCTAAAAGAGAATTTGAAGGATATTTTACGTTCACCAAATGCCTAGAATATCCCAGAAACCAAACTACGCTTGTAATATGTGAACAAGTACCCACTGTCCTTGCTCCCACTTTGCAGGTGCAGTAATAACCAATTATGTTATCATTATCATACTGAATCCAGATTTGATATTTAGCCGCATTTTTAAACCTTGACCACATCCGAATCCTAATTGTATTACATATTTCAATAGAGATGTCGATTTGAAAATTATTACCGTGTTCATGTTGCCTTGCATCCTGAATATAAGATGGAGCAAGTTTTAGCTGGTACGTTCCTACTGTCAGTGCATTAAGATATTCTAAAGTTAAGTGAGGAAAATCTGGCACGTGATGGTTTTCTAGATTAACAAAATGGCCACGACGTTGTAGCAAGTTTTCGTTTTCAATCCTTATTTTTAAATTATTTGCCTCGGTTGATTTTTGCAATAATAACTCTGCAAGTTCAATATTCGCCCCGTTCATCAGTATTGGTTCCCGATATTTATTTATAATTGCCCCACCAATAAGATAAAAGTCTCGTAAATGCAATGCATGGTTAATTGATATAACTTGAGCAAAAAATTTAAAAATAGATTTGAAGTGACCATTACGAGACTCGACAATCCACCTAGTTTTGGTAATTAAACGAGAGTCGTTAGCTTCTTCTACCGATAGCTGCCTTTCTCCTGGTCTGACACTACTGGGCATGCGATGGTCAATGCCTAGTTCTTGAAGTAACGGAATCGCATCTCGATAACCCCTATCAACAACAAGCAAATCGTTTTCTTGAAACCACTCCCTTATCCCTTGAATGTCTCGTTGTAGTTCATTATTTAACACTGCGGCGTCGTTATTTCTTGAATCAGAAAAGTAAGGTCCTTGGACAGCTAGGATATAACCATCAGGAGCAACTAAAAGGGCCGGTTTTATCAGATGGTAGCCTTTGTGGACGCAGTAAGACTGCCGAAGGGCCTAAAAGACGTTTACATTTTATTAATCTTTAGGATAAAGGTAAAATAAGTAAAATATTTTTCTTGTTTCAGGACCGTCTAGATATTGACGCAAACAAAACTAGTAATTTCAATAGTTTATGAGTACCTGAAAGTTCGTACTCTTTGGTATCTCACAATATGTCCCATCAATATATGCTATAGCAACTGGAACTTCTGGATTTGGATTGTATAGCCTATTTGCAAATGGTGTAACATGTCTTTCCATACACTCTTGCCGTGTTATTGCTTGAAATCCTATATTTTCTGGTACAAATCTTTGCATCAAAGATAAGCGTACGTTACTAACCACCATGCTTACACACTGCCTCGTAGGATAATTAAAAATGGCTTTTAAAAAATAATCAGACAGACCTTGTTTTATTTTACATAGAAATGTAAGTAAATCTTTTTCTGACACAAAACGGCGTTGATTTTCGCTAAAAATATTATCACAATATCTGTATAGATCTCTAAACTGATTTTTTGTTATTGGAGATATTGACTTAAATTCATCGTCTGAAAAACTGTCGATATCACAAAACTGCCATTTTTCTTGCTTACTGGTAACGCGCAATTCTTGTAAAAATAGCGCTAACTGGCCACCTTTTATTTTGTAAGGTCTGTTAACAAATTCTAAACCAGGTAGGAATTGTCTAAATATATGATCATTTTCATCTAAATGGTGTTGGCAGACTCTCACACTTTCGGGAACGTAGATATTAACAGTAATAAAAATATGAACCCTGCATTTAATTGAAAGCCGAGTTAAGTTTTCATTATTATTGCAAAGTACGCAAGTAGTGTTTAAAGTTTGTCGCAATACATTTAAACGTAAACATGTTGGATCATTTTCCACGTTTCGAAGTTCATCTACAATTGTTCTATTGCAGTTAAGACATATTCTACTTATTTGTCTAATAGGAGCTGGTAGTAGACCGAATGCTTCCCTTCTTGTTTGTATAATTTCGTTTTTAGCATTGTTATTGTCGTCATTAATTATTCGGACCATATTTCGTATATTCATTCTCTGGTTACACGTGTAACAAACATTTCGGTTTAGGTTCTCATTCATTTTTGCGGACTTTAGATATATGCTAAAAACAATTATAACTAGTTACGCAGGTGTTACGTAAAGGTTTAAAAAACTTACCTTTTATACAATATGTCACAAATAAAACTATTTAAAGTGGAAAACAAATAGAAACCAAAAAATCATTAAGAAATAAGATTAACTAATAACGATCCGTTTGTATTTTTAAATCACTAATGGTACCGTGTTAGAGTTTGACAGCTTACTACTTTGATTTCTTTTTTATCCAAAGGCAACTAGATAAATATTGCTATTTTCTTTTAATATTTATGTCAACATTATCCTTCTTGAATTTGCTAAGGTTGGCGGTCTTGCAGTATTTATCTTGTATTTCCATGATCCACCGTACACATATAATATTTTAATTCTTAATGATTGATTGGTCTCTTCGTTTTTCCATTATAAAAATATTTGGATGGTTAATCCAAGTTTTATTTGTAATATGTTTTATGAAAGGTAAATGATTTTAACGTTTTTATTACGTCAGTAACTAGTTACGCTTTAGATTTTAGCATATATCTAATCCAGAAAAAAATTAATGAAAACCTAAACAGAAATGTTTGTTACAGGTGTAACCATACAGGGTCCGACAAACATCTGTCGTAGCTCTATAACTCCCTTATTTAAAAACTTGCAAGAAAAAATGTATACATAAGTTATAAGGTATTCTGAGCTGCACATTTTAAAATTATTTTGAAATTATTTTGAATTATTACAAGGTGACAACATAAAGTTATATTTTTTAAGTACGATACCCTGTATATTATTTCACGTTTTAGTTCTTTGTAATGAACGGAATTCAACGATGTAGAACATTTGTCTTCTGAATTGAATAATGTAAGAGCTATAAACAATTGAAAATCGGATTCTTATACTTTTAGACACTTGCTGTGTGAAAACGGTTCAAAGGCGAAGAAAATGGCTTGCATGTCCATGTCCTAACTTTTCATATACTGTATGATACAATAAAAAAAAATTGTATGCAGGGGTGGTCAAAAATCCGAATTACTTACAACTCTGTATCATTATTTTGCGAAAATCATTGGATAATATTTAAAAAGTTAAAATAGGGACATGTAATCCATTTTAGTTGATTTTGAATCGATTTCATATAACAATTGCCCAAAGTTGAAAAAATCCAATTTTCAACTGTTTATAACTCTTCAATTATTCACTCCAGAGTAAAAGTATACTATACCGTTGAATTCGGTTCGTCACAACGAATGAAAATGTGAAATAATATATAGGGCATCCTATTTAAAAAACAACTATATGATATCACCTTCTAATGATGCCCCCTATATATTTCAAAATAATTCTAACCCCCCATCGACGTGCTCATCGTCAGTATTAAAATTATTTTTTTACTAAAATGCATACCGAGAAACAAAAATACTAAAAATATCTTATAAATATTCAACTTTCCGTACCATTTAAAATTGTTCACCCTGTAGAGTTGCCATATTTTAGACTTAATAACAGTAACTATATCCATTTAAGGCATGCATGCTGTTTTTGTTTTAAATTATGCTCTTTTTTGATTATAAGGACAATTTGAAAAGTAGTGCACATATAGCAAGCCCCCTTTTACGTACACTTATGAGTGACCCTAGCTCCGAAACGGCTCGTGGACCCCGCCAATTTTTCTTCACAAATTCAATAAAGATGTTTAGGACTACAACATATATAAAATTGAGACATTTTTACCGAAACCTTTTTTCAGTGCTTTAAGTGCGGTGTCCTTTGTGAATTTTAGCATAAAAAACAGTCTTATATATAATTTTTTTTATGTTGCCAACGGTAAATAGTTGAACCTTTTTATAATTATAGTTTTTAATGTATTTTGATGTGTAATAAAATAAAAATACATTTAATACGAATGGTGATTTGTTATTAATATTTAAAAACTATGCCATGAATGGAGTTTGTCCTAAAATATATCTAAAATTTAGCCAATTTGTAGGGACTTTAAAAACACGCGATTTTCTATCTAAACCATTGACAGTTATTTTCAATACAAAATACAATTCTATAATCCAAGTGATGTCCACAAAACTTTGTATAGCATTTAAAAATGGTAGGTCAACCTTTGCTTCAAAGTATATGCTCATAGCAATTTTAGTAAAAACAAATTAGCAAAAAAGTAACACCATCTCCCTCTTTCCATACAGAAGTAGATTACGCTGGACTAATTCAAGTAAGAGCCACAAAAGGACGAGGCTACAAGTCCTACAAAGGATACATTGCAATCTTTGTGTGTCTATTAACAAAGACGATTCACTTGGAAGTAGTAAGCGATATGACAACAGAAATATTTTTCAGATAAAGAAGAGGTCCATGTTCTCATATGTACATCGATAACGGCACCACCTTTATAGGTACAGCATGAGGTCTTTGGAATCATAAAAAAATCTGGATATCCAAAATTCCATGTAATCAAATGGTATTTACTGGCATTTTATACAACCACATACTCCTCATTTTGGAGGATTGTGTGAAGGTGGAGTCAAATCCATAAAACATCCCTTAAAAAGAGTAAGGACTAAATAGAGGCGTGCTTAAACTCCAGACCTCTTTGTCCCTTAGTGATGATGTAAGCGACTGCACCGTACTCACTCCAGGTCACTTTCTAATAGGCAGAGAAATGATATCACAGGTGCAACGGAGGCCATTAGCAGCTTGAATCAACGATGGAAACTGATACAAAAATTTTTGTAAATTTTAGTCTTCTGAAAACCTAAATCGGCTATAACAAAAATATAAATGGCAGACACCAAGCGAAAACATAAAAATTGGAACATTGCTACTTTTGAAAGAAGACAATATCAATCCCAGCCGTTGGCCCTTTGCAATAATAACAAAACTTCATCCAGGAGAAAACGAGAAGGTTCGAGTAGTCACATTGCAAAAACCGAGAGGAACCGCAGTTAAAAGAGCAATAGAAATAGAAGAAACTGGTTTCTTGCAGCCCAAGCCAGTTGGTTCAGTAAATAGCACAATATCAACTAGTTCCATGGAAACCCAAAACCATACAACTAAAACCAAATGACCTTTTGAGTATACTACTGATTAAGATCTTTCTGTTCACAGACTTCCTATTAAAACTACCTCAGGCGCAAGCTGGATAAAGTCTACAATATCCAACACCAGGCTTGTATATAGAACATTTAGGGAATGCAAAGATAGACAGAGGGATATTCAGGATAGAAGTGAAATAAAGTATTACCAA
This sequence comes from Psylliodes chrysocephalus, assembly GCA_927349885.1. Classification (NCBI taxonomy): domain Eukaryota; kingdom Metazoa; phylum Arthropoda; class Insecta; order Coleoptera; family Chrysomelidae; genus Psylliodes; species Psylliodes chrysocephalus. The sequence continues at coordinate 86,047,237 of OV651817.1, forward strand.
ATTTGCTGAAGATTGTGTAGACGCAAAGCAAGTGAAGATTACCATACACTTTGTCTATATACAGAATTACTTTTTGAGGAAGGAACACGAATTGCACCTGAAACGTTTCAAGATAAGCTCAACGTCCAACTCAAAACGTCCCAAAAGAGGTTTTTTGGACAAGATTCTAACATTAGTCTTTGGAGTCAACGATGAAGTTTACCAAGATATTGAAACGCTACAAAAGAATCAAGATATAAAAACCTCAAATAACTATAATAATGATTTCGACGTTATCCCACATCAATGAGACGGAAGTCAGAATTCAAAACCAACTACAGCGCTTTAGAGAGAAGGTGAATCAAGGACTAGATTCCATAAATGAAATGAGACAGTGGTATAAGAAAGACTACAACATTCTAAGTGCATATCAAGTAGCTACTAACATCCTAGATGAATTAATTGAGTATCACTTACGACTACTACAGTTACAGTATAAAGGAGGTATACCTTACAACCTGATCTCACCTGCCCATGTCGAGAAGTGACTGATAATGCCAATAAAAAGCTGCCAGGATATTTGAAAATATTACCATTTCCAACTGTTAAAATGGAGATAGAATATACAGAACAAACCATGCAAATTTTCAGCACTTTCGTGATCATAGATGTAACAGAATATGATCTCGTTCGAGTAACACTAACTCCGCTTCCAAGAGCGAATGGATTATTCTGCATATTTGATATACTCAGAAATACAATATCGATCTGTACTTCACACTGAGTGAACAAGAAATTGATCACTGTCTGGTTTTCCTAAAACACTAGTATATATGTTCCTCATCTGTGGTAAAGAATATAGAATCAAGTCCAAACTGTACCATTGACGATATTAACGAAAAACCAGAAAAAACCTACTGCGGCATTAAGCAATTTGCAGTAGAATCGATAGTATGGCAACAATTACATATGCCCAACACATGGCTATTACTCAACATCACCGGAGTGATCCAACTCTCAGAAGATTGCATGATTAAGACCAAACAAAACATTCTACAGACAAAAAGAACAGTAACCGAAGTAGTGCTTGGAGCCTATGCAAACTTTTCAATGCCTGTTCTCAATGTCATTGGAATTACTTATATCAGTTTGACTGTAAGTATTCCGAAAGAGCTGGTCCTCACAATTACTAGCAATTTATCTGAAGTAACATCAGAGGAAAACGATATGCAAGATGAATTGCATGAGAAGATATGGAAATAAGTTAAGCAGCATTCCTATACGCCACATGCCATTAGTAATGATTGATTTTAGAAATAAAGCGATTCAAAACTCAAAAGTATTAACCCGAATTAACAAAAAACCCTAAAGGTTGATTATAAACTTACTGAATTAATGTTGTGTGACGTTGTTATATGCTTCTGTCAAAAACAGAATGAGTGAACACAGCTCTGTTTCATTTCAAAAAAGTTTACAGTTACCAATTTAGTTTGCTTTACTCAATCTACTACAGAAGTTCTCAACTCAATAGATCAACTATTATATGTGATTTATGCAAATTTTAAAGATGCTTTTGATCAAATTGTTTACTTTTTGGCACGTATATGAAACTATCACTACCTCTACATTCTCTTCTACACAACTATTTATTTGGACAGCCACTTCAAGTGTACCAAAAAGATTTAACTTAGGAGCGCTATTATTCTTTGTTATTTTTGAATGTTCAAATCTTTTCAATGCAGACGACTTAAAACTGTATAGTAAAATTATAAAATCTGCTAAAACCAAAGTTAACTATATATGCTCCTTTAACCTAGCAGAACTATATATACCAATTTGTCCAACGTAGAACTAAAAAAGCAACTTCGTTTTTTAATTAATTTCAAATATTTTAATCAAAATCGGGAACATACTTACATACAAACATCATTTTAAGCAAATACTACTAATTAATCAACCGCGAAGACATCTAATTTGAATATCATTATATCTCCACTCATTATCATCGTACATAAATATGTAAATTTCGAAAAATAAAAAAAAACAAACATCGAAATTTTATTTGTAGAAACCTCCAATACGAATATGCAAATGGGAATATTTTAAACCAGCCATCAGAAAGAATCGTTGACGCAATAAGAAGAAAAAACAAACTGAAAAAAAAAATTAAATCCTCTAAGAAATGTCATCCGCGTTCAAAAAGATTAACAGTAGGTGTTTTGTTCCCATGTTGGCCAATACAGGTCCGTATTGCGTAGATCCGACTTTACGATTAAATATTTTAAATATCTAAATAAATAATTTTGTTTTTCTTAGCTATATTATTGAGTTTTCTGATGCAATACTGTTATCTAAATCATTTAAAAATGAAATAAAAAGCAATCCTGGAGGGACCTATGAAATAGTAAAATAACTAAAAGATTCTACATACAATTTTCTGTTTTTTAGAATAGATTGAGTGACAGATAAAATGCCAAACCTAGAAAGTATTCTAACAAGTTCAGTGAGAGATGCATACAGTGTGGAAAAGCCAAATGGAATAAATTCATTATTTCGATTACTGTACATATTTATAGAAAATCCCGAAACACGTCAAATTTAAATTATAAATTGACATTCTTTAAAGTGAGAATGTGATCCCTACCTTCAACCTGCTTTGAGTAACAGTTACAACCCCTAATTTTTTAAATGGGAAGTATAGGCTTGTGATATATCGTTTGAAAGGTCTCTTCATTCTCTATCCAAAAATGTTATTGTTTTTAAATTTATTGCAAAAATTAACATAAAAAAAAAATAAAATGATAACCGAAATTTGTTACAATACACTCAATATGTAATATTTAATTGTTCATAATGTAAAAAATCGTCTTCCATGAGTTCCTGAGTCGGTATCATTTTATAGGAATGTATTTTATTTTTATTTAATATGTTTAGTATTGATGTATGGCTGACATTAAATGTTGCAGATGGTTGTCTACTCGATGTATGTGGGTTTTCCTCAAACTCAAGCATCATATCTAATTTGATATCATCACTCAGTGCATTGGCAGCTATTTTTTTCATCTGCTTTACATGTCCAAAATCGCGAAATTGCTTTTTTATTTTACTAATTGTACCTTGGGATATAGGCGGCAAATTCGGAAATTTTTCATGAAATAGGCGTCAACTTCCATTTGTGTTCGGGTGTTATCTCCGTAACCAATCATCTGTAAAACTGTTATTTTATGCATTTCTGTTAATCTAACTATTTTTATGAAATTCAAACGACAATTATAATATTGACAATATCCTGCAGTTATAATTATTACAAACCAATTTGCTAAGGCGTTTTAAACAAACTAACATTGCTATGATAGTTTTTTTAAAGGATTTTTTTAAATTGATATTAAAAAAGAACACTGATATGGTTTTTGCTTAGGTACTGTCTTATTATAAAGACTGAAACGGGAAATAGTAGTGTAGGTACTCCAGAGAATTTCGGTAATAAGATGATTTTATTTTTTTTTTATGTTAATTTTTACAATAAATTTAAAAACAATAACATTTTTTGATAGAGAATGAAGAGACCTTTCAAACGATATATCACAAGCCTATACTTCCCATTTAAAAAATTAGGGGTTGTAACTGTTACTCAAAGGGGGTTGAAGGTAGGGATCACATTTGCACTTTAAAAAATGTCAATTTATAATTTAAATTTGACGTGTTTCGGAATTTTCTATAAATATGTACAGTAATCGAAATAATGAATTTATTCCATTTGGATTTTCCACACTGTATATCTTTTTTTATATATTTTTAACATTGACACATGTAAAATATTTATTTTTATTTTACATTAATAAATATATATCTATCTATCATTTTAAATCGACCCAGTTTCTGTTGTTTCTTAACAGTAGTCTTTCATTTAGTAAAATGTAAATGGTATTGGGAATTTTTTTTTGTATGACGACAGTAATTCTTTTACATTTCTAGTTTTTAAGACGTCTCTATTTTTAAGATATTCACATCCAGAAAACTGAAACACAAGCGGCTGTAGATTGTTGGTACGACTGGTTTTTATGTATCAAATTATTTTTACAAACAAATAAAGCCTAATATTATTATATTTATCTGCTTTTTTTTCATATTTTGATACCGTTGACTGATTTCCTGATTATCAACAAGTATTATAATTTTACTGTTTTTAACAAAATAATTCATAAACATTACAAATTCTTTTAACACATAATAAGAAGCGAAACATAGATACAAAATGTTTGTTTTACATATTATGCAAATATTATTAAAGTTATATTTTCTTTCAAATTTAAATCTTTTTTTTATTAACTGTTGAATTCCATTTATGGTAATAAAATTTTCAAGACGAGTAGTAGCCGAGTTCCCGAAAATAATAAATTCGAGGTATCTTCTTCGCGATTATTTAATGGACTTTTTAATGGATCAAACGGTTGGTTTTTGGACCAATTTTCATCGTTTTTTAGATAAGCGAAACCGATATAAAGAAGCCATCATTGGCACAATAAATGAAATAAATTTGATGGGGTTTTAGCGATGCTGAAACAATAAAGATAGTGTAAGTGCGTTCGTTATATTTTGTTTTTATTTTTATTTTCGCCAATTAAAAACGATCTTGTCTAAATTAATGTCAATCGTTTTTACGATCACGCAGAGAAAGGCATAAAAAATTTAAATTGTGGGTCTTTTTATAGTTGCCACTGAAAGATATGTAAGTACGTATATTTTAATATACCTACTGTCAATTTTTGTTTAATGTGAAAAATAAGAATTACATTTCTTATATTCAAGACTCATTTTGAGTTTACCAGTTTTGATTTATAGATAGATACTTTCTTTCAAACATATACCAAGATAGAAAGAAAAATGAAGAATGTAGTATATTTTGTAATCAGTACAATTTAAAATTTATATAATTATATTAAACATAGTTCAAACAGAGAGAAGACAAAATAAAGTAGAACAAGTTACCCTTTCCATATATTCAAAAACATAATAAAAACAGTGATTGACTAGCAGGTTTCCTTTATTTTTTAGCTTGAAAATAGTTTCTCTGTTGCTTTTGATTAATCTTAGTTTGAAAATTAGTTCATAAAATAATTTCAACTCAAGAGAATGTTTCTCCGAAATATACAGCAAATTATATATAAACCGAAATCATATAAAATCATGTGTGATTTCCGAAATACGACTACAGTTTACCCCTCGTTTGTAATATTAATAATAATAATATAATAATAATAATAATAATATTTATTTCCTACAAAATATTTAAAATTAAATTTACAATTTATAATGTATACACATAGTGGGGAAATAAATAGTTGTACAATCCACTGAAATCAAGTATCTTGATTAGTGCGTGGACGAGCAGTTACTTATTTAAATATATACGAGGTCTGATCAAAAAATAACCGTTATTTTCAAATTTCGTGAGTTACGTATGTTCGATTTTCGCATGTTTTTTCTGTTATGTTGGTACACATACCTGTTATATATGTTGGCAATATCAGCCATTTTGGATTGTCAGTTTGTTTTTGACAGATAAAAAGGTTAGTCGTGTTTTGGTGTGCTCTTCGATTTTTTACTATTCGAAAAAATGGACCAAAGAAACTGTATTAAGTTTTGTGTAAAAAATGAAATTAAATGCGCAAGGACATTTTAAATGTTGACTGCGGCGTTTTGCGAGTCTACTATGAGCAGAACACAAGTTCAATTGTGGTATAACCGGTTTAAGGAAGGCCGAGAAGATGTCAATGACGATGCTCTTCCGAGCACGTCAACAACGGATGAAAACATTGAAGCAGTGAAGAAAATGATTTTGGATAATCGTCGGATCACTATCAGAGAGGTTGCTGATGATGTTGGCATATCGTTTGGCTCATGCCAAGCAATTTTTACGGATGTTTTAGGAATGAAACGTGCGGCAGCGAAGATTGTTCCAAAATTGCTAAATTTTGAGCAAAAACAACGTCGCATTGACGTCGCTCAGGAGCTGTTGAACATCGTCAACGACGATCCAGATTTCCTCAAAAAGGTCATAACTGGTGACGAATCATGGGTGTATGGCTATGACATTGAAACCAAAGCCCAATCATCCCAATGGAAGCGTCCAGAAGAGCCAAGACCGAAAAAAGCACGTCAAGTTCGGTCAAATGTGAAGGTTTTGCTCACTGTTTTCTTCGACTGCAATGGCGTGGTGCATCATGAATTCTTGCCACAAGGTCGTACGGTCAATAAAGAATACTATCTTGAAGTTATGCGCTGTTTGCGCGAAGCAATTCGTCAGAAACGCACAGAATTGTGGAAAAAACAATCATGGATTTTGCACCATGATAACGCACCAGCTCACACATCGATGCTTGTGCGTGAGTTTTTGGCCAAAAACAAAACCGTTATCATGCCTCAACCAACGTATTCACCGGACTTGGTCCCCGCTGACTTTTTCCTCTTCCCAAAACTGAAGACACCGATGAAAGGAAAGCGTTTTGCTACGATTGAGGAGATAAAAGAAAAATCGAAACAGGAGCTGTTGGTGGTACCAAAAAGCGCGTTTCAAAAGTGTTTCGAGGATTGGAAAAAACGCTGGCATAAGTGTATTATATCTGAGGGGGATTACTTTGAAGGGGACAAGATAGTTATTGATGAATAAATAAATACTTTTTGAAAAAAATTGAAAATAATGGTTATTTTTTGATCAGACCTCGTATATGGCACATTATTTATAGTAGATTAATATTCATAATTTTTAAAGAGGTTTTATTTTTTTTTATTTTTTATTACTTTTTTGTGATACAAAGGTTATAGGTATTTTTTTTAATCTAAGTTTTTAGCATTTATATTATTTTCAGTTTAAGTACAAATGTTCTTTGATAGTTTCTTAAAAATCAATGTAGTGTGTTACGTCTTGACATGTAATTAATTACTATGGAAAATATTAAAATGGTTGAAGATATTCTTTTCTAACATATTGAAATCACTTACATGACTTATTACCTTTGTATCAATTTCTTCAGCAGCATAGTCTCTTATGTATTGGTCCATTTAATTAACTTTAATTAGAACAATACACATATATTTATTTTAATGTCCTAGATTCAAGCTATATGCATACATATATATATATTTATTTAATTGATCTTTAGTAAACCTTAATCTTGTTTGTCTTCTATCCTTTTGTTCTTCTGGAAAATTCTTTATTATTTGATTCTTCTGCTTATTCTCTTCCAACACTTTTTTTAATATTGTATATTAAAACTGTTCTTCTTAAGTAACTTGAAATAATCTAGGATCTAGGTTAATTTTTATGAGTATTTGTATTTATCTCTAACGAATTTACTTACATATACATTATTTATTCGTTTAGTGTTTTTTTATTAACTAAATTAATATTATTATTATCCAAGCCCCCTGCGCCACTGTTTAAATGCACTAAATCTGTTAAAGTTGTACTTTTTTGTGCTTAGGTACCCCCCCGTCGCGAACTTATTGTACCTTAGATGCACACCCGATAACTGGCTTGCACTTATTGTTGGTAATTTTTCGTTTTCGATGCCCCGTCGGGTTGAACGGAAAAAGAGCAACTTGCTTGCTTAATCCCTACCTAGGTGGTAAGCATTGTGGCGATTGTTACCCGAAATGGCTTTGCCTAATCCCGATGGGTTATGGGGAGTAAACACCATTGTCAGATTGGCAGGTAAATGAGCAAAAGTATTTTGCCGCGACCAGGTGACCGACGTTGCGAAAAAAATTGATTATATCGAGGAAGAATCAAAGAAGAACGACATAAATTAACTAGACACGTGGATTCGTACTTTTAAAACAGGAAAAATGGTGCGGTATTGAAGTTTTAGAGCTCCTGGATAACTAATACTCAAAAGGACTAAATTAAAGTCTATTTTAAATGCATAAATTAGAGAACACCTAAATAAATTTAATTTATTACCTATAGAACCATCTGGAGTTGGTAATGGACATAGTTGCGCCGCTGCCTTTGCTGATTTAGTTGATGATTTAAATCAGGTTGTAGATATCAAAGCTTTTGATATATTAAGTTGTTAAATCACTCATTATTCGCGTTTTTTGATACATTTTCCTATTTAATAGCTCTACAAACTGGTTTTTACTAATTTATGCTTGGTTGTCTGTAGAGCAAGATAATAGGATTTTCAGATAGGATTTTCAGATTGAATTTTAAGAGAAAAAGGTTTTGTTAAATAACTTGACTATCGTTTCAACCATGAAGAAGTCATTAAATTCCTCTTTAAAAGCTCTACAAAATGGCCTTTAAAAAGGCACCGCTGAGTTATCCGTAAGGCCAGAAAATAGGATTTTCAGATCAAATTTGGGGAAATTTTAACAGAAACAAGTGTTTTTGTTAAATAACTATCGTTTAAACTATGAGAAGTGGTTTGCATCGTTGAATTCCTCTTATCAAAGAGTACAAATAGGTGAAAACAAGTCAATTTTTTTTTATTATAACTAGGAATTCCTCAAGGCAGTATCTTTGGTCCACTATTATTCATTATGTATACTAGCAACTTTCAATATTTCCTAAACGATCACCTGTATGCTGATGATACACAATTATACTTTTCTTTTCAATATAAAAATTTTGCAGAATCTTCTAATTTAATTAATAGTAATTCAAAAAATGTATCTAAAACCTCATCCCATATCCTACTAAAATTAGATCAATTTTTATCGCTTGCTCTACTGTAAGATGCGGTCAAAAAGAATCTGAAATTATTTCTTATAATAGCAATATAAAAAGTTTATGACTCATTTTTGATTTAAGATTCAGAGACTAGACTGTCATATTTTGGACTAAAAGCATTTGAGTTCGTGATTATGCTTATAGATAAATTAAATATAAATAAGTCTAGGTTTATTTGAAGATATATTTGAAGATTTTACTCTTCCTTCTCAAATTTTCTATATCTTTAAATTCCTCAATGTGATTAGACCATTTGCGTTACATTTTCGTTTATTACTTCATAAGCCAATATCTACCATTCCTTCTATTGTTTTCTCTATCTTTATATAATAGAAGGAATAGTGAATCCAGAATGTTGTTCGATCATGTATTTATTACTTAATTTTCGTTTATTCAGTGCACTGTTTATATATTGTTAAAAAATTTTAATTCTACACTTTAATCACAGTTAAAAGATATGTCAAACTTGAGAATGTATAATTATTTATTTTCTGTACCAATTACAAAATCAAAATGACCGATATTATCGGAAAAACAGGAGTTTCCAAACTTTTCTTTCACTCTATATGTGCCAATTATTGTAGAGAACTCCTATGTCACAAGTAGGTGAATTGTGCAATTTTAAAAACAAATAATTAACTCACATATCAAAAATAACAATTATTTCTAAATTTTTAAGTAGTTATATTCAACATTTTTTAAAGTGCTCCGTTAAATCCCATCCTATAATTACCCCTTTCGGTTTTTTCATCCCTTAGGGCACGCTACAATTAACATAGCTGCACTCTATTGTTGGTATTTTAATTATATTTTTAATTGTTGTCGGGGTCCTGTAATTACAGGTTACCGTAGTCAGTGATTTATGTATTTTTGTTCTGCTGATGATTTTTTGGATTTTAAAAGTTTTGGTGAAATAATGATTGCATAAAGATAAAAAATATATTGAATTTAGTTAATATATTTTATTATAAATATCAAAAAAGAAGAATATCATTTGCTTTTAGAAAATATATGCTATAGATTCTACAAGATTACTAAATTACTAGGTAGTTTTTGAAACTATTTAATTTTAGTATATTTTATAATCATTTAGAGTTGAAAAGAATGTATAATACAAGTAAATTTTGTTCTTAAAGTTCCTATCCTCTATTATTTTTAATTTCTTTTGGATAATGGTTATAAAGTCGAATACTTTAATATTTTGTTCTATCTATGCTTTGGTATACAGAGCTATTCAGAATGTCTTGTTTTGTAATAATGATGACTAGCTAGTTTTGTAAATAACTATGAAATTCGATATTTGGAAAAACTTTAGAAAATATACTTAAAATTCATAGAGGGTGAAATAATTTGATTGGTTTCAGCACAATTATATACAGGAATAATAGAAGCTATTTTTAAAGTGATTGAAACTTACCATAAAAAACTGACAGATTGATAAAGTTCCAGTACTTTCTTCTTTAAATTTTTAAAATTAATTATTTCATTTTTAACAACTAGGTATAAGAAAAATGGAGATTTTGAAAAATTAGGAACTGTATAATTTTGTGATCTAGTAGTAAAAATTGAAGCTCAGCTCATTTATATAGGGTAATTCAGTCTGTATCACTCTAAAATACCACATAGTGCTAATTTTGTTTGTATTATTTTATTTTCAAAAATCAAATTAACTTTTTATAAGCTATGCTATATGATTTTTATTGTGAGTTCTGTTAATTCTTTCACTTACCTTCTTAATTTTTTTTAATTATGTTTTTTAAGTAACAAGATTTATTATCAAAAAAATATCAAAATTTATCTTTTTTTTTGTTATTTTAACCACAATTTGATTTTAATTGTTATTCTTATTATAGGTACTCTTCACATAGTAGTTTCTGAAGAGTATTATAGGTTTACTTTCAAATAACCAAAATTTTTAATATTGGTATAATTTAAAAAATGTTTGTATCAAAATCCTTCACAACAAATTTCCGATGTTACGTTTTTTGTTAGCACAATAGGTCAAAAACTTTCAAAAATTTCAAGAAAAATCAAGAGGACAAAGCCTATTATTGGTTTTAAAAAAAGCTGATTAAAAATGGGCGGGTTAAGATTGGTTGAAATAAAAAAAAAATCATAAATCAAAATAGAAAAATTATATCAACTTGAAATTTTTAGCAAAAATCCAGTTTTATAAAGGGGAGAAGCTTTTTTAATAAAAAAAGATATGATTAAAAATGGAGGGCTAAGGGGGGTTGCAATATTTAAAAAAATCTTAACTCAAAATCGAAAAATGATATCAACTTGAAAATTTTAGCAAAAACTCTATAAGGAGAGGAATTATTTTGATATAAAAAAAAAATTAATTAAAAATGGGAGGTTAAAAGGGGTTAAAATTAAAAACATTATGAATCAAAAACAAAAAGCGATATCAACAAGATATTTTTAGTAAAAAATGAAACTCTAGAAGGGAATGAAGTCTATTAATTCTAAAAAAGAATCTAAATAAATATATGGGGGATAAAAAGGGTTAAAATATTGAAAAAATCTTATTAAAATAGAGTATAATATAGAATGCCAAGCATTTTATATCTTTATTCTAGTTTTATAAAATACATTACTTATTAAACATAGATCAAATTTTAATTTTTTAATTAATAAATTTTAATGGAAATAAGAAAATAATAAAATTATTTATAAGCATTATTTATTTTAGATTTTAGGTCTGCATTAAATATTAAACTACTTCTCCTACTAAATCCTAAACTTCCTATATATAAAAACAAAATAGGTCCGAAAACTGAACCTTGCGGCGCACCAATTTTTTTACCATTTTCGATGATATTTTGATATAAAAACGTATCTAACGACTTACTCGATGCTATTTTAGTATAAAAATATGGCTGACTTACCTGTTTTGAAAAAACGGCTATATCTTCGTTAAATGACTCCGAAGAACACACGTCTCCCCCCGCTACTCCCGGTTCTCTAGGTGTACATGTCGCTAATTCGCATTTTTCGAATATTAATGCCAACAGAGGAAATAGGGGATGTCTGAAACAAAATATAATCGATTTATTATTGCTCTTACGTTTTATAGAAATAGTTTAAAAGGTTCTCACAATAAAAAAGAGGCATAGGAAACAATTAGTTTTGCAGAAAAATATTGCGTATATTTTTGCAGTTAATGAAAATGCTTTTAATGCTTTGTATGGTAAAGTATGAGTTCTACGTAAAAACGGTTAATTTTACTTTCTTTTTGATTAAAATTTTTTGCTTTAAAGTTTATTTTTACTGAGATATAGTTCGTTATTAAACAAATCTTTTTTAGGTATTACAAAGTGTCAAAATCGTACTTTACAAAATGTTTGTAATAACCAATTTTAATGTGTGTTGAAAAAACAACTACATATTTACAAAGTTTGCATCACTGTATCTCAGTAAATATTAATAATTCTGAAAAAATGACTATTACAAAATATATAAAATTAAATAGTCTACAAAAAGGGTAATAACAATTTTAACCGTAGATCAAACAATTTAAGACCAAAAAAAACATTATGCGTATAAAAAATACCGGTCGTAAATTCGATATCGTTTTCCTGACTGGAAAAAAATACCGCGTTGAATTTTTCCAATGCAATCGATGATGGCACAGAACTGTTATATTCAGGTGAACACTTTTTAAAAACATTATAGTATATGGAGGCCATAAATTATGACCGTCAATAAACTGTCACTGGCATTTATGCAGCGGTATTCATTTGTTTTATTGCCTTTGAATAAACGTTGAAACGAGGAACAGCTGATCGAAAGTATGCAGAAAAATGCTGATCCGCGTATACATTTTTTTACCCGGGTGCTAATTTGATGGACATAATTTACTAAATCGAACTGGGGTGTATTTTATGTTTCTATGATTTACGAAACAAATTTGTTTTTTAAATTGTTGATATTGGATTAATAAATAGTAATATTATAAAATACGGTGTAGGAGGGGAAGATATCTCTGAGCAAAAAATAGAACGTGGGTGGGATCATCAGATAAACAAATGAATAATAACGGTCTGGATCTGTTAGAAACTTTTTCTTTCTCCTTGGTCTCTGATGTGATTCGTCAAAATTTTCTTACAACTGTCATCAAGCACTATAGTCTATTTTTATGTATGAGAGAGTAATAAAACAGCATTTCTAATGCAAAACTTAGTACGGTCATTTTAAATATTTTTACAGAATAATCTAAATATTTCCTAAAATTGTAATAAATGTACCTGAGCTATTACAAGATTTGGGTCTTTTATTGGTCCTTTATAAACATAAGCTGTACAGAACAATAGAAAAAAGTTTGGACAGGCCAAAAGCCCTGTGTATTAAAGATTACATAGCCGTATCTTAACCAAAATTTCAATTAGAAAATCTTTTGAAAGAAAGACTTCGAAGGAAAGTGCATGCGTTCTTCTTTAGAAAATAATTTCCGACAGTAGACAAAGTTCTTGCCACGGTTCGAGATGATAAGGATTACCCTGAAATGAGTCGAAGCACACTATGGAAACTTTTAAAAGAAATAGGTTTTCGATGGAAAAAGCATTCCAGAAAGTCTATTTTAATAGAAAGAAGCGATATTGTAGTATGGAGAAGGACTATAAAAGAAATGAGAAACCAAAGAAGAAATATATTTTATTTAGATGAAACATGGACCAACGAGGGACATAAACCAAATAAATTTTGGCAAGATGAAACTGTTACAAGTCGAAGATAGGCTTTTTTAAATAATTTATCTACTTGTTTAAATCCACCATCAGTTAAAGGGCGCAGACTAATAATAGTACACATCGGTAGTTCAAACGGTTTTGTTAATGGTGGTTTATTGACTTTTGAATCTACTCGTACCGGTGACTACCATGAGGACATGAATGCTGATGTCTTTAAAGAGTGGTTCGAACAAATTATAGATCTTCTTCCTCAGAACTGTATAATAGTAATGGATAATGCAAGTTGTCACTCGAGACTTATAGAAAAAATGCCCACAACCAAGTGGTTAAAAAAAGATTTACAGAATTGGCTAAATTCAAAGAATATTAAGTTCCATCCCGGTTCTGTGAGAAAAGAACTGTATCATTTGTGTTCCCTTCATAAAGAGAAATTCAAAAAATATGAAATTGATGAAATTGAAAAAAATCGTGGGATGACGGTGGTTAGATCACCACCATATCATTGCGAAGTAAACCCGATTGAACTGATATGGGCACAGATAAAGGGAGAAGTTTCAAGAAAAAATAATTCTTTTAAAATGAATGATGTTAAACAGTTGTTTTTGGAGGCTGTAAATAATGTGAAGCCTGAAAACTGGGAAAAGGCAGTAAATCATACGATTAAAGAAGAAGAGAAAATGTGGAAGATGGACAATATTACTGATGAAATGATCGAGCCACTCATTGTAAATATTGGTTGCGACAGTTCATCTTCTGATTTCAATTCTGATTTGGATTTGTAGGTAAGAAGTAGTTTTTATATTAAAATTATTATTTACGAACATAACGTTGTTAAAAGTCAAAGTTTAAACCCTTATACCTACATAACTCGTTTGACACAATGTTCTTAACATACCTTGTGGAAAAATAAAACATTTTAGAAAAAATTGCACTTTTTTACCTTTAGCTGTTTAGAAGTTATAAGCAGTTTAATTAGGTGAAAATATAAGTGTAATATAAGGAATAACTTCAAAAAATATTTTAACTGTCTACTAAAAGAAGTGGTACGCCTATGGATTACGAACGCTTTATTATTTTAATACTCTCTCATATATAAAAATAGACTATAGGATATTTTTCTGGTATTTGATAAAACGTGGTAGGTATCAGATGTCCTGTAAAAGTAAATTTAACCCTAATCTGTGGTATAATGGAATCACAAATAGGATATATCTGATCTATAGTCAGATATATCCTATTTGTGTTCTGTTCTGATTTTTGTTTAGGTATTATGGATTTTTTTAAAATAAGTGATTTCACTGTTTTCATTGTGTAATAAATTTTTTTGTGAATAATTTGACTAGTCTAGCCTAATATAGATAACAGACATCAGTTGATTTAAATTTTCATACTCATGTATTGTTAATGATATATTAAATCACTAGGGCGGTAAAGTTATACCTTACTAAAACTAAAATGTTATTTAAATTTCTCATAAAATATAGACAAGCATCTTATGGATATAAAAAAAATAGAAAGGTTTTAAAACTTGTAAAGGGAGCAAACAACAAATTATTGCATAATTTAAGATAATATTTTAAAGTAAACAAAGTACAAACCTAATCACATTTATACATTAGTGGAAAAAATTAAGGGATAAAAAAAATCTCGACTTTTGCGATTTTTCGAGTGGCTGTATCTTTGGTAAAAATGGTCGTACTTGAATTAAATTTTGTAGGGCTTTCGGGGATAATGGCTTGCAAGATGCACACTCAACATTATTCATTTTCCCAATATTTTCAATGTGGCACGTGATTTTCTAAAAAACCTCAAAAAGACTTGTTTTCCGTAATTCTTCAAAGTCCTGCTAGGGACGAAAAAAATTTTTCTCGTGAAAGAACATGCCAGAATCTGATAGAGAATGAATCCAGGTTTCCGAAACTCCCCTTCTATTTTCTGAGCGTCCATTGGTTTCTGAGATATTGACGCATTTTCCTTCATTTTCTGATAACTCAGCAAGGAAGGGTCATCTCGAGTCCATCGAAAAAAGGAATTGAAGCTAACTGAACCACCTATCCAATGCATATAGTGGTTATGTCTAGAACATTTTTTTTAAGTCCGTACACTAAAAATAAAAAAAAAATTTAAAAATTTTCTATCCATCAGGATTTTGTACTTCAAATTGCTTTTTTTTTTCTTTCACGTACGACCATTTTTACCAAAGATACAGCCACTCGAAAAATCGCAAAAATCGAGATATTTGTTTTGATCCCTTAATTTTTTCCACTAGTGGTATTAACAACTATGACAGCTCGGAAAATTCAAATTTAAAAACGTATAATTTTCATAGAAACCTTTTATCTTACATAAACACTGCAATAATAATTCATCAACTATTGCAGACCCCACGTGTGAAAATGAACCAAATATACCTAGACTCGCTCAGGTCTATTTATCAATTCACTAATCCCCCGTTTCTACAGCTTTATCCAACATTAACTGCTTTTATAAAGTACTAAACACTTTTGGCATGACTATATTTGATATTAAAGCAATAAAAGTTGTATAAAAATCAAGATGATAGACCATAAACTTTACGACAGATAACAGGGGCATAATTGATCTCTCGTTGCGCGCTCTCCATTCAGTCTAGAAAGAGACGGAACAACAGCTGCAGTCTGTTTTAGAGACGTATTAAAATTTGAAAGTGGGGCAATTTTTGTAACAATTTCGGGAATGGGTGCTGGTTCTCGAATACGCTTGTTCTGACGGTCGTAAAATATATATAAAATTCGGATAGAGAGGGTCATATAAAGTTTTATGACTCTTACGAGTATTTTTTTTATTATTATTTTCTTGGCCTTTTTTGCTAGATTATGACGAAATACTTGTTGAGTTTTAGAAGTTAATGAAATTTTTCTACTACCGTTCTTAAAATACTATCATTTTGCACGCTACAGAGTTCGTACTAGTGCGTAAAGAGTGTTTATTTACGCACTGAGTGCGTAAAGAAAATTATCAAATTGGAGTGTATTGACCTCACTAGTGCGTAAAGAAATATACAGTCTCTTCGCTATACTTACGCGGCTTTCGGATTAACAAAATTATGCAAATTAGTCATTGACAACCAGTTCCAATAAGCCTGTTCCCAAGAAGTTAGGTAAAATTGCCCTAATGATCAGATTTAAATTAAAATAACATTAGGGTAGGTACTAAATTTGTTACAAATATTGCAGTTGAATTGATTCTTTGCAAGTGTTGACATTGTATGTACATTGTAAATTTAGTGGAAATTTTAAAAATGCCTAGACGTGTGTTAGATGTAGATAGTCTTATTTGTAGTGTACATAAGTATTTTACGGATGAAAAAGAAAATGGCGGTCCTTTAAAATCGGTAATGTCTGTACAACAACGCGTATGCGATGCTCTAGGAATTAGTGTAACCAAATTAAGAGGAGTATTACAAAATCACAATAGTGAACTGCCGAAAGAAGATCACCGCAAAACTCGCCCATCATTGAAAACGAAAGATATTCCAGATGGTAAGAAATTTGAAATTCGTGATACCATTTATCGAATGAGGGCCAACAAGGAACATGTGACCTTAAATACAATTCTCTCGGAATTAATAGATAGAAAATTTGGCGACATTGGCAGAACAAGTCTATACATAACTTGAGTTTCAAATTTCAAAAGGAGGATAACAGAAAGGCCCTTTGTGAAAGAAGTGCACAAGAGAATTAACTTTCTAAGAAAATATTCTAAATTTAAAGAAGAAGGGGCCAATTTTATATATTTGGACGAAACATGGATATTTTCTAGGGGTGCAACCAAGAGAATATGGCAAGATGATAACGTAAAGTCCATCAAACATACCGATGGAGAAGGGAAGCGACACATAATTTTACATGCAGGAGGGAAATCGGGTTTTATAGAAGGTGCTGATTTAATATTTTCATCTAAATCAAAATCCAGTGACTATCACGATAATATGAACACAGAAATGTTTGTAAAATGGTTGCATGAAAAACTTCTCCCAGATTTAGGTGAGCCCAGCGTAATTATTTTAGACAATGCACCTTACCATTCTGAAGTATTAAACAAAAGTCCAACGAATTCTTGGACTGTTGATAAAATTAAAGAATGGTTGATAAAGGAACTTATATCATTTCCTCAATATATATTATAATCAGAATTATTACGCTTGGCAAATATACACACAAAACCGAAAACCTTTGTTGTGGATCAGATTATTGAAAGTTACGGTCATCAAATTTTACGTCTGCCACCGTATCATTGCCAGTTTAATCCCATCGAATATATATGGGAAATAGCAAAACAATATTATGACAACCATATTGGGCCTAATGGTTATAGTGACGACGCAGTTCGGTAAACCTGGCGAAAAGCACTTTCAATTGCAACTCCAGAAGTGTGGCGGAACTGTATATCCAAGTGCGAGAAACTAATAGAAGTTTGGCCCAGCAAACATTTTCTATAACGTTAGTTATAACTCGACTTTGTTAAAGACGAATTTACTTATTGAGGTAATTATTACGTAAAATTGACTAGAAATATATACCTCTAATGTAAATTTACCAAACGGTTTTAATTTATATTTAAATTTAAGTAAATTATACCAAGAAATCTACCTTTTACACAAATCTGCTTAAAAGTAACTTTAACCATATCAGCAAGGGAAAAACTACTAAAAAAAATAACCAACAATTACTTCAAAGTTAAATTTTTTTTGTAGTAAAATTAGGTGCCATATTTAGGTAATATCTACCTTTTTGGCAACTAAAAATCGTCTTTATAGTAGAATATCCAACTAGGTAGATTTGGTTAAAAATTCTACCTAATTTTATGCCTCCATAATAACCTATTTGGCCGCTTTTATTTACTCTCCTTTAATAATAATAATAATAATAATAATAATTTTTATTGCTTATCAACTTATACAAAGTTACAGCAAGAGTTTGAGTGTAGTCACAGTAACATAAACATAATTCAAATTGAGCTAAAAGTAAAGTAAAAAAAAAAAAAAATATATTAAATAATCATAGAATACTAGAATACATTATTCGTTCAAAATAAATGATCTCAATTTTAATATGTTACAAATATATGAGTAAATATACTTAGCATCATTGATGGTCAAATTTTCTAGTGTTGCAATAAGAGCATTTATATTTTCAAGTGATTGAATTTTAGGCTTCATAACATTGTAAATCGGACATTCAAAAAGAATATGTAAAAGAGTTTCGTTTTCCGCCTTAATACACACTGTACATATACTTTTGGGATCTATTGTGTACAAAATGTTATTTACAGTGAATTTCTCTCCTTTAAAGTAATATTAGGTCGAGATCATAGAAAAATTCTACCTGTTTATCTACCTAATTTCAACCAAATAGTCGAATACTCATTTAGTTGACCTATAAGTCATCTTGAAGAAATATTTATTAACTTTGTTGTAGCAATTACCTGAAAAATCTACCACAAAGTAAATTCGACTAAAAACCACCAATTTAAAAAGAGTCATACATGACCTATTTGTAAAATTTATATTATTTAGGTTATTTTAACAATTAGGTTGTTCATAACATGAATAGGTGAGTTCGAATACCTCCGCGGATTCTTTTTTTTTTTTTTAATAAATGTAAAAATGTAACAATAGACCATCATCTCATAATTTTATTAGTATGGATCTGCATTTTTTGTTAAAAATATTTGGGTTATTTAATGCTGTATTATTTATTGTATTATTTCAATGAATAACTGGTCTACTGTTGATTTTTTATTTAAATCGCACATT
Organism: Psylliodes chrysocephalus; assembly: GCA_927349885.1. NCBI lineage: Eukaryota > Metazoa > Arthropoda > Insecta > Coleoptera > Chrysomelidae > Psylliodes > Psylliodes chrysocephalus. The sequence continues at coordinate 86,066,438 of OV651817.1, forward strand.
TATTAAGAAAAAATTGGTATTATCAGGATATATGAAGCGTTGACTAAAAATAGCGTTTACCATCAAAACATCGTAGTCGCTGTATAAAAGACAAAACAAAAAAATAAAAACAAACGAAACCGTATTGACCCTAGCGTTTTATTTTAGTCATTTCGTCGATAAAGACTCGGTAGTCATGCGTAGTGGTAGGCCCGTTGTTGTTATCAGAATCAGTGGCGGGGTAATATAAAATTACAAGAAATTCTAAGAATTTATGATGGAAACAAATATGGATAAGTGATAATGATTTTACGAAAAAACAATAAATAAGAATAAATTTAGATAAAAAATTACGAAAACATTGATTTAAAAAACAATATTGTTCACCGGTGGTAATAATGACACATCTCAAAAATAGTAATGTTGAAGTAAATTGAGTTTAAACATGTTGTTGATTATTTTTTTATCAATCTTGATAGATTATAAATAGTAATTTGAAATTTTTAGATTATAATTCCATATTTTATTGTTTTAATTTTACTTTGATAAGATGCGCCATTGTTGATGCAACCATAAGTTACACTTTTTATTAATTACAGGTTATACTGATTTAATTATAAATATGTCACTATTTTTTGGCACTGGAATACTAAATCAAACAAATAAAATGTTAAGACTATAGTGGCATATTTAAAAATGTGTCACTGTTTTCGGTACTTGGATACTAAATAAATTTGTAAAACCTTCTCTAACATAGTAGGTGGCATCTGATTGGTGCAGTTAAAATACAATCACTTATTGTGATGTTTTAATGATATTTTGAAAAATATCTCACTCACCGGCAATAATTGTTATGGAGAAAATCAGTATGAAATTTTAGACATTTTAATTTTTAAGTCTCAAAAATGTAATTTGAATAACATCAGTGAGTTTTTGTGTACTAAATTTTTGTATGTGTTAAGTTAACTTTGTATTTTCAGAAAAACTGACATTTGAAAGATGTGTCATTATTGTTAAATGAAAGTGACATACACACTATGTAAAAACGCAGCTATTAACAGTACTTGCATATTTTACCGAAAAAAACAAAGCCATTTGGGTCAGTATAGTTCAAACACCACGACAGTCAGACAAAACACTCACTTTCACATGCATAACTAAAAATATGCTGTTGATGGAGCATATGAACATCTTAGTCTTGTTGGATGAAACATAAAATTTCAAATAGAATGCAAGTATTTTAAAGAAATTTGTATTATTTTGAGTTGTGTCATTATTATTACCAGTGAGCGATATGTCAACTAAAATTGTGCAGGCCTTGTTCGAAAAAAATTATTAAATTTAAGTTTGACGTTAAATTTTTCTGTTTTTCGAAATTTTTATTTGTGTCACTATTGCTCTCTAGGAACTGAGTAACAAATAGACCGAGATAATAACAAATCTCCGTCATTATTTAGAAACATTTTTGTTCATCTTTAGGCTGTCAAAATATTATGATATAATGAAATAAGTGAATTTCCTATGACACTACAGTTGAGAAGCTTCATTGTCCTTTATATCTTACGCATTAATCGATTTCTGGTTACTATCAATATTGAGGTTATGTAACTTTATCGATTGCTCGTTAATAAGAGAAGAAATTTCTTCATAATTAAGCCGTATCGTATCAAGTTGACATAGCTAGGAAGAATGTTGTCGCAATATCAGTAAAACGTCTATAGCGAACGGTACGATTTTAATTGATAAAAAATCGTCAGTGTGTAAATAACGCACATATATACATAACTTTATTAACGTATTAGTCATAGTTGAATTAACCCAATTATCGCTTGTACTGGTATAGGTAGTGCAGGCAGGAAATAGCGCCTAGTTTTTTTGGTATTGCTTTATTATTTTTGTAGCGGTGACCTTTGTGGCTAATTAGTACACTTTCGTTTGTTTGTTTTTTTGGTGAAAATTCCCGTTACGTGAAACTGGTCGTTAAAAATACGCATTAAGCGACAGACTGGAACAATTATGCCGTGATTTTTGCTTTAAAATTGTTTCCCAGTCTGGTTTCTTATCAGTAAAGTTATCGAGTCCAAAAATCTTCTAATGCTTATCTTTTTCATATTTTTTACGTTATGATAACACTGTTGCATAAGTAAGAAGGCTTACAAGAATCACTTTGTCCAGGTTCTGTCAAGAACATCAATCCACGTCCTGTGGCAGTTTGAAGGTCTTGCTAGATAGGCTTAAATCTAATCTAATAGTAGACAACAATGATCTTGTAGGTCTATTCGCAAAATTAGTTTAGTTTTTCTCAAAAGAAATTCAAATTTCCTAACTCCAGCTTCTGTATAGTTTGTGATTTTAATCTACACGTTAAATGGTCTCAAGATACTTTTTGTTCTATTGCTATCTCAGATCCAAGCCAAGGATTGACAATAATTGAAAGAGAATCTATTTTAACTATTAACAATATCTGTTTTTATCATAATCTCTTTCAAAAAACAACACTTATAACACAGAGAATTCGTTACTTGATCTTGATTTTGTCCATGAAGTAGATTGCAAAGTTGGTATGGCTATCGAAGAGCTAGTGGTCTCCGACAAGCCAAAGACAAGAATCATATACTCAGAAAGCCAAGCGACGTTAAAAGCACTCAGTTCCATGCAGGTACACTCAAAGCTTGTGTGGGGCTGTTTGGAAGCCCTAACAGAGCTGGGTAGTCAAAACAGACTAACTTTAGCCTGGGTACCAGGTCACAGAGGACATAAGGGCAATGAAGAAGATGATTTACTAGCCCGATAAGGAGCCTTAAATGTTCTTATTGTTCCAGAACCCTTATGTGGTGGAATAAAAACAACTATCAGAACATGTACAAAGTAGTGAATGGTGAAAAAACTCACCAGGACAGATTCCTTACACTTAGAGAAGAAAAACCAAGGGCAACAACTAGCTATACCGGAGAACTACTTCCCAGTCTATGGAGTCTACTATGGAATCTACTACAAAAGACCGAATTAGACAAGGTACTCTAAACAACGATTAAAGGATATTCACAATAGATCTGAAAAGGTCGAGGTGGGAAAGGTCACATATCCCACAGTTCTAATCTAAATCTAATCTAATCTAGTTATTAGTGTTAACCGTAATCACAAGTACGTAGATAACAGCTTAGTAGCAGAAGGTTACTACTATGACTTCAAATCAGCAAACTGTATCGGAATTTATAACTATCTATTAGAATTTTTTTGGGAATCAATTGCTTGACAACAAAATCCTTGATGAAATGGTTAATATTTTGTATGCTTTATATAGCACTATAGACAGCTCTGTTCCTATTTGAAGTCCACAGACAATAAAAAACTACTCATCTACCCCAAGATTATAAAGAATTTGCTAGACTTAGAGCCTATTCTAAAACTTATGAGAAATACTGAGCAGATTCTACATAGCAACCTCAAAAATTTTTGGAACTTTGTAAACTCTAAAAGAAATAATATTTCAATTCCCAACATATTTATTTATAATAGCAGATCTAGTCCTGATGTCATTGTCTTTTGGTTTGTAAAGGCGAGTTCGGTCAGTCAGGGGCTGGAGCGGGACAAATTTTAGGGTGCTTTTAAATGACATTTAAGCGTGTTAAACTGTCACTAATCGGACTAAACCGAACGCTAAAAGAGTCGTTTGGAGTTAAAAGTGTTAAAGGAGTTAAAGGAACGTGGCAAACCGAACGCAATGTAAGTTGTAGTAGGTGGGAGATACCTGTTAAGTTCGGGGTATCTCAGGGGTCACACCTTGGTCCCATTCTTTTCAATTTGATTATTAATGACATCGTCACCTGCTTTAAATTCTCCCAATTCTTAATATTTGCGGATGATTTAAAATTTTCTACATCCGTTCTTATCGCATTAATATTAATTTTTTTATATCATAATTCTTTATAATATCGTATTAAACTGTATCCCCAATATTCTTCAATACATTTCCTGGTTACATTTAGTAAAACAACTTTTTTCTTTTTTAAATTGAACCGTTTTAAAATTCCCTTTAAATCCCCTAAAGCTTACGAGACCCGTCTGGGGGGTCTGACGAACTTATCTCCGAAAAATAATTTTATATAAATACCAACCAGAGAGTGGTATTGACCTAGCTAGGACCCATGTGCTGGAATAAGGCCTCATCTGTGCCTCAGATATTAATTTACTCACAAAAAGCTGCATGCACACACAACGAATTCCCCAAATGGATAACGGGGGCTTATGTTTTTGTTGAAAATGGGATGTCGATTGACAGTGGCGTAACATTTCCTCTAAATAAAAAAATTGGGAGGATATGTAATTGATAATAACTGAAATAGACGCAAGTAACGGTTAATATTTATAAACAAATTTAAATTTATGTAATTTGGCTCATATATTCAAAAAAAAGTATAATATACTGTGAGCTAGTTAAAAAATCAAGTATTTATCATTTAGACTTGATAACACATATCCTGCACAAAAAATTAATCATGAATTGGTATTAAATCAATTTGACTTTCAATTTAATATACTCTCTCATTTTACTAGCTCAAATTCAATTATTTGTTCTGAATATTCGCACAAGAAATAAAGGAGAAATTGGAAAAACATTGCTTGTACTGGTCTAATATTTATTATGTGTCACAACTTTGATATTATTATCGAATTATATCACCCTGTATATGTACTCATTATTAATTCTGAACGGACCGCACTGAACAAACGCATGGCAGTCCATTGTTGACATTAAAGAAATGAATGAATATCGTTACCCGGGAGAACAATAATCTCCATACAGCTAAAACTGGCCATTAAGATAATTTTTATATTTTATTGGTTTGTAAACACAACATTTACTGACCTATTATTCAAATTTCCAAAACATATTAACGTTGTTTGACACTTTCAATTAAAATTATGATTTAATGCTCCGGCATTATTATTTTCTCCATTTTTAAGTGTTTGTTATGTTTCGTTTGTTTTCCTAAATTGTACGTGATCGAGCGTAGTCAGTAGTTTCTTGATTATAATTTCTTTAATATCCATAAAGGGTTTTTATCGATAAGAATTAATAACATGAACTTTAAATCCCTAAGAATCCATTTAATTAATATGAAAGAAAAATTCTAATAGTGTTAAATCCGTAACATATGACGGACGGTTTAATATCTTAGCAGCATTATTAAGTTCAGTTTTTTTATTATTGTGGAGCAGATTAGTGCAGACTATCATTCACGAGGCATCCTAGAATGACCTGAATATAACTCAATGAGACTTGAATACGATTCAATGAAACTTGAGTATAACTTTAATGACGTAAGTGTGTCTCAATGAGACTTGAGAATGATTCAATGAAACTTGAATAAAACTCAATGGAAATAAATGAAATTTTTGAGTATGATTAAATGATTGGTTAGCATAACTCAATGAGACTTTAGTACAACTCAATGTGACTTAAGTATGACTTTATTGTCACTTAATGACATATTCTTGAAAGCGCAGAATCGAGTTTTTCTATATACACATGAAAGATATAAGAAAGGCAAATATTAACTAAAAATTATATATAGACTCTAGTACTTTTAAATATACTTTAAATTTAGTACTTTCAATGTTGCTCAGCAGATCATTGTACCCTATCTTTATCGGTACATCCTTTGCTAAAATAATGACCTGATGATACCTGAGTATGAGTTACTAAGACTTGAATACGATTCAATGAAACTTGAATATAACTCAACATGATTCAATGAGATTTGAGTATGATTCAATGAGACTTGAGTATGATTTGATCAAACGTGAGTATAGCTTAATGAGACCAAAGAATGAGCCAATTAAACTTTTGAGTATGACTCAATGAAACTTTAGCATTACTCAATGAAACTTTAGTATGACTCAATGTGACTTGAATATAACTTACTATGACTTGAATATGACTCAAAGTGACTTGAGTATGACATTAATGATAGTTAATGACACACCGTTGAGAATGTAGAATCAAATTTATATAAAAATAGCATGAAAGACATAATAAAGGCAAATAGTAACAAATAATTATATACTGGGTACTCAGTCTTTAGTACTATTACATAGACTATACTTCAAATTTATTACATTCAATGATGTTAATGTTGCGGAGCAAATCAGTGTACCCTATCACTCTCGGCACATAATTTGCTAAAACAATGACCCAATAAGATCTGAGTATGACTCAATGAGACTTGAGTATTCGATTGAACTTGAATAAAAAGTAGTGTGATTAGAGACCTGAGTATGATTTATTAAGACCTTAGTATGATTTAATGAATGTTTAGCATACCTCAATGACACTTTAGTACAACTCAATGTGACTTGAGTATGACTTTAATGTCACTTAATAACATACTTCTGAAAGGGACGAATCAAGTTTTTCTATAATCATACGCATGAAAGATATAAAAAGGCAAATATTTACTAAAAATTATCTATAGTCCTCTAGTTCTTTTAAATAGACTAGACTTTAACTTTATTAAATTTAGTACTTTCAATGTTGCTCAGCCGATCAGTGTATAGTATAATTCTCAGTACATCATTTACTAAAACAATAACCTGATGGTACCTGAATATGAGTCAATGTGACTTAAATACGATTCAATGAAACTTGAATATAACTCAATATGATTCAATGAGATCTGAGTATGATTCAATGAGGCTTAAGTACGATTCGATATAACTTGCTTATAGCTTAATGAGACCATATAATGAGTCAATAAAGTTTTGAGCATGACTCAATGAAACTTTAGCATGTTTAAATGAGACTTCAATATGACTCAATGTGACTTGAATATGACTTAATGTTACTTGAATATGACTCAAAGTGACTTGAGTATGACATTAATGATAGTTAATATGATATGCCGTTAAGAGTGTAGAATCAAATTTATATAAAAATATAGCATAAAAGACATAACAAAGGTAAATAGTAACAAAGAATTATATACTGGGTACTCAGTCTTTAGTACTATTACATAAAATATACTTCAAATTTATTAAATTCAATGATATCAATATTGGGAAGCAGATTAGTGTACTCTATCATTCTCAGCACATCAATTGCTAAAATAATAACCCAATGAGACCTAAGTACGACTTGAGTATTTGAACTTGAATAAAACTAAATAAAACATAGTATGATTAAAGGAGACCTGAGTATGATTAATTGAGACCTGAGTATGATTCATTAAGACCTGAGTACGATTCAATGATACCTGAAAATGACCCAATAAGACTTGAGAACGATTCAACGAAACTTGAATACAACTCACTGAGACCATAGTGTAATTGAATAAAACTTTTGAATATGAATCAATGAAACTTTAGTATGACTCAATGTTACTTAAGTATGACTTTAATGGCATACTGTTGAGAGCGTAGAATCAAGTTTTTTTATAATTATGCCATGAAACACAAAAAAATGTTATAAAATGTTTTAAAAATCTTGAATTGTCCAAAGATTTGTTTTTTTTTTAATAGCAAAATAATTTTTAATTCTTTAATAACGACAGACAATACTATTGGGTTCTAAACCAAACCTTGAGGTGTTCCCGCTGTATAAATAGAATGTATTAAATACATTTCTATAAAAAACAGGAGTAACAATTATTATTTACTTAAAAATATTTAGGAGAACGAAATTAAAACATATCTTTTAAGACAAAGAATTCAGAAACTTTTAAATTAACAGTGACGTTTCATTTTTAATTAAGTGTAGGGAAATTACACTTAATATTATACACTGAATGTTTCGTCGTACTATAGGTGGGTTACATAATAATATATATAATGTGGTAGCCGATATTTCGGGCTTATAAATTCATATCACGCTTTTATAATATAACGTTTTTTAATAAGTCCTTATCTGTAGATTGATCACATATTAATAATATTGTTACATTATAATCATGTAGCGGATCTCGGGTCGTCATGACGTCGAAAACAGTGGCGTACACCAGAAAAAAACATATTTCCCAGATATTTACGTTTTATATTCCCTATTTCGAACACAGAAAAAGAGAGAAAGAATAATAAATAATTTTAATGATCTCGGGTCGTCATGACATCAAAATCAGTGGCGTACTCCAGAAAAAACATATTTCCCAGATATATATTTCTTATATTTCCTATTTCGAATACAGAAAAAGATAGAGAAAGTAATAAACAATTTTAATATGGGTATTGTGATAGTTTTCATAGGCGTACAGTATTTCATTGCATACAGCATAAAATAATAATTTTTAATTATAAATTACCGGTCCTCCAGCCAATAATTGTTTATTTTTTTTAAATTGTATTTTTGTAAGTTATACTTCTTCCCAATGTTAAGAGGATGAATCTATACAAACACTTTTTGATTTATTAAAAATATTGTTTAATAAAAAAATATTTTCTAATTTAAATTTTACTAATAGATGTTTATTTACAAATAAAATAGATATAAATAAGAATGTCTATGAATTAAAGCAAAGAAAGGAAAAGGGCAGGTTTGATCTTAGATTTTACAAACTGTAGTTGATTATAACAAACTTCACAGAAAGAATAAAAAGCAGTTAAATTTTGATTTGCGGTATATCCGTAAAACCCCGTTGCACGCCTTTGGTGTCTCGTTAACGAAACCCCAAATTATTTTCGGCAGCCTACATTTCTTTTTTTGCGTTCTCACTTAACTAAAACCATATGGACTCCTCGGTGTGGTTCAGATTTACGATTTAAAGTCCTTTGGTGTTTGACTTAATATAAAAAAGCGTTTCTGTATGCAGTTGGAAATTTCTTGCACCTTTAAATAAACAGCCAACAGTAGTGTCGAGAGTGTTTAAATATTGATGTTAGAAGTCAATTTCGTAGTACTAGACAACCGGGAGAGTGGTCAGGTCACTTGTTTTGTGTTGTCTTTAGTCATTTCAAACATTATTGACGAGAATTAAGTGTTTAACACTTTTTAACGCTATTTAACAGGTGTTTTGTTAATATTTGAAGAAATTATATCATTATTATGATTATTAAGTACATATTTTTTGTTAGGAAACATGTTACCTACTACTGTTTTTTCTCAAAATAAATTTTATTTTTTAGATGTTTCTTATTAGAACAAAATTTTTTTCGAAACATATTTAATGGTATTTTTATATTTTCAAAAAGTTTAGACAAAAAATTACGACTCTCACTTCCTGCGCAAGCGCTGTAGTAGCGGAAACTTTAGGTTTCCGGAAAATAGGAAATTTTTCGCCTTACAACTTTATTCTGATGAAATTTTTTACCAAAATGCTTGATTTTTATGTAAAATACGAAAAACCGCAAAATATATTCATTTGCAAAAAATATATAAAGACCTAATCGATTAAACATCATTTGTTCTTCAAAAAAAGTCCAGCAAAATTTTTCATTAAAATGCTTCGTTTTTGAGAAAAACAACAAATTGAGTAAAAACGTCGAAAAATATATAAAAGAATTATTTTTTCTTGAAACTTCTCCCTTTATCTGTGCCCATATCAGTTCAATCGGGTTTACTTCGCAATGATATGGTGGTGATCTAACCACCGTCATCCCACGATTTTTTGCAATTTCATCAATTTCATATTTTTTTAATTTCTCTTTATGAAGGGAACACAAATGATACAGTTTTTTTCTCACAGAACCGGGATGGAACTTAATATTCTTTGAATTTAGCCAATTCTGTAATCTTTTTTTAACCACTTGGTTGTGGGCACTTTTTCTATAAGTCTCGAGTGACAACTTGCATTATCCATTACTATTATACAGTTCTGAGGAAGAAGATCTATAATTTGTTCGAACCACTCTTTAAAGACATCAGCATTCATGTCCTCATGGTAGTCACCGGTACGAATAGATTTAAAAGTCAATAAACCACCTTTAACAAAACCGTTTGAACTACCGATGTGTACTATTATTAGTCTGCGCCCCTTTCCTGATGGTGGATTTAAACCAGTAGATAAATTATTTAAAAAAGCATGTCTTCGACTTATAACAGTTTCATCTTGCCAAAATTTATTTGGTTTATGTCCCTCGTTGATCCATGTTTCATCTAAATAAAATATATTACTTCTTTGGTTTCTCATTTCTTTTATAGTCCTTATAGGTAATTTCTTCTCCATACTACAATATCGCTTCTTTCTATTAAAATAGACTTTCTGGAATGCTTTTTCCATAGAAAACCTATTTCTTTTAAAAGTTTCCATAGTGTGCTTCGACTCATTTCAGGGTAATCCTTATCATCTCGAACCGTGGCAAGAACTTTGTCTACTGTCGGAAATTCTTTTCTAAAGAAGAACGCATGCACTTTCCTTCGAAGTCTTTCTTTCAAAAGATTTTTTAATTGAAATTTTGGTTTTCCTGGAGCTTTACGTGCTGTTTGAAACTTGCCACATTTCTCTTCTTTAACAACTCTGTAAATCATAGATTTCCCAACACCAAGCGTACTACTAACTAATTCCACTGTGTCATCAACACTTTTACAAAATGTTTGTCTGTAAATGATTTAAAACAATTAAATATTAATGTTTTTCCATTAACTGTTAAAGGACCGATTTTTTGTCGTTTACGAGGCAATTCCAAATTTTCCATGATCACACTAGAATTCACACTGCACCTTGCAAGTTGCAACTAAACGACATTTAGTAAACTATCAAGAATACACAACTTGGACCTCCTTACTAAATGGAAAACCTATGATCGCATTTTTGGTGAAATTTGTTGGGAAGGTATTTATCTACTTATAATTCGATTACTGTAAGAAATTCTTGAAATTAAAAGAAAACAAAATTGGCAAATAGGTACTTATTGAAAATAATCTTAAGATACGGCTATGTAATCTTTAATACACAGGGCTTTTGGCCTGTCCAAACCTTTTTCTATTGTTCTGTACAGCTTATGTTTATAAAGGACCAATAAAAGACCCAAAACTTGTAATAGCTCAGGTACATTTATTACAATTTTAGGAAATATTTAGATTATTCTGTAAAAATATTTAAAATGACCGTACTAAGTTTTGTATTAGAAATGCTGTTTTAGTTACTCTCTCATACATAAAAATAGACTATAACAATGTAACATTGGAACGTACTGAAAATATCAGTGATCTTGGTATTATTTTTGATTGCCAATTAACGTTTAATAATTATATTAACCAAATACGTATACAATGAAACATCGAATATTCCATTCTATAACGTTAACTAGATCATTTACAGCTCCAAACCGATAAGCGGTCTCAGGTACGTACCTTGCAGCACTCCCCTTTTTTAAATCCCGACTTTATTTATAATTTTTTGCTAAATAAATCAAAACCTCGTACAAATTTACTACGCTTTGACCGCATGAATGAAGAGAGAGGTGTCTGTCTATCAAATCGGTCACCATTCGATATTATATTTTATGACGTGCCATTTTCTGTGTAGATAATTCACGGGTCACAGCCGTCTAGATAACTTCCAGCGACCGCCGCACTTCGCTTGTTTGCTACGCGATGCTCTTTTATTATTATTAGTTTATGGATGCACAGATGGTCTCGGGTAATCTTTCAAAAAATTCTCTCAAAGGGTCGACGGGGTTAAATGCAATCTCGGGAACTGATTTTTTTTTCGAGTATGCTTTTTACAGATAACGATTTAGTACGTTTCGATATCGTCGGGTTTATTTTAAAACGTTTAAAAAAATCGAACGTGTTTAAATCCGGTCTGCGCGGTGGCTGTAATTCGATATATTTTTTTGAAAGTCAGATTGGGTTAAGTTTATAAAAAAATCGAACAGTTAAATCTGGTCTGCGCGTTATCTGTTTTATTAGATTTAAAAAGTCACATTGGGTTAAATCAGGTGACTGCGGTGGCTCATTTTTTTTTATTTATTAGCATTTTTTAACGAAAATTCGTAAATTTTAATATCTCCCAGCCTTTTTAACATTTTAGACTATTTCTTTTTTGACGTTCTATACCCCATTTACCAGTCTTTTATCATACGTCTAATGATTTTTGTCAATTTTTACCCCCTTTTATGCTATTTTGATACTTAATTACCTTTTTTGACGTTCTATACCCCATTTACCAGTCTTTTTTCATACTTCTAATGATCTGTGTCAATTTTTACCCCTTTTTATGCTATTTTCATACTTAATTACCTCACTATATTAACTAATATTGAGTTCGCTCTTCGGTTTTGACGTTATATGGTTAATTTACTCCATTTTGATACTTATTTACCATTGTTTTTTTACTATTTTTGATCACTTATCACTTGTGAACTCAATCCAATCAAAAAACCGTAGATAACCTAAAAATCGTGCTATATCAAATCGGGTTGGCTAAGTGGTTGAAGTAGGAAATTTCGAAGGACTTACCCGTAAATAGCGTCCTTATCTCTCTTCCCCACGTCAGGGACGGCTCCGCCCATGACGTGGTTGGCCGTAGGATTGACATGGTTGGAGTGATAGGGGTGCATGGCGTGATTCAGGTGGGGGGAGTGGTGCAGACCTGGTAAGCTGGGTCGGTGGGCCACGTGCGGTTCGTACATGCCCCCGGTCGCCCCATCCATATACCCCGGATGGATACCATCGTCGTACTGAAAAAAGAAAATTCAAAATTATAAATTAGATAATCAAAATTTGTATTATTTTTTAATAATAATCATTATTACCGCTAATGAGGTATCATCAGTGTAAAATACTAATATTTTAGAACTAATATTCTCAGGTACATCATTTATGAATGATAAAATAATAAGCGGTACCAGGAAAAACCTTTGAGGGACTCCCATATTGAAATCATATGATTTAGATAATAAATTCTTGATTTTGACTGAGATTTTTCTTTTACTGAGGAATTTAGGTATACAATTGAACAAAAATCCTCTAAATCCTATATTGTGAAGTCAGATATTTATATGGAATGAAAAGGAATCAATTTGGGTTCAAATATACATTAATAAGGGCCAATTTCATAATTGAACCCTAAAAACAGAATTACCTGAAGGATGCTTTCATTTAAAGTTCAATTTGAATTCTCTTTTAAGAAAAGAATATCTTTAATAAAATAGCCAACAATAATGGGGCTCAAATTCGAGTCCTGAGGAACTCCATTCAATACATAACATGTCATATAATGGATGTTCTTACTTTTACTGAAACAGCTTTAACAAAATTTGATATTGCTGATCTGTTTTTAATTTTTATATTTATCGGAATATTAGTCATAAAAAAGTTAGGTTATATTTTGAATATGTTGTATGTGCCTCAAGATTTAAAAAAAAAGAAACGTGTAGTATTTACAGTTAGGAAAAGCAGAAATTCCTTTATTTGGTTGTGAGAAACAGGAAAACAACTTAAAAAAATGGCGCACCTCTTATATTATTTTATTAAATTTAAAAAACCTAATAAAAGTGTATGGTAAGAAAAAATTAAACTATAAACCTAACTAAGACTGACCCGTTTAACTTTTCAATTTAAATAATTAACCAAGATAAAAAAAGACAGTAAAACAATACGGTTATTAGGGAACGTAACCCAGTAGTTGGTAGTAATGTTTTTGCGACCAGTACTTATATGTGTGTGTGTGCATAAAGAAGACAAGCCAAGACCAAGCAAGACCAACCAAGACCGTATCTAATCCAAAACACAGGGCAATACTTTTAAATTTTATGTCTATATAATTCGTTTTACTGTTCACAAATTAGTTTATAGAACAATAAAAACCGAATCAGTTGTTTTAAATATGACTGTCAATTGGTTTGTTATCGACTATCGAGTGTGGTCTTCTAAATACATACAGAGGGGACTTTAATTTATAGTTTGAGACGAACTGATCTATGTAAAGTAAAATACTGATTAAAACACTTTTGGGGTGGATATGAAAGTATTTAATATAATCAATATCATCAGAAATAAAATTGTCTTCTATTATCCAGAATATTTGTAGAATATCTTAAGAATCAAGTGCTGGGCATGATTATTGAATAATTGTTATAGATATTTCAGCACCCAAACTGTTAGAAATGGCTTTTTGTGGTATAGTATCTTCTACTATAAATCGCAAAGAAGTTTGAACCAAGATTAGAACAGGTTAGGTTGCTTATAAGATCGAGAACAGGTTTACTGTCAACTCTTTGCTTCTGGCCGAAAACATCCAGCTTTGCTGTTGAAGTCTCTTGTCCAACCAGACATGCTTTGCTACATATCATTCTAAGGGCCCAGAAGAATAATCTGGCTTTGGAAGAGCATTTCAATCAAAATCAAGAAGTTCTTAAGGATTTGTATTATACATATATGGAAATTAGGATTAACTAAATGAATATTATTAGGAATGGAAATGTTTTTCCTTCTTAAATACAACTGGGGCAACTTCTGGGTTATTTTCTTTGAAACGTAACAAGTTATATGGTATTTTTTCTACTATTTGACTATTACTGCTTCTAAAGTGCTAATTTTTTAATAATCAACGTAATTTGTACTACAAGGATCTAATGCAGTCATAAAAATTGTCACCATTACTGGGGTTAGCATTGCTTTGCCATTTGAAGATAAGGTGGACATATTGCAGTCCTAGAATTATATTTATTAGTGATATCAACATAGTGTTCATTATGTGTAATGAATTTTAGGCGATTCGTTTTGTTTTTGCCTAATGAAATTATTAGTTGCTGGGTTATTTGTACAGGAATATTGATGTCAATTAAAGGAAAAGAAGAAATATTATTTAGGCAATAAAGTTTTCAAATTGATTTAAAATCTTTCCAGGAATTGATTATTTCTACTTTTAGGAATTACGGATTTACAGTCTGTTCGCTATACTTACGCGGGTTTCGGATTAACAAAATTATGCAAATTAGTCATTGACAACCAGTTCCAATAAGCCACTTCCAAAGAAATTAGGTAAAATTGCCCTAATGGTCAGATTTAAATTAAAATAACATTAGGGTAGGTACTAAATTTGTTACAAATATTGCAGTTGAATTGATTCTTTGTGTTGACATTGTATGTATATTGTAAATGTAATAGAAATTTTAAAAATGCCTAAACATGTGTTAGATGTAGATAGTCTAATTTGTAGTGTACATAAGTATTTTACGGATAAAAAAGAAAATGGCGGTTCTTTAAAATCGGTAATGTCTGTACAACAACGCGTACGCGATGCTCTAGGAATTAGTGAAACCAAATTAAGAGGAGTATTGCAAAATCACAATAGTGAACTGCCGAAAGAAGATCACCGCAAAACTCGCCCATCATTGAAAACGAAAGATATTCCAGATGGAAAGAAATTTAAAATTCGTGATACCATTTATCCAAAGAGGGCCAACAAGAAACATAGTGACCTTAAATACAATTCTCTCGGAATTAATAGATATAAAATTTGACGACATTGGCAGAACAAGTCTATGGCAAGTGATACATAACTTGGGTTTCATATTTCAAAAGGAGGATAACAGAAGGGCCCTTTGTGAAAGAAGTTCTGTCGTGAACAAGAGGATTAAATTTCTAAGAAAATATTCTAAATTTAAAAAAGAAGGGACGAATTTTATATATTTAGACGAAACATGGATATTTTCTAGGGGTGCAACCAAGAGAATATGGCAAGATGATAACGTAAAGTCCATCAAACATACCGATGGAGAAGGGAAGCGACACTTAATTTTACATGCAGGAGGGAAATCGGGTTTTATAGAAGGTGCTGATTTAATATTTTCATCTAAATCAAAATCCAGTGACTATCACAGAAATGTTTGTAAAATGGTTGCAGGAAAAACTTCTCCCAGGTTTAAGTGAGCCCAGCGTAATTATTTTAGACAATGCACCTTACTATTCTGAAGTATTTAACAAAAGTCCAACGAATTCTTGGACTGTTGATAAAATTAAAGAATAGTTGACAAAGGAACATATACCATTTCCTGAATATATATTAAAATAGAATTATTAAGCTTGGCAAATATACACGTAAAACCAAAAACCTTTGTTGTGGATCAGATTATTAAAAGTTACTGTCATCAAGTTTTACGTCTTTGAATATATGTATATGGGGAATAGCAAAACAATATTATGACAACCATATTGGGCCTAATGGTTATCGTGACGACGCAGTTCGGGAAACTTGGCGAAAAGCACTTTCAATTGCAACTCCAGAAGTGTGGCGGAACTGTATATCCAAGTGCGAGAAACTAACAGAAGATTGGTGGACTCGTGAAAATAAAATAAGTCCAATCATAATAACAATTAATGGTGATGACAGTGATGATGATGACGATTATGATATTTTGGATGATAATGGCTGATTTTCATTTGTTGGCAAGTTCAATTTTTTCATTTTTCATTTGAAATTCTCTACATCGAACAAATTTTTATGTTAGAAAATATTTTATTTGAGCTAAATAACCCTCTTATTATACATAGACCATATTTTCTGTGTGAAGTGTAATATAAAATAATTATTATTAGGTTTATAATAGCCACATTAGATTCCATTAATGAAGAAGTTTAATTCTGTTCTCAATTATACAAAAGATTCTCCATTATTATTTAATTAAAAAGTTGTACATTATTTTTCATTTCATTTCCCCAAAGAACAGGTCAAACTTTCGGGTATTTACCTGGAAATACTCATAAAATTTTTAATCCGAAACCCGCGTAAGTATAGCGAACAGACTGTAATTACTTTTGTGTAAATTGAAGATATTTTCCATAAAATAAATAATAATTAATATTATTTTTTTTATTAATTCCAGAAAATATGTCACTACAGTTCTAACAGTAAATCAAATGAATGAAAAGAGATAGAAATGTCCTATGAAATAAAAAGCATTCGTGTCAATTTTCTCAAAAGAATGGAAAACATTTTCTGTTGAAAATATAAAATATCTGTCATTATAAACATTCTAAAATATAATAAATATTTATTAATATTGTCTATCCTTGCAAATATTTTGAAGTTTATCGTTAACAGGTATATTGTATACCTCTATAATTAGGAATTATAAAATTTTTCCATGGAATTCAAAAATATTTTCTACAAAACTAATCAGATGCTAGACACATTTCTGTGAATATTATTTTTTATCTATTTAAATTTGAATATAATTATATAATTTAGTACAGGTCCTTCATATTTTTTATACGTTTTAGTCTTAATATCCAATATTTCTTCTAAAACGTTTCTAATGTCCTCAGAAACTGTCTGATTTCATTTGAATATAATGTGAAATATTCAATTCATGTTTTAAAATTTTAAAAGTTCTTATGTACAATGAAATTTGATGTAATATTTCAAGAATCATCATTGGACATTCATTAATATAAAAAAACAACTTATATTAATCCTAATTTACATAAAAATTTCATTTATTCAGACTTTCGATAAATTAAAAGTTTTTTTTTCTAATCATTCAATCTAATGGATCGAGATATTCAAATTGTTTTTTTTTATATATAAAATTTAAATAATTATTATTTCAAGTTCTCCGAAAGGCTTAGAAAAGTGAAACTTAAGTAACTCTTAAGTTTTATAATAAATAATTGGTCAAAATTAAAATTTTTATTTTGTTTGAAATAAAAAATAAGTCTTAAAATTAATATTTCTATGATAAAGTTCTTTCGGAAGAAATTGATTTATTGTCATATTATTATAATTTACAGTAATTACTATTCACCTATTTAAAAAGTGTATAAATGAAAACACTACAAATCTCATTAAAAAGATGATTTATCGCCATCTATAAATTAGGTATGTAATTAATAATATTAACGCTATAAAATCATTACTCCAATTTTTTTTTTGTAATTATTAAACAAGCGAAAATATAATACAATTATATTAAAAAAAAATATTTAAGCATCTGTGAAAATTCCGAGGAAAAAATTTATAATTCAAAAAAATTGGTTCATTGGTTTAGAATATGCTTTAATATATTTTCCAGTTTATGAGATTTATGGGATTATAATTTCAGAGCAAATTTTATAGAATTACCTCTTTAAATATACATATTTTGTGTAAAATTGTCTGCTCTTTCTAATGATGTAAAGAGCAACATTCTATATCTTTTAGTTTTTAAGATTTATAGGATAATTGTAAGGAGATGTAATTTTAATATACGAACTATGGGATTTTTCTAATTTTTAGGTAATTGTAAAGTAATTCACTTTTAAAAATACCCTATTTTGTGAAAAATTGTCTGTTCTTTCTAATGGTGTAAAGAGCAACATTATACACCTTTTAGTTTTTAAGATTTATGGGATAATTCCAAAGAGATGTAAATTTAATATACGAACTATGGGATTTTTCGAATTTTTAGGGGATTGTAAAGGAATTCACTTTTAAAAATACCTTTTTTGTGGAAAATTGTTTGCTTTTTATGATGGTGTAAAGAGCATTATTATGTATCTTTTAGTTTTTAAGATTTATGGGATAATTCCAAAGAGGTATAAATTTAAAATACGAACTATGTGATTTTTCGAATTCTTAGAGAATTGTAACAAAATTCACTTTTAAAAATATCTTATTATGTGGAAAATTGTCTGCTTTTTCTAATGATGTAACGAGCGATTTTCTACCTTTTCTAGTTTTTGAGATTTATGGAATTATTCCAGTGCAGTGCAAATTTACTAAAAATAGAAATAGTAGTGCACCTAGTCTGTGTATCTCTGAGTGATCGATTCAAACTGGTTTGTTATCAGCAGTGAGTACCGATTTTTATTTGTTTCTCGACGATTTTAAAGGAATTTTACACATTAAAAATACCTAATAATTCTGAACCTTAAACAATGAAATTATTAAATAACAAAATTGATAATATCAATACCCTTTTTGCTAATGGTATAGAGGAACGAGTTCAACTTTGCACTATGCCCTCGTCGGCCGATATTGACAAAAATTTGACGATTTTCAAAAAACAATCAATGGTTCACTAGCCAAAGAGGTGTAAATTTAATATACGAACTATGGGATTTTTCAAATTTTTAAGTAATTGTAACGTAATTCACTTTTGAAAATACCTTATTTTGTTCTTTCTAATGGTGTAAAGAGCAACATTCTGTATCTTTTAGTTTTTAACACTTATGGGATAATTCCAACGAGGTGTTAATTTAATATACGAACTATGGGATTTTTCGAATTTTTGGGTAATTGGAAAGTAATTCAATTTTGAAAATGCCTTATTTCAAGGAAAATTATCTGCTCTTTCTAATGGTGTAAAGAGCAACATTCTGTATCTTTTAGTTTTTAAGATTTATGGGATAATTCCAAACAGGTGTAAATTTAATATACGAACTATGGGATTTTTCGAATTTTTAAGGAATTGTAAAGTAATTCATTTTTAAGAATACTTTATTTTGTGGAAAATTGTCTGCTCTTTCTAATGATGTAACGAGCGATTTTCTACCTTTTCTACTTTTTAAGATTTATGGGATTATTCCAGTGCAGTGCAAATTTACTTAAAATAGAAATAGTACTGCACTAATTTTAATCAAACATTTCCAAGAGTGTATAATTAATTAATATTCCAAATTTGATTCGCACAATACACTTTTTTTATAAAAAATTTCGTTCCTGAATTTTCTTTCGACCGATCCTTTTCCTTTCGTCTACCAGCCTTGATTTAATTCACTCGTATCGTATTTTTCACGTGATGTAAATATTTAAATTCAAAATGAATATGTCTGCCTCTGATAAAAGGTTCGTTTTGCATATTCGCCTTAAAATATTCATAATTAGTTTAGGTAGAGAACTAGTAATTAACTCTTTTTTAGATATAAACCGACACAGGAATTATTTTTGGAAATTTCGTGCCAGGACCACGTTCAGATATGCAAATCTCATTCTAATTAATATTAAAATTTATTTAAAATGAGACGCATGTCACTCAACATGCGGTATTATTATTATTTTATAAACGTGTGGTGTCTTATAATTAATTTTTGATTTGGTATAATTTTAATTCATTATATTTATGAAGGCAGATCGGAAATTTTATTTATAATATGTCTATAAGACTGGGCGATTGCTATATAGCTAAGGAGCTTGTGGTAGGAAAGACATGCTCTGCTCGTAGGAATAATAGAGATCCTTATAAGTGAGTAGGATAGATTGGAAAGTCCTGTCACTAATTTTTCGTTAAATAACTCTCCTAAATTATTTGCTCATGTCTGTCACTAAGTAACAATGCAGTGATAGTGATTTTTATTACCAAAACATCAGTATTAAGCAATGCCAAATAAAAATTTCTGTTTAAATTTCTTTTAGTTACATATTATGATAATTCATATACAACTGTTCCGGAATTATAACGTAAATTTTTAAAAACAAGAAAAGATAGTGAAATAATGATTTTACTGTTGAAAAAAATTTAAAAAATTCAATTAGAATGGACATTTTTAACCTTAATTTTCTTTCAGGTTTTCGCAGAGGATCGCAATATTTAAAAATGAATCTTAAAGAAAAGATAAAAAAATCGCTTTTTTCACCATTTAAAAGAGCATAAAATTCCTTATAACGTGGATGTATTTAAATCTAAAATATTTTCTGGATAAAGAGGAAATTTGTTGCTGAGATTAACTATATTTTGTAAAAATCAAACTATGAGACACATACATAATGAACAAAATGAAAAGAAGCATTAAAAGTACCCAATATTGGTTCATTTCATGCGATTTTATCAAAGTCAAAATAAGTTTCGCATTACCAAAGATTTCTTTATCATTCTGTCTTTTTATCGATAAATACACACCATTACATAATTATTTTAACCTAAAAATCACATTACATATCTAGAATGATATGATTTCTATATTCATCAATACCAAAACATAAAATTATAGAAATATCTACAAAACGCTCTCATTTTTCGAAAATAACTAATCAAACTAACTATTTAAAATTAAAAATTTTAAAAATCAGAAAACTTATCTACTTTTTAGTAAATAAAAATAAAAAAATTAAAATTTTCGTAATAAAAAATAGTATAATTACGTTTTTTTGAAGCACATCCATGACTCTGAATTTTGAACTCCAAACAGCCTTATTCTAAAAGTTACACCTAAAAATGACAGCGCTTGTTATTATCCAATAAAAAAGACACCAGGGCACACTACACCATAGAGGACTTTGCACTGTAACACAGATCACTAGATCATCATTAATAAGCACTATAACGCGAAAATAGACAGCTATGCATCAAATCATTTCTGCCTAGCAGTTAGGCGAACAACAGGCAACACGGCGCGCTTTGCCTTGCATATAGCAAAGCAACAGATAATGCCACGATGGCAGACGGATAGGTACTGACTTTGATTTGTACTGTCAGAATAAGGGATGGTTTTTCGAACGTAGAAGGGTGCGCAACTTACCATTTTGTACACGTGGGATCCTGTAACAATTGAGACGTCTTTTACAAAAAGCAGGTAAAACAATTTTTATACCAATTAATGTGATCAGGATAGTAAGCAGTAAGGAAATATTATTGTAACTTGAATTTTTTAAATATTGCCTATTTTAATCAGTTATTTAATTCATTAAAATCAAATCAAATATTATTTGTTTTTATTTTTTTAAGGTTTATACATTTTTATATTAATTTTTGTTGTTTTTATATTATTTACAAAAAATTTTGATATTGTAATTACATTTTCTGCTTTAATATTTAAAATAAATGAAAATTTAAATAAATCTATAAAATTTAAACAATTTACATGAATTTAATATAATACTCTAATTAAAAAAGAAGTTAATTAATAATTATTAATAATTGAGCAATATTTTTTAAAATTTATTTTAATAATTTGAATTACATAAACTTTTAAGCTTCAAAGTTAGACTTTGTATTAACTTTAAAATATTTTATTAACCTTTATTTAATTTAATTCAATTTATCAGTAATATCGTTAATATAATTAATTAATATAATTAATATAATTAATATAATTAATATAATTAATATAATTAATATAATTAATATAATTAATATAATTAATATAATTAATATAATTAATATAATTAATATAATTAATATAATTAATATAATTAATATAATTAATATAATTAATATAATTAATATAATTAATATAATTAATATAATTATTATAATTATTATAATTAATATAATTAATATAATTAATATAATTAATATAATTAATATAATTTATATAATTAATATAATTAATATAATTAATATAATTAATATAATTAATATAATTAATATAATTAATATAATTATTATAATTAATATAATTATCATTATTATCATTATTATCATTATTATCATTATTATCATTAATATCATTAATATCATTAATATCATTAATATCATTAATATCATTAATATCATTAATATCATTAATATCATTAATATCATTAATATCATTAATATCATTAATATCATTAATATCATTAATATCATTAATATCATTAATATCATTATTATCATTATTATCATTAATATCATTAATATCATTAATATCATTAATATCATTAATATCATTAATATCATTAATATCATTAATATCATTAATATCATTAATATCATTATTATCATTATTATCATTAATATCATTAATATCATTAATATCATTAATATCATTATTATCATTAATATCATTAATATCATTAATATCATTATTATCATTAATATCATTATTATCATTAATATCACTAATATCATTAATATCATTAATATCATTAATATCATTATTATCATTAATATCATTATTATCATTAATATCATTAATATCATTATTATCATTAATATCATTAATATCATTAATATCATTAATATCATTAATATCATTAATATCATTAATATCATTAATATCATTAATATCATTAATATCATTAATATCATTAATATCATTAATATCATTAATATCATTAATATCATTAATATCATTAATATCATTAATATCATTAATATCATTAATATCATTAATATCATTAATATCATTAATATCATTAATATCATTAATATCATTAATATCATTAATATCATTAATATCATTAATATCATTAATATCATTAATATCATTAATATCATTAATATCATTAATATCATTAATATCATTAATATCATTAATATCATTAATATCATTAATATCATTAATATCATTAATATCATTAATATCATTAATATCATTAATATCATTAATATCATTAATATCATTAATATCATTAATATCATTAATATCATTAATATCATTAATATCATTAATATCATTAATATCATTAATATCATTAATATCATTAATATCATTAATATCATTAATATCATTAATATCATTAATATCATTAATATCATTAATATCATTAATATCATTAATGTTATTAATATCATTAATAAATATAATTAATATCACTATAGTACGATTTGGCAAAAGAATTTATGAATTTGTTTTATATATTAAATGATTTTTCTCCATAATTTTTCTTGTCTGGGCGATCCCTTACTTTAAATCAACCATCAAGTAATCCAAAACATTTTTAAAACATTACCCAGAGATATCGGAAAAATTTCAACAGATCGAGTTCATACCTTAAGGTTACATGCCCTTTTGTAGGCTTTGTACCTTTAACAAACCACGCAAATGCGATCAAAGGGATCGAAATGACACAATACTTCCAAACTAAGCACCCTTTTCGCCCTTGGGGTAAGAGATTTATTTTTATTTTTCGGTGTGTATGTATGTGTGTACTCTTTGACGGCAGATGTTTATATGACCCTTCAATCGTTTGGTGTGAATACTGTTTAAAATTATTGATGAAACCATTCTGAAACTAACACTCTGTTATTCATAAATTTAACTGTAGAGAACTCAATTTTTATAGAATAAAGTTTTATTCTCTTATTTATATATACGCCCTAATTTTATACCATTTTGTTAAAATAAAAAATCTACTTAATGTTAAAGGAATCAATATAAATAATGTTAATAAAAATTTTATCATAATGTTAACATAAAATCATTTCCATGACCTGGTATATTATTATAATTATAACTAATCTCCGTCACATAACCTAATAAATAAATATAATTCATAATTTATTATTATTAAATGTATAAATAAATTTAAATATAAAGGAATCAAAATAAACATAAAAATTATTAAATATATTAACATTATTAATGTAATAATTTAATAAAGATATTGGTCTTGCAAATCAAATTTAAGATTTTCTTCCAAAAATTCTAATCTCCGGTATTAAAGTTTTAAACAAAACCAATTATATGATATTATTTTAATTAATTCATAAATATAAATATGAAGAACACAATTTTAATATATAAATTTTTATCTTCTGGCGGTTTCAGAAATACTTTTCTGATAAATTTATTTTATTTTGAACTATTTGTTTGCTTCTCCCATTTTAGGTGTCTTAGATATGATCAATCGTGTTTATAGATTTAATAAATCTAATAACAATGTTCTATTTTCTCTTCTTGGTTTGAGTAGTATTGTTGTCTTTTGGCTTTCTTTTATCCATTCTAATTGAAATGCATCAGATTTATGGATTCAATAAATTTAATATCAAGAAATTCATTTGGTTAACAAATGTAAATCAATGTTATAAAACATTATTGATGAACTTATTCTAAAATTAATACTCATCTGGTCATAAATATATTACTATCATATTCTGCATCCCATTGTACTTCATTTTAATTTGATTTTCTCTGTATTTTCTTAGGTTATTAAGAAATGAAGAAATATTTTGAACAATTCTTATCATTAATTTACATTTTAAAAACTTTTTAATTAGATAACTTTACCGGAAAATCTTATGTTGGACACTTTTTGTTAAAATATTTAATGATATATGAAAATTATTTGTATTCAAAAAATATAATAGTTTGAAAATAATTCTGAAAAAAAAAAGGTTGCATCTATCTGGAATTGAACCCGCGTCGTGACATGGTCGCGAAATGACTATTTAAAAAACACTATGCACTGAACTATCACGGTTATGTCACTTGAATTATCTAATAACATATGTAAATGAATCAGAAAAAAAAACAAATAACTTAGTTACTTTAAAATTATTTTAATAATTTGTTAAAAATAAATATCTACAATCAGAATATTAAATTAATATTAACAATTTAATCATCAAATCGGTTTTACTATTATATGGACTTTACATAAATCAAGATAGAAATTATCCGTACATATTTGACAGCTTATGTGGAAAGTAGATTCATATTCACACAAGGGTGGAAGTGGATTCTTATTCACACGCGTGTGATATAGGGCACGATTTGTCCACAAATAATTTTACGAAAAATAATTTTTCCAATAATTATTAGTCCAAAATTAATATGTCCAAAAATAATTTGTTCCAAAATAATTTTTCCAAAAATAAGTTGTCAAAAAATAATTTGTCCAACAATAATTTGTAAAAACAATTTGTCGAAAAACAATTTTTAAACAATCTGCCAAAACTTAATTTTTTCAACAATTATTAGTCCAAAAACGATTTGTCCAAAAATCATTTTCCAAAAATAATTAGTCCAAAATTAATTTGTCCGAAAATAAGTGTTTCAAAAATAATTTGTCCAAAAGCAATTTGTCGAAATATAATTTGTTAAAAAATAAATTGTCCAAAAATAATTTGTTAAAAAACAATCTATCAAAAATTAATTTTTCCAACAATTATTAGTTTAATAACGATTAGTCCAAAAATAATTTTACCAAACATAATTAGTCCAAAGTTAATTTGTTCCAAAATAATTTTCCAAAAATAAGTTGTCGAAAAATAATTTGTCGAAAATTAATTTGTCAAAAAACCATCTGTCAAAAATTAATTTTTTCAACAATTATTAGTCCAAACAGGATTTGTCCAAAAATTATTAGTCGAAATTAAGTTTTTCAAAAATAATTTGTCCAAAAATAATTTTTAAAAATAATTTGTCGAAATATAATTGGCCAAAAAACAATGTGTCAAAAAATAATTTTTCCAACAATTATTAGTCCAAACATGATTTGTCCAAAAATTAGTTTACCAAAAATTATTAGTCCAAAATTAATTTGTCCAAAAATAATTTGTAAAAACATTTGTCACAAAACAATCTGTCAAAAAATAATTTTTCCAATAATTATTAGTTAAATTACGATTTGTCCAAAAATATTTTTACCAAAAATTATTAGTCCAAAATTAATTTGTTCAAAAATAATTTATCAAAATTCAAAATTTTTTAAGTTCTAACTATTTTCTTAACACGTTGAACAACTAATGAGAATTAAATTTCATCTATTAATAGTTTTCTGCTGTAAAATATTGGATATTGTTTCATGTTGTCCCTAGTTACTTAGTGTAAAGAAAAGGTATGTAACAGTTCAAAATTTAATAAATTAAATAATTTAACATTAAAAAATTCGGTTGACTAACAAATTAAATTTTTATGTCAAAAACATATTTCAAATATTGACTTTCGGGTAAAGAAAGAAATCATTCATTAAACTAATAGTAAAATTAATGTCATTATAAGAAATTTAATTGAAAATGATCAGTCAACATTATAAACTTTTTTCTCGTTCAACACCTGATTAATTTTCACTAAACAATTTTCACCGGCAAAAAACTTCCCTGCCGCCCTTCCGGAATATTTCCTGTTGAAATAAAAGTTGTGTTGTAAAGATTCAATTATTATTTCGTGAAGTTTCCTTGTGTGTCGATAATATTTTATTAAACTGTAATAAAATTTAGTCCCTTCTCTTCACAGGAATGATATAACTTTTACCACTCTTCGCCCAACTTTTACAGGTTCTTTATCAGATCCGAGAGAATTTTGTTTTTATGAACTATTCTCGTGATAAAAATGAAAATAAAAAAGTTTTTAATACGAATCAGGTATTTTTTAAATTATTATTTGTGTTCAATGAAGTTGTGGTTTTAAGACGTTTATCTCATAGGTAGATATTATGACCTGCTTCTGGTATTTATAAATATTAATAATAATCGTTATTATAAACAATAAACATGAGGAATGCAATAAATATAAATGTTTTTATATAAACCAATAATTTTTTGGTCTAGATAGACTAAATAACGTCTAATTTCGTAATGCTGTTTTAGAATGTCTTAAAATGTTTTGTCTTTTAGGAAAAATGTTTTTGCGGTTTGGCTGGATTTCAACGAATTTTGATCTTCATCCAAAAACAATTTGATATTTACCGTGTCACGCGTAATTGGCAACAGTATCAGAATATTAATATTACCAATTATCAAGCCATCAATTTGTGTTTGTAACAATGAAGATAAGATGTTGTTTAATCAAAATGGTTTTTTGAGGATTTTATTCCACAAAATATCATTGGCGGATTCAGGATTCGTTCTGGAGGGGGGCTGCGAAGATTTGTTGGCTGGATAAATACACCGTAAAAAAATTAAATAACTTTAAATCCGCTTGAATTCAAATACGCAAATGGGGTATCACAGAATTTCATACTGAATCTGAAACTTAAAAAATATATAGGGTGTTCCATTTAAAATAAAAAAGTTTTTTATATTTAAAATATTTCATTTTTAAAAATAATTACCTCCGTACAACAAACGATGTACAAGTAAATATTTCCATGGAACATACATTCATTTTCTTTTAATATGAAATACAATATTATCATAATGTTTGATATTTGTCTATGAGGTAAATAAACATTATAGTGATTAGATACTGAAGAGATAATAGCCAGAATTTCTAATATTTTATCAGATACGTTATTATGGTGGTTATAACAATATTTGAATAGCTATTTTTTTGTATAAATGTATTATTTCTATTGGCAGGAATGATCTAATAAAAAAAGTATACAATTTAGTTATAGATGAAATAAATGTTTGTACTCGCCTTTTGCTTGATGTTATCCAGTGTTTTCCATTAAGTAATGATGCTGAAGATGATATCAGAGAGATATGTATTTCAAAATATGTTTAAATTGATTAAAATTAAATTTAAATGATTTCTATACTGTTATCTAATATTGTATTCCATTTATATTGGCCTCACCTATTCAACACATGCGCAGTAACGTTGGAAAAAGGTTCTTAGTCTATATCTCCACTGTTAATTGGTTGATTCGAATAGGCAAAACAGTATAAACGGCATTAAATGAAAACTACCTTATGGATATCATTTACAAGCGAAAATCATGCGCAGCTACAAAGCCAAAAGGGCGTTAACATATAACTCTGTTATTATTACATCGATTTAAACAAGGTAAACGGCATTTGGAGTGAACAATGAAAAAATACGTGCAGTGGTTAAGACAAAAGGATGTAAACTCATATCTCAGGTATTATTGGACCGATTTATGTATGAAATAAAAGACATGAAGAAGACGTGATTAATCTTTGTAGCTTCATATCAAGAGATCCCTACAAACCTTCGTTTATTCCTATTTATTACATTTTTCGTATTTTAAACAAAATAGAGTGGTTTAAATTTACTAAACGAACTGTCTAAATATATAAAATATCTAGTAAACTCGACATAATTGCAGAGAAATTTGAAATTTGTCCAATATTAATTTACCACGCCCTCATAAATTTTGTCAAGTTGTCAAGAAAAATAATTGTGTGCGATTATTTTGGAAATGGACGAAAAAATTCGCACAATTAGGATGCGTAAAATATGACGAAATTTATGAGTTCGTTCTGTAATTTTTTTTATTGCATTCGGTGAGGTTTAGAGATAATCCAGGTAAGAAGTTTTATCAGGTAGATTAAAAGTAAGTCCCTACTGTTTTTTTTTTATTTAGTATACGATATTTGTTTTATATAAAGATAAATTTATATTATTTGAAGGTAAATAATTTAACCTTAACTAGATTATTTACAAAATTGATGTTTTGGTAAACTAATTTTTGCCTAGTTTTTCATTTCTAGAAGGGTTCAAATTTTTTAAGTATTTAAATTCATTTCTAGTTTTGAAAACACATATTCAAAGTGAAAATTAACATTTTTGTTAGGCTATTTCAAAAAAATATCAGAAGATATTGGCTTCTGTTTTTCTTATATTTTTTAATACTTATACTATCTTTTTCTATTTCTTTCTACAAACTTTTTAAATCACAGATTTAAAAAACAAAAATGTTTTTCCATTTGATTTTCCTTATATCTATTAAAATCTAAATCAATAATATCTTCTCGCAATCTAGGTAAAAGAATTCTCAAGTAATGAACGTAATTCCCTTTCAGAAACATCCATATCAAATCTCCTAATTTTTTGATACTCACACACATGTCAGTTTAAAAAAAAACATATTGTTATATCAGCATACATGAATATTAAATAAATATTTTCCTTTTATGTAATTTTTATTGCCCGTTTGATTTCGCTCATTAAAATACGATAAACGGTCAATTTCATAAACAAATTTATCGAAAACATTTAAAAAAGGAATTAAATCGTTGATATTATTCCACATTAGAATTGAGGTTATGGCAATGTTAAATAAATACCAGATTATCGTAATAAAATGGATTTTATCCGTAATATTTTGTAACCAGATGGCGTTCTAAAGAAAACGCATCTGTCAGTTTTGTAGAAATTGAAGTGGCAAGTTATATGGTTGTATAATTTATTTATTCATTTATTTAACACAACACCCAACAGTAATGATAGTTTAAAAGGTGGGAAAGACTATGTAAATAGAATTATAACAACAAAACTGTAAATATATATTATTAATATAAATCCAATATGTCTGAAAAAACCTGTGTCTTATAGGAAATATACGATACAATAATAATATCTGTATAGATTGAAACATTTATATCATTGATGTTAATAACATTATTCAAAAACATAGTGAAGAGAAGAGGCCACATAATTGATCCCTGTGGAACTTCTGATAACAGTTGGAGCTTTCCTGATCTATAATCAAGACACTGAACATTGCAATTAAGAAGATAACAGCAGATGTAGATAGTTCATTCTGTCGAAAGCTTTATAAACAATTAAATGAGCAAAAGTTGACTATTTTGGAAAAATTACTAAAGTCGAAAAAATCTATTTATACTTATACTATTAAATGTTCGTTTATAGTTTCGAATATAACAATGTTGATACATGAAATAGCATAGATACAAGGGTCGTTAGTTGATATTATTTTCATAACATGTATTTATTTTAAGACTAACGAATCTAGACATAACTAAATTTAACAAATCTATTAAAAAAACTAACAAACACATAACATATTAATGTAATTTAAAAAAAAATATATTACATTTAAATAAAATTGAAAATAAACAAATATTGGGGTCTATTCTGTAACAATTCCTTTATATTTTACGGCCTTTAAAAATATTGGCGGCATTTAAAAATATGTTCGTATTCGTTAATTTACTTCTGTCATTATTTAAACAGATTTCTTTAAGATAGTCCTCTAATGTATTTTAAAGATCCGTTTAAATAATGACAGAAGTAAAGAAGAAAATATTTTTAAAGGCCGTTAAATATAAAGGAATTTGTAAAATAACTTATATTTTTATTTTTTTCTGTGAATAGTGCTTGTTGTATTTCAAATTATAGGTAAACTAAACGTCATTATATGGAAAATGAAATGGTATAAGTTGATACAGAAAATTTCGTATCAAACAAAAATATCATTTTGGTTTTACTGGACAACTCTGGAATATCAATAAACCCTGTAGAAGAATGCTGCAATCTGCAGCTTCCTCGTACCTGTCATTAGAAGGATACAAAAACGGTTTCTTCAAAATTATTTTTAAAACCGTTTTTGCATTATTTCAAGCGGTTTTGGATACGTCTTAGCTATTTTTTAATTAAAAATGAAACATGTATGTACATTAGGGTGGAGCGTATAAACTTTTTTCGAATTTAACAATCCCTGAGTGAGGAATAGTTGCCATTAGTTGCCAGCAGAGCACCTCGGTTTTTAAAGCTTTTTTATAAAAACCATCACACTACATTTTTAGGATATTTTTGTTATTTTGCTATTTTTTAGTTAGATAATACAGGGTGCTTTGTTGGAACAAGGTAACAGAGCACCTCGTTTTATTTTTTTTTTTCTGAAAACAACTATTTATGTCACATTTTTAGGCTATTTTTATGATAACTTTTCAAAAAAATTAATGTTTTTTAAAAAATAGTGCTTTGCTGCGTTTAATATATTTCAAGAGCCTAAAAGTAAGGTGTAATTCTTTTTTGAAAAAAAAAAAAAAACATTTTACTTTACTGAATTCGTTCGATGCCAGCAAAGCACCCACGTATTTTTTTATTTTAATTTTTTTTAAATAATTTCAAGAGTCTAAAAATGTGGCATGGTTTCTTCTAGAAAAACTATAGGTAATCCACTGTCTTCGTTTGAAGTTAACAAAGCTTAATTATATATTAAGTGCCAAAATATTGCTCAAAAATGTGGCATAATTGTTAAAAAAAAATAAATAAATAAAAAAATATATTTGCTCTGGTGGCTTCTTTCTAGAAAAGCACTCTATAATATTTAAAAATAACATTTTTTAGTAAAATTTTATATTTCCAGAGCCTAAAATGTGGTGTGGTTTTTGGAAAAAACTATAAAAAACCGAGATCCTCCCCTGGTTTCGTTTGAAGCTATCAAAGCTACCAAAATACTAATTTTTTTCGAAAAGTTTTATATTGTTTCAAAAGCCGAAAAATGAGGCATATTTGTTTTTAGAAAAAAAAAAAATAATAAAACGTGGTGCTCTGCTGACTTTGTTCCGACAAAGCACTCTGTTATATTTAAAAATAGCAATTATTTAAAAAAAATTTCATAATATTTCAAGAGCCTGAAAATAGCCTGAAATTAGCCTGAAAATAGCCTAAAAATGAGGCATAAGTAGTTATTTCAACAAAGCACCCTGTATGAATTGAAAATAGCAATCTTTTATGATATTTCAAGAACCTTAAAATAGTGGGATGGTTTTTTTTTTTTAGAAAAAGCTTTAAATAACCATGGTTCACTGCTGGCCTCATTCGAAGCTAATATTATTTTTCGAAAAGTTTTATAATATCTGAAGAGCCTAAAAATAGCTTAAACTATGGTGTTGTTGTTGTAAGAAATACACTTTAAAAACTCAGGTTCTCTACTGATTTTGTTCGAAGCTAGCAGAACACCTTGATTATTGCAAAAAACAAGGAGCATAATTTTTTTGAACATGGTATAAAAATAGCCTAAAAATATGGCATAGGTTTCAACTCAAAATTCCCTAGGTGTTCTGCTGCCTTCTTTAGTATAGTGAATGAAAACTAGAGAAAGATATGATACATAGCTAATAAATGGCAAGTATAATAATTGATAGAGAGTAAGCGATTATTGAACCATTTCTTAACTTCTGTAAAACCGTGTACTGTTAATGATTTTAATTCTGTTCAGGATGTATAACTACAGATAAAAAATTTCCCCCTCCTTCCTTGACTTCGAATAAATTGTTAAGATATATATTGAATAGTAATGGACCTAGTACAGTCCCTTCAGGTACTCTGCACGTAACATATTGATCTTCACTTAAATGATTTTTTATTTTATCTTTTTGTTTTCTTTCCATTAAATAGTTTTCTAAGAGGTTGTATGGAATGCCTCCGACTCTATTTTAAGGCTATTTTTATAACCCATTCAAAAAATGTATGCGAAAATCAAGGTGCTCTTCTAGACTTTCTAAAATAAGTTAATGATCCACTGTATCAAATGCTTTTGATACATTCAAAAATACTCAAATTTTGGAGACTGGCGATTGGAGTATGTCGCAGGTAATCAACAGGTAAAAAACAGGTAAAGAAGTGGCCCCAGAACACTTTCTTAAGGTACCCCTGCTTTAGTTTCCTTAAAAGTGTCATATTTTTCTTTATGTTTTACTCGGAAAATTATATCAGTCAAGTAGGATTATAAGATGTCACAATATTTCTTTGGTAAAAGTTTATTTATTTTATATTCAATGTCCTTAATCGTACTTGATCGAAAGTGAGGTACAGATCTTTTTTTTTAATTTCATTCATTATTCTTTGGAATGCTTGTGCCTAAATCCAAATTGCTGGTAAGGTATTATATTTTTACTGTCTATCATGGGTTTCAATCTTTTTAGTAAAAGTGTTTCGAAAAGTTTTATATTTGGATCGATTTTAAAAATGTTGGTTTCTTAAAAGTAAACCTCTTACACTCTTCAAAGACTGCTGTGTAAAGAGTAAAATAAAGAAAGTAAGTCATACCTTGTTGTCATATTAAATTTTAATAGCCTTGACAATTTCGTCTTGCTATATTGATTTGATAGCATCGTCACTTCAAAAAATGGTCAACAAAAGCTTGAACAATTGCTTGTAGGTCTTCGATAAAGCAACTGAGAATGAAGAATTTTTAGTGTGACCCAAAGAAATTTCTCGTTTAATATTAGAGTTTTTAAATGTAGTGTATGGATTTATAGATTCTGTAAGCCTTTTCTTTTTGTCTAGTCAATAAATTCGTATTCATGATAGCAATATGTTCTCTAAAAATATCATATTATTTGTTGTTCAATACTGATCACTTAATATCTATTGTATCTACATTTTGCAGAAAACTCCACTCATATTTATAAATTTTGGAAACTATTGAACTGCATATTATCGGGTTAACAGACTATTGGTGAATTTGTATTGTTGAAAGTTCCATGCACATTTAATACGATTTTTTCGCCTATTTGTATGATTTAAGAGACAAAATTGAAAAATGTTTAATTTCTTTTGATATTTTATGTTGGAAAATACGTTTATCCCAAATTTTGATACGTTTATTCTGCTTTTCTTTATTCTGTATACAAGAATGGTATTTATGGTGGCCATAAAATATAAGGCTTCTGTTAAATATGATGTATTTTCAAAACTGATGTATAAAAATCATCAAAATATATTATTTAACAAACTTCCAAAACCATAACAACTTAAAACTGTAGAAAAAATCAAGAAGGTAAAATATATAAAGGTAGTTTCGCTACGGAACGCCACAGTATTCGTCAAAGTATTTTAGCAAAAGAGTTTCGCATGATTCTAATATAAAATATATAAAATGTATAAATTCCGAATAAATACATTATTCAAATATAATGCTAATTAACTGAAATTGTTATTTAGACTTCTTGTGTTCCGGCGAAATCAAAATTCAAATTGAGCGAACATTAAAAAACTTTTACAGCTGCACAGACGTTTAAAAGGAACGTTTGAAAATGATTTCGGGGAGTGGATATAAAAACGTAGGCCGTATAACGTACGCACACACATACATACACACTCATACTGTGTTTAGTATATACCATGAAATTTTACGACAAGCCATTTCATTCCAACAAGTATCCTGATTTAGAGTCACTAAAATTCAGTGTAACCTTTATCTAGTGCTAATATTCCAGCTGTTTTCGGTTTATTATTTTTTCCTTTCGTTTTTTTTTGTATGTAAAAATTGGTTTTTATTTTTTTTTTTCATTATTATTTAAATTCGTCTACGTTTTGACGAAATAATTGATGATGTATTGGAAATTACAAAACAGTTACTCGTTACTATAGTCACTTAGGTGACCAATATGCAAAACAAAATAAAAAAAAATTTACAAATACAAATTATTATACAGAAGTAGATTGACAGTCATTTAGGATCAGAATATTTTTTAGATTTATTATTCATTTCAAAAAATGATGCAAAACTTTTTAGCTACTTAGAATATCTTTTTCTGAAATTTAAGATAAGTTTTTCTCATGTGTATAAAACCTTTTGGGACACACCGTATAATAGATTGCGACGTGCTCGAATAGTAAAACTTTAAATTTAAATGGTAAGTACTTAAAATTGATATTAAAAGCTGAAACTTGATGAGATTTTTTTTTTCTATATCGCATCTTTGGAGAAACAATGACATAAGTGCAAATTTCTCATAACTTGAGGAAATTATACCACAAAATTCCTAAAACCCAACTTTATCAGGGGAAACAAAGTCAGAAATTTAGTTAGATTCCTTTCCAGTAGGTGACGGTTGTGTCTGCAGTGCATTGACCCACAAGTCCCACACTTTTGGTGCAACACAGTCGGAATAGTCAGTTGTGCCATTGTAGTAGTAGTAATGTTGGGATGCCTCACTTGTTCATTAGTTCGTTTTAGATTCATCATATTTAAAGTGAGTACTATACTTAGTTCGTAAAGTAAATTACTATTACCGCGTAAAGTAAATTTTGATAGTTTCTTGACAGGTAACGTTAAAATGTCAGTTTACTTTATACATTTAGTGCGTAAAGTAATTTACTTTGTTTGTAGAAATATTTTTTTTATGCAACACGTGCGCAAAGTAACTTTTCTGGCTCGTGGGAATAGGGTACCACTCATCAAAAAAGTATAGCTTTACACACTAAATTACTATTTGCGGACAAAATTGACCAAATTTTGGAGATACAATGACAGAACTGCAATTTAATTAGAAATTTTTAGATTTTTTTCAAAGAAAATACTGGCTAAGATTCTTAAAACTACTGCAAATGCTATTGTATAGAGAGTATACACAAAAAAAATTGAAATATAAGTAGCACCTCTCGCCAAGCAGTAAACACTTTTGTTTTACTTTGAACAATTTTAAAATCTTTAAATGCTGATTCCCATCATTTAGTACGTTTGCACTTATGTCAATGTTCCACCAAAGGTGCGGTATGTAGATTAATATTTTGATTGAGTACCGAAAAAAAAAAAAAATTTGCGGAAATAAATCACCCTATTGTACAGTCTGTTCGCTATACTTACGTGGGTTTCGGATTAACAAAATTATGCAAATTAGTCATTGACAACCAGTTCCAATGAGCCTCTTCCCAAGAAATTAGATAAAAAGTATTTTACGGATGAAAAAGAAAATGGCGGTCCTTTAAAATCGGTGCG
Organism: Psylliodes chrysocephalus; assembly: GCA_927349885.1. Classification (NCBI taxonomy): domain Eukaryota; kingdom Metazoa; phylum Arthropoda; class Insecta; order Coleoptera; family Chrysomelidae; genus Psylliodes; species Psylliodes chrysocephalus. The sequence continues at coordinate 86,102,302 of OV651817.1, forward strand.
ATGCTCTAGGAATTAGTGAAACCAAATTAAGAGGAGTATTACAAAATTACAATAGTGAACTGTCGAAAGAAGATCACCGCAAAACTCGCCCATCTTTGCAAACGAAAGATATTCCAGATGGAAAGAAATTTGAAATTCGTGATACCATTTATCGAATGATGGCCAACAAGGAACATGTGACCCTAAATATAATTCTCTCAGAATTAATAGATAGAAAATTTGACGACATTGGCAGAACAAGTCTATGGCAAGTAATACATAACTTGGGTTTCAAATTTGAAAAGGAGGATAACAGAAAGACCCTTTGTGAAAGAAGTTCTGTCGCGCACAAGAGAATAAACTTTCTAAGAAAATATTCTAAATTTAAAGAAGAAGGGGCGACTTTTATATATTTAGACGAAACATGGATATTTTCTAGGGGTGCAACCAAGAGAATATGGCAAGATGATAACGTAAAGTCCATCAAACATACCGATGGAGAAGGGAAGCGACACATAATTTTACATGCAGGAGGGAAATCGGGTTTTATAGAAGGTGCTGATTTAATATTTTCATCTAAATCAAAATCCAGTGACTATCACGATAATATGAACACAGAAATGTTTGTAAAATGGTTGCATGAAAAATTTCTCCAAGGTTTAAGTCAGCCCAGCGTAATTATTTTAGACAATGCACCTAACCATTCTGAAGTATTAAACAAAAGTTCAACGAATTCTTGGACTGTTGATAAAATTAAAGAATGGTTGACAAAGGAACATATACCATTTCCTCAATATATATTAAAATCAGAATTATTACGCTTGGAAAATATACATGCAAAACCAAAAACCTTTGTTGTGGATCAGATTATTGAAAGTTACGGTCATCAAGTTTTACGTCTGCCACCGTATCATTGCCAGTTTAATCCCATCGAATATATATGGGGAATAGCAAAACAATATTATGACAACCATATTGGGCCTAATGATTATAGTGACGACGCAGTTCGGGAAACTTGGCGAAAAGCACTTTCAATTGCAACTCCAGAAGTGTGGCGGAACTGTATATCCAAGTGCGAGAAACTAATAGATTGGTGGACTCGTGAAAATTAAATAAACGAAATAAGTCCAATCATAATAACAATTAATGGTGATGACAGTGATGATGATGATGACGATTATGGTATTTTGGATGATAATGACTGATTTTCATTTTTATGTTAGAAAATATTTTATTTGAGCTAAATAACCCTCTTATTATACATAGACCATATTTTCTGTCTGAAGTGTAATATAAAATTATTATTATTAGGTTTATAATAGCCACATTAGACTCCATTAATGAAGAAGTTTAATTTTGTTCTCAATTATACAAAAGATTCTCCATTATTATTTAATTAAAAGTTGTACATTATTTTTCATTTCATTTAACCAGTTGATATTTCCCCAAAGAACAGGTCAAACTTTCGGGTACTTACCTGGAAATACTCATAACATTTTTAATTCGAAACCCGCGTAAGTATAGCGAACATAGTGTAGTATATTTTGATTGATTCAATTGCCTTGTTTGTAAAATCCCCATCTATTCTTCCTTTTCCTTTATCTGTTATAATACTTCCTAGTTACTCTTTTTAGTTCTATGACTTTACTTTTTTTTCTCTTTATTATTTTTATTATCTCTGTTTTTCGTTTACAATAATTTATATTTATTTCAATTATCGTGTTCTATATAGATAATAGGAGAAGACTTGGAATAGAGTAGATCATAAAAAGCATAAAGGGATCAAAACAAGATGAGACATAATCAAAAAAAGTATGGTTGATAAGATTGATAAGATTACTGCACAAACGAAAAAGAGGAAGACGGAAAACGTACAGAAGTATAGTAACGGAATGCTACTAGAAGTATCCTGAAATAAAGCAAAAAGAATGACCAAAAACAAGATAAAATGGGCAAAATTTACATAGAGTGTGGTGTGACAATTTAAAAACTTACAAAGGGCTATATCTCACAAACGAAAGATGATATCAAAAAAAGATTAAAACTGTTTCAAGGGTAACAAGGGGGAACTAAAATGACATAAAAGAAAACTTACCCCCTAGGCCCCACCTACCCCAACTAAAAAAGTTTAAATAGCAAACTCCTGTTTGTGATACATCATTGAAAAGCCTATAAAAAATGCTATCCAATTATAAAAATAATAATTACCAAATTAATATCTAAAAATTTGTAAAACAAACATACCCTACTTGTGATACAATCTTCAAAAGCTCTAAAGGCCAATAGAACCTTATTTTCAATATGTATTGTTAAATAAAAACATATTGATATTGGAACCTTTGTTTCGTCACTATTTTCAAACAAATTGATTTATAAACTTCACAATTTCAAAAAATATTTATAAAAAGTGTATAAACATTATTCTGCAAACAAAATTTTTAAATTTTAAGAGCTGTTAAAGATAGAGTGTATATAAGTTGAATTCCTATTTGTTTAAAGTTGATATTGGAGCCTTTATTTCGTCACTATTTCCAAACTAATAGATTTATAAACTTCAAAATTTTAGAAAATATTTACAGAAATGTAAAAACATTATTCTACGAACATTTTCAAATTTTAACAGTTGTTAAAGTTAGAGAGTATCCTCGAGAGTATCAAATTTGAATTCTTATTCATAATTCCTAGTCATACATTATTTTAAAAATAACTTATTTTGTTATAATAACCTAAAATATTTTTTTTATTTGTAAATTTTCGTTAGTGGGTCATAGAAAAAATATACCGTACAACTCGAGTGGATTGTCCACATTACACTCAGACGATTGAGCACGACGCCGTACCGGCGCGGTGCGATATGGCCATCATATCCACTCTTGTTGCACAAACTACTATTGTTTTTTTATATTCTTTCATAGTAATGTTATTATTTATATTTTTTAATATAATGGTATAAATTTATTACATGTACCAATAATATAATAATTTGCTAATAAAGAAATTTTGAAATAAAAAATTGAATTGTCAATGTAAGAGAAAATAAACACAAAAAGAGTCTAAGAAAGTATAGACTAGAAAGAAAAACAAAAACAATTGTGAAACTGAAGATAATGCAGGGAAAAGTGTAAGTAAATTTGAAGGCAGAAGGGTATACAAAGTACAGAAAAGACAGAACAAACAAAAATGTTAATGAAATTGATGATAATACGAGTATTGAAGAAGATTCAGAGGAAAGTGGTTAAATTTGAAGAATTCTAAACACAAAAAGTACAGAGAAAAACACAGAAAGTATAGAGTAGAAATAAAAAATATGAAAATGAAATTAAAGAGGATGTAGAGAAAAGTGAATAAATTTAAAGAATTATTAAATAAAAAAGTAAAACTATATTTCAAAAATTCCTTATAACTGGTAGATATATCTAATATATAAACATTTGTCTAGAAAAAATCAAGAAAAACCGACCGGAAAATCGACGAAAATTCTCGTCATAACCTAATGCACACGGATAACCAAAAGCAAAGTGTTAAGGTAGAAAAGGAAATATTCCGTACCCTCAGTTTGCCACAAAAGTGCCCATTCCAGAATCCGAAAGTAAAATCGGATGCGGAAAACAAGCGGAAAAGTCGCGTAAAGTGCGCGGAAAACCGGGAAAACTGGGAAAAGTGTATTCGTAAGCCGACGGACCCCATCCAATAATAGCCAAAAGAGGCCCTAAAGGGAAATTGTTTTCCGGAAATCTAATACGAATTTGAATACACTGATTTCTTGTAGCGATTTCTTTATGGTATACATAAATTTGAAGAAAGAAGATGATAATATCGGTGAAAAAATTATAAACATGAATGAATATTTCAATAGTACCAGATCATAAAAGAATTATGACGTTATTTATGTAATAAATGTTGATATTAATATTATTTTGTGTATTTCAAAAATGTTATTACAAAAAAATAACATTTTAAAATTAATATTTTGTTATTTAAATAAAATTTATACCAAAAAAAGAAGGATTTCTTGATTACAACCAATCCTATATCTAGAAGCATAAATTATAGTTTCAGATTAAGAAGATATTAAAATATTTGCAGACTTGGTTATAACGACAATATTAATAATATCATTAAAAATTCCCCAAGCTTTAAATCATTTATCGGATACTTGTTTGTAAAAATTCATTAAAAAAAAAAGACGAAAAGGTGCTTAAATTTTATATCTATATACTAATAATAATATTAATTTTTAATTTATGAATTAAACGGTGATCATAAAAAAATTATTCATAAAAATTTGCATAAAATTAAATCAAAATAATAAAAAATTATTCCCAATTAAAAATAGTCTTTCCTTTTTTTTTTGACTATGTTTGTTATTTTGACTAAAAACATTGATAATTCAGATATTAATGCGTAAAATATATTGTCACTTTTGAGTAACAACTATTTTTAATATTTTTTTATTAATCTATTTAATTTAATTTAAAAAATTAGGACAGGAAAAGAATTTCTCCTACAAGTACACATTTTTAATTATCAAAAAATTGCTCGGATTCCCAGAATAAACAGCTATTCGTTTTTTTGCTCGTTCAAGAAAATACTCAAAACCCGTGAGTGATAAATGCATTTTTGGGGCATAAAAAAGGCTCGAGTGAAGACTCGAAACTACCAGATAGTTTCTGTGGTTATATAATTGCATTATTTGTGTACAAAAATGTTTGAGAGAAAACTCTAAACAAGCGAGTCATAAATGCATATTGGCGCACAACAATGGCTCGAGAGGTGGTTCCGGGAGTTAGGTACACGCATTTTTGGTGTACAAAAATAACCGTCTATTATCGCGTAAAGTTTCTAGCGTCTAATCAAAAACAAATACTCATTTTTAATTATCAAAAAAGCTTCTCGTGGTTTTTGGGTTCCCAGAAAAGAGACCCATTCTTTTTTTCGGCACCACGACGACCCGTTTAGAGAAAACTCGAAACCAGTGCATGATAAATGCATTTTTGGTTTATAAAAAGGTTCGAGCGGAAAATCAAAACTACTCAGTAGTTCTGGGTGGGTTCCTGGAGTTAGATAAACGCACTGAAGGTATGAAAAAATGGTTCGAAAGAAAATTTATCGGCAAACATAACTGTCTGTTGTCATGTAAAGTCTTGAGAGTCTAATCAAGTACAAATACATATTTTTAATTATGAAAAAAGCTCGTCATGGTTTTTGGGTTCCTAGAAAACATCGGCTTTACCGCATAAGAGCATATCTCGTTAATTGTAATTTCTTCTCCGGAGAACGACTTTTATTAAACTGTTACTTTTTGTGACCACACTGTGACACAACTAAAATAGAGAATTTTTTTGCCTTTTTTCGTAGTAAGGTCATAGAGATACGCCACTTTGTGGAAGTATGGAGCTAACATAGCAATATTTTTTGTAGACCTAACTGGATTTTGATCATTTTTGAGATACGTCCTTATGAGGTAATGGCGACGAAAAGTGTCTCAACGACGAAAGCAGTGCAGGATAAATGCATTTTTGGTTTACAAAAAGGTTCGAGAGGTAACTCTAAATCTGTACATGACAAATGCATATATGGCGTACAAGAAAGACTCAAAAGAAAACATGAACTTACTGGGTGGTTCCTGAGGCATGATAAACGCATTTTTAGTATACAAAAATGGTTCGAAAGAAAATTTCTCGGCAAACATAAGAAAAAGTCTTTAGCGTCTAATCAAGTGCAAATACACATTGTTAATTATCAAAAAAAAACTCCTCGTGGTTTTTGATTTACCAGGAAAGAGTACCATTCTTTTCTTTTAAGAGAAAACTCGAAACCAGTGCAGGATAAATGCATTTTTGGTTTACAAAAAGGTTCGAGAGGCAACTCGAAACTACTGGGTAGTTTCAGGGGTTAGATAAATGCAATTTTCTTGTACAAAAATGTTTAAGAAAAAACTCTAAATCTGTGCATGATAAATGCATATTTGGCACACAAGAAAGATTCGAAAGAAAACATAAACTTACTTAGTGGTTCCTGAGGTAAGATAAACGCATTTTTGGTATACAAAAATAGTTTGGAAGAAAATGTATCGGCAAACATAAGAAAAAGTCTTTAGCGTCTGATCAAGTAAAAATACACATTTTTAATTATCAAAAAGCTCCTCGTAGTTTTTGGATTCCCAGAAAAGGCTACCACTCTTTTTTCCGCCCTAGTGTAGACCTGTTAAAAAGAAAACTCGAAACCAGTGCAGCATAAATGCATTTTTGGTTTACAAAAAGGTTCGAGAGGTAAGACGAAACTACTGGGTAGTTTCTGAGGGTTTTTGTGTACAAAAATGTTTGAGAGAAAACTCTAAATCTGTGCATGATAAATTCATATGGCGCATACGAAAGACTTGAGAGTTAGCATGAATTTACTGGGTAGTTTCTGAGGTTAGATAAATGCATTTTTGGTGTTTAAAAATGGTTCGAAAGAAAATGTCTCGACAAACATTAGGACAAGTTTTTAGAGTCTACGACGACCTCTAAAATATTTTAACCTCTAATCAAGAGCAAATACACATTTTTATTTATCAAAGAAACAACTCGTTCTTTTTGGATTTCCAAAAAAGAGTACCATTCTTTTTGTTTTCGCTCCAGCAACGACCCGTTTAAAAGAAAACTTGAAACCAGTACATGATAAATGCATTTTTGGTTTATAAAAATGTTTAAGAGAAAACTCTAAATCTGCGCATTATAAATGCAAATTTGACGCACAAGAAAGGCTCGACAGAAAATATGAACCTGCTTGGTGGTTCCTGAGGTTAGATAAACGCATTTTAATTGTACAAAAATGGTTCAAAAGAAAATTTCTCGGCAAACATAAGAAAAAGTATTTTGCGTCTAATGAAGTGCAAATATAAGACAAAATTCAAAACCAGTGCAGGATAAATGTATTTTTGGTTTACAAAAAGATTCGAGAGACAACTCGAAATTACTGGATAGTTTCTTGGGTTAGATAAATGTATTTTTTGTGTACAAAAATTTATGAGAGAAAACTCTAAATCAGTGCATGCAAAATTCATATTTGGGCACAAGAAAGACTTGAGGGAAATCATGAATTTACTTGGTAGTTTCTGAGGTTAGATAAACGCATTTTTGGTGTACATAAATGGTTCGAAAGAAAATTTCTCGGCAAACATAAGAAAAAGTCTTTAGCGTCTAATTCAAGTGCAAATATTCATTTTTAATTATCAAAAAACTTTCTCGTGTTTTTGGGTTCCCAAAAAGACGCACCATTCTTTCTTCCGCCCTAGCGACGACCCCTTAAAGAGAAAACTCGAAACCAGTGCCGGATAAATGCATTGTTGGTTTACAAAAAGATTCGAGAGGCAAGTTGAAACTACTGGGTAGTTTCTGGGGATAGATAAATGCATTTTTCGTATACAAAAATGTTTGAGAAATAACTCTAAAATCTGTGCATGATAAATTCATATTTGACGTACAAGAAAGACTTGAGAGAAAGCATGAATGTACTTGGTGATTCCTGAGGTAAGATAAACGCATTTTTGGTGTATAAAAAAATGGTTCTAATACAAATTTCTCGACAAACGTAATACTCACTTGTCGCACAAAGATTTTAGATTCTAATCAAGAGCAAATACATATTTTTAATTATCAAAAAGCTCCTCGTGTTTTTTTGGCTCCCAGGAAAGAGTTCCACTCTTTTTTTGCCATATCGATGACTCATTTAGATAAAACTCGAAACCTGTGCATGATAAATGCATTTTTGGTTTACAAAAAAATTCGAGAGGCAACTCGAAATTACTGGATAGTTTCTGGGTTAGATAAATGTATTTTTTGTGTACAAAAATGTTTGAAAGAAAACTCTAAACCTGTGCATGATAAATGCATTTTTGATTTATAAAATGGTTCGAGAGGAAACTCGAAACCAGTACATGATAAATGCATTTTTGGTTTATAAAAATGTTTAAGAGAAAACTCTAAATCTGCGCATTATAAATGCAAATTTGACGCACAAGAAAGGCTCGACAGAAAATATGAACCTGCTTGGTGGTTCCTGAGGTTAGATAAACGCATTTTAAGTGTACAAAAATGGTTCAAAAGAAAATTTCTCGGCAAACATAAGAAAAAGTATTTTGCGTCTAATGAAGTGCAAATACGACCCGTATAAGACAAAATTCAAAACCAGTGCAGGATAAATGCATTTTTGGTTTACAAAAAGATTCGAGAGACAACTCGAAATTACTGGATAGTTTCTTGGGTTAGATAAATGTATTTTTTGTGTACAAAAATTTATGAGAGAAAACTCTAAATCAGTGCATGCAAAATTCATATTTGGGCACAAGAAAGACTTGAGGGAAATCATGAATTTACTTGGTAGTTTCTGAGGTTAGATAAACGCATTTTTGGTGTACATAAATTGTTCGAAAGAAAATTTCTCGGCAAACATAAGAAAAAGTCTTTAGCGTCTAATTCAAGTGCAAATATTCATTTTTAATTATCAAAAAACTACCTCGTGTTTTTGGGTTCCCAAAAAGACGTACCATTCTTTCTTCCGCCCTAGCGACGACCCCTTAAAGAGAAAACTCGAAAGCAGTGCCGGATAAATGCATTGTTGATTTACAAAAAGATTCGAGAGGCAAGTTGAAACTACTGGGTAGTTTCTGGGGATAGATAAATGCATTTTTCGTATACAAAAATGTTTGAGAAATAACTCTAAAATCTGTGCATGATAAATTCATATTTGACGTACAAGAAAGACTTGAGAGAAAGCATGAATGTACTTGGTGATTCCTGAGGTAAGATAAACGCATTTTTGGTGTATAAAAAAATAGTTCTAATACAAATTTCTCGACAAACGTAATGCTCACTTGTCGCACAAAGATTTTAGATTCTAATCAAGAGCAAATACATATTTTTAATTATCAAAAAGCTCCTCGTGTTTTTTTGGCTCCCAGGAAAGAGTTCCACTCTTTTTTTGCCATATCGATGACTCGTTTAGATAAAACTCAAAACCAGTGCATGATAAATGCATTTTTGGTTTACAAAAAGATTCGAGAGGCAACTCGAAATTACTGGATAGTTTCTGGGTTAGATAAATGTATTTTTTGTGTACAAAAATGTTTGAAAGAAAACTCTAAACCTGTGCATGATAAATGCATTTTTGATTTATAAAATGGTTCGAGAGGAAACTCGAAACCAGTGCATGATAAATGCATTTTTGGTTTATAAAAAGTTTGAGAGGAAACTCGAAACCACTGGGTATTTTCTGGAGCTAGATAAATGCATTTATCGTGTACAAAAATTTTTGAGAGAAAACTCTAAATCTGCGCATTATAAATGCAAGAAAGGCTCGACAAAAAATATGAACCTGCTTGGTGGTTCCTGAGGTTAAATAAACGCATTTTTGTTGTACAAAATTCCAGAGAAGAGTACCATTCTTTTTTTTTCGCTCCAGCAACGACCCGTTTAAAAGAAAACTGTAAAAAAAGAGCATTATAAATGCATTTTTGGTTTATCAAAAGGTTCGAGAGGAAACTCGAAATCAGAGCATGATAAATGCATTTTTGGTTTATAAAAAGGTTCGAGAGGAAACTCTAAACCACTGGGTAGTTTCTTAAGTTGGATAAATGCATTTATCGTATACAAAAATGTTTGAGAAAAAACTCTAAAGCTGCGCGTTATAAATGCAAATTTGACGCACCAGAAAGACTCGAAAGAAAATATGAACCTGCTCGGTGGTTCCTGAGGTTAGATAAACGCATTTTAGCTGTACAAAAATGATTCGAGAGAAAATTTATCGACAAACATAACCGTCACTTGTCGCGTAAAGTCTTTAGCGTAGAATCGAGCGCAAATACGCATTTTTAATTATCGAAAAATTCCTCGTTGGTCTCGGGTTCCCAGAAAAGAGAGCCATTCTTCTTTTTTTCGCCCCGGCTACGACTCGATGCTCGCTTTTTTACCAGAAGAACAAGCGCGGGACATCTCTCGGTTAGAGCGACGGCCGGCCGGCGGACCAAAGATCAAGTTGGCCTCGACGATATTTCTTTGTACGTTGAAATTCTTCACGGCATTCTTCGATGATAAGCTAAAATCACGGTGACTGCGACGTTTTTTCTCTCTATTCGAGTTGCTTTCACATAAGTGCTGGATCATCGGTTTTAAGAGAAAAATTTCGAGTGAGGGTATAGTGCTAAACTGTAATTATGGGATGTCTATAGCGAAGGGAATTTTTCTTCTTTTTTTTCTTTTAATTGTGGCTATCCACTTAGAGTTTTATCATTCAGTCCATTAGTAGGAGTATTAGCTTTCTTAAAATATATTCCAGGCTCTTTGTTTTATTCTACAATCTGTTCAGGTTATAATAGTATTATAGCGTGGATGTAAGTGCATCGAAATTTTGATTATTTTTAATTATTAAGTATCCAATGTTTGCAAAACTTTTTTGTAGTGAAGAAATTGTTCTAAATCCTAAAGAACCTTTATTGTTTCTTCCCTTACAGAACACCACACCTCCCGAAAAGAGAACATATCTATATTTCATCAGTTAATATCTGCCTGGATTCAATTACAAACTCTGACTCAATCATAGGTGAATATTGCAAAGAGAAAAAAGTAATCAAAGAACAATTTCGAAAATTTTTAAACACACGAATTCAACTGTGCACTGAATTAGAACACTGCCAAAGTTCGCGTAAAATGTAAAGCAAAACATAAATTACGTTATGTAAATCGCTTCTCAAAATATTCTTTAAAATCTATACACTTTTGCATCCGATGAAACCAATCTTCAAAACAATTTTGCCATTCTGAACGAGGTACCTAAAAAAACCTGGAAAGTTAATAAAAAATAATAACAATAGACAAAACATGTTACATGTACATTGGAGTTCTCATTACAAGCACATGTGAGGAACAAGATGTAGTAGATGGGCAAAAACTTTACATAATTTATTAAAATAAGAAACATTGTCATGGGAAGTGAAGAAATGTGTATACAAAGCAATAATCAGACCTACAGTGTCATACAGCAGTGAAACATGGACACGAAATGATAAAAAACAAGTGAAGATTAAAAGATAGAAACTAAAGATACTGAGAAGAATATATACTGACCAATAGACAGAAGAAGGATAGGAAAACGAAAAAACAAAGAAATCTACGAAATATTTCATGAAAATGGGTTACCTGGAGATGGAGGACAGTAAAAAAGCACCTTTGGATAACACCAGAAGAGAAAAAACAGTAAGACCCAAAAGAAAATGAAGGGAAGCGATCTTACAGGACATTAAGGAAAAAGATCACCAAATGGAACTTATTTTCTTCGGAAACAATTTATTTTTATGCACATCTATTTAAAACGTATATGTCAACATCAATGTCACAATAATGCAGCGTATTTAAACAGCATTGTTAATTTTAACATGGCATTTGCTTGATAAAAGCGTTGGTATTTTGCGCTCTATTTAAAATAATATATAAATTGTATTTTTACTACAATATATCCCAGGAACGACCCCACCAAAAATGCATTTATCGCGCGTTGCTCTCGAATTTCCTCCCGAAACATTTTTGAACCCCTAAAATACTTATCTAACCCTACTAGATATACGGTTGTTCTAAGACATATTCTATTTCTTAAGAAGATGTTACTAACACAAATCCGGCGGAATGCAGGGCTCTAACATATGGCTACTGTTATTTCTAATTTATTTCAATGATCTCTTTAGTATACTAAAAATATTGCTGTTAAAGCATTCAGCGTTTTAGTTTTCAACAAAAATTGATTTGTTTTATAAAAAACTGATTTTTTTAAATCTTTTAATTATTTTTATATTGTTGAAACATTGACATTTAGTTCTAGAAAATTGTAGAAAATTAATTATTTAAATATAGCTTCATTTTTGTTTATATAGCCTTCTTATCAAAGTTATAATAAACAAATTATATGCAAGTGAAAAATAAAGATTATATATATATACCTATTTATGGTTAAATAGTTGTTTTTCTGAATTATAAACTTTTTTTTTAAAAATCAAGATGTCTAGAAATGATGTTGGTCTCGAAATTGGGTTGGGTAAAAAATTTAAAGACTGGTTAAAGACATTGTGAATTGGACAAACACTAGAGATCATTAATATTATAAGAAATTATTTGTATTTTACAAGAAGAACAAGACATCAATGTTCTCACAAACCCTTTAATTACATTTAGTTTGAAAATCATAAAAATACAGGTACATATTCCTGATTATAAGCAAAAAGAAACTGTGTGTAACTAAGAAGACGATGATGATGATGCTGATAGAGAAATTAAAGCACCAAGAACATTAAACAGATTGCTAGAATCAATAAATTAAAATAAGAGTTATTAGGTTAAAATTTGTTTTGATATTCAGCAGTCATAGCAAAAATGAAAGTAATGGAATCATATAAATGGAAAGAAACAATTGAAAATAAAGAACATGGATTCAAAAGATGTGAAGCAAACAGCAGATGCTGTGAAGAAATTAGAAATCTAACAGAAAAATTATAGACATGGAAGTTAGGAAGAAAAAAAGAAAAAATGACACACTTTATTTAATGCAACATTATTTACTGTTTCTACATCAAGTTTATCAATTTTTTTATCAAAGCTATAGTTTTCCATTACTTCTAATACACGGTAAGTGTATAGCCCATTTAAAAACATGATGTTTTTGAAATTAAAACCTTTTAAAATTCGCACAAATAATAATATATTTATTTTTAGAACAAAACAAAATTAACTTTATGCATTTATGGAAAATACAGTCATGTTTTTTTACTCACTCATTTGTATCGATTTGCTTTCATTAACTTTATTTTTATTTTTACACTTCACTGCTTTTTAAATAATTCACTACACTTTTTTTTTAAATTTAAACACTGTTAAGTCGACCTGAAAAACAAATAAATCAGCTAACAAAAATTTGGTTCTTCATCAGTAACTTCTTGATTTTCAAGTTTTCTTCAATCGTCGGAAAACCAACACTCAGTTTTCAATTCTTCTTCTATCATGTAGGTATTTGACGTATTTTAATTTTCTATTTAGAACTCTTCCCGAATTTTTTAAAACAAATGTCTAATTTTCACACACCACTTTTATAAAATATTTTTTATTTTTTATTTACAATAATTTTATGGATTTTTTAAATTATATTCAACAATATTTTGTTGTAAAACGTTATTAATGTATATTTATCAGAATTGTACGTATGTTTAAAGTTGTTATAAAATAAAAAGATTTAATAATATAGCAACTTGGTTAATTTAAAAAAAAATAAAATTACATCTAATATTAGTTTCTTATTTTTTTTTAAACTTCTAAATTTATTTTCATAATATTTTAAGTTGATCCACTAATATTTTCAGTAAACATTTTTATATAACCATATTTTAGTCAACATTTTGACATATTCACATAAAAGCATTATTTACATCTTTTATATTCATAATAATTTAAAATAATATATTTTCAGAAGATTTCTAAAATTTCAAATTTTTTTTTTAAATTTATATTAAAATTTTCTTCAATCGTCGGAAAATTATCACTTAGTTTTTGGCAGTTTTCAATTGTTTTTCTATTATTTATTTTCAGAAGGTTTATCTATTCAATATTAACTATTTTTTATAATAAATGTTTATTTTTCACATAACATTTTTTTATCTAATAATATCAGCAAATATTTTGACATTTTCACATAAAACCATCACTTGCAGCATATTTTTTATATGCATATTAGTTTAAAAAAATTTCCAGAAGATTTCTGAATTTTTTAAATAATTTTAACAATAATACAAATAATTTTTCTTCAATATTATCTTATTAATCTTTAAAGTAATTTTAACATCTAGCGATATAAGCAATCCATTTCATTTTTGAACAAATAAATATTTAAAAAAATAATTTCGCTACACAGCAAGCACTATTTAAAAATAAACATTTGTAGGTGGATTATCTTTATCTTGTTTAAATTAGTTTAAAATAAAGTTGACTAAGTACAATGTTCAAAGATTTTATAGATAGAACATATTTATCTTTTTTTACACATTTCTAGTCCTTTAAAATTATATTATTGTTATCAATAATATTCCACATACTTTCTAATTGCAATTACTTTACAATCTATCGCCCTTTCCTTTATCTTGTTTAAATTAGTTTAAAATTAAGTTGACTAAGTACAATGTTCAAAAATTGTATCGATGGATCATATTTATTATTTTTTACAAATTTCTAATTCTTTAAAATTATGTTATTGTTATCAATAATATTCCACATACTTTCTAATTGCAATTACTTTACAATCCATCGCCCTTTTCTTTATCTTGTTTAAATTAGTTTAAAATTAAGTTGACCTAGTACAATGTTCAAAGATTCTATCGACGGAACACATTTATAATTTTTTTACACATTTCTAGTACTTTAAAATTATATTATTGTTATCAATAATATTCCACATACTTTTCAATTGCAATTACTTTACAAACCATCGCCCTTTTCTCGATCTTGTTTAAATTAGTTTAAAATTAAGTTGACTAAGTACAATTTTCAAAGATTCTATAGACGGAACATATTTATTATTTTTTTACACAGTTCTAGTTCTTTAAAATTATATTATTGTTATCAATAATATTCCACATACTTTCTAATTGCAATTATTTTACAATGCATCGCCTTTTTTCTTTATCTTGTTTAAATTAGTTTAAAATTAAGTTGACTAAGAACAATGTTCAAAGATTCTATCGACGGAACATATTTATCATTTTTTTACACATTTCTAGTACTTTAAAATTATATTATTGTTATGAATAATATTCCACATACTTTCTAATTACAATTACTTTACAATACATCGCCCTTTTTTACCTTGTTTAAATTAGTTTAAAATTAAGTTGACTAACTACAATGTTCAAAGATTCTATAGACGGAAGATATTTATCATGTTTTTACACATTTCTAGTTCTTTAAAATTATATTATTGTTATCAATAATATTCCACATAATTTTTAATTGCAATTACTTTACAATACATCGCCCTTTTTCTTTATCTTGTTTAATTAGTTTAAAATTAAGTTGACTAAGAACAATGTTCAAAGATTCTATCGACGGAACATATTTATCATTTTTTTTACACATTTCTAGTACTTTAAAATTATATTATTGTTATGAATAATATTCCACATACTTTCTAATTACAATTACTTTACAATACATCGCCCTTTTTTACCTTGTTTATATTAGTTTAAAATTAAGTTGACTAACTACAATGTTCAAAGATTCTATAGACGGAAGATATTTATCATGTTTTTACACATTTCTAGTTCTTTAAAATTATATTATTGTTATCAATAATATTCCACATAATTTCTAATTGCAATTACTTTACAATACATCGTCCGTTTCTTTATCTTGTTTAAATTAGTTTAAAATTAAGTTGACAAAGTACAGTGTTCAAAGATTCTATCGACTGATCACATTTATCATTTTTTTACACATTTCTAGTTCTTTAAAATTATATTATTGTTATCAATAATATTCCACATACTTTCTAATTGCAATTACTTTACAATCCATCGCCCTTTTCTTTATCTTGTTTAAATTAGTTTAAAATTAAGTTGACTAAGTACAATGTTCAAAGATTCTATAGACGGAACGTATTTGTCATTTTTTTACATATTTCTAGTTCTTTAAAATTATATTATTGTTATCAATAATATTCCACATACTTTCTAATTGCAATTATTTTACAATGCATCGCCCTTTTCTTTATCTTGTTTAACTTAGTTTAAAATTAAGTTGACTAAGTACAATGTTCAAAGATTCTATAGATAGAACATATTTATAATTTTTTTACACATTTTTAGTCCTTTAAAATTATATTATTGTTATCAATAATATTCCACATACTTTCTAATTGCAATTACTTTACAATCCATCGCCCTTTTCGCTAGTTTCGATCGCCATATTAGCTGATAATAATACTATTACTATTAAGTAGCGCACATAACACATTTTACAGCTTCAGTACATTCCAGTTATAATTTTAGTACGCTTTTTATAATGATTATTGTTGAATTTAATATGAAAGGCAACTATAAACGATTTAAATTTTGCCATTAAAATTTTATTGCATTGTAAAATAGAAATCAACACTGATACGCTGCATTTATGCAAAAATTCTGTATTTTTTATAAAAATATTATAAGGATTAGATTGAAAATAAAGGATTTAAGTTTTGTGGTTTCAGATTTTAAGAATTTTTTTATAAATTTGATGAAATGTGTAATAGTTTTTTAAAGGATAATGCAGCAAATGAAGAAAACATTAAAGTTGTTAAAAATTACTTCTGACAAAAATCCAAAATGTAATTATTAAAAAATATATTTAATACTTAATTTCATATAAAAAAATAACCTTTTAAAACAACTGAACAGCCAAACCAAAAACATTACACACACTCTTTATTTTTTTAGAACCCATCATTAACTAATTGTTCTAATTGAATTACATTAAAACCAATTACATTTACCGATACCATGAGTACAAAGTCTGTCTAGAACGAAACATTCGTCTAGAATTGTTATATACCAGGTAGATAAAAATGAACTTTTGTAGATAAAAGCTTTTGTCGAACGAAGTCAGGTAGGCAGAATGTGAAATTTTCGGGTTCTAGCTATTCAAAGTTGTTAGAAATGGACCATTTAATATTTCAAGCTCCATAAAGTTTGTTGTAATCACGTTGGAATTTAAATTTTTTTTTGTTAGAATATTTCTATGTTGATTTAAGTTTGAAAAATAAAGTTTTCTAGTTGCAATAATATTTAATCTATTTAAAAAAGTAAACTGATATAAAACCGTAGAAAAGTTCACAAAAAAACTCTTTTAAACAGATCAAGGATTTAACTAAGACGAAATTTTATTAATCATCCATCATATGGTCCCGATTTAGCTCCTTGCGATTTATTATTATTTCTTGGTACACTTTTATGCAAAGTTTGATGATCTAGTGCATGCTTTAATACTTTTTTAATTTGAATAAATAATTTTTCAAAATATATCAAATTTAACATCCTTTTCCGAACACCATCATCGTTATTCTTGAAAATACACTACTTCCATCTTGCTTTTTATACTATCAGATCGTGTTCCGTCGCTGTTATACTTTTTTTGATCAGCCTCGTTACAAATTTCAGTCTATTGCTGGTTTTTTATAAAAATGGTAAGTAAAATTTGGTATTCAACGGATGGATCGTAGTAACCAGTCGCATTTTGATGAATAGTATCAGTACTTGTATGTTTTACTAATGAATCAGAGGCCTTGGATGGATATTCAAAAGTAGCTTCAACAGTAACAGTATTTCTACAATGTTGAAGTCTGTCAGTACCCGTCGGATTATATATAGCGAGGTTAAAGATTTTAAAATATTATTTTTGGTATTCTGGTAGTTAAATTTTTGGTATTTCTACAAAATTTTAAGATTTTACGCTATAAAATTGCAATATTATACAATAATTTTCATTTTTAATAATAGTTATTATCAATTTTTGTCACAGCAGGCTTTCCAAAAGTTTAAAATTCATGATTTCTTTAACAATAGGATGCAGAAATTGTTCAGATAATGATAATAATAATAATAATAATAATATTGAAATAAATTATTCACAGAGTGATAAAAAGTTGATAGGACGATAAAAAACTTGAAAGAATTAGATATATCGATACTTTTTCTGATATATCTAGCTGTGTTTCTAAAGAAAATCGACTTAGATTAAATAATGATAAAGTTATTGTTGAAGATATTAATACCGAAGTATGTTTACAATATTATTACACAATACTGTTACACAAATTGTGAAGAATTGGAAAATGTAGAAGAAGATTTTGAGAAAAATGCATTTTTAGATGATGAAAAAATAGTTTATAGATTTTGGATGATCAAAATAAAGTCATTATAACAAAATTTAGTGCTTTAATGTTGAAAAATAGTTAAACAGTTTTGCTGATTATAGATATTAACCTATATAACCTATTCTTCGTAAATAATGTGTTTTTTGGCAAATAATAAGGTTTAAATTGATGTCAAAATATTAAGATAATGTGATGTCATTCTTCTAGATCATTTTAGGTCTATAAACATCTAGATTCGATGAATACAAGTAAGACATATTTTAAAATGTGGAATAGAGAGTTTGATACTACAAAAAGAAATTTTAATAAGATCAAATACAATTAGTAATCCAGAGAAGCAAATTAGAAGCAAGATATTAATAAGTGGTTACAGTATTTTGTAAAAAAAAAATGAAGATAGAAGAAAATGTCCTTTGAGTAGGTACCACATATCAGAAGTAAAAGGAGTAGAAAGTCCTAAAATGTTACTAATTATTACTTTTTTCTTATTATTAGGAAGAATTATCGTAGGTACCAATTATCTACTACCTACTAAGAAGAGGTAGTAAAATTGATAAAGAAGACAAATAGGAAGAATTAATAATAAAAAACTATTGAATTAAAATAAATAAATTACTAGCAATGAGATCCACAGAAAACATAAGAACAAAGAGATTTTCAGTAGAAGAAAAACTACAAAATTTTAAAATACCGTTTAAATAATAGGTATCAGAAAATATCAGAAACAGGTAATGGTAGGAATTGTAATGCAGATAATTTAACTATAATAGTAAATAACGAAAAAGACGGCAATAAATCAGAAGAAAGTAAATGTAGGTGATAAATTGGAATAGAAGAAACATGTACAGTTGTAGAAGTAAAAAGTAAATAATAAACGCAAGACTAAGCAAACATGAGACCCGCCGGAAAAGTAAAATCTATCAGCAATAGACGTCAATGGCAGAATAGAAGAGGAAGAGTAATAACTCATGAGGTCAAATTGAAGAAAGAAAATTAAAGACAGATGTACTTATAAGAAGAACCAAAGACATTTAAAATATTTTAAGAGTTGTAACGGGTGAAGAAAAACGAAGTATAATCTTCAGCGACGGAAAGAAGAAGTAACAAATAGAAATAACGCAAGAAAATAGACTAGAACCAAAGAAGGTAAACATTTCGGGAAAATGGCAGAAAATTGAGCAAAAATAAAACCAGCCAGTGCATAGAGTAAAATACTTTTGATAACGATGGTACCACAATTAGGCTAGAGCAATAACAGTGTCAAAAGAATAGAAAGTGGTATAGAATTAGATATGCAGCATTATATATGGAATTGAAAGCCTAAGGTAGACCATATAAATATTTAAGGATGTAAATGAAAGATAATAAATGTTTTTATAGTCAGTAAAAAGGGAATATAAATAAAAACACATGTAAGCCAAATTGAAGACATAAAAAGAGAAAGAGGTAATATAAAAAGTATAGGGAGATGTACCAGAAGATGTATGCGATGAATTAATTTAGAATTGACAGCTTCATTTGACGAATGTTATGTTTTAAGTCGTTTTGGATATATCTAGATGATAAAAGGGAAGATAAATTAGCAAAAATAGTTAGGGCAAGGAAACAGAAATGAAGAATCATCAGACCATATAAATAAGGATCTACCAGGCATATACGGTTATATAATTGGAAAAGGGCAGTTTTTTGATGGATTGGATATTTGGAATTTAAGTTTGTTGTCCTCAATGATCTAAAATATACCCATGATAAGATAGATATAATGACAACATGGCAGAATTAAAAAAAAAAACATCTATTCATCTTTTTTTTTAATGTTTTCCTGATAAGCTACTGATTTTGAAGAAACACAAACAAGAGGTCACCAACAAAAATTGAGCGAAAAACCTTAAGATAAAAAAAACAAAACTAGAAACAAGTATAAAATCTGGAACATATATGGGAAGCCCATGGAAACTGTAACAATTTATGAATATTTTGAAATGAATATGAAAACAGCAATTAAATCATTAAAAATTAATTTGAATTAGTTCACGAAAGATCAATGTCAACAACATTTTGTGTCAAATTAGCAGTAGGTATTGTGACAAAATATATAATTAAATATAAACAAAACTGGAAGGTAAACTATATAAATGAAGTATTTGGGAAAGATAGGAAGGCAGAAGTAACAATTATGATCAAATGTAATGTTGGCAAATACTGACTCAAGAAAAAACAAAATGGTTAGATCCAATGGAAGAAGAGAAGGAAGGATTTGAAATTAAATAAAAATCCCAGCTAGGAAATTGGACACCAAATCCGACGCGACAAGGATAAAAGATCAGGATACCTAACAGAAGAAGATTGTAACAGTTAGGATGCTTTTAAAGGATGAATAATAACAAAAATATAAAAAAGTAAACTATAGAGTATCTTAGATAAACAAGGAAATTACAGAAGATGGAGAGATTGTCAACACAACAAAAGAATCAGCAAAAATAATAAGAAGTCTCTAATGAATACTTTTGAAGGATGGATAATAATAATATATAGTTTGCAGAGTATTTTCGATAGCACTGACATTAAAAACATGGAAAAAAGAGACAACTAGCACATAACAGAAGGAAATAAACAATTTTAAACATTAAATGTCTGTTTTTAAAGGTGGTAAACATTATTTAACTATTTATCGTTTATTTTTAAGTGCATTTCACGTTATTTATAAGTAGGTGTAGGTTAATAGCCGTCATTGGGTCACGCTGTCACTAAAGATCGCACCGATTGACAAATGATTGATGACAAATCAACGTGGTATGACCCCAGCCGGTTGATTGATGCATAGCTGTCAATGAACCGTCATTTCAACGCCGTCTGGCCGGAATTCCCGCGACGTAGTCCTCTATGGAGCCGTGTATCTCCTGTGCGTGCGTTATTTTTAATAGCAGCAGTAGTAGAAGTTGTATTCGTACCCTGGACTGAGCCATATACTGGCTAGGGACCAGTCCCTACACACTTTCCCGCGCACTATATACCTATATTCCCAGCACTAAACCCGAATCGCAATTTTTTTCCATCCACCGCACACTCGTCACTATGTCAGATGCAGTTTCGCGCGCTGGTCGTCTGCAAGATTCGTCATTCGTCAAAAATTATTCGTGAGGTGTCTAGATGTTCCGGAGCGCGCGTTAAACGAGATGCGCCGCGTACCGTAGTCGTCTGCCAACTGTCAATCACGAGCGGCTGACGGCAGAGTGGGGTTTGAATGAATGATGTGTCAGCGGCGGGCACGCCCACCCACCAATGGCTGACGGTAGACGGAACGGCGCGCGCGCTCTCGCGGCGCTAACGGGCACTACGAAGCACCGCCGAATCGCGGCGATCGCGGCCGGCTGCGACGTTGCCGGTTGGGCGCTGATAGAATCGAGTTGTGGGGAAATTTTCTTGTTGGGGAAAATTACGTCGCTTCATCGGGTTTGGTGATTTATTGAGGTAAAAGGAAACCGGGTTAATCAAACAATGCGTATATAATTTTGTTTCTTGTCTATTTGAATGGCATTACACATATTTTGAACTAAATTCTACTCAATTTTTATATAAATAATATATATAAAAATGGGTTTCCTTGGAATTAGAGATACATTAAAACCTTATACGAGATGTTTAAAATTTGGGAAAGCTTTAACAGTAAGATTACTTGAATTAAAAAATGGTAAGTAAGTAGAGTTGGAAGTTGAAATAAAAAAATAAATAAAATCCTAGATGAACATGGATGATAGATACCTATTATAGGATTGGGTAATATTGTTAATAAATTAACCCATCAAACATTTTGGTTTAATTTGATGTCGAGACTACCTAAAATATACATCGACTTGGAGACTAAGGCGAAGTAGAAAGTTGGTTACTAAAATAGCAAAATAGGAAGAATTACATCTACGAGGGTGGTCTGATGGAAGAGTGATGTTATCTGTCAAAATTTCACATAAATCTGACAGAAAGATTAGTTTAAATACTCATATAAAGAAAACTGTTTTGTTTCATCACGACAATGCGCCTACCCAATTGTCCACCATTGTTGCAGAAAAATTAGCCGAACTGCGTTACGATTTATTGCCCCATCCGCCATATTCACCTGATCTGGCTCCCTTCGTTTACTTTCTATTCCTAAACTTAAAAAATTTCTTGGTGAAGAGCGTTTTCGGACAAATGAAGAGGTGATGGCAGAGACAAACGCGTATCTTGCGAGACTTCCCAAATATTATTTTTTGGATGGTTTGAAAAAATTGTAAATTCGCTGGGCTAAGTGTGTAGAGTTAAAAAGAGTTTATGTTAAAAAATAAAATATTTTTTACAGTAAAGTAACTTTTTCATTGAAAAATCACTCTTCCGTCAAACCACCCTCGTAAATCCACATTGTAGTAACCCAGTACGGTTGGTTAGTAACTAATACTTCTCTAGGGAAATTTGACGACAGTATAACGTCAATTAGACGTTTATTTAACTATCTTTAGACAGAAACTACAAACATATTTGCAGATGACAAATGTACACCAAAAGATTTAAACTTATTTGGTATTTTTATCCATAGAAATAAAAATATTGTAGGAAGTGACCAATATAACTGAAACATATATTGCAGCAAAGATTGGAAATAAATAAATTTCGGTAACAAAATTATATGTAACATTAATACATGATTGTTAAAATTAATACAAAGGAAATTTGGTCGTACATGTTAACAGTGTTAACATTAACAGTGGTAACAATGTTAACTTTGTTTAAATTAAACATAATTATTTTTTTTTTCCACCTAAAATAAGATGTGATAACTGATCTGAAGAAAAATGTATTCGTTTTATTTACAAAAAAGAGATACCTACTTTGGATAAACTTTTAGTAGACATTAATGAAGGCGAAACTTTGGAAAACGTTAAAATAGACAAATTGTGGAAAACTTTACATGAATTAGACTTCGTTTGGGAGAAGAACGATATAAAATCTGCGCTCATAAAGAAAGATGAAATTATTTGTTGGTGGAGGCAATATTTAAGAAAAATTAAGAATACAAAAATATTTTTTATTTGAATAAACGAAGGATCATTTTGTTAGAAAAGTTTGGCAAGATGAATAGGTTACAAATGCTCGTCAGGCATTTATAGAAGGTTTGTCTACTGGCAGTTTAATTATCACTCATATTGGAGAAGATAAAGGATTTGTTGATAGAGGCTTGTTAGAATTTGTTTGAAATTCTACGAAAGACTACCATAAAGAAATGACTGTAGATGTTTTTGAGGAATATTTCAGTCAAATGATAGATTTTTTACCGCCCAATTCTGTAATAGTTTTGGACAATGCCAGTAACATGGAAAAAAATGTGACTAGAAAATGTTACTACAATGTTGTAGTAGTGTAGACTTGTAGAAATATACTTAACTTTTTGTAGAAAATTTTACTATTATTTATAATTAAAAGCTATTCATTCTTGTAGCAATTTAATTGTCGAATAAAAAGCTACAATAGTAAGGAAAACGACAATGTTTAGTATATTTTACTATTGTTTGTAGAAGTTTTATTAGAATTATGAAATTACTACTACCAACTTCTGTTAAAATTTGTACAAATATTAATAATGATCTCTACAAAAAATAGTAAGACTTTACAACCCTTCTTATAATAAAAATTATAATTTGCTCAAAAATATTCTATAATATTGCAGAAATTTTAAGTCATGTGAATAAAACAAAAATCTGCTATTGGCCAACATTTTCTTACGTCGACCATTATTATATTTTAAACAGTGATGTTTTGAGAAAATTTTGATAATAGTGGTAATTACATTTATTATTATTTCTGAATAATTTACCTTTAGATAACTAATTTAAATAACCTTAGTAGATTATTTTTATAAAAATAGTTATGGCCACCGATCGAATGTTATGCCAAATTCGTTTTAATTATAACATACTACCTCATTTTTTGTACTCAGACGTAGTCATTCAATATCCCAATCACTGTAAAGGTGATATATACCCCCGTTTTAAGGATATTAATTTTTATATCATATTTTTCAGGTGCAGAAAAGCCAACTGAGACTGAGGGAGCTATAGTTGTTACTACTGTTATTTATTAAGAAGGTACATAATGCAATTAAGAGTTTGTATCTTTTTGAATAAAACAATAAATTTTGAATATTTTATTAAGGAACATTATTTCTAGGTTTTAATTATAATAATTGTGGAATACTACTACAAATTTTATTAAACGTTACTACAATTTTTATTGTGTAAAATTTTCGTATTAATTTTCATGAAACGCTAGACATTTTTTATAAATTCATACAATGAATTGCAAAAATTATAACAATTTGTAAATTAATTCTTTGATGATATGGCTATTTTTACTATATATTGTAGATAATAACTCTACAATACATTCTCTACAAATATTTGGAAATTTTTACTACAAGTTGTTCCTGTCCC
Source organism: Psylliodes chrysocephalus (assembly GCA_927349885.1). Lineage (NCBI taxonomy): Eukaryota > Metazoa > Arthropoda > Insecta > Coleoptera > Chrysomelidae > Psylliodes > Psylliodes chrysocephalus. Next base: position 86,126,661 of record OV651817.1, read on the forward strand.
TATATGTACTCTTTATTGAACAGAAAAAATGCACAATTGTAGATATTTGTTCTACAATTTTTTTTTTCATATACCATTCAAGATTAAACTAACCTTTACTTAAGGAGGTCCTTTCGCCACCAATGTTAAATAAAAAATATTAGATTATGACCAAAATTAATTTTTTTCTAATAGTAGATGTCCTTATTTATCTAATAGTGAACTTTTAACTATACCTTACCGTGCAAATTTTTGAGAATTTTTTTTTTAAAAATGTGTGTGTTTGTACAGTTTCTTATGAGAAAGTAAGACTTCAACAACAATTTTCGAATTATAATTAATTTTACTATTATTTATTGATTAGATGGAGTAGAAAAAAACTAAAAATAAGGTTTTTGAAATATTTAGGTTTTGTTTTTTACAATAAAATATATAGGTTACCGTGGAATTTATTGAGAAATTATTATTAAAAAATAACAAAAAATTTTCAACTAGGTTACTTGAAAATTTTTTGTGATTTTTTAATATTAATTTCTCAATAAGTTCCACGGTTTAATATATATATTTTATTGTATAAAACAAAATCTAAATATTTCAAAAACCTTATTTTTAGTTTTTTTCTACTCCATCTAATCAATAAATAATAGTATAATTCGAGAATTGTTGTTGAGGACTTACTTTCTCGTGAGGCACTGTACAAATACTCACATTTAAAAAAAAATCTCAAAAATTTGCAAGGTAAGGTATAGTTAAAAGTTCAGTATTAGATAAATAAGGAGTTCAACTATTAGAAAAAAATTAATTTTAGTCATAATCTAATAACTTTTTTTTTAACATTTGAGGCGAGAGGTGTGGCGAAATGACCTCCTTAACACCAGGGATTCCAGATCTCACGATTCAGTACTTAGAGTCACCTCTGGTCAAGTAGAAAAGCACATACAGGCAAAGACGTGACGTCTGGATCCCTGGTTGTTCGTCAGGATGATGTTGGTGTTTTAAGTTTTACAGTCAGTCACACGTCACACAGCAGAGATTCCCGATCTCACGATTTATCATGAGATCACACTATTCAGTACTGAGTCAGTAAGATTTTCAATAGTTAGATCATAGTTTGGCAAAGCATCAATGTAAGAACTAAATGGTAAGTATACAGTTTTTTGTATTTAGGGACAAAAGTCTATTATCTAGCCACATCTTAACATGTAAATTATTTTCTAATTTATGTTTTAGGTTAAACCAGTTGTTGTCATCGCAAAACAATACGGTATCCTCTACAAAACAAAACAAACAAAAATGAAGGTAATCAGAAAATTTTTCAAGTCTTTCATCTACTGGCCTAATTTCGTAGAGCTTAAAAAAGTAAAAATCATCAACGTCCTTTGGTTCCAAAAATAAAAGACCAAAACAATAATGGAGCCACTTTCCCATCTCAGAATTTTTGTCTTGGTATTCTTTTGATAAACCTAGATTTTGAATTTTTCTATAGCATGCTTGAGTTAAGTGGAATCGACACGCAGTAATTTTGCCATTTGGATAAATTTCTAACACTTCATTATAAATAGATATCTCAAAATCCATTACTATTTCTTCTGGTACAAATTTTATTTTTATATAATCACAATACTCTTTCATTTTTGATATGCAAAACCTATATATTTTTTCACTTTTGTGTTTTAATAAATAAAAAACTAACGGTATGTAATGGCCATTTAAAAAACAATGTATTGTACTAATTTGTTTAAAATATTTGGTGCAGTAAGTCCATGTAAATACTTTTTGATTCACATAAAAACTTGAAATTACTTTTACAGCTAAATATCACTAAATTTTCGGATAAATCCTTAGCAATTAGGAAATCTTCATTTCTATTGGTTTTTGGTTGAAGTTCATTCAAACCTGATGCGATAGTGATTTTGGCAAAGCTGACAACAAGTTTCGACGTGCAGTGTAAATGTTTCTTCTAGCACATTGTAGATTGTGTATTGTCAAATTGTTTAAAGACACATCATTTTTAGTTAGCTCATTTTGAAAGGGTTTTCTGTTATATCACTTTCGGCTTTTCTCTTCAAACAGTGACTTAAAACTTGTCTTTGCAACACATTTGTTAGTTTTGGTACATGATTATGATTTACACTCAGGTTTGTTATAACTCGACTTTTTGATTCTTCGGAAGCTAATTTTCTGTTGTGTTCTCTAAACTTACAGTTCTCGTAAACTGAGAGAAGTTTTCCTCATTGACTTAAATCCGAACTATCAACTTTACACTAAAAATTACTATGAAAACTGATATACGCAACAAGGGTCTTTATATTATTATCTGTTACAAGTACAATTAGACAAGTAATTAAAAAGGTATCATTTAATAGTTAATCCGGGATTAGGTACCTACAACAACTTTGTAGTTATAAAAGTATAATTTAAAATGCATTAGGATTAAAAGATTACGATGTGCCGAGTTTCATGCGGCCCAAAAAATATTTATTTATTTATTTATTTATTTATTCAAAATCCATACAGGCTTTTCAGCCTTATTACATGGATAGTATAAGATAATAACAAAATAATTAAGAACTTAAAATTAAAAAATGACATACCTACTAAAGCACTAAATTATAAATAATAAAAGCTAGAAAGGAGAAAAGAAAAAGAAAAAAGAAAAAAGAAAAAGAAAAAACACGAAAACAACACAATTTCACCAAACAATATCAGATCATATACTCATAATTTCAAAATAATGTAGAAGTGTTTTCCGATATTCTTGATATGACATAGTCCAGTCTAAATTCCGCATCATATTTATATTGTTGGCTAAACGTAGAATGGCGTAGAATGGAGAATGAGTAGAGGTTGTTTGTAAATTGAACATTAAAGGGCAACGAGTGCGTTTTGGAGGAACATTGATAGGAACAAGAGATAATAAAGTGCTAGATGAAATCTGATTATTCATTAAATTAAATAGAAATTTCATCATTGCTTGTTTACGTCTAATGATCAAAGAAGGAATTTCAAATTTTTGTCTTAATGTCTGGGTTCTTATTTCATTATAGTCTGGCCAACGATGATATTTTTTATAATACAGATAGCGAAGAAACTTATTTTGAACCTTTTCAAGGGTATCTAAGTACATTTGTGGCTTTTGTTCCCAAATTATAGATGCAAAATCTAGTTTTGACAGAACAAGTGTATTGTATAATAATTTAATGGTTTCCAGGTTAGAAAATAATGAAGTTTGTCTTATAATAAACCCTAAAGTACGATTAGCACTTTTAACTGTATTTTCTATATGAGTGGCATATGATAACAGGCTATTGTATGTAACTCCGAGATCTTTCACTTCTGAAACTCTATTTAAAGATGTATCATTCATGTTATAATTAAAAATAACAGGTTCCTTTTTACGACTAATTGACATTACATAACATTTTTTTATATTAAAATTTAATTTATTATTTAAACTCCATTGATATATTGTTTTGATATCTTTCTGGAGCGCTACACAGTCTCTAACTGTTTGGACTTTCTTAAACACCTTAAAATCATCTGCAAACATTAAACAATCAGAGAATTTAACAGAAGTTGGCAAATCATTGATAAATATTAAAAAAAGTAGTGGTCCAAGATTAGATCCTTGCGGGACTCCAGAATATGATTTTTTTTTTTTTTTGGACGAAATATTTCCATTGTATTTTACAACAAAGTGTCTATTTTTTAAGTAACTTTTGAGTAGCTCTAATAATTGTCCTGTAATACCTAAACTATTTAACTTTGCTAAAATAATATCATGATTAACTTGATCAAAGGCCTTACTGAAATCGGTGAAGATTACACCAAGTTCTAATTTTTCATTTAGAGATTTTGTGGCTTGATCCAAAAATATGAAAAGGTTTGTATTGATTGATTTCCCTTTAACAAAACCATGTTGTTCTTCTACTAAAATATTTTGAATATGTTTATATATTTTAATATAAATAATGTGTTCAAACAGTTTTGAAGCAGCACACAAAATAGCAACACCTCTATAATTTTCAATGTCCTTTTTACTTCCCGATTTATGTATTGGTATATATGTTGCTAATTTCCACTGTGTAGGATACGATGAGTTTTTAATAATTAAATTAAAAATATGCAATAAGGGTGTCTTTAACCACTCTTGACAGCCTTTTAAAATGTAAGGTGGTATTATATCACTACCAGCACTTTTTTTTGGTTTTAATCGCTTAACCGCTTCATCATAATCATCTGAATATATTGCATTTAAATGACATTGATTGTATTGATTTAAAGTAACGTTCACATGATCTAAATTATATACAGATTTTTCAGAGGAATGCACGGACATAAAATATTCCGCAAATTTTTCGGCAATATCTTTGTCAGGTACTTGACTACTTTCAAAGTAAAATGTTTGTGATTGACGTCCCTCATCTCTTTTTTTGTTGACATAATTCCAAAAATTGTTCACATCCGCAATTGTATTTTCCTCTATTTTCTTTAAATATTTCTTATGTTCTTTCCTTATTAATGATTTTAATTTTCTCCGAGTTTCAATGTACATATTATTAAAATAATCTGAAACATGTTTCATTTTGTAGTAATAATTCTTTTCTTTCAATAAATTAATAACATCAGCATTAAACCATACTGGAAATTTTTTATAATTCACATACGTTTTATATGGCGGATATTGGTATCTTGTATGTCATGTTACCTTAAGTCATATGTCAGATGTCAGAATTAAGAAAGAACACCCTAGAACGAATTCTGTTGCGTATTAGTTGACCCGAACCTAAGCTCCTAGATCCTCCATATAAAACATTAAATATTATAATAATTTATTAAAATAATAAAAAAAAACACATAATTACGGTCAAAATGTATACCAGTCTTATTCAGGAATAATTACTGTGCAAAATTCACCCAGTTGTTATGAATATTTTACTGTATACAAGGTATACAGTGTATTATGAAAACTACTGTTAACTCAAAAAGTTTAAAAATAGTTATTTATTAACACATACTTGTGAGAAAACTTATGTTAATTGGGGGAAAAATTAAATGTATCTAACACCGCAGAGTGTTTCTGTTGATGGAGTAAAGCTTCAGAGAAAAAAGAAATTAAATGTATGTATTGGAGTTGATAACAAAATTAAACAGAAATAATATTTTATTGATATTTATTTCTAGAGGTTACTCTAGATATCCATTCAGTGTGTATCCTGAAAATTTCATAGAACAGTTGTTGTGCGACTTTTTTACGCTACATGCCTCCCTTGGCGCAAAAAGAGCATCCTTTCGGCAGCAGGAAGAAGGATGCGCTTCGCAGGAGTGTGTCGTCACAGTCGCTTTTGATGCGTTGCGTCGTCGTCTCATATCCCATTCTTGTAACATTCCACACAGCCATTCCCGAAAAAGCCGGTTCTCCCCCTTTTCCAGCCAGCGTTGCCAATCGACGTGATGAGATGACAGCGCGATTTTCGCTCGAATTAGCACTGGAAAAGGCTTGATGTGGCGAATAACAAATTAATAATTTCCCACGGAAAATCTACAATCATGTTAAATAATTACAATATTAATAGTCTGATGCATTCCAGATTTGATGGTTTGTTATTTATTGTGTCCCATACACAAAAAAAGCGATCAAATATCACTATACATTATTATTAAGTAGGTTATGAAGTTATATAATGTTAGTTATTAATAAGTCAATGTAGAAATACAATTTGATAACGTGTAAACTTTGGGTTAGAAAAGTAAAACAGCATAAAATGTTATCTTCCTCTGAAAGACTGAGTTTTGTTTCCTATTTCAGACTATTAAACCTGCAATGATATATGACGATCTTGTATCTCAAGATATAATTAGATAATCATGGATAGATTTTGAGATGGTATAGCCCCCTAATCGCTAATCTTTTTATTTAAATGGCTATATAATTTTATTATTTGTATGGATATTGTGTCAAAAATATTTATAATATTGGATTTTATAGAAGGTGTAAAAAAAGGATAGGTACAAAGTCAGAAAAAATCGCAATAACAGAAGAAAAACAAATTCCAGAAGATATACCAATAGAATTATCAGGAGATCATGGAAATAAGAAAGAAGAAAATAATGAGACAATGAAAATGTTAGAACAAATAAAAAAAAAATGTGACACAAAATAGTTCATTGTCAAGATAAAATAAGAAATGACATAAACGAGAACATGAAGAAGAAAAGAATTAAAATAGAACTGAGTCAAGAATAAAGTAAGGACTGGACAGAATGGAAAGAAAATTTGAAGATATAGAGAAATTACAAAAAATAACTGAACAAAAATTAAATAATCAAGAAAAGAAACTAACGAAAAGAGAAAAGTAAATGAGAAATATGAATGGAAATATGAATGAAATCAGTAGAGATATATATACAGAGTGGCCCAAAAGTCTGGAAACGGCCAATTATCTCGTAAATTGCTAGTCCTAATTGTACAAAATTTGGGGTACACCTATTTTGGGATACGGTGATTCCAGATTTAATATTTACAATGTTGCCAGATTAAATAAATAAAATAAGTCTGGCAACGCCTAATTGTCTCAATCAATATTTTAATACAAACTATTTTCAACTACATTAAAACGTAACAATTGAAAGATTATAACATTTTTAACATAATGGTTACTTTATCAAGTGTTCAAAAGAGCTCCATTTATGAGTTGACAGTACCCTAATCGATGGTAGAATGCGTCTACCACATTTCTTCATGATTATTTTATTTATTTAAGACCTTCCAGACTACATAAAATCATAAGTGTTACATATGGTTGAACTCGCATTGAATAGGAGATTCAAATAAGGACTGAATATACAGGGTGATCAATTTGAAAAACCAAAGTGACTAATAATATCAGAGAAACGGCAAATCTGGCAACATTGTAAATATCAAATATGGAATCTCCGTATCCCAAAATAGGTGTACCCCAAATTTTGTACAATTAGGATTAGCAATTTACGAGATAATTGGCCGTTTCCAGACTTTTGGGCCACTCCGTATACAAAGAATAGAGGAAAATAGAAGAAGTAACATTATAATAGATAAAACTTAATCTTTCAATATCAAAATGGTTTTAAGAAGAAGAAAAAAAAAGAAATTGCCACATACTTGCACTAATAAAATAAATTTAACATTCTCGGTATTTTTTAGTGTTCTGGGCAAAAGAATTGACACTGTTGATTAATTATTGACCATTAATAGAAGAAAAAAATGGAATAAGAAGAAATTGTGTATAAATCTATGAAAAATATTTTAAAAAAGAAAACAATGATTTCAGTGATCGCCACTATAAAAAACTGGTGTGCCACAAGGTACTGTTTTGGAGCCTGTGTTGTTTAATTTATCTGTTAATGATTTATTTAATATATAGAGTATTAAAGGACATTATTAAATGTGTCGATGATACCGCAAACCTAGATAAGACAGATTCCTTACCTTTTAGTTGCAACGTTGCCGATTCTCTTCCGTCCTCCGAAATCCTGAGAATTCATTCATAGGAAACCTGCAATAAAAATGAAATATATAGGGGTATTGTAATAGATTTAAATGTAAATAAGATAGTTATGTAAAACTTGTAATAAAAAAACTGCAAATGATTTAATTTTAATTAAATCAACTTAAAAAAATATATTTTGACTAAGGTATGTAATTAAGAGTTTGGGGACGAGCTTTAAGGTTAAAGATGCATCTTAAACACCTACAAATACTACAAAAAGATTTTTAAAATGAATAACTGGAATTTTTTAGAATTGTTTCTAATAGTTTATATTTTGAAAAAAAAAAAAACGACTAGACGCAAACAACGATTTTGTTTTTACACAAACATCAAATATTATTTACAAATATTATTTATAATATACTACTTTAAAAACATGTGTATTGTAGGCAATAAAAAACTAGACAAAATAAAACTTTTAAATAAACAAAATAACAAAATAAATAAAAAAACTAGGAATAGAAAATGAGGTGTTTAAAACTTATCTACTAGATCTAGTAAAATTTCTTAAGTTTTTAAACAAAATTCATTTAAATCATTTGAGCCAACTTCCAAAATCTTCCAGAATCTTCCAAAATCTTCCAAAATCTTCCAAAATCTTCCAAAATCTTCCAGAATCTTCCAGAATCTTCCAGAATCTTCCAGAATCTTCCAGAATCTTCCAGAATCTTCCAGAATCTTCCAGAATCTTCCAGAATCTTCCAGAATCTTCCAGAATCTTCCAGAATCTTCCAGAATCTTCCAGAATCTTCCAGAATCTTCCAGAATCTTCCAGAATCTTCCAGAATCTTTCAGAATCTTTCAGAATCTTTCAGAATCTTCCAGAATCTTCCAGAATCTTCCAGAATCTTCCAGAATCTTCCAGAATCTTCCAGAATCTTCCAGAATCTTCCAGAATCTTCCAGAATCTTCGAGAATCTTTCAGAATCTTCCAGAATCTTCCAGAATCTTTCAGAATCTTTCAGAATCTTCCAGAATCTTCCAGAATCTTCCAGAATCTTCCAGAATCTTCCAGAATCTTCCAGAATCTTCCAGAATCTTCCAGAATCTTCCAGTATCTTCCAGAATCTTCCAGAATCTTCCAGAATCTTCCAGAATCTTCCAGAATCTTCCAGAATCTTCCAGAATCTTCCAGAATCTTCCAAAATCTTCCAGAATCTTCCAGAATCTTCCAGAATCTTCCAGAATCTTCCAGAATCTTCCAGAATCTTCCAGAATCTTCCAGAATCTTCTAGAATCTTCGAGAATCTTCGAGAATCTTCCAGAATCTTCCAGAATCTTCCAGAATCTCCCAGAATCTTCCAGAATCTCCCAAATCCTTAGAAAATCTTATAAAAAACATGATACAGATCTAAAGCTTTTTGATGAATTCCAAACTTTAAAGATTACACTATATTATTTATTTGGAACTACATTTTAATAGGTATTATCTCGGCGAATATACCAGAATATTTCTGCATATATATTTACAGAAACAAAAAGTTTATTGGTAACGAAATTATTTGTTGAAATATTTATCAGGAACAAAAATCTATTATACCTAAAAAAAATTAATTTAAAAACCACACCGCACCGATTAAAAATTTCGTTTCTTGTTATTTTTGTCTTTCTTTTAGCCTGTCAGCCATATTTATCTGTCCGCCCCGAATCAAAAATCAACATATTTCTATCCGCAGTCGCTCTATTATTAACATCTACGAAAACATCGAGCCAGTGAAGTGACACGATGGGTCTCTCTACCTCTACAAATAGGATCCATTTCTAATAAATTTTTCTGGCCTGGCCATATTTCTCAGAAAACAGAAGTTTATATGACATGTTTTGAGAGGCTGCTAACGGATGGGTCCTTGTAGAAACAGTTTTTAGGAATTTTTGAACGATTTACGACCGAATTTGATTAGGTTTCGACACTGGTAATTTATAATTAACCAAAATTGTTTTATTATTTAATTTTAGACAAAAATGTTTTAAAAACGTAGGTAAATGAGTTTTTTTGTTAATTTACAGGTATTTTTATTAAAATTTGAAAGACCAAATCAAGGTTAGCGATATATTTAGAAAAATAATTCTTCATAAACCATAATCGTCACCTTTTACATTTGCTCAATTTATACATAAATAAATATTTACCTGTTTTTCCAGCCCAACAATTTAGTGAGTAATGGGACTTCGTCCTAATACAGCTATTGTTATAAATATAAATTTTCATTGACAAGACGAGCTCTCTTAACTTTTTAATATTTGATGATGTAATACGGACCTCGGTGCCATGTTGGGCACCATTCAAAATAAATGTATCTTACCCTATTTGGACCCTTATTTTCTCGCTCTGACAAGTCAGAGAGGGATGAGGGATGTGCTATATCAATTTTTATTTACACAAGAATATTATCTGAATAAAATTCATGTTGATAAATACAGTGAATAAAACTAGAATGTTCAATTAAAAAACAATTGGACATCATCACCATAGGTATAATTTTTTTGAAAATGAAATATGTGGTCTGAGTGGTAGAAACAATGTAAATTTTTAGTATATCATTGATATAAACATTTTAACTATGAAATAATCCAATTTAAATATTTGATGATACTTTATTTCCTGGTACTAGATTGATTTTTTTTGGACACCTTCTTCATAGGTAATATATTGAAATGGGCAAAATGTTCACTTCAGGTGGTAGAAACAATATAAAATTTAGTATAGAATTTATTTTAAAGAAAATGTTGGCCACCATCTTCATAGGTACAATTGTATTACTGATAAAATTCGGACTCCAGGTGGTATGAAAGATGTAAATTTTAGTTTATCATTTATAAAAACGTGTAATTAACTATGAAGCTTCCAAAAAAGTATTTTTATATGTTTGATCAAAAAATTATCCTTTATATCCTACTATTATTGATTTTCTTTGGGACACCTTCTTCATAGATAATATTTGGAAATAGGCAAAACATTCACTTTAGGAAATAGAAACGATATAAAATTTAGTAAAAAATGGATTTAAAAAATTTGGAGATCACCTTCATAGGTTTAATCTTAATATTAATACATTTTGAGGTCCAGGTGATAGATAATACTAAAAATTCACTATAAAAAGGATTCTACAGGAAATCATGGACATAATCTTCATAAGTTGATTATAAAAGAACATTTTAAATAATCTATAGAAGCAGTACCAATCATTGACAGCCATATTGCGTAAATATTCGCTATTTCAGTAAGCATTCCCTATACCCTATTTTAAACGAAATTTTGGATATCATCTCCATAGGTTAAATGTTTATATTTATTAAATATGTGTACCAGGTGGTGGGAACCATGTTTCTTAACTGATCTTAACGGTAAATTTCATACACCAAGATTTAAAACACCATCATCATTTTTATAAAACATATTTTTAATTGAAAGAAAATATTATAATTGTCATTTGTATAACTGATTTAATAAAACATTTTGAATACTAACTTCTATGAAACAATATTTATGGATGCCAAATACTAAAGTTGGTGCAATATTTAGTATTACATTATAATTTGGGCATCATCTCCATAGGTAAAATATTGATATTGGCAAAATATGTGCACTATGTGGTAGAAACGATGTAAGCATTGGAAAAATGTTAAATTTATAGTGAATTTTGGACACCGTCTCCATAGCTTAAATATTTATATCCACAAAATATGTGCAATATGTGAAAACGAAGCAAACTTTAGGAAATAACTAAATTTAACAGAATTTACATACATAGGTCAAAATTTTAAAATTACAAAATATGATTAATTTAACAGTAAAAAAAAATGTTAGTCACTCTCTTTAATACTGATAAAAGTCGAACTCCAAGTAAAATGAAAGAAGTAAATTATTGTTTATCATTAATGTAAACGTATAATTAACTAAAAAGCAATCCCAAAAAGTGTATGATTATGTTTATACAAAAAAATTACCATTTATATCCTAGTGTAATATTGATTTTTTTTTGGACACCTTCTTCACAGGTAATATTTAGAAATTGGCAAAATGTTCACTTCAGATGATAGAAACTATATAAAATTTTAATATAGAATTAATTTTAAAGAAAAATTTGGTCATCATCTTCATAGGTATAATTGTATTACTGATAAAATTCTTAATCCAGGTGGTATGAAAGATGTAAATTTTAGTTTGTCATTGATAAAAACGTGTGATTAACTATAAAGCTTCCCAAAAAAGTATTTTTTTATGTTTGACCAAAAAATTATCCTTTATATCCTACTTTTATTGATTTTCTTTGGGACACCTTCTTCATAAATAATATTTGGAGAAAGGAAAAACATTTACTTCAGGAGGTAGAAACGATATACAATTTAGTAAAAGATTGATTTAAAAAATTTGGAAATCATCTTCATAGGTTTAATCTTAATATTAATAGATACATTTTAAAATCTAGGTGATAGATGATACCCAAAATTCAATATAAAATGGATTCTACAGAAAATCATGGACATAATCTTCATAAATTGAGTGTAAATGAACATTTTAGACAATCTGCAAAAGTGGTACCAATCATTGACAGCCATATTGCGTAAATGTTCGATATTTCAGTAATAATTCGCTATACTCTATTTTAAATGAAAATTTGGACATCATCTCCATAGGTTAGTTTTTTATATTCATAAAATATGTGTACCAGGTGGTGGAAACGATGTTTCTTACCTGATCTTAACGGTAAAATTCATTTAAAAAATTTGGAGATCATCTTCATAGGTTTAATCTTAATATTAATAAATTTTGAGGTTCAGGTGATAGATAATATCAAAAATTCACTATAAAATGGATTTTACAGGAAATCTTGAACATAATCTTCATAAGTCGATTGTAAAAGAACATATTAGATAATCTGCAGAAGTGGAAACGATGTTTCTTAACTGATCCTAACGGTAAAAGTCATACACCAAGATTTAAAAGGCTTTTTTCAAGAATTGTGTACAAGAACATTTTAAACACCATCATCATAATATTCAAGTTTTTATGAAACATTTTAAATTGAAAGGAAATATAATTGTGTTTAATATAATTGATTTTTTGAGTACTAACTTCTATGAAACAATTTTTATTGATACCATTACATTATAATTTGGACATCATCTCAATAGGTAAAATTTTTATATTGGCAAAATATTTGCACCAAGTGGTAAGAACGATGTAAGCATTGGAAAAATATTAAATTTATAGTGAATTTTGGACACCTTCTTCATAGCTTAAATTTTTATATTCACAAAATATGTGCACCAGGTGATGGAAACGAAGCAAACTTTAGGAAATTTAACACAATTTACATACATAGGTCAAAATATTAAAATTACAAAATATGATTAATTTAAAAGTAAATTTTGGACACCGTCTCCATACAAAAAGTATTTTTCTGTTTTTTATTTTTATTTCAATGTAATGTAAACAGCCTAACATGCAGCTGTCTGCGTTTCACGTTTCTTCTTACACAATCGACTTTAACAGTAAAAAAAGTAATTTTTTTTTAACTGATAGATACGGGCAGGTATCCGCATCGATTTTCGTGCCGAAGAAAATGCTAATTGGAATTTTCAAAGCGCTTTTTACGATATCAAAGCATAAGCTGACTAATGGTTCTATAGTCTTTTATTTATTAAGTGCTATTAAATGGTAAAAAAACCGGTTATGATTATTTTTTATTTTAAATATTAAGACGAATTGGTACAAAAGAAGTTTAATTCAATGGGCGGATTAAAAATAATGTGCTATCGCTTGGTTTCAAAGTTTTTAAAACTTAATGTATGATTTGTATCGCCGAATTCAGTTAAGTAATATCGATTATACCACCTGGTGCACATATTTTGTCAATATAAAAATTTAACCTATGGAGATGATGTTCAAAATTTCTTTTAAATTAATTTTTTTCCAATATAATTTTTTGACCTATGAGGATGGTGTCCAAAATTCAGTTTTAAATTATTATTATAATCATTTCTACTACCTGGTGCATACACTTTGTAATTTTAAAATTTTCACCTCTGTAGATTCTACAAAATTTTCTTTAAAATCAGTTTTTTCCCAAAGTTTACTTAGTATTTACCACCTGGTGAACACATTTTACCAATATAACATTTTTACCTATGAAGATGGTGTCCAAAATTCACTTTTAAATTAATATTTTTTAAAGCTTATATCGTTTCTACTACCTGGTGCATACATTTTAATATTTTAAAATTTTCACCTATGTAGATTGTGCAAAATTTTCTTCATAATCAGTCTTCTCCCAAAGTTTACTTAATTTCCACCATCAGGTGCACATATTCTGTCAATATAAAAATTAAACCAAGGGAGATGATGTTCAAAATTTTTAAAATAATTTTTTCCTAAATTTTACATTGATTCTACTACCTGGTGCACGCATTTTATCAATATAATATTTTTACCCAGTAAGACGACGTCCAAAATTCATTTTTATAACAATATTTTTTAAAGTTTCTATCGTTTCTACTACCGGCTGCATACATTTTAGAATTTTAACATTTTCACATATAGGTATAGATTATGCAACTTTTTCAATCTTTCAATCTTCTTCTAAAGTTTACATAGAATTCACCATTTGGTGCACATATGTTGTCAATATAAAAATTTAATCTATGGAGATGTTGTTCAAAATTTATTTTAAAACATTTTTTTCCATAATTTCACATCGATTTTACCACCTGGTGAACACATTTTTTGCAAATAATACATTTATACCCATGGAGATGGTGTCCAACATTGACTTTTAAATCAATATATTTCTTACTGTTTATTTCGTTTCTACTACCTGGTGCAAATATTCTGTAATTTAAAAATGTTCACCCATGTAGATTGTGCAAAATTTTCTAAAAATTATTAATTTTCTAAAGTTTTCTTAGTTTCCACCACCTGGGGCACATATTTTGTCGATATAAAAGTTGAAGCTATGAAATTCACTTTGAATCCATATTTTTTCCAACGTTTACATCGTTTCAACATAATGCACATATTTTGTCAATACAAAAATGTAACGCTAAATATTGAACTAACTTTAATAATTGGTGAACATGTTTAAATAAAAATTGTATCTTAAAAGATGGTGTTCAAAATGTTTCAAAAAATCAATTATACCTACAATATCTATAGTTTCGATTTAAAACATTTGCCTATGATGATGGTGTTCAACATCTTCTTACATACCAGTTTTTATTTAGAACCTTGAAAAATAGTTTTTAAAACTTGATGTATGTTTTGCATCGACGAAATCCGTTGTGAAACATCGTTTTTACCACCTGGTGCACATATTCTATCATTATAAAAATTTAACCTATGGAGACGACATTCAAAATTTCCTTCAAAATCAATTTTTTTGTAAAGTTTACATCGATCTTACCACCTGGTGCACATACTTTATCAATATAGGTACATTTTTACCTATGAAGACGCTGTCCAAAATTCACTTTTAAATCAATATTTTTTCAATGTTTCCATTGGTTCAACAAAATGAGGCACATATTTTGTCGATATAAAAATGTTGCCTATGAAAATGGTGTCCAAATTATACCACCTGTTGCACATATTCTATCATTATAAAAATTTTACCCATGGAGAGGTTGTTTAAAATTTCCTTCAAAAACAATTTTTTCTAAAGTTTACATCGATCCTACCACCTGGTGCGCACAAACACACACCAACATATGTACATTTTTACCTATGGAGATGATGTCCAAAATTCACTTTTAAATCATTATTTTTCCAATGTTTTCATCGTTTCAACAACATGAGGCACATATTTTGTCAATATAAAATGTTGCCTATGAAGATGGTGTCCAAATTATAATGTAATACTAAATATTTCACTAAATTTAAAAATTGGCGAACATATTTTTTAAGTAAAAAATTATATCTTTGAAGATGATGTTGAAAATGATACATAAAATCAATTAAACAATATCAATAGTATTTTGCCTCTGAAGAGGGTGTTCAAAATATTGTTATTGAAATGATCCAGAATCAATAAAATTATTATTTTTATTAGAACACTTATGACAATGACAATCTCATAACATATATCTCTCATTCCACCTATTTACAAATACAGGGTAATGTTACATTCCGGATATATCAGTTATATACCAGTTTTTATTTTAAATCTTGAAAAAAAGTGTTTGTATTTCCGAAATCAGTTGTGAAACATCGTTTATACAACCTGGCGTACATATTTTATCAATAAAATATTTTACCTACGGAGATAATGTTCGAAATTTCTTTCAAATACTTTTTACTAAAGTTTACATCGATTCTACCACCTGGTGCACACATTTTATCAATATGATATTTTTACCTATGGAGACGGTGTCCAAAATTCACTCTTAAATCAATATTTCTTTGAAATTTATATTGTTTCCACTACTTATATTATCAATTTAAATTGTTTATCTATTCAGATTTTCCAAATATTTTTTAAAATTATTCGTCTACTAAAGTTTACATCGTTACACGAATCAATATTTTTTTATAATGTGCAATTTGTATCGCCGAAATGAATTGAGAAACATCGTGTCTACTACCTGGTGCACTTACTTTTTTAATTTAAAATTTTTACTTTTGCAAATTATGACCAAAATTTTATTCAAAATCAGTACTCTTCTAAGGTTTACTTCGTTTCAATCACCTGGTGCACATATTTTGTCAATATAAAAATTTTGCCTATGGAGATGGTGTCCAAAGTATAATGTATTACTGAATATTGAAGCAGTTTTAATATTTGGCGGCCATATTTTGTTAATATTAACATTGTATCTGTGATGGTGAATGTTTCAAAAAAAAATTATTACTGGCCTTAATACAGAGCCCTGTGGTACACCATATATTCCTAATCTATAATTTTCGGCAACCACTATTTATTAACGATTATGGAGATAACTTTTTATTATCCAGTCATTAGAATTATCTCTGATATGTCAAGTACATCAAAAGTGTTCTCTGAAACTGTTAAAAAATTTCCGGAAATATTAAAATTAAATCAAATAATGAATAAAATTACTTCGTATATCCTTCCTTTTTAGTATAACCAAAATTTTGTCAATCCTCACTAATTCCCGAATGATTTATCTAAAGAATCATCTTTGACACCATAAAACTGTGAAAAAAGATCAACACAAGCTCTTAGAAGGAAGAATTCCTCCTTAATGCCGTAATAAATGCTTAATAATCCAGTTCCTTATTACCTTTTTAAAATAGCAGATTAATCTATATTAAGTCGGTATTGTTGAAACGAAGGTGTCACCTGCTCTCGAGCTAAGGGCATCGCACATAAATTATGGGTTTTGTGTTGGTCCTTTCAAATGGTAATCCATTCTGAGAGTGTACCATCATCGTGACTATGGGAAAGTATCCGAGGCTTTTATAAAAATTGTTAGAATTTATAAATTTTTTCATGGTTATTAAATCGAAACACTTTTACAGGTAGCTGTGAGGCAGTTTAATTCACCTTTCGAGAGGGGAATATATTTTTATTATTTACACAAATAAGTGTATTAAATTGGTGGCGAAATAATACATACAAAAAAAGACCATTATATACAAAGTTTAATTTTTTTATTTTGTATCTGGAGGCATGTTTTGATCATCACTATCCAGGGGTAAATTAGTGATAAAAATAATAAAAAAAACTGCGTAATGAAGTGACATATGATTGATAGTATCGGAATCTGACGTCAAATTTGTAAAAGTCAATAAAATAGAGTTTCCAAATTTAAAATACAAGAATTATCAAAAATAAACCATTAAAATTTAATAAGTTTTTCAAATTGAACAATAATAATAATGTCATGAAATTCCTAAGCCGACTCTGTCTAAGCAAGCGACCTTCACGTCTGTGGCACCCGACTCATGCTCGAAAGGACGGAATCTTCTAGGTATGCTGCTGACGCTCTAGAAACGGGTAGAGACTTTTCGTTTAGTTTAGTATAGAGTATTGAAATTAAAATTTAAAGTGTAATAAATAAATTAAAATTGTTAGTTAGTGTCTAAGTATTATATAAATTAATTAGTACGTCTGAAATTAATAGTGTATTTTAAATAAATTATAAATGAATTAGACTATCGTAACATTGGTGTTAGAAGTGTAACTGTATATAAATAGTGGACAATAATGGTTAAAAAACTGTGTGATTTAAAAGTGTCTGAGTTACGTCGAGAAGAACATGAACTGGAGACCACAGGGAAGAAATCAGAGCTGACAGAACGACTTAAAAAAGCACTAGAAAATGAAGGTTTGGATTCGGAAACGTTTCTAATTTCGGATGATGCGTCTGCTATAATTTCTTCAATTTCTTTTGATATGTCTTCTATGAAAACCGATATTTCTTCAAATATTTCCTCATTAGAAAGTACAATTTCTTCAGACATTTCTTCTTTAGAAACTAAAGTTTCCTCTGATATCTATTCTTTAAAAGATGAAATTTCTTCTGATATGACTTCACTAAAAAATGAAATCTCTGACTTGGAAAACAAAATGTCTTCTATGGAAAATAAATTTTCATCTATGGAAGATAAGATTTCTTCCATTGAGAATACAATAATGTCTTCCGTTGAGGAAAAAATAAAAGAGATAGAGCAGAAGATGGAAGAACTGGAATATTCAGAACAGGCCAAGAACGGTGAAATAAAGTGTTACGAGGTGAAGTCGAAGTTAAAATTGGAAGGAGCTGTAAACTCTGCTCGTGTTAAAGCCCCAATCTTCAACGGAAAGATGTCATGGACCAACTACCTTAAACAGTTCGAGCAGCTGCAAGAGCAAACGAATGGTCTGAGAGAGAAAATGCAGTGAATCTGACAATCTGACAATTCGACGAGACGCTTTAGATGTCCTTCAGACTATACCCGTGGAAGAGACAGATGAGATGATTTTGAATAACTCAAAAAGAGACTAAATATGCGATATGGTCACGAACATTTGAAGCATCTATACCAGTCACAGTTAAAGAGAGAAGAAGTTGAAAGGATTGTTCAGAAAATGAAGGAAGACAGGGTGATAGAAGCTTTTACCAGCCCATGGGTCTCTCCGATAATCCTGGTTCAGAAAAAGGATGGAACTACGAGGTTCTCATCTGCCTCGTATCAACGATACCTTGGACATATTGGCCGAAAGTAAACTATTCTCTACTTGAAGTCTGGATACTGGCAGGTGGAAATGGACCCAGTAGACAAAGAAAAGACAGTTTTTACCACCAGATTGTGGCAATTCAATGTTATGCCATTTGGATTATGTAATGCCCCCGCGACATTTAAAGGACTTATGGAAAATGTATTGAAAAGGTTATCCTGGAAAACATGCCTGGTGTATCTGGACGACATCATAAGGAAGACATTGCAACAAAGCGGAATCCAAAGAAAGTGAACTACTAAGAACAACTGTAGTCAACGATGAGTGGCCCCCTGCTAAAATTAGAGAAGAACAAGAGAACGATACCATTTTAAAGAAGATGCGACAACGGAAAGAGGAAAATCGTCGACCTACTTGGCAAGAAGTATCTAATCTTTCTTCAGTACTTAAGTCGTATTTGGCTCAGAGAATGGTAATAAATACATGATGGTGGTTATGGTTTATTTCACGAAGTGGGTGGAAGTCTACGCTATTCCAAATCAAGAGGCCGCAACTGTTACAGATGTGTTGATAAAAGAGTTTATTTGTCGATTTGGAGTGCCCTTGGAGATCCACATTGACCAAGGCAGAAATCTTGAAAGCCAACTCTTCCGTGGAGTCTGTGACAGACTAGGCATAAAGAAAACCAGAATCACCGCATTGCACCCACAATCCGATGGAATGGTAGAATGAATGAATAAGACCATTGGCAAATGCATTTTTTAGTTATGTTAAGAACAACAGCATAGCTTGATGAAGAAATAGAACTACTTGTGTCCAACATACAGCAAGCAGATAGGATAATACTTCATCCACTGTCCTGCGAACAACAGGAAACTAAGGAGGAAATGACATCAGAGCTCCATTAGAAAAAATCAAACTTAACAACGCCACCCAGCAGTAAAAGAGATGAAACGAATCAAAAATAAATTATGCTAACTTAGCAAAATTCCTAATATTACATTAGATGCAGGACTTTGTTGGAAAGTCCATGTTAAAAAGAAAAGACAAGAGTTGAATATAAAATTTAAGAAAATGTATTGGTTACTTGATAGGCATTCCAGCCTATTCACATATAACAAAATTATTTTATATAAACAAGTTCTCATACCAAAGTGGACTTATGGCATTTAGCTCTGGGGTTGTGCTAACAAGAGTAATATTCTAATAATCCAGAGATTCCAGAACAAATAATTGAGGAACATTCTCAATGCTCCTTGGTACATTAGAAACAGCTACTTTCATCGAGACCTTCAGATATGCAATGTTGCCCAGACTATCACCAGATTAGCTAGGAGTCACGAACAACGGCTCCACCTACATGTGTACACTAGGACGATCCAGCTTCTTGACAACATGAACCTGACAAGTGATTTTGTTGATATCAAAACAAAGCATTGTGCGGTTTGGTGTTACACGTTAGTTTAGAGCAGGGGTGCACAACATACGACCCGGCCAGTGTTGTTTTGGCGGCCCGCTGGCCGTTGGCCAATTTGGCCCGCCTACGTTAATTTATTTCAGTAACTTGCATTTAGGGTGACGACCTTTTTTTAAGCAAATACATTATAAACTGACGACATTTTTTTTACAAATCTGAACCGACTATTGTAGGCTCAGGCCTCTCTTGGCGGCCCTTTAAAAATCTGAGTTGTGCAGGCCTGGTTCAGAGTAATTAAGTTATCAGACCCTAAGGCATACTAGCAAGTAGAAAGTTAGGTTATAACAAAATTACTCATTAATTAACTCTTGATCAGATTGTAATATTAATAAACGCCCATCATGGAGTGTTTTTCCCAAAAAAAAAAAAAATTGTTGAATGCAACCCTAAATTGAATAAGTATGACCAAGTTTCATCATTATTTTGAGTTTCAGTTCCAAAATGTGCCATTAAAATAAAAGAATCTTGTTCCAATGTAAACATTTTTAACTGAAAATTATATTGTCAATAAACTTTTATAAAAGTAAATTAATTTACACCTATCGACAGAAAAGACTGAAGGCACTAATGAGCTCTAAAAAGAACTGATTGGTTTATTATTATCCGATGAAAAATGGAATAAAAGCATGTTGACAAAATGCAAAAAAAATCAATATTCTATAAATATACCCATATGAACGCTAATGATACTTTTGACAGTATTAACAACGATAGTTGGCTTACTGCCAAAAGTGACCAAGTCAAAAAAATCTCATTTTTACTTTCCTATCTGTATACAGATATAAGGAAAGTATAGGAATCATGATTTTTTTCGACCTCGAGTTTTCGACGGATTTTTACGTTTTGAGGTCCCCTGAATCCGTTTTGACTATTTTCGCGATGATGTCTGTGTGTGTGTGTGTGTGTGTGTGTGTGTGTGTGTGTGTGTGTGTGTGTGTGTGTGTGTGTGTGTGTGTGTGTCTGTGTGTGTGTGTCTGTGTGTGTGTGTGTGTCTGTGTGTGTGTGTGTGTCTGTGTGTGTGTGTGTCTGTATAACGCATAACTCATGAACCGATACACAGAAAAACACCAAATTTTAAACTTAAGCTTTGTTTTAGCGTCCAATGAGCTGATTAGATTTTGGGCAGAGTCGGAACATCTGGGGGGGTACTTTATAGGTGGTCATTTTTATATTTCATGGAATATATCTGTTATTTACATTTGGAGAAGAAAATTCTTCAAATAAAAGTTACTTCTAATATAATTATCTATAATTTTTGTTCTATGCAAAATTTTCCTAAAATGGTCCGTATTCGAGAAATTTGACAAAATGTAAAAAAAATAATTTTTTATAAAAATTGTTCAAATAAAAGTTGTTTGTAATATAATTCTCTATAATTTTTATTCTATACATAATTTTTTTAAAATGGACCGTATTCGAGATATTTGAGAAAATGTGTAAACTTCGAATTTTGAAGAAAACTCAAAAACGGATAAAGAAAAAAACATTAAATTTTAAACTTAAGGTTTATTTCGGCCTGACGTGAAATGATTAGATTTTAGACATAGTCGGAACATCTGGGGGGTACTTTATGGGAGGCCACTTTTATATTTTATGGAATATATCTGTTATTAATGTTTGGAGAAAAAAATTCTTCAAATAAAAGTTACTTCTAATATTATTATCTATAATTTTTGTTTTATGTAAAAATTTCCTAAAATGGTCCGTATTCGAGAAATTTGACAAAATGTAAAAAAAAATAATTTTTTATAAAAATTTTTGAAATAAAAGTTGTTTGTGATATCGATCTCTATAATTTTTGTTTTTACATGATTTTTCTAAAATGGACCGTAATGAAAAAATTGTAGGAAATTTTAATTTTTCAGTATTTTCGTTTTCCATGAATATCTATAGAAAAATGTTTCGAGGTAGATGTATGTGGACAATGTATATATTTAGTTTATCCTCTAAACATTTATAGAGATGCTGCAATAGGTTGTACAAAATAACCGGAAAAAGCCTATAATAACTAGATAGGAAAGTCATGTGTTGGACACATCAGATTTTTGTTTTTATCGACCAAATCACTTAAAACTATTTACTCCATATCTGGAAAAATTGACTAAGCTAATAACTAATTTAAAAAAAGTTTGGATATTTATAACATTTGATTTTAGGTCACTAGTTTAAACTAGTTTATCTGTTTCACTAGTTTAAAACTGTTTATCTCTGACTTGGTAAATTTTGGCAGTAAGCCGACGATATAAGGAATTAAATCAGGCCCTTTGACTACCAGATCACGTGGGTATCAAGTATTGTTGAAGATCTGGTATTATTATTATATTAGTTCAATTTTTCGATATTTCCAAGTGAAAATTCCTACATTGAAAAGCTTTCGTAAAAAAATGAAGTTTTATATTATTTATGCAAACAAAACCAATCGAAAATTGATTTTATTTTCCAGCCTGACCCGCAAACATATCCCGACACGATTTCCCACAAACCCCGATAGAAAAAAGAACATGATCATCATCATCATCGACTTCCGACGTCTGCCGCATCCAAGCCGTCGTCGCGAGTCACTCCACCCGTCAACTCGTGACAGCGACGCTCCGAAGACGTCGACGTCGCGATGCCTCCGACTCTTCAGCGTCGCCGGCGTCGCGGTGTGTTTGGCGATGCGATCGCTTGTTCGCGTCAAAGGCGACTTCGTTTTGAAAGATTTATTCGGTTTCCCGACGTCATCGTCGTCTACGTTGTGTTTTTTTTCGGCGCTGCTGCTGGATGGAGGATGATTGGAGCTGATGGACGTCGTGTCAGATTTTCGATGTTTTCATAAACGAATAACTGGTAATTCAGATTCGCCTGTCGGTTGGATGCTGTTTAAACGTTCGAGTAATTTGGTATAACAAAATTTGAAAAAATGCGATGTAGAAACCGACAAAACAAAAAAATCGTGGAAAAACGTGTAGAATTATTAAAAATTATTTATATTGGAACCGTTGGTTAGCTTAATTCATTTTATTTGCTTCGTCTGCAATTTATCTCCATATTTTTTGCTCTTTAATATTATCTTTTTATCTATGTATTCCTATTTTTCATTTCGTTTATCTCTTGGTTCGTCAATTCAATTTTAAATAGACAGGTTGGCCTATTGCTTTGTATATTCTATTTCATTGTTCATTTTTGTTCATAATCTATTTATTTTTAACTAATTAAAACATCTTTCATTTTGATTTTATTATATTTTCACTATATTATTGATTCATTCTAAAATATTAATAATTTATTAATACCTATATTGATTACACTAATTTTCATTGTCTAATTATTCTTCTTATTCTTATACATTTGTTAGTGTTTATTCATTTTCTTTACCGTTTGATTGTCTATTCATTTATACCGTTCCATAACTAGTAATGAAAATACTCCAAGCATTTGCAAAGTATGCCCCTATAAAGACTTTCAAAATCTTTAACCAGTTGTCCAAACTACTCAACTATGCTACGACGGGATTATTTTCTTTTTCTGTCAAAGATAAACAGATATTCCTTCGAAGCTCTAGGACTCTAAGGTTTGCTCTATCCTTTTATAGTACATTGGTGATAGCGGATCTAAATTAGTTAAAGACCTATCAGCTACAGTCTGTTCGCTATACTTACGCGGGTTTCGGATTAACAAAATTATGCAAATTAGTCATTGACAACCAGTTCTAATAAGCCTCTTCACAAGAAATTAGGTAAAATTGCCCTAATGGTCAGATTTAAATTAAAATAACAATAAATTTGAAATTCGTGATACCATTTATCGAATGAGGGCCAACAAGGAACATGTGACCTTAAATAAAATTCTCTCGGAATTAATAGATAGAAAATTTGACGACATTGACAGCAGAACAAGTCTATGGCAAGTGATACATAACTTGGGTTTCAAATTTCAAAAAGAGGATAACAGAAAGGCCCTTTGTGAAAGAAGTTCTGTCGTGCACAAGAGAATTAACTTTCTAAGAAAATATTCTAAATTTAAAGAAGAATTTTATATATTTAGACGAAACATGGATATTTTCTAGTGGTGCAACCAAGAGAATATGGCAAGATGATAACGTAAAGTCCATCAAACATACCAATGGAGAAGGGTGTTGTGGCACGGGTCCTTTGCCACAACCAAGATGAAGATAAAAATTCGTTCTTTTTTTTAACAATTCTTTTTTATTTATCAAAGTCAATATGAAAAACATACAACAACGTGATCAATAAAAAAATAAATATGAATTATTACTTTTGTCAATATGACATTTTATTTAAATTACAAGATAATTTTGTTATATACAGAATGTCCAAGGAATAAAATTAAAAATACTGTATGTGATTTTAATGAGCCCTACAAAGGGAAGTGACAGATAATTTTATATGCAGGAGGGAAATCGGGTTTTATAGAAGGTACTGATTTAATATATTCATCTAAATCAGAATCCAGTGACACGCACCTTACCATTCTGAAGTATTAAACAAAAGTCCGACGAATTCTTGGACTGTTGATAAAATTAAAGAATGGTTGACAAAGGAACATAATATACCATTTCCTCAATATATATTAAAATCAGAATTATTACGATTGGCAAATATACACGAAAAACCAAAAACCTTTGTTGTGGATCAGATTATTGAAAGTTACGGTCATCAAGTTTTACGTCTGCCAGTTTAATCTCATCGTATATGTATGGGGAATAGCAAAACAATATTATGACAACCATATTGGGCCTAATGGTTATAGTGACGACGCAGTTCGGGAAACTTGGCGAAAAGCACTTTCAATTGCAACTCCAGAAGTGTGGCGGAACTTTATATCCAAGTGCGAGAAACTAATAGAAGATTGGTGGACTTGTGAAAATAAAATAAACGAAATAAGGCCAATCATAATAACAATTAATGGTGATTAATGATTAATTTCAATTTTTTTTGCCAAGTTTAATTTTTTTATTTTTTATTTGAAATTCTCTACATGGAACAAATTTTTATGTTAGAAAAGAACAAAGAACAAAGAACAAGTCAAACTTTCGGGTACTTACCTGAAAATACTCATAAAATTTTTAATTCGAAATCCGCGTAAGTATAGCGAACAGACTGTACTGTTGGATTTGTAGTTTCCTAAAAGTTAAACCCAAGGCTTGCTTACCAAGAACCATAGAAATCAGGAAAATAGGAAAATAAAATGTCCTAGAAAATGTAAAATACCTAAGAAAAAATCGATAATAAATAAAAAAAAAAAAAAATAAGACCATTGGGTTAATTGAAATGAGTAATATAATAGGTACTAAATGTAGGGTAATTCCTAATGAAGTTAATCAACTCTAATAATCTTAGTGCCCTGTTGACGGATAGGATTAACTGACCTTTTCGGCAATACAAGTAAATAGGGTCGGTCGGAGCCGGGTTGAAACAAGCAGAAAAAATTATATTTTGTTGGTTACAGTGTTCTTCCAGGGCGGTCTTCAATTGTTGAACAAGACTGGTCCCAAATGTGAACCTTGTGGCACCTATAATGTGTTAACAGGAATACTTGGACCGATGCCTACCAACGACGAAAAAAACTAATTTAAAACTGTCAAATCTGTTTAAATTTACAGACAATTTAAACCATTAAAGATTAACTTCACGCAGGTAACTACAACCTAATTCCTAATCTCTAATTCGGTTACACCTCCTAATCATTAAACGAACAAGTTGGTACGATATTTAAAACTTATACCTAGATATATAAATATATACCGGTGGCTGTTTTGTCCATAAAAATGCTCGGTTTTATGACCGGCCATAAAATACTAAATAAATTTTATTATTAAGGACTTTTAACTCTTTAATTTGTTTGTTGACTAATTATTTTATGATCGCCTGCTTAGATAGAAAGTTTTAGGTTTCTACTGTGCATACACGAACTGACTTCAGGGATTGGGTGTACCTAGGTACAAGGGCGTGCGTATATACTTTTGAATTAAGGTTTTATTGAGCAGGTATAGTTGTAGAAATCGATATAGTGTAAAGTAATTATTTAAAACGAAAGAGTGAACTGTTCTATAAATACCAATTATTTTAAAAATAGTTAAAATATGAAATTAGATAGTTATAGCTATCGCCAACAATAACTATTATAGAATGTATAGAGTGCATAGAATGTATAGAATAGAATGTATAGAATAGAATGTACAGAATAGAATGTATAAAATAGAATGTATAGAATGTACAATATGTATAGAATGTATAGAATGTATAGAATGTATAGAATGTATAGAATGTATAGAATGTATAGAATGTATAGAATGTATAGAATGTATAGAATGTATAGAATGTATAGAATGTATAGAATGTATAGAATGTATAGAATGTATAGAATGTATAGAATGTATAGAATGTATAGAATGTATAGAATGTATAGAATGTATAGAATGTATAGAATGTATAGAATGTATAGAATGTATAGAATGTATAGAATGTATAGAATGTATAGAATGTATAGAATGTATAGAATGTATAGAATGTATAGAATGTATAGAATGTATAGAATGTATAGAATGTATAGAATGTATAGAATGTATAGAATGTATAGAATGTATAGAATGTATAGAATGTATAGAATGTATAGAATGTATAGAATGTATAGAATGTATAGAATGTATAGAATGTATAGAATGTATAGAATGTATAGAATGTATAGAATGTATAGAATGTATAGAATGTATAGAATGTATAGAATGTATAGAATGTATAGAATGTATAGAATGTATAGAATGTATAGAATGTATAGAATGTATAGAATGTATAGAATGTATAGAATGTATAGAATGTATAGAATGTATAGAATGTATAGAATGTATAGAATGTATAGAATGTATAGAATGTATAGAATGTATAGAATGTATAGAATGTATAGAATGTATAGAATGTATAGAATGTATAGAATGTATAGAATGTATAGAATGTATAGAATGTATAGAATGTATAGAATGTATAGAATGTATAGAATGTATAGAATGTATAGAATGTATAGAATGTATAGAATGTATAGAATGTATAGAATGTATAGAATGTATAGAATGTATAGAATGTATAGAATGTATAGAATGTATAGAATGTATAGAATGTATAGAATGTATAGAATGTATAGAATGTATAGAATGTATAGAATGTATAAAATGTATAAAATGTATAGAATGTATAGAATGTATAGAATGTATAGAATGTATAGAATGTATAGAATGTATAGAATGTATAGAATGTATAGAATGTATAGAATGTATAGAATGTATAGAATGTATAGAATGTATAGAATGTATAGAATGTATAGAATGTATAGAATGTATAGAATGTATAGAATGTATAGAATGTATAGAATGTATAGAATGTATAGAATGTATAGAATGTATAGAATGTATAGAATGTATAGAATGTATAGAATGTGTCGGGCACGGTGGTGTAGCGGTCTATCGCGCTTATATTCATTTATAGGCAAGTTTATGAGTCTGAGACTGCTGGGTTTCGAATCCCAGACCAGACCATGTGGATTTTTAATTAAATTGCATGGTTCGGCTTAGGATTTGATGTGTGGCGTATTAATAGAAATTCAATTTCTGTTGATATGACATGCAGATTAAAAAAATTCGCCATACATTACCGTCTCGATGATGGTGGGTGAGGTTTTCCGGGTTTTCCTCACCTGTAAGTCAAATGGCACCATCAATCATCTTTAAGTCGCCCCGGAGCGCCACGGCAAATAATAATAATATCCGTCCCTTTCCCCGGACAAGCTCAGCTTTTGGGGTTAAAATTCACTCGTAAGGGGGTGAATTAGGGAGAGTATTATTATTATTATTATTATTATTATTATTATTATTATTATTATTATTATTATTATTATTATTATTATTATTATTATTATTATTATTATTATTATTATTATTATTATTATTATTATTATTATTATTATTATTATTATTATTATTATTATTATTATTATTATTATTATTATTATTATTATTATTATTATTATTATTATTATTATTATTATTATTATTATTATTATTATTATTATTATTATTATTATTATTATTATTATTATTATTATTATTATTATTATTATTATTATTATTATTATTATTAATATTATTATTATTATTATTATTATTATTATTATTATTATTATTATTATTATTATTATTATTATTATTATTATTATTATTATTATTATTATTATTATTATTATTATTATTATTATTATTATTATTATTATTATTATTATTATTATTATTATTATTATTATTATTATTATTATTATTATTATTATTATTATTATTATTATTATTATTATTATTATTATTATTATTATTATTATTATTATTATTATTATTATTATTATTATTATTATTATTATTATTATTATTATTATTATTATTATTATTATTATTATTATTATTATTATTATTATTATTATTATTATTATTATTATTATTATTATTATTATTATTATTATTATTATTATTATTATTATTATTATTATTATTATTATTATTATTATTATTATTATTATTATTATTATTATTATTATTATTATTATTATTATTATTATTATTATTATTATTATTATTATTATTATTATTATTATTATTATTATTATTATTATTATTATTATTATTATTATTATTATTATTATTATTATTATTATTATTATTATTATTATTATTATTATTATTATTATTATTATTATTATTATAATAGAATGTATAGAATGTATAGAAACTTAGGAAATATGTATCATCTAATTGTTTTAAATGTTAAAATAAAATTGCTATAAATATTCTAAAATTTATTTAATTATTAATATTAAACATACAGTGTATAGATTTAAGTCAATTTTATTTATAGAAATGAAAATATGGAAATAAAAATATTAGTGCTATATTTTAATTATGCATCCTACTGAGAATTGCAAAATATATACATAGGTATTTCTTGACTTACACATGTTGAAAGTTAAAATTAGTGAGAAACTACTTAGCAAGCAAAAAATGTTTAAATAAGAACAACAAATATAAGTTCTTGGCACTATTTTGAAAAATATTATAACTGCTGGGTATAAAGGAAGAGTTTGGACAAAATCAGTGGCGGCCTGTTACCTAGTTTACGGGGGGCTACTTTTAAAAGGCACAATATATAAAATATTAGGTATATAATATAAATATTTTACTGATAATTTATGTTTTACACTTAAATATGTTTGAAGCTCATGCACAAGGATCGTAGGTGTGACTTTAAGATAAAATAACGCAAGTGCTTACCACATTTAAAGCATGTTTTCGAATTTTAAGATATTAATGTTAAAAAAAACGTGGAACCAACTAAATTAGTTAAATTTACTTTAAGTGATTCTAATTTCCAAGAGTTCATCAAACAAAATTACTTTTAAAGTTTATATAATCTTGTTTGAAGTTAAATAACAGAAAAAAAATGTAAATTTATCGTCAAGGGGGTGTAAAAGAAAATTCTAAATTAGCTTTCTCTTCTACAATCTTGGTAATGAACTCCTCTATAGCACGACATCGGGTCAGTAGTGATTCAACGTTACAACCATTTATTTAACGTCCAAGAAAATATTTTATATTTATAACATGGCCTCCAAAATCTAGAATTAGGGCGAGGGCAGAAATTTTTGTAGTGCTCTTGTGTATAAAAATACTATATCTGCGACTTCCGAGAGCGATAGCCGTCCAAACACCTAAATTGAGGGCTTCACAAGTTTTAGCCCTTCCTTGTTCACAACTAGCCAGTAACATCAGTGAATAGGTAATGGAAAAAATTTTGAACACCAGGGATGGATTGCCAACTTATGATTGGAATAACCGAAACAAAAGGAGCTGTATGAAAATTATGAATAGAGATGGGTTATATTTGTTTTTTTTTTTTTTATAAAAATAGTGTTGGTAGATACATAATACATTTTTATTTCATATTTATATAAATTGGTTTTCCATTGTTATAGGTGCTGTAACGCTACGGCCTTTACAGACAATCCACCATTGGATAAAATTGACAAAAAAGCATTTGGTGTAGCTGGACAAAAAATGAAAGTGAAATTAGCTTCACAAATATTTAGTAACAGAGTAGTAGATGCTTTTTTGTTTATGAAAGATAGTATAAAATTAAAAAAATTTAAAAATGTAGCCGTTGCCAATTTTGTAAAATTAATATAATTTATTTGATACTTTTAATTTACAGACATTACAAAAATCTGTATCTTTTGAAACGTCAACTCTTTTCTAACATGTTTATAAAATTGTGTATTTGTATTCAAAAAGAAAAGAAACACGGGATTTCTAGTATTTTTGATAGGTATTTGGAGATTTTTTTCAGCAGAATAAATTATTTGAGTCACATCAAAGTAATTCATGATATTTGAATATATTTAGGCCTCTGAAGTTTCTTTTAGGTAGTCCATTTCTGCCTGTAGGATTTAGATTTTTTAATTTTGTATCTGTCTTATTTATGACTTTTTTAATAAACGTTATTTGAGAAAGGTGTTTAATTTAACAATTTCTATACACAACTTAGTGTAGACATAATTGCAGTTACTCTTATTATAAAAATTACCTGTATATTAGTCATCAAGAAACCAATTTATGATGATGGTCTTTTAAGATTGTCTAATATATCTATAAATTATGGTCAATTATCTATACAGTGTTAAAATATTTATCGATTCGTATGAAACACCCTGTATATCTTCTGAGAACTAAGTGCCGAGGAGTAACCCACCCTCCACACCTTTATGATACAAATATAGAGTAACGTATTTAAAAAAAATAGAAATATATTTATTTCTAAAAATCCATATCTACGTTCATGAACAACCAGGTAGAAAAATGTTAAGATTGTATTGTTAAGTACCACAAAAGATTTATACCTAGACGTTAACATTTGCAGTTAAAAGTTGACTTTGTGTCATGTTTTACCCTCAAACGCGTAACACCGTATAATTCAAATATTCTACTTTTCAGAAATAACTTGAATCAACAATTCCGATAGAACGAAAACCGAGCGCCGTTTCTGGGAAAATAAAAATCGTGAGATAACGTATATATATATATACAGGGTGTAGATAATGTAAATGTATATTATTGTAATTACGGAATTAGAAAAACATCATTAATTTTATTTCAACTACTGTTAAGACAGACACCATACAGAACTTTTACGAGATCTGTTAAAGCAAAAATATCAGCAAAAAATACGCATTGTCTCGATGAAATAAAAAAAAATGTAAGAGGTGATAAAGATCCATAATTAAGGCAGCCAAGCAGTTTCACTATAAAAAACCCATTAATAGGTACGCAAAAAAATCTTGGTCCAAAGTTAATACGTTATAAGGAAAAATGCTAATGAATTAAATACTTACTATTGCTCAGTAGCTTTAAATTAATACTTCTCATGATCCAATGAATTATATTTAGTCCTGTAAATATCTATGAAATTAAAGACATTGTAATGAGTATCAATAATAAAAAAAAGCTTCAGGTTGGGATGGTATCTCAGCTAAAATATTTTTTTTTTTTTTAGAAAACTTTTTAGCAAGGCAATAAATTAGT
The DNA here is from genome assembly GCA_927349885.1 of Psylliodes chrysocephalus. NCBI lineage: Eukaryota > Metazoa > Arthropoda > Insecta > Coleoptera > Chrysomelidae > Psylliodes > Psylliodes chrysocephalus. The sequence continues at coordinate 86,158,377 of OV651817.1, forward strand.
TATGTCCTAAAATTTTATCTATATTTAAAGGGGATGATAAACATTTTGTTGGTAACTATAGGTCTATATCTCTGTTGCCTACATTCAAATTTTATTGAAAAACTGATGAAAAGTCAAATGACTGATTTCTAAATAATTCACTTCTCTCCTTTAGGTAATTTGATTTCCAATCCAATTCAGAGTCCAGATTTTCTTTTCTAGAGAAAATATATTTGGAACTAAATAAAAAACCAGTTGCTGCAGCCGTATTCTGTGATTTATCAAAGGCGTTTGACTGTGTAAATTACAGAATATTATTAAGTAAACTAAAAAAATATGGTTTCATGGGTATGGCTTTGGAATGGTTGAAATCTTATTTGTCAAACGGATGTCAAAATGTGGTAGTTAAGAATGATATATGAGATTGTCGACTCATTGACAGTGGTGTACCACAAAGCTATGTTCTGGAACAGCTACATTTTTTATTGTACATTAATGACGTGCCTAATATTAATATTAATGGATTATTTACTATTTTTGCTGATGATACGACCATAATGTGCCACGACAAAACTGAAGACATTTTATCTAACAAAATCAATTCTGATATTATTTTAATAAAACAGTGATATGATTCTATGTAATATTAAATGTAATATACGTTGTTATTGGTTAACAAAATGTATCGAACTTTTGGATTATCTATGAAACGTTGACCCCTAAAGCTCCGATCACAGCATGACCCTGTAACATGTACAAGCGACTAATAATCACCTAAGAAACATCGATCCATCTATATTAAAAAGATTTACGATTCGGGTTAGGATTTTTTTTTAAGGCAGGAGCACGAAATAATGAGCCATTATTGATCCTTATTTGAATTGCCAATGATTTGCATGGACGTCCATTGAATGGCCATCGGCTTAGCCATGATAGGATGGCATCGAGAAGGCGAAGGATGCGAAAGAAAAGAAACGAAAAGAAAGAAGGAGAATGCTAAGACTCAATAGTGGTTGGTGTGCCCCCTTTGTGCGTCCTACGATTTATGGCATGACACTTTCGAATATACGAACAAAAAGTGGTTTCTTGGGCTTTTCTTTAAGGACCGTATGGCATAAATCACTTAGACTGGGCTCTTAGATGAACATGGACATCTAATGCCTCATGAGCGCACCGATTATATTTCATAATTTTAATGTTTTAATGACAGATGTCAAACAAACAACAAATGAAAATGACTATCAATAATTATTTCGTTCTAATCAAGATATAGTGATTGAAACTTTTTTTAATAGTTTAGTGATAACAAATGGATTTAATGACATATGTCATATTTTTGAGGTCGAAAAGACGAAATATGTTTTTAAGATTCTAAATGCTTTTCTAAATAAACAACTAAACAAACGAGGAACTAATTATGGAACTGTGGAGATAACTGGAAATAACTGTAGAGATAGTTTCATAGAAATTGAAGTAATGATGACAATAGAAAATGGACTTAACAAAAAAAGGAAGATGTCTAGTAATGTTGGGATTGTAGAAATAAGAACAAATACATGTAGTTATTTTCTGAGTACAAAAGAGTGTGAGTGTGATAATAAATGGATAGATGTCATATTTTTTTAGGTTAAAAAAATGTATAGTAATGTTTTTCAAATAAATTAAACATGCCTTAGTTAGATGGTTTGTGTGCACCAGTATATTGCTCCCGGTTTTTATTTTTAATACAGCTTTGTAGTTGTTAGGTTAGGTTCATTGCTTTTGTATTTATCTTTAATAAAGATTCACCTTGTTGTTACTAATATCCAACGAAGGCAACAACAATGACTATCGTTGACGTATACGATAACAATACGACAACGAACGAAGAGTATTTTATTTTTAATAACGATTTACCTTGTTATCAATATCGAACGAAGACGATGACTAACGACAATGAACGATTAATTCTACAATTTTTTCATCTGAGAAGACAATGCGTTTTGCAGTTTTAACAGATCTCTCCATTTTATTTTAACCTAAATACGACTACTATAACAAAAGTAGAAATATTTCTAGTTATAACAATAATTGACATAGCATGCCGAAAAGACTAGCCACGAGACTAGTGTGCATTCACATTTTCGCGGCAGTTAAGCAGTTATGTTTTCGATCACTTCGTGGATGGGTGACCACTGGATTTAGCAGACTAGCATCGACGACGTGGAATCAATGACGATGAATGAGTGTATGATGAATAGGAAGGAGTAGGGCACCCAAATGATGCCATCTGGTCTTCAGTGTCACCATGCAAACCCCAAAGAAGAAGTAAATCAGACTGGATCCTAAGCCTAATTGATGAGAGCCAGTGACTGGATCCAAGCATGATTGGGGAAGCAGAGGGATGCCTGAAAGGATGAAAAAAACTGGCATAGCATTCAGCTTAGATAACAGTGGTATGTTTCACAGCCAACAGTGTAACCACAACTCCCACACAGTCATTGCTATAGCACGCAACTGTCATGGGAAACTGCAGCTTAAGAATCTTGAGCTTTAATGATTTTTTTTATTACACTAATTGATAAGTTGTTGTATTGCGTGTTGCCATTGCCAGCAAGAGGGTGTAATTAGTAATAATGATCAATTAAATGAAAATATAAAGATTTTTTGAAGTAACTGTTGTTCTGTGAAATAAATAAAACATTTGTTTACAACATTTTTACAAATAAGTACTTACCTACCACTTATATACATGAAACATGAAACTAAAGTAACTTTAACTCTCTAACTTTGATAATAAACTGAGTACTACGATTTTGTGGATGACCAGCCAGCATATTGCATTGCATTGTTAGTTTTTAAAAGGAATTTTTTCATTAGAGTACTTGGGAGCACTTCAAGTACATCCAAGCACTCAAATCTAATTGTGTTGCAAGTCCTTTAGTGTTTGCAAACTCTTACAAGTGCTTGCAACCTTTATTGAGTGCTTACAAGCTCTTTTGAGTCCCTGTAAGCTCTTTTGAGTCCCTGTAAGCTCTTTTGAGTCCCTGTAAGCTCTTTCAATAGCTCGAAATGCAAAATTCAGTTCCAATCACTTTTTATAAAGGGCTTCATTTTCCAATTACCGAGCACTGTGTTTTAAAAGTAGTTGCCAGTACTATGATCAAAGTTCTAGTGTGCTTGAAGCACTTTTTCAAGCACTTTCGAGATTATTACTGTCCAGCTCTGGTCTAAATAAAAAAAAATCATTACGACCAAGGTTCTTAAAACTTTTTAACAGTTGCTACTACTTTTCCAGTACTTGCCTTCTTCTTGCACACAATTATTGCTTTTTTCCATTGTTCATATTTGTTGTATTTTATGACATGTAATGTAGACTAATAAATTAAGAACAAGTAAGTTTGGTTTGATTATTATATCATCCAAAAATGTTAGTTTTTATTCTTGTTCATTTCTAAAATAAACACGTCGCTTGATTAGGGACAAGTGCTTAGTGCTTGATAATTTATTTGAGGAAAAAGTGCTTGCAAGCACTTACAAGTAATCAACAATGATTTAAGGCACTTTTTGACTAATTGGTGCTTAGTAACTGAATTGTCCAAATACTTTTCTCGGTAAATGGTAACTGCAAGCACTTACAAGTTCTTAACTGCTTGGTGCTTGATATTGGCAATTACTTTATCAAAGGGATTGGTGCTTAAAGCACTTTTTTAGAGTACCAAGCTGTTTCCTATAATAATAAAACTTTCTAAGCATCAATTCCGGCGTACCGCAAGATTCAATTCTAGGACCACTTCCATTTTTCTTAAGTATATACTTAAAAATTTCCGCTATCGCTTAAATCTAATAGATAATGTGCAACTTTATTTCTGATTCCAGAAATCTCCAAGGAATTTTCAAAATCAATAATGATTTATTAGCTTTTGTGTACGAGCTTATCCAAAAAATATTGTTTAGATATTAATCTACCTAAGTTTAAAATACAAATAAAATAAAATAAATAAAATAAAGCCATACGAACGACCGTTTCCCTTTGGAAAACAACTACTCCTTTGGATATACCGCAACAGGTATTGAATTATAACCAAATGAAAGACCACACTCTACCTTTGATTTTGATTACTAGGAAGAACATCATTCTTGGACCAGTTTTGTCCTTATTAAGACTCATCAGCAAGAAATGGAAAGGTTTTCAATTCAAGTTTCTAATGGAATTAAAAAAAGCACCAAATTCACTACTATACAATAACGTTTGTTGAGAAAAAAATTAGTATTCAAGTAATGAAGGAAAATTGGATGAATATGTAATAAAATTGAAAATATAACATAATACGTATAAGGACGGCAATTCAAAATAATTTTAGGGTTAATCTGATCAGATCCAACAGTTTCAAATTTATTTGGAAGTAGAAATTTATATTTTTCGGTTACCGTATTGTTCTGAATGGTATTTTTTAAATAAATTGTTATTCCAGGATCTGTCAATTTTGAAAATCATTTATATTTGACAGTTAAACCGGCACTTCATATTTTGGTTTGTTCCAAAGATCCTCTTTTGGTTTATTATTAACTCAGAATGCAAGGTAGATCCTTTTTTTCTAGCTGAATGGTTCTGTTGGTTGAATTTCTTATCTCTGTATAATAATTCTATAATAACTAGAACATAATCTTAAAATAGGTAGTATAATGGAATTGGCTGGTGAAGATCATCATTATTTAAGATTTGGAGTCAGCAATGATGCTTTTTTTTGGTAATTTGGATAGTTTTTAAGCAATTTGATAAATCTGGTAAATATGAAACCTTTGTATTAATATCATTCCAAAATAACATCGAGGTTGGCAGTGGATAATTGATCAAGAAAGTATGTTTGATCAAAAATGATTAAAATTAATGAAGTTTTTTAATAATAATATTACAACAAACAAGATGATTGTTAATGGTTAACGGCAATTAATAGCTAAAATATTGACACATTCTAGAAAGTTTGAACATAAAATCAAGTTTAGAAGAGTGCTAGAGGTCAGCAGCGTAGCCTTGGGAGTTTTGGGGGTCAAAACTCCACTTAATCAGAAAGTATAATTAAAAAATACTTACATCAAAATAAATGCAATATAAAAAAAAATAAAAAGTATAAGTATCTTCGGTTTAACATGCAAATGTCGTAAGTCCCAAAATATAAATTGTACAGGGTACTGAAAAACACCGTTTTATTTGTTGCGTCGTAATAATATGAGTGAAAAAACTTAGTGGGTATTAAAAAAATAGTTAGTGAGGGATCTATCATGTATTATTTTCTAGAAACTAAAGCAAAAAGGCAATTTTATGGGACCTTTAGCATTAAATTTTAATATTTTTGGACTTACGACTTACGACTTACGACTTACGACTTACGACTTACGACTTACGACTTACGACTTACGACTTACGACTTACGACTTACGACTTACGACTTACGACTTACGACTTACGACTTACGACTTACGACTTACGACTTACGACTTACGACTTACGACTTACGACTTACGACTTACGACTTACGACTTACGACTTACGACTTACGACTTACGACTTACGACTTACGACTTACGACTTACGACTTACGACTTACGACTTACGACTTACGACTTACGACTTACGACTTACGACTTACGACTTACGACTTACGACTTACGACTTACGACTTACGACTTACGACTTACGACTTACGACTTACGACTTACGACTTACGACTTACGACTTACGACTTACGACTTACGACTTACGACTTACGACTTACGACTTACGACTTACGACTTACGACTTACGACTTACGACTTACGACTTACGACTTACGACTTACGACTTACGACTTACGACTTACGACTTACGACTTACGACTTACGACTTACGACTTACGACTTACGACTTACGACTTACGACTTACGACTTACGACTTACGACTTACGACTTACGACTTACGACTTACGACTTACGACTTACGACTTACGACTTACGACTTACGACTTACGACTTACGACTTACGACTTACGACTTACGACTTACGACTTACGACTTACGACTTACGACTTACGACTTACGACTTACGACTTACGACTTACGACTTACGACTTACGACTTACGACTTACGACTTACGACTTACGACTTACGACTTACGACCCCCTTCCACTTATAAATTTTCGCTACAGCTAGAGATTGCAATTACTACTTGTTTAAATTCAAAAACCAAAGATTTGTAAATGTTGGACATTACTCTGAGAGTCTACCACATAAATATTTAAGATTATCCTACTGTACTTAGGACTGATATCGTAGTGTCTCAGAACGCTAAAATCCTTGCTAAAATTTTGCAAATGTTCCCCAAAACAAACTACTAAAAGCCATTGTTAAAATTTTTACTCATAATAGATTAGTACCCAAAATAATGATCGCATAACCCGCCGCTGCAATGTTCTCTCCATCTCCGTCCCGCTCAGTCTTCGAAAAGGTTATTTGTGTCACTCATTCGGACTCATTGTTATGTTGGTTTTGTTTTGAAACTCCACGGGAACAGATTTATCGTTGACCATTCAGTTTTCGGGTGGCGAGAGTCGAGAATACTTTCGGGAAAACAAAACATTAATTGAAGCCGAAAGTGTAACGGACCCGCGACACTTTTTTCGCACCACACGGGCTCATGGCGATTTATCGCTCGAAAATATGCACCGCAGCCCGTTTTTGGATGGTTTTTGGACGGTGTCGGTATGTGTTTAGATGAATTTTTGAGAGGGATTTTGTTCGAACGGCTTCTCTACTAATTTATAGGCGGTTTTTCGGGGGGAAATCGCGTGGGGTCGAGTCGGGTCGGCGCGTTGGATGTATCGTTTATTAGAGCAGTCGAAAACGATTAAAGTAGGCATGGACATTTCTGTTAATACTTTTAGGTTATTATTATGAAGACTAGAGACTTTATAGTTGTTTTGTAGTAGTTAGTTGTTGACTGCTAATGTCAAGAATAATAAAATAAATAATAAAATAAAATCAAACTTCATTTAAAAGTAAGAATAGTATTTCTATTAAATATAAAAATACCTACAAAATCCTTCGACAGGTTATGGGCCCAGGACTACGCCAAATATAAAAATAAAAAGTTATAAATAAAACAGAAAATGCAGATAAATTCTGACGATACCGCCTATATAGAGAAACTGGTCGATGAAACATCGTATCAAATATGGAAGTTTCAAATAATTGTTACCTTTAAAGCAATTGGAATTCTAAATGAAAAAAATTACTAAATGCCCTAACAAAGGATGGTTTTTATCCCCAGAATCAATCTCATGTTTAATTAAATGTGTACATCCTAGAGAATCTGGAGCTATAATAGAAAAAAGATTTACCACTCCATTAAGTTTAGATTTATGTTCAAAAGACAGATTTGACATTCTTTGTATAGAATTTACAGCACATAGAGATGATAATAAATATTATGAAAATTCACCACATCTAATATCAATATTAAATAAATTTAAAAAGTCTATGCCCAAAATTAAATTATGTTTTACTGTAGGTATAAGTAAAAGGCTTAAAGTTTTTGTAATATTATCAACACTGACTGGTACATCTATAAAACCTAATAAATTTTGTGAAACCCCATCAGCAGTAGTTACACTTAACTCATCATATAAGACGGTGTATTTATTTTATAGATAATATTAAAAGCTTGTTGACCTAAAATTGTTGAATTAGAACCTGTATCTACTAAAGTTAATATTTCAATATTGTTTATTTTAACCTTTAAATATGACCTATTATTATTTAGTTTCTTAAAAAATAATGGACTTAAATTATTGTTTAGAGAATATGTATGTATGTTTGACCCATCCTCTACTATTAGAGATGGTGAGGTACTATCATTAGCTAAAACACTATCATTTTCAAAGTTAGGTATGGCACTGGATATTTTATTAAGAAAAAGAAGTTGGGCATCACTGTATTTACAGCTTATACACTTAACTCTACATTAGTGATAAAAATATAGAAAATCACTAACCGCTAACAAATATACTTTAAACATGCTTTAGATAAGGTAGGTATCAAATTTTAATTCGCATAAGTTTGCACACAATTCAAATTTAAAACAATTTATTGATTAAATCAATTGCACTTATGTGTGGCAAATAAGGTAATATACGGTATGGTAAGTTAAAGGTAAAAATCAAGTATTTCTTCTTTTGCCCCAAACTGCAGAGATACATCAATCTTTAAACATTATATAAGTTATTCGGGATTCTTATTCATAACTCTCATTTGTGACTCCTATTCGTGATTGAGCCGTGAATGATCTTCAAGATAAATGATTCTTATTTGTATTCGAACCCAAACCGTCTAGAGATTGCCATTGGCTTATAAAATCAGACGGTCATTAACATAAATAAATATGAATTAATATTTAAGATGACCGAAATAAAATCAAAATAAAAGTGACCTAATCGTCGCTGTCTGTCAGATCAAATAAAAATGTCACTTCCTCTGACACAAAGCATAGACGACAAATGACATTTGTCTGAAATAACGAAATAACGGTTCCAACCGTTACAAGATAAAGCAAATTGGTTAAAGAAGGATGCAAAAGCACAAAAACTGATCGTAACTACAATTGATAAAAAAACTAATAATGCACATTATAGATTACGAAACTTCAAAAGATATGTTTGAAAAACTTACAGACATATTTAAAAAATCTGATGTGTCCAACACATGACTTTCCTATCTAGTTATTACAGGCTTCTTCCGGTTATTTTGTACAACCTATTGCAGCATCTCTATAAATGTTTAGAGGATAAACTAAATATATACATTGTCCACATACATCTACCGCGAAACATTTTTCTATAGATATTCATTGAAAATGAAAATACTGAAAAATTTAAATTTAGCACTTTTCCTACAATTTTTCCATTACGGTCCATTTTAAAAAAATCATGTATGAACAAATATTATAGAGATCGATATCGCAAACAACTTTTATTTCAACAATTTTCATAAAAATCAGAATTTTGCACATTTTGTCATATTTTTCGAATACGGACCATTTCAGGAAATTTTTACATAAAGCAAAAATTATAGATAATAATATTAGAAGTAACTTTTATTTGAACAATTTTTTTCTCCAAACATAAATAACAGATATATTTCCTAAAATATAAAAACGGCCTCCCATAAAGTACCCCCCCAGATGTTCCGACTTTGTCCAAAATCTAATCATTTCACGTCAGGCCGAAATAAAACTTAAGTTTAAAATTTAATGTTTTTTTCTTTATCCGTTTTTGAGTTTTCTTCAAATTTCGAAATTTACACATTTTCTCAAATATCTCGAATACGGTCCATTTTAGAGAAATTATCTATAGGATAAAAATTATAGACAATTATATTACAAACAACTTTTATTTGAACAATTTTTATAAAAAATTATTTTTTTTACATTTTGTCAAATTTCGCGAATACGGACCATTTTAGGAAAATTTTGTATATAACAAAAATTATAGATAATTATATTAGAAGTAACTTTTATTTGAAAAATTTTCTTCTCCAAACGTAAATAACAGATATATTCCATAAAATATAAAAATGACCACCTATAAAGTACCCCCCCAGATGTTCCGACTCTGCCCAAAATCTAATCAGCTCATTAGACGCTGGAACAAAGCTTAAGTTTGAAATTTGGTCTTTTTCCGTGTATCGGTTCATGAGTTATGCGTTATACAGACACACACACACACACACACAGACACACACACAGACACACACACACACAGACATCATCGCGAAAATAGTCAAAACGGATTCAGGGGACCTCAAAACGTAAAAATCCGTCGAAAACTCGAGGTCGAAAAAAATCATGATTCCTATACTTTCCTTATATCTGTATACAGATAGGAAAGTAAAAAACACAACAGATCAAATTTGTACATTATTTTAACTTATTGTTTGTTTCCCATGTTTCCCGGATCTGTTGACGTGTCGATGTCTCTTTTTAGCTAAGGACTTTCGCGAACACTTCTCACTCCCTCGGACTCACTTATAAAAGTGCGCCACAGAAACGCGATAAGCCGGAGCGCAGTGGCGTACCCAAAAATAGATATTAACACGTATGAAAACAAAATTATTAAAATTAAATTTATAGTTTTGTTATTTATTTTAAACTAATGTGTTTTTATGAAATGTAACTGGGTGTCCACTGCTCAAAACTAATTAATAATAAAGTATATTATATTGTAGTTATTATTTGGTAACAATCATTGAATTAAATTAAAGTCGCAGTCTTTATTTAAACACAATTAAAATTATTTCATGGGATTTGTAATGTATTTAGAGTTTGTTTGGAAAGGTTCGTATGCCCCGCCCTACTTTGTGACGTCACGCCTTGTTTATGTGCTGTGCACAAAATAGCGTTTCACGGATCTGTTTTCTCTTTTTAACTGAGGCATTTGCGGAAACATCTATTCTCTTTGCTTCATATATTATTAAGTAACAAACATAACCTAACCTTACCAAATATTTTGCAATTTACAGCTGTATATAGTAAGGATAATTCGTAAAATTGCTAGAAGAAAATATTTTTAACATTGATTCAAAACATAATTAAACGGCTGGATATACATTTCTATTTTGCTCAGTACCTAGGCAAACTTTGCCACAACAAAGACGATTTTCATCCAAGATCCTCAGAGTGCTTCCGTTTCGCGTAAAGTTCTATTCCAGAAAGTTCGAATCTAAAAATTCTCCTTTAAAACTCCGAACTTAAAGTGGACTAACTAGATATACCTGGAACAATGGTAAGAATGGAAAGGATAATGAAGTAATGTAACCGGGTATGAACAAAAGGGGGTCTGTACTGTGCCGGGAAACGGAATACCCATGGGGAACCGTGGGACGGGAGAACGGGAGGGATGGGGAAAGGGGTGTGATCGATCCGCTATTAGCTGGCTCTTTCTACGTGCATTGATAACACCAGCTAACAGCGTTTTAAAGCATTATTTTGTTTTGGTTTTGTTTGTACTAGAAACGACGAGTCTCTCTCCACTTTCCGAGACCCCCTCCCGCTTGCCTTCGGTTGGGAAACCGAAAGAACAATATATAAGGACAATATTTAAAGCTTTTATATGATAAAAGCAGTAAAACAAAATCATATAATGTTACAGACGTATTAAATACAAAATTGGCTGATTTTTACATTTAAGGTAAAAAAATCAACTAAAGTAGTGACAGAAATACAAAACAAAACTTTAGATGGTTGTATTTTTAGAACATAAATTACTGGATATAAATACTCCACTTGTACAACAGTTGACAACTCACGAATGTATGTGACTAGATGATAATACACAGTCTACTGGTGAGATTTGGTACTATATAGCTACTATTCTCGAACAGGGCAAAATCGCATGTACCTCGATTCAAGAACCAATTTAATACCACAGAAGTTCTGGGAATGTGGTGGAATTCAGAGAACGACACCTTTATGTTCAAGCTAAATAATTACGAAAAGTATCTTAATATAAAAGTGAATAAAAGACATGGCTCTGTTTGACCCACTCGGCTTAATCATCTTTTTTACCATAAGAGCTAAAATAATAATGCGTTCAGATTGTGACTGGGATAAGCCGATTCCGGAAAAATTGGACGGTGTCTGGACAAAGTGGACAAATGATTTGCAAGAGATAGAAAAACTTGCAGTCCCTAGGTGTTACTCAAGAAATTTACCGGCAGCAAAGAAAATTGAAATGCAAGTCGGTTAGCTAACTCTCTGCTCGAAGAATTAGAAATTCCAATAAATCAAGTTTACTATTGGACATACTCCAAATGTGTACTTAATTGGATACGTAGAAAATTCAAGCAGTTTGTACCTTGTAGAATAGGAGAAATTCAAGAGTTGACCAGGCCAGAGGATTGGAACTGGGTACTCACTGATTGTAATGCAGCCGACTTATCAACAAGATACTCAGAATCACAGAACTTAAATACTTGGTTCTGTGGGCCGTCATTTCTACAGGAAAGAGAGGAGGAATGGTCTAAAGAAACGGCAAAGGACAAGAATTTCTTGGATACAGAAGAAATTAAAAAAGAATACACTATTCTTGCGATTGCAGTGGAAAAAGATAGTAAACTACTTTTACCCGATATAAAAATATTTTTAAAATGGTTGCGTCTGATTAGAAGTACAGCGTGGAGTAAAAGATTTATCAAAAAACTAAAGAAAAAACGTTTTCCTGCAGAACTAACGCTAGAAGAATTAACCGACTCTGAAATAAGATGGACTAGAATTTCAAGAATAATTCTACCCCCAGGAAAGAATGGTAACGAAATTCCAAAGAAAAGTACAAATTATTCACTAAACCCTAGAACAAGATACCTCTTATGGGACAAATACCTGTTACAAGATTGAGTCGTGAAGAACGGACCTTCGTGAACACAGGCATGGATTATTTTGGGCCTATCCATGTTGCAATAGGCAGAAGAAAATAGAAGAGGTGGGTAGTCATTTTTACATGCATGGCAGTTCGAGCAGTACATCTTTAGGTAGCTCACACACTAAACACAGACTCCATACTGATGGCGATAAGACGGTTCATTGCCAGAAGAGGTAAGCCAGCCACAATAACATGTGACAATAGTACCAACTTGAAAGCAGCAGCCAAACAGCTGGGAACTAACATAAAGGACAAACAGCTGACAGATTCCATGACAGCAAAAGGAATAAATTTCATATTTAATGCCCCAGCAGCACCTTTTATGGGCGGAGCATGGGAGAGAATGATAGGGAGCGTGAAAATTTTACATGAACAGTCTATCAAGGATAATATTATAATATTATAATATTATAATATTATAATATTATAATATTATAATATTATAATATTATAATATTATAATATTATAATATTATAATATTATAATATTATAATATTATAATATTATAATATTATAATATTATAATATTATAATATTATAATATTATAATATTATAATATTATAATATTATAATATTATAATATTATAATATTATAATATTATAATATAATATTATAATATTATAATATATGGTTTTGGCATTTGCTCTCCCACTTAGGGGGACAGTGACTTATCCCAGATATTATGAATATCAAAGGAATAAGCTTTTTCAAGTTATTGGGCCCGTCATGGTAAATCCGGACCTCCTAGAAATTTCCGGACGGTACGGGCTGTTGCAAGAAGTACTGCTTTCTGCATCGGTTTAAAGAGGTGTTCGTTTAATCCAAGTTCCTTGATGATCGCTGGCAGATTCTTTGGGATAACTCCTTTTGATGAAACAATGATGGGCAACGTTCTAACTCTCTCCATTCTCCACTGTTGTCGAATTCTTTCTTGTAGATCTCGGTATTTATTAATATTAATAATATTATTAATATTATTAATATTATTAATATTATTAATATTATTAATATTATTAATATTATTAATATTATTAATATTATTAATATTATTAATATTATTAATATTATTAATATTATTAATATTATTAATATTATTAATATTATTAATATTATTAATATTATTAATATTATTAATATTATTAATATTATTAATATTATTAATATTATTAATATTATTAATATTATTAATATTATTAATATTATTAATATTATTAATATTATTAATATTATTAATATTATTAATATTATTAATATTATTAATATTATTAATATTATTAATATTATTAATATTATTAATATTATTAATATTTTTTTTTTTTTGTGTGTATGTCATTGGCTTCAACTGCTCAGGTTATTTCGCCTCGTGTTCTGTGTAGGCTTTGTTACTGTTTCCCAGCGCCACTTTAGGAACAGCACTGTTAATTAGAACCCAACAGTGAAATTAATATTATTAATATATTACTTTGAACACCAGCGACCCTGCGGAAAATTCTAAAAGCTCTATTATCTATTAGCAGTAACTCAAGCAGAAACGGATTAGGATACATTTCTTAGCCTAATCCTACAGCTAGTTCAACCAGCCAGTGTAGGATATTATATTTAGAATTCTTCTTGATATTTGAAAGAATTTTTCCTGATTAAAACCTACTTAGTTCTCTATATAGAAAAACGTTCGCATTCGGTCCATCTAGATCGGCGCCCTGAACCCCTTTGCACTCTCCACGGCGTGGAGAATAAGATTTTCCATTAGATAGAAAATGAACAAAAGGTTTTTGTTTTATGTCAGCGGGTTCGGTCTAAAGCTTAGGATAAAATATACGCTTGTTGTTCGGGGGAAACGCAGATACGTGGATTTTTGGGAGAAAATAATAAAAATAAAAGGAGGAACACAAGGATCGTACGATTCGAATTACAATACTTTACTTTATACAATTATATTTCTCCCGAATGGGAACGCTAAGAAGGGGAACTTTTAATTTAAATGAGAAACAAGAGGTGGATTTTTCGAATAAGAAGCTATATAGACAATACTTAGCAAACAAGTGAAAATAAAACTAAATTATTTTATATTTAACTTTCGTGAAAATAAATTAGTAAAAAATAACATCAATCTATACTTTAAGCCTTCCTGGGTGGCATCCTCTGTAAAACAAATGAATACGTTCAACAAGTTTTTTTATCGAGCGTAATCAGATATTACTTTTGATGCTTTGAGTACCTATAGATATAGCGTATACCAAGAGTCACAATTAAAAAAAATATTTACGATCGTATTGTATTTCGTTTAGAAAAATTTAGTTAAAATCGAGCTCAGAGCATTAAAGCGTATTTTTAAAGATGTGATTCGTAAAAGTGATCACTCAGAATGGATATAATAAACGAAGGTCCTTTGATAAGTCTGATAAAATCCGAAAACGAATTATTTATTATAATTTTCTTTATTGGAGATAGAGTTGGTTCAATAATTAATTATTCTTGTGAACAGGTAAATAGTTTTTATAAAAAATCATTCACACTCAATCCTTATATCCTTTTTAATCCTTATATTGAGTAGGTAAGTGCATTTTTCTTAATGTATGTCTTATGAATTTTAGTTTTTGGTAATTAAAATGGGTTTTACTCTTGGATTTATCTAATAAGAAAATTATAGATTATTATGCCTGTTGAGAAACTTTTTAGTTCAAGTGATTTTAAACAGTAATTGACAGAGTATTTAATATTTCATTTATATAAGTATGTTATAGTTATAATTATGACTCAATCAAACAGAAAACACTTAAAAAATTTTTTCAGTTTAGGTAATATGAATGTTTTCTTGTGTATATGAGGTACAAGAGAGGACGCAACCACGAGGTACTTCAGCAAGTGGAGTGAATGGGTCTAACTAAACGTTGCCTACTTTGACTGTGATGGATCTGTTAGTGAGATATGAGTGGATGAGTTTGGAGACATTAAAAAGACCAATATTCAAATATTTTTTGACTAGTCCAGCATAGCAGACTTGGTCAAAAGCATTTTGAACATCGAGAAGAATGACTGAGGAGATTTGTAGAGAAATAACTGCTGCGACAGGGATGATATTGTGTCCTGAGTGGAATGATGAGATCTGACACCATGTTGGCTTGAGAAATAATGTTTCCCTCTTCACAAAAGTCTTACAACGACTGATATTGATACGGTTTCAAAAGTCAATAGCTTAAATATTCGAACGCACCTGTAAAACGATTTCGGAATGCACTTGTGTTAGAAGGCACTTGCTGAAATCTTCAACTTCCTTTTGACAAGTATTATGTGACTAGGCTAGGTAACAGCTAGGTTTGAATTCAATTAATTAATATGAAGTATTTTATAGGAATAAACTATTTTATTGAATTGCTTGAGCCAATCTGAGAATACTTATTTAAAAAAAAAACTGAACGTATGGATGTATTAAGTGTTGGCTGAATGAATTGTTGGAATAGGTTAGGTTAAAAAAGAAGAATGGAAAAATGGCTGGCGGAAGGATTTTGTAAAAAGTGTTGCTCTCTCTTGACTAATTTTTGGTTAAGAAATTGTTTGGTGGTGATACTAAGAAAAAAAAAGAAAGGTATATCTTTTTTTCGTTTACCGTTCTGCGGGATTTGCACCTCTTACAAAAATTTACATACTATTCCAAAGAAAAGGAAAGAGGTGTGGACGGAGCCTGGCTAGAAGTCAGATAGTTTTCGCCACGAAGGCAACAGGCGTCGCCATATTGGTGTAGGAACACCGAAACGTGGCAGTAGCAGTGTTAGGATATTTCTTGGTTTGAAGTCGAAGTATCCATATCCCTATAATCAACGGTGTACACGCTTGACTCCTATGAAGACCTGAAAAAGTTGTTTGAGATACTCCATAGAGAAGGTAAACAGTACCAGATGACTTCCCCCTGCTGTAGGAGATACTATGGGACTCGAAAGTAGAACTTTACGGTCACAAGAAGATATGTTAAAAATGTATTTTTCTTTTATTCATTGGGAAAATAAACCGTTGTCACCTTGGAGTTCTGAGTCTGATTCTCTTGGTACTTGTTTTGTCTATTATCTTATTTCATCAACTAGAAGCAGCTGTAGCAATGGGTGAAGCAGCAGAGAAAGCAGCGTCGTCGCAGAGAGGGAGTAAAAGCTGATAAGTAAAATAAAAAAAAGAACAGGATATTTGGGTGAGCTAAATATTAAGTACGAGTAGTTATTCTCTTTGCGTACTTTCTAGTAACTGTTATAGGGGTGGTGGGTACGTAGCAATATGAGAGAGACAGTATGAGTCTAATTTTGACTAAAGAAACCGATAAATTTAAAAATAAATGTTAGGTAACCGTTTGAACTATGAATATGCGATTTGCTGCATTGAACTCTTATCGTCAAACTCTTCAAAATGGTATATATAGGGTGTCCAAATGAAAAGTAGCCCATTTCCAGATCTTATAACTTACATCTAATCGTAGAAACGTGTGGTTTTTGCTGATATGTGTTATTTTGCTATAAGTTTTGCTTCAGTGACATATGTATTACCTAAACGAGGTGTTTTTTAAAAATCTCCTCTTTTAAATTCACCGTAACCAAATTTTATCAAATGGAAACGGGCTACTTTTCATTGGGACATCCTGTATAATTAAATTAAATCAATAACACATAATTATATCAAATTTACCTTAGAGATAAAAAAATTTACTTTTTCTATATTTAATATATTTAGAAAACCTATGCATGCATGTGTTGTAGATAATTTATCTAATCATCCAGTTTGACACATGATAACTGCATTCAATTGTTATTTAACATCTTTTAAAAGTCCCAATGTCTTTAGATAATTTTAAAAAAGAACTCAGGTTAATTAAACAAATTGCTAATAAACCGATTCAGAATAATAGTTATATAATTACTTCCTACACCATATTGAACCAGACAACCGTAAGTTTCTTTCACTTACCTTTATAGGTAAATTAATTTCTAACTCCGTCAGTAATTTATTCGTTAGAAATAAAGACAAAATAGACATCATGGACCAATCTGGTGTATATAAATTAACATGTTTAACTTGCCCATGCTCATATAAACGGTAGGAACTTTTGTAATTTCATAGTTAATCTAAATGAATACAAACGATGTCTCAGTACTAATACTAAGGTCTTCTCCCATTTTGCCTCACACCTGTTAGATCTGGACACGACTACGATTCTACTACATGCCTCTTGTTCCCCTTATACATCCTTCTTACGTCACTTGTTCTCATTCTTAGGTCACTTGTTCCCATTCTTAGGTTACTTGTTCCCCTTTATACTCATTTGATGCTTTCATGTGGCATCTGTTCCCTTCATAAGTCACTTATCACGCGTCATACGTCATTTGTCCTTCGCTATACGCGTCATGTGTCAAAATGAAAATGAGAATGACAGTAATGAATGTTAGATAGGAATCATTTATTAGATTTCTAGCAAGAATGAAATGTCAATTTTTTAGTATTGCCAGTTAATCATTTTTAGATAAATTTTTCCTTTTAAAAAAATACTTTTGAACGAATGAAAGTAAACAAAGAATTATTTATATGAAGTCAGGATGAAGATATAAAAAAATCTACCTTTATATTTTTTTATTGGGTACGGAAATAAATGTATTTATTAAATAAAAAGTGGATTGTCGATATTTGATAACAGCCTTTTGTATACCAAAAATGCCTGATTTTGCTAAATATTTACACTTTTGATCATTATTTTATGTCAATTTTTATTATTTGGAATAATAATGATAAAATAATGATATACATATCCCAATACAAATGATCATAAATCATATAAGTTTGATTATACTGTTATGTAACAATTATGCGTATTTAAATAATGTCAATATGTGGCAACTCTGTTACATACACGCTTTATTAGAATATAGTATTTTTTAACATTTTCTTAAAAACTGTATTGTCAGATTTACATGTATTGTTCCGATTTTTGTCTAACCCTTCCCTAAAGCATGTCGATCACATTTTTTTCTTTTACGAACGTGAGATATATGCGAGACCTTATCTGCGGGATTATAATCGGTCAATTTCCATATCTGACAGTTAAAAGCTTTATTAGGGACAATATGGTCATTCAAAGCGGGAAGATTATCAAAATCCTTTTCTATAAGTCAATTTCTTAATCTGGGTTTGCGGATCTCGAATCCATCTAGCTAGGTGTCTAATAAACATTCATGTCACGATCCCATGGGGTTTTCGAAGGCTTAAAGACAGCGGCGTACGCCGAATTTAAAAATTAAAAAATTAAGAGAAGCCTAAATAAATACGAAATTATAAAATTCACAAAAATTAGTTTCTATGTTTCTTGTAATACAATATCAGCATCGTACATATGATTGAGAGTAGCAAAAAGGAATTACCTTTCGAAATCTATAAAAAGATAAATCCATAAGTCAAGCTCAAACTGAAGCAATAAACCATAATTATTATTCATTTGATCAATTAAAGTTCGTTTAGATGACTGGACTATTAAAAAATTGATTGGACTATTAAAAAATGACTGGACTAATACAAAAAATTACGGAATTGATGACACACCCTGTATAAAAAAACCAATAAAGGTTATTTTTAATATTGGGGTTGTTTCAGCAAGCGTTCTTCATTATACATTGCCCTCCCTTCTTCAGATGATAAGTAAACGTGGTACTCTTTTATGAGCTACTTGTGCACCATAGTCCAAAGCCAAAAACTGATAACCTAACTCTCTATGTAGTTCCCGCGCTCTGCAGGCGTGGCTGTCACTTTTCATTTTGGTGCAAAGTTGTGTACACCTCAAATAGAAAAAAATTAATAAAATATGGAAAACATTCTTATTCATCATCGGACACGTCCGACAGCGACTTAGAATTATGTAGTTTACATGTGATTCCAGATAGTTTTATAACTCAGTGCGAGTTTTACCTAGAACCCAGTGCGGGTTTATAACAAATCCAGTGTGGATTAAATAGACTCAGTGCGAGGTTCAGTACGGACCTGTTCAGCAAAATAATATATAAAGGCTAAGAATATGATGTCATGTTGTTTGCATAATATTGGGAGATATTGCGAGGTTCAGTTTACTTACGTCCTATCATTTGTGAATTGTAATTATTTACATTTTGTGGTTCTACTTTGATTTTTCTTTTAAGATATAAATCAAAAAGAAGACGACCCTCTTAATGAAACTGAAAGTCCATAACTGAATGAGAATATTCTTAAAATTTTGGGCAATGAGCACAATATAGAGAAGAGTACTGGTAAAATCATTCAAAGGGGTGTAACTTCCTCATGGCTTAATATCTTGGGGTCAGGACTAAATGTAGATACTAGATCAAAACTTGTTTCCAAATACCCTACACCCTTAAATGGAGCCACCCAAAGTCAACCCAGAGACTAAAGCAGTAGCTTCTAATACAACTATTAATGAAGATGACAAATTAAAATATTTACAGATCCAGTTAGGGTCCTAGCCTGTCCTCACTTGGTAAAGCACTTACCTTAATTCTTGGATGGATGGAAGGAAGATGTTGAAGGGAAACTGACGATCGTGGAACTGCTAAGCAATGTGATACGCATTGGCAAAACTCGGAGACAAGAAGAAATCTTCTTACATTAGAATTTAAAAGTGACCTTAAAGAAGTAATAGGGGAAGCTAAGTTAGAGGAATGGCAATTTGAGAACCACTTAGGAGACCGATTCAAATCTGCAAAAGCTATGAAGCGTTCAGTTGAAGATTTGAAGCTAAGGTCTAACTCAAAGGTATTGCACTTCAAGAGTCCCTCCGGACAACAAAAGTACTCACGGAGTTCTCCCGGACAACAGAAGTACTCACGCCCAGAGGGACATCAACAGAAAGCTTGGAAAAGACCTCAGAAACATCAACGCAAACAAAGTCATTCATACTTCTCAAGTTAAATCCAGCAGGGAAGTAAATATTACAGATTCTGAAAACATATTTCAGAGGATCCATTTGAATTAAAGGTTACTCCTTAAACTTTATTTCTCCGCACCCATACAGAATATGATTCCGATTGAACCTGTCAGATCTTTAATTGAACAGCAGCAGATCTTATTAGAAATAAACCATCTACTTGCAATTAAGGCCATCCGTCCTTGTAAGGCGTTTAAGGAACAATTTATATCCAACATTTTTTTAGTAAAAAAGTCAAATGGCATATTTCGTTTAGTTATAAACTTAAAAAATCTGAATAAGTTCATCGAAACAGAACATTTTAAGTTGGAAGATAAAAGTACAGTAGCAAAATTAACTACTAAAGGTTGTTTTATGGCAACTTTGGATTTAAAAGAAGCTTATTTTTTAGTTAATATCAAAATCTCAAGCAGAAAGTACTTAAGATTCTTTTTTAATGATATTTTATATGAATTATGTTGTCTCCCACTTAGATTATGAACTCCTCCACTGGTTTTTACAAAAATTAAGAAGCCTGCGATATCCACTCTTAGAGCCAAAGGATTGCTATCTGTAGTATACCTAGATGATTTATTGTTGGGAAAATCTTTTGAAAATTGTAAACAAAATAATAAAGATACTTCATCTCTTTTAACATTAGATTTTATAATTAACATGGAAAAGAGTAACCTTAATCCATCCACTGTCTCTAATTTCTTAGGGTTTAACTTTAATTCGACACTAATGACTGTATCTCTTACCGAAGAAAAGAGGCTTAAGATTTTACGTTTGCTCAATTCTTCCCTAGAGATGTATTACTGTTCAATTAGAGAATTTTCTAGGCTAATAGGTGTTCTGGTAGCTGCATGTCCAGCAATCAGATATGGTTGGGTTTACATTAAAATCCTAGAACAAATTAGATTTGCAGCATTAAGAAGATCAAATGATTATGAGGTTTTAATGATAATACCTGAGTGTGTTAAGTTAGGGGCAATACATAAGAACCAAAGGGTATCGGGCAGCTTGTCTGATCATGAAAAATCACACCATATTTTTTTAGAGTTGAGGGCTGCCTATTTTGCTTTAAGATGTTTTGTAAACGAAGAGAAATATTGTAGTGTCCTTCTCAGAATTGATATATCATATATAAGCAAAAAGGGGGCATACGCTACCCCAAGCTCAACACTTTAGCAAGAACAATATGGCAGTAGTATGAATATTTGCTTCTTATATAAGTTCAACAGATAATTTCGAAGCAGACTTTGAATCTAGGAGGTTTCCAGAGACTGAGTGGTAACTAAATAATGAGGCGTTTCAAATGATAGTTAAAAATATTGGACAACCTTCAATCGATTTTTCTAAAAGCTGCACACATGCTAAATGTACGAGGTATGTCTCATGGAAGCAGGGCCGACAAGAGGGGAGGCAGCCAGGACTAATTCCCGGGCCCCGAACTCCCGGACTCAAATGGGGGCTCGGCAGCGATATAACGGGAGCCCGGCAACTGTGGTGAGAATTCTTTTGTTACTTTCAGAAGTTCGGCACTAGAGGGAGGAAGTTTTCCTTGAAGACCTTTTTTTTTAGAGAGAATCAGTAAGGATGAGGAGGAGAAGTTTTTGGTTAAAGACCTTTTTTTTAGAGCAATTGAAGTAAAGGAGAAGTTTGTTTCGCTTAAAGACTTTTTTTTTTAGAGAAATTCAAGTAAATAGAGGAGAGAAGTTTTTATTTCAAGACCTTTTTTTTTAGAGAAATTCAAGCAGAGAAGAAAAGTTTTTTTTTTAAATTGTGGCGGGGTCCAATCTGGAGAATTGTCCTGGGGCCTGACCTGGCTCTCGGCGGCCCTGCATGGAAGAAAGATCCTTATGCCTTAGCCATTGATGCATTTACCTTAAATTGGTCAAATTATAATAACTTTTACAATTTTCCGCCTTTTTCGTTGGTCCTACCAGTAATACAGAAAATTATAAATGATAATGCCTCAGCGTTAGTAGTAGTGCCCTTTTGGACTACTCAACCTTAATGGCCCTTGTTTATTAGTGTTTTAAGTTCAGAACTGCCTAAATTCGACCCTGATCCCTTACTTTTACTATCTGTTGACAAGTCTCTACACACCTTGGCAAGAAACCTTTCCCTGGTGGCAAGATTTTTATCCAACAGGCGTTCATCCTAAAGAGCCTGGACTCCAACATTATTGAGATTATGCTGTCATCCATTTCAACTTCTACCTTAAAACAATACACGGTGGGATTGAAACTGTGGTGGAAGTTTTGTATGTCAGAGGGAAGAGACCCTTTCACGGGTGATATTTTTAAGATTTCAAATTTTTTACAAGAACGGTTCCAGGAGGGACCAACATACGGGTCATTAAGTAACTACAGATTAACACTTTGTTTGATTTTGACACCAGACATTGCTGTGGACTTTAGGGTCAAAAGATTTTTTTAAGGCGTTAGTAACCTAAGACCTTCTCTGCCAAGTTACGACTCAACTTGGAACCCATTAATGGTACTGAATATCTTCAGATATTGGTGTCACAATCATGAACTCCTTCTAATGGAATTATCAGAAAAATTAGTAACGCTATTAGCTTTAGTTACTGCACATAGAATGCAAACCTTTGACCTTATTAGATTGAAGAATATTTGTAGAGCTCGAGATGGTTTCTCAATAAAGATTCCTGATAAGATTAGGTCATTAGGTAGAAACAACTCCAACCATGTTTAACTTTTCCCTTCTTTGATCAGGATCCCAATATTTGCCCTGGGAGAATATTAGACTCATACATAGAGCGATCTAAGATCGTTAGAGGGGAATCTGTAAAAAACCTTTTTATATCCTATAGAAAACATTTTAATTCAGTCTCCGTTCAGACCTTAAATCGTTGGGTAAAGCGAATACTAAAAAAATGCGGGGTTGATACGAACATCTTTCATGATCACAGTACGAGACATGCTGCGACGTCAGCAGAGTTAAATAAAGGACTGAACGTAGATATTACAAGGTCCACAGCAGATTGATCAAGTGAGTCATCGTGTTTCGTTGTTTTATAATCGGCCTATAAGGCAGGATTCCAGTTCTTTTGCTGAGACCATTCTTTAGTTTTTGTAGTTAAACTTTCGTTTGTTTTTGTTACAGTTGTAAACTTTTCAATAAAGATTTATTGAAAATTGTGTTGTTTATTGTGATTGTAACTGTCTTTAAACATCTACGTTTTCTTATCATCTAAAGAAGGGGAGCACAGTGTATAATTATAAGATCAAACGAACTTACCTTAAGTGAAGTTCGATCTGGATTATACACTGAGCTCCCTTCGAAGATGTTCTCTCCCAACCCAGCCCTGTGAATCCCAGATCATCACAGTTGCGACAAGGCTTTGAAGAAGTGACAGCCACACCCGCAGAGCGTGGGAACTACATAGAGATGTTTTAAGTTCAGAACTGCTTAAATTCGACCCTGATCCCTTACTTTTACTATCTGGTCGCCACACACCTTGACAAGAAACCTTTCCCTGGTGGCAGGTTTTTTATCCAACAAGCGTTCACCCTAAAGAGCCTGGACTCCAATATTATTAAGATTATGCTGTTATCCATTTCAACTTCTACCTTAAAACAATATACGGTGGGGTTGAAACTTTGGTGAAAGTTTTGTATGTCAGGTTCCAGGAGAGATCAACATACGGGTCATTAAATAACTACAGATCAGCATTTTCTTTGATTTTGACACCGGACATTGCTGTGGACTTTAGGGCCAAAAGATTTTTTTAAGGCGTTATTATAATTATTATAAGGTCCACAGCAGATTGGTCAAGTGAATCTTCGTGTTTCACTGTTTTATAATCGGCCTATAAGGCAGGATCCCATTTCTTTTGCTGAGACCATTCTTTAGTTTTTGTAGTTAAACTTTCATTTGTTTTTGTTACAGTTGTAAACTTTTCAATAAAGATTTATTGAAAATTGTGTTGTTTATTGTGACTTTACTGTCTTTAAACATCTACGTTTTCTTATCATCTGAAGAAGGGAGCACAGTGTATAATTATAAGATCAAACGAACTTACCTTAAGTGAAGTTCGAGCTTGGTTATACACTGTTAAGGAAAGTTCGTTTGATCTTATAATAAAATTGTAATCTTTTGAATATTATTATGGGAAAAATTAATTTTTTTATACAATCATTATAGATATTCAAAACATACTTTTTCACATTTATTACCATATAAAAATAATTTGAGTATTGATTAAAATGATTAATATAAAATGGGCAGGTTAGCACCATTATAAATTGTTAAATAGTCGCATAGAACAGATTTCAATGAATTGAATTTTTAAAAAATAATGTTCTACGCCTTTGGCTGACTTAAACGATACACCCTATTTCTGCCTCGGCTGAGCCTTTTTGTCACTGTCACAACTACAGATGTATCGGAAATAAATGAATATTTTCGACTATGTCAGACTTTCGACACTTTTAAATTTAGATTTTTTTAATGGTATACAAAACTATTATTGATGATCCTCAGGAATTAAAACAAGTATGTATATAGAGGGAAAAAAATGATTTACTTTTCGGATTAAAAAGTTTTCTTTTTATAAAAATAGACAAAAATATTTGGATTTAAACAATTCTTGGTAAATTGAATTTATTTCTCTGGCATTTGGTAAACTTTAACTATTAGTACATTTAGTTCCGATTTCAGTAACTTTCTGGGAAAAACACATAATTACTCAAAAATAAAGGTATGATAAACCAGATATTCTTCTAAGAACGCGTTCATAAAATCGTTCACCAGAATGTGGTGTTTCTGGGAATGTTGCACATTCTCGGAAAATTGACATCTAAATATCTGGAGGAAAATGTTATCTAGAAAAAGCCAATTTGGATTTTATGTTATACTAGAATTCTGTTACTCCAGATAATATAAACAAGACGTGCGATTAATTTTGTGACATCAAGTAAATATCTGATTGAAACTGTATAGTATACAAGAGTTTTAAAATAAATACTGGATTCTATGGATTCGGAATAATTACATAAAAAGTTCAAAAATAGATTTTAAGAATGTAATGAACATTTTCGAAATAGACTGGAAATAGACTCGAATACATCTACTTATTTTTGACATGTATAGAATTTGATTATTTTTTTTGTTTACCCCTAATGTATAATGCAATGTGCCAAGCGTTTGTTATGATGATTTGAAGATAACGACATGTAGAGTATCTGTTATGATCTGATTTTGGCCATTGTTTTTGGACATACTCTGTATATGTTGGAGGTATCTTTCGATGTAATACATACCTTATAAATGTGAATGTTTTGTGTCATTTGAGACTAGAGTTCTCTCCTGGAGGTTCTCTGGTTTCCAGCTGTCGATAGGTTTTTTTCGAGGCCTATCGTGGTGGCATGCAGATTTTAACTATTTTGTTTTTTTTGTATAAAGGTTTGATTGTTGTGGTAGTGGTCATGATCTCTTGAAACAACAGTTCTTTCCTAGAGTGCCTGTGGTAGTTCTTCCGTTTTCAGATTACGGCTGTCAGTGAAAATTCTTCGGGTTTCATTGTGAATCCTTAATTGATGTTGTTAATCGGAACTTACGAGTTTTTGGCTCGTTGTTTAATCTATTTGTTGATAGGGTATCTGTGAGCTTGGTGATACATTTAAACTTTTTATTTTTGTTAATATTATAACCCCTCAAACTCCATCAGAGGAATGAGTTTATTTTTATTTTCTTTAGTTTGTTATTTATAATGTATATGAACCAAATTCGACAGTATGATCTAATTACTTACTTTTTGATAGTCGTGTGAATAATCCACGAACATTACGTCTAAAACGACCCGAGGATTTACTTTAATTTAGGCTCGCTACCCCATAGTTTCAGTCTGATGAAAACTATATTTCACTGAGGTTACAGAATCTCTGGACAATTTTTTAAAAAACATATTGTGTAATTAAGATACCTATAGTGGGACTTCTGTTTATCTTTTGTGTATATAGTATTTTTAGTTCTATATACGATTAATTTATAATATATGTTTATATTAAATCTTGTTTAGACATAAACAGCTGGACTTAACTAACTTGACGTTTGGAAAGTCAAGTGTCGACGCTATCTGCCGCGTTTGAAAATCCACATCGGATGCATTTTTTACATCTCGAGCGTTTTTTTATCCACATCGGACACATCTGTCCCATTACATTTACGTATACTGAATCACGTGATCAAAGATTTACTACATCTCAGATGCATCCGATGTAGATTCTCAAACGCGGCAATCATAGTCGAAGTGCGTTCGGTTGTGGTTCTGACCACAAAGCATGTATCTTCTAGAGACCCCACGCCAATGTTAAACTTTTAAACCAAATTAGCGCCACCTTGTGTTTGGAGCTGGAACTAAAATGACAATTGACAGATGGCGGTAAATAAATTGTAATTTTTAGGAGTAGGTAGTAGTTTTAAATTAAATTTTAAATGATTTCCACATAAATTATTTTATAAAATAAAGTATGGAACTAGTAAGTTCGAAACTTTTATTTTACAAAATAATTTAGGTCGATTATACCAAATTTGAAGAATTAATTTGTTATAGGGGGTCTAATGTGGAGAGTTGGTTCTGCATATTTTTATTCAATAAATAATAAAATAGAACATGCTTAAAATATGTTTATTAATAAATTAAATAAATATTATTAGATAAAATAAATACAAATAATAATACATATTTAACGAATACTTACTTGGAGCAAATAGATATATAATCTCAAATCTTTAAAATACCTATCAATAATGTAAATGTGAAGTAGAGACTAGGATATTACATTTTATTAACACTAAAGTTATATATTTTATAAATGTCTTTTTAACTGAGGACAAATGTAATATAGGTATTGTATTAAAAGGTGAATCCTTTTAACTATTCATTCAATGATAAATAGGTATTTTCCTTCCAAATACAGATGGTGATACAGATTTCGGAATCTAGTCCAGTGATAAATTGATTATCAATTAGTTGTTGTCCCCGTTTGTCTTTTTATGATGCAGATGCATGGTGAATATATGGTGAATCAATGAAGTTTTTCTCGAAGTTTTCAACGTAGCACCAAAATTATTGCAAAACACAGTAGGAAATAAAAAAGCGAAACATCACAATTTTGCAAATAACTAAGACGAAACTATAAACAGAAACCAAAAGCCAAAGCCAACAAAAAATCACTAAAATCAGACGGAAAAATGAAACTAACCAAGAACATAAATAAATACACGTCACATCTTTGGAGTCTTTGGTTAAGTTTTTCTCCCATAAGGCTTAAAAATGGAGTAAGAAATCATAATTTCACCAGTAGCCCCATCTAGAGTTTGGAGCAAATAGCATAAAAAATGTCAGTTGTCGGTTTTGACCTTGGTCATTCACGTGGAACCTCTATGTGCTTTGTGGTTCTGACGGTCGACGACAGTGTAGTTGTATTGAATTCAGCTGCTTTTTCTTCTTTTCAAGGCCTTGGTGATTTTGTGATACGTCCACCACTGTTCCTGCCGGAAGTGATGTTTAGAGTCGAGCTTGCGTGGTGAAAATTGTTCTGGAAGTTTTGATTGTGATGTTCTTCCAGATGATGATGTAGTTTTGGGTTACTTGCGGTTGATAACTATACAGGGCTGGTCACAAGTCGGAATTCGACATTACGGAAGAAATGTGATTTGGTTTCATGAAATCCCTAAATTTTGTTTTATTCCAACCTACGAGTGAAAGGATTATCTTCCTAAACCTTATACATGTGAAGAGGATGCACATTTGTGGATATTGTTGGTATGAAAAAGCTTCATTTGGTTTGTGTGGAAGTAGTTTTTTTTTCGTCCTACGCCATTTATTGGGATTATGTATTTTTTTGTCATTTTGCCGACTGGTAGAGCCGATCCGAGAAAAAACAAGCAACCTGTTTCTTGTGGAAAAGCCTTTTCTTTAGAAGGGATTTAGTGTAGAGTATTCAGACTGGCCCAGACTACCCCTACAGACATTAAGAGCCTGATTTGAGGTTTTATCTATTCACCTCTGGTTAAGGATTGTTCATCTGTATTGGAGGGAGATGCAGAAACATAGCTGTTACGTTTACCGAAGTTCAACGAAAAAGACCGACTCGAGAAAAGAGGTTTTATTTAATTTAATTAATTTAGCTCAGACTCTTTTATGGCTTCAATGTTATTATAAGTATTTAAGTTGTTTTAAGTAATATTTTGAGGATTTTGTTTTATTTTATAAGAGATAGTATATCACATAGTAATGGGATTTGATTAATTTTATTAGCTTAAAGGTTATGATAATTGTACTACTAAAATCAAGTGACATTTTTATCGAGTTTTACAACATTTTTCTTAACGCTACACTGTGCTGATAGCACTTCTAAGCCATGGTACCAGCGCCATGACCCTATCATAATAAATTTTAATTACTCTGGTGGCAGGGGATTATTTGATCTAACAAAGATTTGATTTTTGCCTTAGGGACATTGATTTTAGTTTCATACCTTTTAATTTTTATGCCATAATCGACTCAATATATACCTATATATTTCTTTCTTTTTACTTTTTATCCAAGGGACCTACTGTCTATATAAAAAAATACTTTTATGTTATAACGTCACATAATTGTGGGAAATTGTGATTACTGATATTTTATGTTAGAAGTTTTTTACCGTGGCTGTGTTACTATAAAGCTTGGGGTACATTGTTAATTTTCATAACAAAGGTTTAACAACCGATTAAATAGTATGAGCAGGAGTTTTCGTTGTCTCATTTCGTTTATATTGTTTGATCGATGCAGGTTAGGAAAAATGAAGCATATTTATATGGCAATTAAATCGGTCTGGCGCTCGCATTTTAATACTGTGTATCTGGTTATCAAACGGACCTCGCCTTCTCCACTCAGAGTGAAACCGGAGCCAGGGCTGTTTAACAGACAGTCGAAACTATTAGCGTTACGTGTAGATTTTCGTAAGTTTATTTTGTGGCAACCATTGAACCTGAACGCGAACGGCATTTACTGAGAATTTAGAAGGTAACATATCACCTTAATAAATGATTTAAAAATTACTCTAAATCCTAAATCTAAAGTTTATTAGTCTAAACTTATCTAAGTCCCATAGGCAGGTTAAATGACAGTAGTCATCTCAGTCTATGAACTTCATTGACATCGCGCACATTATTTAGTTGTCTAGCAGTCACTGTCGCTCGTTCACTGTATTTCGCATTTAAAATATGTATGTATTTCGTTGACGGATTCTAGGGGGATGAATCACCTCGTTGGAGTCGTAATAAGGCACATCGATTATCACTCGCAGTACCTTGTTTTGGAACCTTTGCAGGATGTTTATATTGGAAATACTAGCGGTACCCCACAGCTAAGTAATACCTATTATCTGGCATTTAAGTCTTAAAGCTGATATTCATTTCAAAACTGTACCTTAATTAAGTTCTTTGTTAGTGTTTATTTCGATCAGTTTCTCTTTTAATATGGAATCATTACCTATTGAGGTATTACCATACTCAAAACATCCTCAAACCTCAAAATTTGCATAGAGGATATTTAAACGTTGAACGTATGTTAAAACGCCATCTTCCTGACAGTTAGTTTGTGACAAATTGGGAAACTGAGAAAATTCACCCCTAATAAATAAAGTTTTACGATTGTTTTGTTTTTCAAATCAACTTACTATTATTTTCAAATAAAGATTTCTCAATAGTAAATAAATGGAAACTAAAAACGAAAATTGTATGGTAAATTTATAAAAATGTTGTTTTGTCATAAATTATTAAAGTGTCATAATTTTTATTCTAAAGTTTAAAACCAAAATACTATATTACATTTATTTATATTTGTGTGTATGTTACTATTTAATTTTTTTTTAATAAGTGAAATCACAGTTTTATATATTTATATTAATCTTAGTTGATATCAAAGTATCAGTCATAAATTAAATATTTCATTACTAAAAGTATTTTTTTCTTTTTTTAGAGTTGAAGAACATTTTTTGCAATGGTAGAAATGAAAAAATGTATTTCGCCCCTTATTCCAAATGTAAATTTATTTTTATTGCACAAATATACTTGTAAAAATGTTAACTTTAAAGACGATAATAATATTAAATACATAATTTTTGATTTAAAAATGGTTTTTCTCAGTGTAGATAATAAAATTGCGGTAGGGGTGAATGTTAAGAAAAGCGAACATGAGCATCTTTAAAAGTGTCCCGGGGGTCATTATAGGTCATCTTTTTGAATGTAGGATAAAAAGTTATGAAAAAGAAATCACCCCCACCCCCACTATACACCTAGAGCGAACATGAGCTGAGTGTTTATGGGACAAATCGTAATAAAAGGTATACGAATTGGTACAAAAAAAATATGAGACAAATCGAACTCTTATACTTTTCCGCCTCCCCTACTATTTTCGGGGGGGGGGTTAAATAAAATTGGAAATTTGATATTTTGGGATATGCGTTGTATAGATAATAAAAAATAAGAAAAAAAATTGGTATGGGGTAACTTCCCCCACCCCTCTAATTTTTTTATGAGGTTTGTTTTTTTATTTTGTTACAATTACGGATGGGACCAAAGTTCGAGTCGAGTCAGATTCATCTCCTCCCTCCCCCTACCAAGAGTGGACTCAAAATAAAATTTTTGGGATATTATTTTGGGAATAGTTAATGGGACCACAAAGAAAGGCTTTTGAGGTTAATTGCATCTCACCTACTTTTTTAAAAAGTCGCCAAGAGTGACGGAATGAAATTAAAGAAATACTAGATCGCTTTGGTACCAAAATTTTCTCCCCTTACTTTTCTTGAAAAAAAGAGTAACCCAAAAATTTATTTCAGATGAAATTCTTTTGGTAGGGTATTTGGGACCAAAATTTAAGAGTGTAGAGGGTGTTTACTACATCCCCCCCTTTTCCAAATATCCTCCAAGAGTAAACTTGATATTTTTGAATGTAATAAAATTCACACAATTTATAGGGTATTAAATTTTGAAAATTTTAAGGTATATGATGTTGCCCCCTCGCCCCTTAAAAATTAAAAAATATTAATTTTATTAAAAATTTAAAAAAAATATGACGAAATGTTTTGAGTAATTTTGATAGAGATTTTTAAGATAAATACAATAATGTATTATATTTTGTTTCCCCCTTACCTCCTTTTATACATTGTATTATATTTTATATTAAAAAAATAAAATAAAATATGGTTAATGAAGGTAGACTATACTTTCGATCCCCCAGGTTTTGTTCCCCCTTTCCCCTTTTTATAAATAAATAAATAAATAAATAAATAAATAAATAAATAAATAAATAAATAAATAAATAAATAAATAAATAAATAAATAAATAAATAAATAAATAAATAAATAAATAAATAAATAAATAAATAAATAAATAAATAAATAAATAAATAAATAAATAAATAAATAAATAAATAAATAAATAAATAAATAAATAAATAAATAAATAAATAAATAAATAAATAAATAAATAAATAAATAAATAAATAAATAAATAAATAAATAAATAAATAAATAAATAAATAAATAAATAAATAAATAAATAAATAAATAAATAAATAAATAAATAAATAAATAAATAAATAAATAAATAAATAAATAAATAAATAAATAAATAAATAAATAAATAAATAAATAAATAAATAAATAAATAAATAAATAAATAAATAAATAAATAAATAAATAAATAAATAAATAAATAAATAAATAAATAAATAAATAAATAAATAAATAAATAAATAAATAAATAAATAAATAAATAAATAAATAAATAAATAAATAAATAAATAAATAAATAAATAAATAAATAAATAAATAAATAAATAAATAAATAAATAAATAAATAAATAAATAAATAAATAAATAAATAAATAAATAAATAAATAAATAAATAAATAAATAAATAAATAAATAAATAAATAAATAAATAAATAAATAAATAAATAAATAAATAAATAAATAAATAAATAAATAAATAAATAAATAAATAAATAAATAAATAAATAAATAAATAAATAAATAAATAAATAAATAAATAAATAAATAAATAAATAAATAAATAAATAAATAAATAAATAAATAAATAAATAAATAAATAAATAAATAAATAAATAAATAAATAAATAAATAAATAAATAAATAAATAAATAAATAAATAAATAAATAAATAAATAAATAAATAAATAAATAAATAAATAAATAAATAAATAAATAAATAAATAAATAAATAAATAAATAAATAAATAAATAAATAAATAAATAAATAAATAAATAAATAAATAAATAAATAAATAAATAAATAAATAAATAAATAAATAAATAAATAAATAAATAAATAAATAAATAAATAAATAAATAAATAAATAAATAAATAAATAAATAAATAAATAAATAAATAAATAAATAAATAAATAAATAAATAAATAAATAAATAAATAAATAAATAAATAAATAAATAAATAAATAAATAAATAAATAAATAAATAAATAAATAAATAAATAAATAAATAAATAAATAAATAAATAAATAAATAAATAAATAAATAAATAAATAAATAAATAAATAAATAAATAAATAAATAAATAAATAAATAAATAAATAAATAAATAAATAAATAAATAAATAAATAAATAAATAAATAAATAAATAAATAAATAAATAAATAAATAAATAAATAAATAAATAAATAAATAAATAAATAAATAAATAAATAAATAAATAAATAAATAAATAAATAAATAAATAAATAAATAAATAAATAAATAAATAAATAAATAAATAAATAAATAAATAAATAAATAAATAAATAAATAAATAAATAAATAAATAAATAAATAAATAAATAAATAAATAAATAAATAAATAAATAAATAAATAAATAAATAAATAAATAAATAAATAAATAAATAAATAAATAAATAAATAAATAAATAAATAAATAAATAAATAAATAAATAAATAAATAAATAAATAAATAAATAAATAAATAAATAAATAAATAAATAAATAAATAAATAAATAAATAAATAAATAAATAAATAAATAAATAAATAAATAAATAAATAAATAAATAAATAAATAAATAAATAAATAAATAAATAAATAAATAAATAAATAAATAAATAAATAAATAAATAAATAAATAAATAAATAAATAAATAAATAAATAAATAAATAAATAAATAAATAAATAAATAAATAAATAAATAAATAAATAAATAAATAAATAAATAAATAAATAAATAAATAAATAAATAAATAAATAAATAAATAAATAAATAAATAAATAAATAAATAAATAAATAAATAAATAAATAAATAAATAAATAAATAAATAAATAAATAAATAAATAAATAAATAAATAAATAAATAAATAAATAAATAAATAAATAAATAAATAAATAAATAAATAAATAAATAAATAAATAAATAAATAAATAAATAAATAAATAAATAAATAAATAAATAAATAAATAAATAAATAAATAAATAAATAAATAAATAAATAAATAAATAAATAAATAAATAAATAAATAAATAAATAAATAAATAAATAAATAAATAAATAAATAAATAAATAAATAAATAAATAAATAAATAAATAAATAAATAAATAAATAAATAAATAAATAAATAAATAAATAAATAAATAAATAAATAAATAAATAAATAAATAAATAAATAAATAAATAAATAAATAAATAAATAAATAAATAAATAAATAAATAAATAAATAAATAAATAAATAAATAAATAAATAAATAAATAAATAAATAAATAAATAAATAAATAAATAAATAAATAAATAAATAAATAAATAAATAAATAAATAAATAAATAAATAAATAAATAAATAAATAAATAAATAAATAAATAAATAAATAAATAAATAAATAAATAAATAAATAAATAAATAAATAAATAAATAAATAAATAAATAAATAAATAAATAAATAAATAAATAAATAAATAAATAAATAAATAAATAAATAAATAAATAAATAAATAAATAAATAAATAAATAAATAAATAAATAAATAAATAAATAAATAAATAAATAAATAAATAAATAAATAAATAAATAAATAAATAAATAAATAAATAAATAAATAAATAAATAAATAAATAAATAAATAAATAAATAAATAAATAAATAAATAAATAAATAAATAAATAAATAAATAAATAAATAAATAAATAAATAAATAAATAAATAAATAAATAAATAAATAAATAAATAAATAAATAAATAAATAAATAAATAAATAAATAAATAAATAAATAAATAAATAAATAAATAAATAAATAAATAAATAAATAAATAAATAAATAAATAAATAAATAAATAAATAAATAAATAAATAAATAAATAAATAAATAAATAAATAAATAAATAAATAAATAAATAAATAAATAAATAAATAAATAAATAAATAAATAAATAAATAAATAAATAAATAAATAAATAAATAAATAAATAAATAAATAAATAAATAAATAAATAAATAAATAAATAAATAAATAAATAAATAAATAAATAAATAAATAAATAAATAAATAAATAAATAAATAAATAAATAAATAAATAAATAAATAAATAAATAAATAAATAAATAAATAAATAAATAAATAAATAAATAAATAAATAAATAAATAAATAAATAAATAAATAAATAAATAAATAAATAAATAAATAAATAAATAAATAAATAAATAAATAAATAAATAAATAAATAAATAAATAAATAAATAAATAAATAAATAAATAAATAAATAAATAAATAAATAAATAAATAAATAAATAAATAAATAAATAAATAAATAAATAAATAAATAAATAAATAAATAAATAAATAAATAAATAAATAAATAAATAAATAAATAAATAAATAAATAAATAAATAAATAAATAAATAAATAAATAAATAAATAAATAAATAAATAAATAAATAAATAAATAAATAAATAAATAAATAAATAAATAAATAAATAAATAAATAAATAAATAAATAAATAAATAAATAAATAAATAAATAAATAAATAAATAAATAAATAAATAAATAAATAAATAAATAAATAAATAAATAAATAAATAAATAAATAAATAAATAAATAAATAAATAAATAAATAAATAAATAAATAAATAAATAAATAAATAAATAAATAAATAAATAAATAAATAAATAAATAAATAAATAAATAAATAAATAAATAAATAAATAAATAAATAAATAAATAAATAAATAAATAAATAAATAAATAAATAAATAAATAAATAAATAAATAAATAAATAAATAAATAAATAAATAAATAAATAAATAAATAAATAAATAAATAAATAAATAAATAAATAAATAAATAAATAAATAAATAAATAAATAAATAAATAAATAAATAAATAAATAAATAAATAAATAAATAAATAAATAAATAAATAAATAAATAAATAAATAAATAAATAAATAAATAAATAAATAAATAAATAAATAAATAAATAAATAAATAAATAAATAAATAAATAAATAAATAAATAAATAAATAAATAAATAAATAAATAAATAAATAAATAAATAAATAAATAAATAAATAAATAAATAAATAAATAAATAAA
This sequence comes from Psylliodes chrysocephalus, assembly GCA_927349885.1. Lineage (NCBI taxonomy): Eukaryota > Metazoa > Arthropoda > Insecta > Coleoptera > Chrysomelidae > Psylliodes > Psylliodes chrysocephalus. Next base: position 86,194,367 of record OV651817.1, read on the forward strand.
TAAATAAATAAATAAATAAATAAATAAATAAATAAATAAATAAATAAATAAATAAATAAATAAATAAATAAATAAATAAATAAATAAATAAATAAAAAATATTGGAATTTAAAAAAAATGTTATTGGATGAATTATTTAAAAAAAAAATGTTATTTGGTGATACCGAAACCTCCCCAAATACAAGGGATTTTTATATAAAAATTGAAATTTTTAAATTTTTTTTTATTATAAAAAATAAAATTTTTGTGAAAATCAGTCAGTTATAATTTTTAGCGACCCCATAGGGGCCACTTTATAATAGGGGTCGCTTTTTAATTTTCGGCGACCCCGTAGGGGTCGCTTTATAATATTCCTGTATAACATTTACCGACCCTGAAGGGGTCGCTTTACATTAAATATAGTATATTACATTTTGAGTGTAGAAAATCACTTTTCACCCAAGTAATGTACAATATTTTTCCTACGACCACAAAATAATTTCATCAAAAAATGTAAAACCAGATTATTATTATAATAATTAAAATGTATTTAAAAAATAATATACAATAATCGTATTTATTCAATTTTTATATTTTCTAAACAAATAAAAAAAATTAAAAAATAAAAAAAAATTCTGGCCCCGCCAGAATTTGAACGCGGTCACTCGCCAGGTCTCAAATGGCAAAGTTGATAAGTTTGACACTCTAACCATCTAAGCTAATAGGCCTTACGTCAATTGAATGATCTAATCGGTTATGTGTTTAACCAGAATAAAAAGCAAACATATCTTATTTATTTTAAAATTATTTTAATAATAATTGTTTAAGATAAATTTCTAGGATCTAATGTACAACAATTTCAATAATTTAACAATCATATCGATTTTAGTATTAATATGGGCATTACATAGATCAAAATGGAAATGATGTGTTTGACATTTTGTGGCAGCTGCTGCGGAAAGTAGCATATTTGTACAAGGGTGGAAAGTAAATTCTTATTCATACGCGTGTGATATTGGGCACTTTCCATAGTACTATATAGTGTGATATGTGTCACTTTCCTAAGTGGTCGTAGGAAAATTACATTTTCGTTTTGTCAGCTTCCTCTTAAACAACCTTTTAGTTATAGAGAATATTGTGGAATCCTGTTAATAATGATATTAAGAAGAAAAATACATATGATTGATCCTACCTTATAAAACCGATGGTAAATTTAATCAATGTCTCTTCTTTACGATTACACTGTCTTAAAAGCACATCTTCGCGATATGTTGATTATGAATCTAGTATGCATATTGCGTAGCTCGTTAACGTAGGTATATCTTAATAATTTTGAACGTACTTACTAGACAGAGACAAGAGCATAAATTAATCTCAACGGCGCGGTTATTAATTGCTTATGTATTTTTCTTCTTCAGTAGCAGTCTCTCGATGCTACTTTCCGTTTCAACGATGACTTACTTGAAAACTACATGGTTACTATGTAGTGGGTGTATTTTATCAGGTATATAGGTAGGAATTAACTTAGTAGCTACCTTCTAATATACATATATAATATTTTTGAAAAGTAAATACCTTATCAGGTTCTTGTAAGAAAATTTGTACGAATTTCAGTTGGTAAAATATCTGCCTCACTGTCTTTAAAATTTGAATTGTTTGGAAATAAAAAAAACATGAGAAGAACATATATTGATAAATGATTGATTCTTTAAGGGTTATTTTACGAATCGACTTGGCCTTGTCATGTTAAGACTTGGTTAGGTTTCTTTAGAGGTTCATACAAATAAGTCAACTCATAATTATTGTCGGGGGAAAAAAATCTTAATTTATGTCACCTTCGAGTTTTCCCTTATGAGGGTTTTTAAATGTTTTCCTCAATTGTAATTAGAAAAGTAAGGGTCTTTGAATTTTGGGAAATTTAAGTATTTTTTCGAGGTACATTTCACACCCTTTTAAGGGGTTTTTGTCGACACTATGATTGCCCTCAATATATTTTGACTTACTATTTCGTTACTTTATATACGGAAGTTCATCTGTATTAGATTTTTGTAGTACTGAAGTGGATTCTTCAAGTGTAGTTGCTGCTGGACTAAAGTTTCTTCTTTTTAACCTTAGGAAAATACCAGTTGAATCCTTTACGAGAAAGGTATTATTTAACCCTTTCAAGACTAACGGGACTATATATCCCAAATCAAATTTTATTTTGACTGCTGGGAAATATGATCCCAATTATGTATATATAAATGCCGGTTTAGTCTTTTCAGTACCTGCGGTCATCTAGCAGTTTATTGTTTATAAACAAAGCGAGATAACCTCAAATTTTTCGAGCTCCACACCGCATGTTAACTATTTTTGGATGTTTTTAGGCCTTTTTTAGGGCAATTATTCGGTGTAACCAAGTAAGTACCTTTCTTTTAGTGTATATAATCGTTTGAACATATTTTACGTATTCCTTGATGCGAAATTTTCTGATTTTTTTTTTTGGACTTTATGTCCCAACAGGCTTTATTGGTGGGATCATTTGTCCCACGAGACTTATGAATGTGTTTTTTCTTTCAGGATGAATAGAACAAAACAGCTAGTACAAGCTGAGCTTGAAAGAATTGCTGAAAATCTTGATTTCTCCGAAAGTGATACTGATCCTTACACAAGCTGAGCTTGAAAGAATTGCTGAAAATCTTGATTTCTCCGAAAGTGATACTGATCCTTACCAAAATAGTAGTGATAAAGACCAAGACTGGTATAGCTCGTGTTCAGAAACCGAGGCTGAGTGCTATGGTGATGTTCAATCAGAAAATAATGAACACGTCGAAGCTGAAGATACAGGTAGCGATAATGGTGATGCGAATCGTCAGAGTACTTTATTTCCTCAAACTGCATCTACAAGGTCCCAGCCTGGGCCCTCAACTGCATCAAGCACGATAATGTGGTCTTCAGTTCAGCAAAATTATATTCCACGATTTCAACTGCCTCTTGCTAGGAATACAGAAATCCTCCTGAACTGTATAATTAGCCAATCAAAAGAATTGAAAGTGTTTTTGCAATTATTTCCAAAAAGTTCATATCCCAATGTACCAATGAGAGGCTAAAAATTATCGAAAGAAAAACTAAAAAGAAAGTGAAATAGACTGACTATTCTGAAATTATGATACTAACTGGTATTATGTTAGTAATGGCTTATAATGTGCTTGGAGTGTTTTAAATATACATATCAGAAAGCTAGAACAGATTCGGTTTACCAGTCCATAGACGAAAGCATGGCGAAATTTAAAGGTAGATCCAGCTTGAGACAATATTTGCAATTAAAACCCATCAAGCGTGGCATCAAATTATGGGTAAGAAGCAACTCTCTAACCGGATATGTATACGATCTAAATGTATATAGTGGTAAAGAAGAAGGATAGGGGAAAGGGTAGTATGGAAGCTTACCTCTTCCATAAGAAAATCAGATGTTGTAGTTAGATTTGATAGATAGTCAAGCCAAATTCTTGTGTATAAATGATGGGATAACTTTTACTAGATGGCAAGATACAAAGGAAATCATGACAATTAGCAACTGTCACAGGGACCAGATAACCATGGTTGAAAGAACACAGAAATATGGTGTGAAAGCCTTTCTTGAATGCCTCGAGATCATTTCCTTTTACAACAAGTATATGGAAGGGGTTGATTTGACAGACCTTTTGACTAGTCTGTACCACTTTGGTCAGAAGTCTACAAAATGGTGGAAAAAGGTTTTTTACAAAATGATGCTGATGACTGCTGTAAATTCCTACATTATCCACAATAAAGTAAAACGCAAAAAGGTACCATTTTTGGATTTCTTGGTGTCTTCGGCAGAAGGTCTTATTGAACATGGGAAAAGTAAGGCGAGTATAAAGAGACGTTCAACATCTGGACGACCTTCGAAGAGGCAAAGAACAATGTTTAATATTGCCTATTGTTGAACAACAGCGGAGAAGGTGTACTAGATGCTAACTAAACAATATTGAAAAGCGCACAAGATCAGTCTGTAGATCATGTGGTGTCCCACTATGTAACAAATGTTTTACACCTTATCATATATAATCACAAATATTTGTTTATTGTAATTAGTTAATAAAATACAGTTTTTTATATAGTTTTTTGTTTATTATTTTACAGCTTCAAAGACTGATGGGCTGTAGTGTCCCGGTAGAACGGACTAATGGGACAATATATTTTTTAAAATACTAAATACATTTTGGAAAATTTAAAAAAAATACAAACTGCTTAAAAAGCTTCCTTATGTCAGGAAATGAAATAATATTATTGATTACAACACGTAAAACAGAAATAAAAATCCATCCTGAAAGGGTTAAGTATATATTTTTGGTAATATTGTTCAACTATTGATTGTTGTTTTTTTCTGTTGTTGCTTGATGTTCAATAGTTTTAATTATTTGAGTGCACAATACTGTTTATGACTCTTGGTGAGTCAGTGGGCCATTTCAACCGTTGGACCATCTCTCCCTGACTTAATCTAAGAAAAACAAAGTTATATTCTTTATTTGTTGGAATAAATAGTGATAAAGAAAATATATTAGATTTGTTATTGTTGATCACCCTCTATAATAATCATTGAAATTGTTAAATTATTAATTTGGTATTGTCACAAATAAAAATTAATATAAATTATTTCAAAAACCAATAATAATAAAATGTAATAGAAGCAAGAATCTGGGACACAGTCTATATTGAATTTTGAGCTTTGACAAAAATATTGCACTTTTTTATTAGAAGCCCTCAGAAATGAGTTCTAATTAAATTATTGATATTTACCTGAATCGAAACATATCATATTCTCTATTAAAAAAATACTATATTACCTTAGTAAAAGTGAGTATAGAAAATTGTATCCTCATTTTCCGAAAGGACTAGAACATTAATCCCTTTCCGGCGTTCCCACTTTAACTCCCCCCTCCCACCTCGACACGCAGTATCGCTGTTCGCAGGACCGTTCAACAAATATTATGCACGTCGAGGCGGCACCACTATCGCCATTGATTCGATATTAATTTGGCAAATATTTTATGAAAACATGGAACAATTTATTCGAGATCAGGCTTGCGAGCTTCCCTCATAAATATTAATACAGGAGCGCGATTTCCCCCTTTTCTGTTTGTCCACTGTGGCAGTTCGTGACGCTCTGACAAATCGTACGAGGACGGTCCTGAAGCGAAGGAAAAACTTTGGTGTTTTTTTTACCAAATGGTTTATAAAATTTTTAAGGACTTGCTACATTCGCTGAAAGAATTGGAAGACAAAATAAGAAATAACACTGTAAGAACATTTGTTGATAGACAAGGATACGGTCAGACAGTTAGAGGCTTTTATTTCGAAGACTTACTTGTATATTTTGTAGAATTATTAAATGGGATCTGAGTATCGTTTATTCTGATTAGAATAAGTTGCTTCTATTTATTTATAAAGCTGAGGAAATCCAATCACAAATACAACTAAAAATTTACAACTATCAATTGACCTTACTGCTATATATCGTTTACCTTCAATTGATCCGAATGAATTTACAGATCATTTACAAAATTATTTTCAAAACTACGATTACTCGAATGCGGCATATTCAATAATTATTGGAGACATGAATATCGACATTCTGAATCACGAAGAATATTCTAATAAATATCTCAATGTTTTAAATGAATTTGGTATTGATCATATTTTTATTAAATCTAATTACAATATCACAAATCTTAACTTATCCTTTCTACAAAACTTCTTGACCAACAGATCTTTCAAAGTCGTAACAAATGGGCAAACGTCTACATTGCACGCGCCAGAGAATGGAGTACGAGGCTCGGTTTTTAGCACCACTTTATTCCTGATGAGTATTAATGATATATGTTCCTCAATAAATCCTTCCACCTGTCAAATATGTACTATATGCCGTCGATCTTATTCTCTACTGCCAAGGCAAAGTCACGGCTAGTACTTGTACTTTACTTCAGAAGGCTTTAGATAGCATCCTCAATTGGTCTTTAAAATCCTGTTTTCTCTTTTCAACAGACAAATTTAAAGTAATTCAATCATCTTCTTCCACAATTAAGTCTCAATGCAGATTAGCTAAATGTGGTTGATCAACATAAATTCCTAGGAGTAATTTTTGAAAAAAGTTCACATGGAGGCAACATATACAGGAAACTAAAGCCAACTGTTTAAATAGGATTAACATCTTAAAATGATTAGCACATCACCAATGGGGAGCAGAAAAGGAAATATTAAAAAAGATTTACAAATCATTGGTCCGTTCCAAACTAGATTATGGAAGTATCCTTTATATGAGCGCCCCCAAAACGTATCTTAAATCTCTCGACACTATCCAAACCACAGCATTACAAATATGTTTAGACGCTTTTAGATCCAGTCCAACTAAAAGCATCTACATTGAATCTTCTGAACCACCTCTTTTCATACGACGATAATGCCAACTATTATTCTATTTTTCCAGGATATCTACCTACCCACAAAATCCAGTATTTAAATTGACGATACAACCAGCTCCTGTAAACAGACCCAGAACATCGCTCTCATCTCCACAAATGTTACACTCTATTATTAGAGACAACTCCCATAAAACTTTCTAAAACTCCTTCATGGACCAAAAAACCTCCACTATTGAACCCAAGCCTCTACAAGTGCGAAACGTCTAACATAGTCTTTAGACAAAAATTCAAAGATCTGATAAATTACCAACCGTTCGACAAAATCCTATACACTGACGCCTCCAAAGAAATTAATGGTACTGGATGCGCTGTTACTACAATAGGCACAACAATAGCAACATACAAATAACTTGACTTATGTAGTATACAAACAGCTGAACTATATGAAATACTACAAGCTTTGAGGTCTCCAGTACAAGATAACAGTAACTTTGCCATATGTACAGACTCCCTTTCATCAATATACTATATCAAAAATAACGACTCACAACATCCTTTAGTTCAAGAAATCCTCGACATCTGCCACCACCAACGTACTAGAGGTATCGCTGTAAATATCATCTGGATACCTTCTCATGTAGGAATGAACGTGCAGACCAAGCAGCGAAACAGACTTGCTTCCTCTGACTTGTCAGTAGAGCACATTCAACTTCATCAAGACTTAAAATCAGCAGCTCGACAAACGATGATTCATACATGGCAAACACATTGGAATACACGCAACACAAAACTGCGTTCAATATAACCCACACTTACCGCTTAGAAGATTCCTCCAATGACAAGAAAAGCCAAAAGCGTTATAAGAAGACTCAGAATAGGTAATTCCCGGCTCATCCATGGTTACCTGTTGTCCTCAAAGAATCCCCCTATCAGTGAATTCTGTGATAGTGTAAGACTTACAGTTGAGCATGTACTTTTAGATTGCAAACACTACAGCTAAACTTGTCGCAACCACAAGCTCAGTGGAACTCTTAAAAACATTCTCAGTCTACCTAACCAGTGTAGTGCTGTGATTCAGTTCCTTAAAGACTGTCGACTGTTTAATTTAATTTGATTTTATATGTAACCAAGTGTATCACAGATACCGTGTCAGTGGTCACTAGATGTAAAAAATCACCGGTAATTAAATAAAAATCCGGACCTTCTTTCGGGTTAATATTGCTTTTTATTTCATCAATGACTTCCATTTGGCAAAGTGGGTCAAATGATGAAATCTTTTTTAACTGGTTTAATCCTCAATTCATTCATGACGTTCTTCTTTACTATTTTGCTGAAATATCATTTCTTAATGCTCTGCAAATTCTTTCAGCATTTCTAATTGGCTGTATTGACAAGAGAACTGACTTATAATTTGTACATTGATCCTTACTGGTAGATTTTATGGATACAAACTGAGACCTGCATTCATACAATAATACTAAACACGAGTCGCTTACCAATTTAAAAATGCTCATCGCACACCCTTTAATTTGCATTTTATTTTAAAGAAATCGCATCGGGGCAATTAAAAATTAAACCCGAAGCGATAAAAACGGCCAATAAAGAATATCGGACTGACGTTTCGATTCGCGAATCTCCGGCCGAATTGAAACATAAAACGGATTTGGCGGATAGGCCACTTAGCGCACCTGATTTATAGCCAATTAAATATTTAATTAATAAAATATCGAATTCCGTTTATCGATTCGACGAGGTGGGACACGATATAAAAATCGAATTCCGGTATGTAGATGCAATTTTAATGGTACCTACGCGGATTTTTATCGTTAAAATGTCAAAGCATGTATACAACATGACAAGTCGAAAAGTTTTCACTGTTTTTCTTTGTAAAAAACATGAGAATAACGTTTACTTTCTGTGTTTTTCAAAAATGTCGATTGTATAACAAATTAAAATAAATTTCAACAATATAATGAATAACAAAGATATAGGCAAAACGTTTTAATTAATTTCTCATTCCATCTCTTGAAATAAAGAGTGAAAAATATAATTTATATAAAAAGTACTAAACCATAAATCTCATGAAATGAAAAGTACATAAATCAGTCCTAGTAATTAACTATAAAATAAATTTTCTGACTTTCTGAGAACCAAATTTGTCAATAATTTCGGCGATATCAATATTTTTTAGAGATTTTGGATTTAATAGAGATGATGGCCAACTCCTAGAAAAAAAGTCACATACGACTAATATCAATGTCAAATAATATCAAGAAATTATTTATTTTTATTTTAAATAGACTGATAACAACGTTTCAATAAAAAAAAAGAATAATATTATCAAGCATACAGATAAATCTAAAACAAACGAAACATTCAAAGAATCCCATATTTCCAATTCAAAATATTCAAAACTCGTTTCGGTTTTAGATAGAAATCGTTCAACGCATAAATTCTAAGAACAAAAAAAAAGATATAAATCACAAAAATTCCGTCTTCTTATTTTATTTTAATCACAGTCCATCTCCGACCTGAAGAAAAAACCGTACACAAAAATAAATAAACAAAAAAAAAACAGAAAAAGAATATTTATTCGAAAGAAACGGATGGATATCTGTTAGGCGATCAAGAAGGCTTGCTTACGCCATAATCCCCTGATTCTTGATTGTTTCATTTTCTCACAAGCCGGCCCGCAGCGAGGAATGTCATATGTAGATGGGGGCCCAGCGGGGGGTTACCCATGCCCATTAGCTCCGCATTTGCCGCATACTCGCCAGCCCTGGTATCTGCGTCCCCCCTTTACCTCACGCCCCGCTGTATAGCCTTACAACTCGAATATATACAATACAATAAAAAAAAAGAAAAAAATATTACTTATCAAAAAGCTTCGAACATCGAAAACTTTGCAAAATATTTAGACAGTGTAAAGCAAATGAAATGAATGAATGTATTGGAATAGTAAAAGTTCATCTATTTTTCTCAAATAAGAATAAAACTACTCAAAATCGATACCATAGCATAACACATATCAACTATTTTTATAACAAATGCATTAATATTATGAATGAATATGATTATACATCTCTAATAAATAGTCCAACGAGGGTACAGGGCAATACAAAAACATGTCTTGATCATATTTTTATAAGGTCTAAAATGACAACAATAGCAGATCAAATATTGCCATTAATTATAAAGACAAATATTACCGATCATTATTCCACCGCCTTACAAATTGTCCATAAACTCACTCCTTCTCAAGCACAACGTCCGGTACAGAAGGACTACATCAAATATGACAAACTATACGAAACACTTGATAAAATCCCTTGGGAATCTATTTACAACATTTCTAGTGTGGACTCTGAAACAGATGCATTGATTAACATTTTAAACAAAGCACTACAAGACAGCACGACATATAAAACATGCAAGAGAAGAGACACAAAAATTTCACCATGGATAACAAACGGTCTTATAAAATCTGTTAATAAAAAAAATAAACTATTTAAACAATCCAAGGATAACCCTAATGATCTCATCCTAAAACAAAGATATAATGTACAAAGAAATCTTGTAAATCACCTAATAAGGAAATGCAAATTTGACTATTATCAGTCGCAGATTAATAATAATCAATCTAATGCTACACAACTTTGGAAAATTGTAAATGAAATAGGTAACACTAAAAGAAAACACAAAAGTATAGACTACCTAGAAGACGAAAATGGAAGAAGAATAACAAATCCAAAGAACATAGCCAATTATCTAAATGATTCATTTATAAAAGTAGGTGAAAGGCTAGCAAATAATATACAGCCTGATCCTTTATATCGACCACCAAAACATGCTTTAACTAATAGTTTTGTATTGCTTCACACAGACGAATACGAGGTGAAGGACACAATTGCAAAATTAAAACTTAGAAAAGCTCCTGGATTTGATAACATTAGTCCCGAGGTATTAAAGAAAACTTTCAAATATATTGAAAAGCCATTAACACATATATTTAATAGGTGTATAGATTCTGGTACTTGGCCCACATCGTTTAAAAAAAACATAGTTGTACCTATTTTTAAAAAAGGAGATGCAAGTTGTTCTTCCAATTACCGCCCAATTTCCTTAATAACTAGCTTGTCAAAGGTCTTCGAAAAGATAATAGAAAAGCGCGTCAACTCATTTATTCAAAAATACAAATTACTTTCACCAAATCAGTATGGATTTAGAAAGCATAAGTCTACGGAGGACGCAATAGTCGAAATTACAAATAAAATCCACCTTGCTCTTGACAACAGTAAACCATGTTTATGTGTTTTTTGGACCTTTCGAAAGCCTTCGACACAGTTAGCCATAGCTTACTGCTTGAAACCTTGGAGGAAAATGGAATAAGGAACAATTCACTACAACTATTTAAAAGTTATCTATCAGAAAGGACACAAAATGTAAGACACTTAGATACTTATAGTGAAAATGGGGAAATAAAATACGGTGTGCCTCAAGGTACCGTCTTGGGACCCACTCTATTTAACATTTATGTAAATGGACTATTCTCCATCAAATATCAAGGAGATATAATAGGGTTTGCTGATGATACAGTCATTTTTTACACCGCAGATACATGGCAGAACCTGAAAACAAAAGTAGAATTAGACTTCCTTGACATCAAAGCTTGGCTAAATCATAGACTACTTACATTAAATATGGACAAGACATTCTACATACCTTTTTATTGTAACTTATCCTCAGAACCAAATTTTAATATGTTAAATTTCTCGAGCAACAATCAGCATTTCACTATAAAAGTAGCCACAAGCACGAAGTACCTTGGAGTTTACCTAGACAATTTCATGAAATGGGACATCCACATCCAGTATATCTGTAAAAAATTAAGATCGATGTTATCTCGATTTCGATACTTAACAAATTTACTCACGTACCCACAATTAAAAATACTATATCAAGCTCTGGTCGAAAGTCACATTAGATATGGGTCACTAGGATGGGGTGCTGCATTGAACACACACATGCATTCACTAGAAATTCTTCAGAAAAGGTTTTTGAAAATTATTTTAAAGAAAGAAAGAAAGAACATACCCTACAAGTTTATTATTTAAAGAAGCTAAAGTATTTAATATACGTCAATTGTATTTTTTTAAAGTTGTTATGAATTATCATACTAAACAAATATTTCACATACGAAACCATTCATATAACACACGCAAACGGCTTCACTTAATACCGAAAATGCAAAAATCAATTGGTCAACGATCATATATATATCAAGCTCCAAAATTCTATAATATAATTCCTGAAAACGTTCAATCTATAAGAAATGTCTATCATTTTAAGTCATCTCTAAAAACATTTTTGTTTGAAGAAGATTTAATTATTTCTATTAATTTTATTATATAATTAGTACATTTCAAAAAATATAATAGTATACTTTATACTACATTTATGTTATTTTTAACTTTACTTACCAGTCGAAACAAGCGTTTGTTCGCTTATCGACAACTTTATATTTATTTTTCTTGTACGTATATTTTTTCTTTATTTGTTTGTATTCATGTTTTTTGAAAAATAAATATTTTTTTATTATTATTATCTATTCTCCACAGGGAACGACTTATGCAGAATATTGTACAAATATACAGTCAGCTATTGAACGCATTCCAACGTAACCACGTGGTCAGGCGGTTTAAAATAGCAACACTGATATTATTCGTTTCATACTTGCATTAATGCTAATTTTCTGTAGTTTTTACTCTAATATTAGCAAAGCATATTGGAAAGCGTTTGATATCCAACACTGTATGTCTAATATATATTTGCTAATTTTTTTATATTTTTAATAATATTTTATTGTTAGTGATACAGATTGTATCTTTAAAGTATTTTTCAAACAATATTTGTTTTAGAGTTCTTTGCCTAAAGCAGCGGGAGAAATTGTGAAAAGATCAAGAAAAGGATTGTCACATGAAAAATATCCTGTAGAGTGAAGATATTTTGCCTTAACCCTAAACTTTTATTCAATGAAAGCCTACAATTATGTAAGGGAAAAATTTAATAATAGTTTGCCTCATCCCAGCACTATAAATAAATTGTACCAATCTATTGATAGAAGTCCAGGCTTACTTAAGAAAATTAAGGAAATTTTAAAAGAACAGCTTTTTTAAAATTTCTCTTTCGGGTGGTATCGGAAAATATTAAATTTTTCTACCTTTTCACCAAAACAGATTTGTGACAGAGGGAGAGGGAAATAAACGCGAAGCTTTCTGTATTTTTAGAAATTTATGAAAATTATAAATAAAAAAGTTTTTCTCTATCGGATGGTATCGAAAAGATAAATTGTGCTACGAACTAGAAAAATTTTAATTTTGTAAAAATAAAATTACAGAGTTTGCAAAGCTCAACAAAAAAGTTTTGTGCAACTTAGTTGTTGATGAGATGTCTGTTGTGAAATGTGTTGAGTAGACTGGCAGAAAGTTTACTGGTTTTGTAGATCCTGGTTCTGACCCTAACAGACAAGAACTATCAGAGGCAAAAAATGCTATTGTTTTCCTATTGGTTGCTGTGAATGATCATTGGAAAATTCGTGTGGGATTCTATTTTATAGATACTTTGACAGGACAAGAAAGGGTATCATTAATTATAAAGTTACTATCCTTCCTCCACATAACAGGAATTGTTGTCACATCTATGATATTTGGCGGGACGAGCTGCAATTTTAAAATGGTTAAGAATTTAAGAACTTATTTAACAAACTCCACTTCTTTAGAAACATCATTGGAAACTTCATTGAAAAACATTGGAAAAAGTTCAGCAGAATCTCGTGAGTGATATTTTTGTTTTGCCTTGACATTAAAAAGATCAATTCATATTAAACATTTATTTAAATTAAAATTTAACTAACAAATAAATCAAATTTCAAAAAATTTTCTTTAACTTCAATACTAACAAATTTTTATTTTTTTTAACCACCTTCAATCACTCGAATCACACTTGAATGACTCATAAGATCGCTAGATTTATCACTATTGAACTTTTTCTATGGGGACATTTAAAATTGTTATTTACATGTATGTTGTGAAATGATCACTGAAAAACTACAAAAGGTTCGAGAAAACAGATTATATGGAAGCAAATGGATACCAATTAAATAAAACTTGTTTGAAAACTTTTCTCTTCAATTTAGTTTACACTTCCAACAAATTTTTTACATTAATTAAGACGCAAAAGAAAAAGTCTGTATTTTTGTAAAGAGAATTGAAATGTCTTTCAAATAATGTGTTACTTGACCCCCTTGTCCAAAAGTATTCTTAGAATTAACGATCAAAAGAAGTTTCTGTCGAAATAAAAATATACCTGTCACGCGGTTTTCTAGAAAAATCCTTTCTCCAATGAAAATATTGGGCGAAATACTTTACATTTTCTACAAATTCGTGCAAATTAAAAACGTATTTAAAACAACGTCCGCGCGCGCGTCATTACGCCAATTAAACATTCGCGCAACGAAGCCGGAACAGTTGACATTCTAATATTAGTGTTTATGATAGTAGGCGATGACCGTCGGGGGGGATGAAATAGTGCCGTTTTATTTGTAGCCATTTGGCGACGTTCAGGGCGCAATTAAAATTCTGTTTAAATGAAAAACGGCCCGGGGCCAACGACGGGGTGTTTTGCTGCAGTTATTCGTTGAGTTTTCATCCCCTTTCGCAGCCAGGAATGCCACGCATTTTCATGATTTTACCGTGATGAGTATAGCATATGTATAGCGAAACTCGTTCTGTGTCCATCAGATGCCAGGTTTTACCTATCCCCTTTTCCTAATTGGAAACCAACTCTTTAGTATAAGGAGAATATTTTAAATTTGGATTATACCATTATCCTTAGGTTAACTATGAAAAAGATATTGCTAAAATAATAAAAAAAATTAAATTAAAAAGGTGACGATGACGTAAGATCAGAAACATTAAAAGAGATTGCTCCTGAAATAGCAAGGCCACTTAGTCATTTAATGTGGAGCTATCGACTGCACTGTGGAAAATCGCCAGCCAAAAAGACGATGGCAAAGGCCAGATCCTTAGGTTAGGAATAGATGACCTATCCTGCCAACGGATCAAGGATAATGGATGCACTATCCACTATCGATTCGTGAAAATCCCCGTACATGGCCTTTAAAAGAAAGAGGAAACAAAGGAACTGAGAGAAGAAACAGAACCAACTTCTAATACTTCCAATGATGAGACTGATGTGGAGAGCATAGAGAGCCTTAACCTCTCAAATCTCTGCGTAGACTCATCTGAGGATGTAGAAATTGATAACAACCCCCATTAAAGGAGAGTATAATGGCGGGCATCGACATCGCCCAAGTGAATGTCCATCGCGCCAAGAGAGCCTCGGCTGTGATCTCCAGGACATTCACTAAAGACCAATTAGGGATCGTACTGATCCAGAAACCGTGGGTCTATGAAAACTAGGTAAGAGAACTTGCATGTAAGGATGCAAGGGTAATTTATCACACTAGTGATGAAGTACCCAGAACATGCATAATGGTCAGAAGTAATATTAAATATTCTTGTCTTTCAGAATTCATGACGCGTGATCTCGTTCCAATTCGAGCAAACCTGGAATTAGGGATTAGGCGGCAGGGCATAGTAATAGCTTCTAGTTACTTCGCCGGAGATGAGCATGTACCACCCCCGAAAGTATCGAATCTAGTGGAGTACTGCCAGAGAAGACATCTGCCATTACTTCTTGGATACGACGCCAACGCGCACAGCACCGTATGGGGAAGCAACGACACCAACTCTTAGAATATATTTTTAATAAGAACATCATTGTGCAAAATATTGGGAATACTCCAACATTTGTAACAAAGGCAAGAAGTGAGATATTAGACATCACATTACGCACGCCGAGCATTAAAGATCTAGTTAAAAACTGGAGGGTATCGAGTGAACCATCTCTATCTGATCACAAGATAATTGTGTTTACGTTAGAGAGCGACATTGTTGAGACGATCCTCAGGAGGAATCCTAGCAAAACAGACTGGGACAAATACAACACCATTCTAAAACAAAATTTAGCACGTATCCAGACAAAAAGGGGACCCGGGCACCCACTTGCTCTGGAAAGCGATCTCGAAGAACTAAATAGGGCAATACTTGCGGCATATGAATCAAGCTGCCCCATTCAAAGAAATAGAACTAGTAGGGATGCTCCTTGGTGGAACCGTTATCTGTCAAACTTACGATCCGAAGTGCGGAAGCTCTATAATAGGGCCAAGCACAGCGGAGATTGGCAGAGCTACACCGAGGCGCTTACTACCTACAACAAAGAAATCAGGAAAGCTAAACGTAACTGCTTTAGAAAATTCTGCAGGGATATTAACTCTACACCTTGGCAAACGGGAGAGTTGATACAGTTATGGCATTGAAGAAACCAAATGGAAGCTTCACGGAGAGTGAGGAGAAAAGACCTCGCCTCTTACTCGAAACTCACTTTCCTGGAAGCACACATTTTCTAATAAGGGACACAACTAATGTAAGCAGGCCCCCAAGAGAGTCCGCTGTAGTGGCCAAACAGATATGCAGCAGCAATCGGTTAAAGTCGGCCGTAAATACTTTTGAATCATTTAAGTCTCTAGGTGTGCATGGAATATTTCCTGCCTGCTTCAGCAGGCACAGTAGGAATTACTACTACACATAATCCGGCTATCCCGGAGAGTCTGGAGCTGGGATATATACCAGAAGCATGGAAAAGGGCCAGAGTCATCTTTATTCCAAAAGTAGGGGAAAAGGATACCACACATCCTAAATCCTTCCCACCAATTAGCCTCACATCCTTTGTATTAAAAACAATGGAGACGGCTATTGATAATTATATCAGAACGGAAGTTCTGGAGAGAGTGCCACTCCACCACAGCCAACACGCGTACCGAGCAGGAAGATCTACAGAAACTGCCCTGGTACAGTTGACTGACGTAATCCAGGATGCACTGACAAACAAAGAAACGGTTGTGTGTGCCTTCCTAGACATAGAAGGAGCTTTTGACAACACGCCACACGAATCTGTAAAAAGAACACATACAGAGGAGTAGATAACATCACATCCAGATAGATGGCTCAGCTGTTATCTACGGGAACTGCAGAAACACAGATAGGGCAGGACACCATCTCCATCTACACAACCAGAGGATGTCCACAAGGAGGAGCTCTATCTCCACTAATGTGGAGCCTAACCGTAGACGAACTTCTATGCAGATTGACTGACCTCGGCATACCCTGTCAAGGTTATGCCTACGACATAGTCATATTTGCTAGAGGCAAGTTTAGTAATATCCTGTGTGATATAGTCCAATGAAGACTAAAACATACCAAAAGATGGTGCCGTGAAGTGGGACTAAAACCCTACAAAAACAACACTAGTAGCCTTTCCAATGAAAAGAAAACTTAATCTCCAAACCGTTAAATTAGACGGGATAGATATAGAATGGAAAAATGACGTCAAATGTCCAGGCCCAACCCTGGACAACAAACTTCTCTGGAAAACACATGAGAAGGAAGTAGTAAATAAAGCCACAAAAGCCTTAATAGTGTAACGAAGTTACTTTTATTTAATTATTTGTAAAAAAAAAACATAGAATCCGTCGAAAAAATCGAATTTAGCATTTTTTTAAATATACCGAAGTTACTTTAATCGAATTACTTGAACAACATAGAATCCATCGAATTTAACATCGTTTTTAAATTTAAATTACTTGCCATTGGATCCTTATATTAAGAACGTCGCAATTCGATTTTCAAGCGAATTCTGTGTTTGAATGACCCTTTAGTCATCTATAAATCTTGTGAGTGTGCGTCCGACCACGGTAGCTATGGCAACACTACTACGCGCGTTGCGACCTATAAAAGGGCAAGCAAAGCGAGAAGCAGTTCAGTTTTCGTCGACAGTCAGACCGGTAAGCATCTACAAAAGCTCTCCGAATCCAGTTGCCCCGACCGTGCTCAGGTAGGAATTTTGCCTTATCGGCTGTGTTTATTGTGTTTGCCTAGTTTTGATTTTTTTTTTTAGGATTCCGTTTCATAAAACAGGTTTAAAATTAATTGGTGCCAGAACAAGAATAGATTTTGTATTACTTTTAAGTAGAGTCAGTAATTTTGGATTTTGTATCTATTATAAGGGGAGTTCCGTAATTAATCAAATTTTAGAATAATATCTGAATCTAGAGACGGCCTGCGTTGAGTGGTTCACAAAGGCTTATCTAGCATTTTGGATATTGCTTTGGGGTAGTTTCCGCTTGTTGGGGTAGCTTTCACTTTATTTTAGAATAATATCTGAATCTAGAGACGGCCTGCGTTGAGTGGTTCACAAAGGCTTATCTAGCATTTTGGATATTGCTTTGGGGTAGTTTCCGCTTGTTGGGGTAGCTTTCACTGTATTTTAGCATAATATCTGAATCTAGAGACGGCCTGCGTTGAGTGGTTCACAAAGGCTTATCTAGCATTTTGGATATTGCTTTGGGGTAGTTTCCGCTTGTTGGGGTAGTTTTCACTTTATTTTAGAATAATCTCTGAATCTAGAGACGGCCTGCGTTGAGTGGTTCACAAAGGCTTATCTAGCATTTTGGATATTGCTTTGGGGTAGTTTCCGCTTGTTGGGGTAGTTTTCACTTTATTTTAGAATAATATCTGAATCTAGAGACGGCCTGCGTTGAGTGGTTCACAAAGGCTTATCTAGCATTTTGGATATTGCTTTGGGGTAGTTTCCGCTTGTTGGGGTAGCTTTCACTGTATTTTAGAATAATATCTGAATCTAGAGACGGCCTGCGTTGAGTGGTTCACAAAGGCTTATCTAGCATTTTGGATATTGCTTTGGGGTAGTTTCCGCTTGTTGGGGTAGTTTTCACTTTATTTTAGAATAATATCTGAATCTAGAGACGGCCTGCGTTGAGTGGTTCACAAAGGCTTATCTAGCATTTTGGATATTGCTTTGGGGTAGTTTCCGCTTGTTGGGGTAGTTTTCACTTTATTTTAGAATAATATCTGAATCTAGAGACGGCCTGCGTTGAGTGGTTCACAAAGGCTTATCTAGCATTTTGGATATTGCTTTGGGGTAGTTTCCGCTTGTTGGGGTGGCTTTCACTTTATTTTAGAATAATATCTGAATCTAGAGACGGCCTGCGTTGAGTGGTTCACAAAGGCTTATCTAGCATTTTGGATATTGCTTTGGGGTAGTTTCCGCTTGTTGGGGTAGCTTTCGCTTTATTTTTTTTTCACTAGCGGTTTAGATATCGTAATTGGGGTAGTTTCTGAATATTTTTATTTTAATTATTAAAGAAAGTTTTGATATTAATACCTGGTACTAATCAATTTTTTTGAAAACCATTAAACCATTGTTCCGTTTGCATTTAGAATTTACTATAATAAATAAAACACAGCCACAGGCCGAATTTGTAAACCTAATTTATTCCGTTGATATATTTCTGTAAATAATTAATAAACGTCTGATTGAGCTCCGTCCTGTCACAGCTACCGTTCCGCAACCGCTATTTTTTTTTCCTCTTAATTTTTTTTTTTTGTTCAGGGTTGGGCTTTCAAATATTTTACAATTGTTATTAGCTTTCGTAAGAAATACATGTGTTAATTTTGAATTCTGGCTTATAATTTTGTGTCGACCTTTCCCCTACATTTTTTTCAGCTTCAGAATACGTTTACGTAACAATAACGATTAAAGCCCGTTATTGTTACCTCCTTTCATTGATAGTCTGATATTAACAAGACCCCTGGAGTTATTCCGTCAACCTCCACTAGAAGCTGCCCGAACTGTGGAGCAAACCACATTAAAAAAACTGGCGCTCGAGTACTTCCGAGTCTCAGGGTGTCACTTGTAGGGATTATATTTTCTCAAGAAGAAAGAAAAGAATCTTACAAAATGGCGCCCGAGCAGGGACCCTGTTGATTTCTGTTAGTTATTTCCGTAACCCCTAGTATACCCGATATTATTTTATATAAATTTCTTGATTTTTAATTTTTATAAGCCAGTCGTAATAATAATATTTAAGGTTATTAAAACATACTACATTCCAAAACCATCCTTGGTCCATTTTTTATTATTCCCTTCTCCTGCTTTCTACTTCCCACCTCAGCAATCCCAGATCTGTCTGTCATACCTGAAAAAAAAAAAAACCCGCCCGCGCTCGGATCTTCGGTACTTTATGTCCACATCTACAGACAACGAAGCATCTTTTAAAAATACGGAGGGAAACGACATACCCCCCGGTTGGGTATCAGAATTTGCTGAAACACCAGACATCTTCGTAGAAAGACCAAAAGAGGTTAAAAAAAAAACAGACATCGTACAAGAAGAGCCAAAACAGGATCAGGATATATCGGTACCCCGAGTGGGTTGGATATATAACTTACGAAACCCTGAACTAACCACTGAATTAGTTAAATACCATCTTCCCGCAGAAGGGACCGTGCAGGAGAAGCGAAAGCGACTAGCTTCTTTTCTTCGAAAAGCTTCCTCGAATTCCGAGTTACTTCCACCCCTAGTGACCGAGAATACTAGCCTGGAAATGCCGGACAAAATCGACACCCCTGAACCAGTTAAAACCGATGATTGGAATATTTCTTTTGGAACACATGACGATCCTGTAGTTTTCTTGGAAAGACTGGAGGAAATCTGTATAGCTAGAGGAGTAGAAAAGAATCGACTCTTACCAAGCATGTTAAACCTTCTTGCTGGGGAACCAGCTTTGTGGTTCCGGAATAACCAAGCCTCTTGGAACACTTGGAATGATTTTGAAACTGATTTTCGCCGTTTCTTCTATTCCGTTAATGACCCCACTAACGTAGAAGTCGAGAGAAGACCTAGAAGAACTGAAAACGTAGATACCCATAACTGGAAAATCACGTTTGGTAACCGGGATGACCCCGCTGCTTTTCTAGAAAGACTAGAAGAAATCTGCATCTCTAAAGGTGTTGACCGACGCCGTTTACTACCCTATATCCCCGAACTCCTTACTGGAGAACCCGCTCTGTGGTTCCGCAATAACCGGCAATTCTGGAATACATGGGATGATTTCGAAAAAGACTTCCGAATTTATTATTTCCCTGTGAATTATCAAGTCGACCTAGAAGCCGAAATAGGCCGACGACTTCAACGAAGAAACGAAACCGTAACAAGCTACATAACCGACCTACAAACCTTAATGAGAAGGCATGGGAACTTATCAGCCGAACAACAACTAGCCTGGCTATACCGAAATTTATTACCAGAGTTTCGACAACAAATCCGAAAGACGGACTGTCCCAATATATCGACATTCTGTCAAGTAACCAGGGAGTTTGAATTGTTAAGGAAGGAACTTCAGAATGTTCCAACCACGACCTCCGCTCCGAAATATACAGGTCCACGTTACCCTCAGAACGAACCACGTCGTTATTTTCATACTGAACAGCCACGAAGAGCGGAAAATAACTCTGTTCCGGTACCTGTTCCAGTTCCTGTTACCCCGGAAAGGTCGCAAAGATTTGAACCACGACCATCCACGTCCCGTGAAGTGTTGTGCTGGAAATGTGGAGAGAAGGGACATGTACGCACGAACTGCACCAACCCTAGTAAGTTGTTTTGTTCCAGATGCCTAAAAGAAGGTATAATGACTAGGGATTGTACCTGTAACCGTCCGGGAAACGAAACAGGAGCTGTTCGGGAGGGAGGTCCAAGCAGTTCCAGTCGACACTAGCCTCTCAGGAAACTGTTACCATACCCGACCCAGACTCACGACCGCACTTATTCTTGGAAATAGAAAGTGAAAATTTCTTGGCACTAATAGACACCGGAGCTTCCAAATCTTACCTTGGTAACCGACTAGCGGAACATCTTTCCCATAACAAGCAACCCAGAAAAGCAGTATTGACCTCTGCGCGGTTAGCCAATGGAACTATAATCCGCATCCAAGATACCTACCAGGTAAAGATGACGCTCGGCAATCAGAAAACTTTGGAAGAAATAATACACTTTCCAAACTTAAGTGCCGACCTAGTTCTAGGAATGGACATCCTAAGAAAACACGATTTCAGACTAGAATTGGGAACAGGAAAAATTTCTATAGGTGAGATGCCGATGCCACCTATAGACAAAGCCGTTTCCTGTTACCCAATCGGAATAGTTGATGAACCACACATTGAACCGACCCCGACTGTTGCCAGTAAACCCGTAGTTGTCAAAGCCACGATCCATGCCGAACGTGAATCTCATACTGTTGTGGATTCTGCTAAAAAGGAGGTGAAAAGTAAACAGGACAACGAGTCCATCTCTCTGAATTCCCTCATCCGTGCTGCTCCTACCTGTCCAGCAACCCCAACGACAAGCAAGAAGTCAACGGATTTCAAGTCAGGGTTGCCGAAGACATCAAAGAACAAAAGCAGATACTCTAAACTCAGTGAAAGCTGTGCTGAAGATAATGAGGAGGAAACTAGTACTATAGGCTGTCCGTTACAGACTATAACACCACTTTATGAGAGAAGGTTAACTCCCGAACAGTCCCAAAAACTAGACGAATTTTTAGAAACCGAATTGCCCGCTTTTCATACTATTCAAGGACCTACTGACTTAGTTCAACATGAAATCCGTCTAACAAAATCTGAACCGATTAAACAAAGATACCGACCCCAGAATCCCAGAATGCAAGAAGTTATAAATAAAGAGGTGGACAAAATGTTGGACGAAGGGGTAATAGAGCCTTCAAAAAGTCCGTGGAGTTCACCTGTGGTAATTGTAAAAAAAAAAAGATGGGAAATACCGATTTTGCATCGACTTCCGAAAGGTAAATGAAGTTACCATGAAGGATGCATACCCCTTACCATATATGAATGCCATTTTGGATAAACTGAGATTCGCTAAGTTTATTACAAGCTTAGACTTAAAAAGTGGATATTGGCAAGTCCCACTTTCAGCCCACAGTAAACCGATAACTGCCTTTACCGTACCAGGCCGAGGACTTTTCCAGTTTCGAGTTATGCCATTTGGCTTGCACTCCGCTCCCGCGACTTTTCAAAGACTGATAGATCAAATTATTGGCCCCGATATGGATCCGCATGCTTTCGCATACTTAGATGACATAATTATCTTGGGAGAAACCTTCGAAGCTCATCTGGAAAATTTGAAAGAAGTTTTCCGACGTCTAAGGGAAGCTAAACTAAAAATAAATTTTGAGAAATGCCATTTCTGTTTACCCAGTATGAAATACCTAGGGCACATAGTAACTGGGGATGGGATTAGCACAGACCCCGAGAAGATTGAATCAATTGTGAAATTTGAAGCACCGAAAAATATCCGAGAACTCAGGAGATTTCTGGGAATAGCATCCTGGTACCGCAGGTTTGTACCGTCCTTCTCCCAAGTAGTAGCTCCACTTACAAAATTACTGAGGAAATCCTATCGTTGGCGATGGCTAGAAGAGCAAGAGACTGCTTTTCGTAATTTGAAAACAATTTTAACGGAAGCTCCGATACTTAGTTGTCCCGATTTTAATCTCCCGTTTACGTTACAAACCGACGCTTCCGATCATGGCCTAGGAGTGGCGCTGACACAGAATAAAGATGACAATGATTTTGTCATCGCATATGCCAGCAGAACTCTAAGTCCGGCCGAGAGGAATTACTCTGTTACCGAAAA
This sequence comes from Psylliodes chrysocephalus, assembly GCA_927349885.1. Taxonomy (NCBI): domain Eukaryota; kingdom Metazoa; phylum Arthropoda; class Insecta; order Coleoptera; family Chrysomelidae; genus Psylliodes; species Psylliodes chrysocephalus. The sequence continues at coordinate 86,217,454 of OV651817.1, forward strand.
AGAGTGCCTCGCCATAGTCTGGGGAATTGAAAAGATGAGAGCCTACCTAGAAGGGTACCACTTTACTGTCCTCACTGATCATCAATCTCTTAGATGGTTACATTCCATCGTGAGTCCGTCCGGCCGACTAGCAAGATGGAGTATATTCTTGCAACAATATGATTTTGATATTAAATACCGCAGAGGAGCTTTAAACCGTATCGCCGATGCCTTGTCTAGAAATCCCTTACCCACGACCGAAAGCCCGTCAAGCATACCCGACATGTGTACCTTAGACGAAGATACGAACTGTAAATGGTATTCGACCAAGAAAGCCGAGGTTGAAAGAAACCCACTCGAATATCCCGACTATTGCATTAAGGAAAATCATCTGTACCGACATTTTTGGGACATAAATGACTATAAAGAACCGGAATTGTCCGATCCTTGGAAGTTGTGCGTTCCTAAACCACAGAGAGACCGAGTATTAAAAGAAAACCATGACGCACCGAATGCAGGTCACACTGGGGTGGCGAAAACTATAACTCGTATAGCACGACAATATTATTGGCCAGGAATGTTTCGAGATATCACTAAATACGTGCGCAGTTGCCTGACCTGTCAACGATATAAACCTTCTCAACAACAGGTACCAGGGAAAATGCAACCCTCGCCGAATCGGCAACCCTGGGAGGTTGTCAGTACCGATATTGTAGGACCTCTACCCCGAAGTAAAAAGGGAAATGCTTACATTGTCATGTTCATGGACCGATTCACCAAATGGGTACAGTGTAGAGCAATACGTTCCGCTACAGCTAAGAGTGTTAGCACCGTCTTTTACGATGATGTGGTCACTACCTTTGGATGCCCAAAAGAGGTTATCACCGATAATGGTACCCAATATACGAGTAAACTTTTTGAATCCGTTGTAAAAGGACTTGGTATCCGTCACCGTTGTACGCCAGCATACACTCCACAGGCTAACCCTGTCGAAAGAGCAAACCGCACAATTAAGACGATGATAGCCCAATTTTGCGAGAACAACCACCAAGAATGGGACTTACATTTATCCGATTTAAAATTTGCCATCAACACCTCCCGGCATGAATCAATTGGTTATTCTCCAGCTTTCTTGAACTTTGGAAGGGAGTTAGTTGTCCCTAAATCTCTACGGCAAGAAGCGGAAGGGAGAAATCAAACAGCCGAAACTAAAGAAAACGAAGATACGATCCCCGAAAACTTTGTGCAAAGATTAGGCAAACTCAAAGAGTGTTTTGACCTAGCCCGGCTTAATCTTTCTCGAGCTTTCACTTCACAGAGTCACTATTATAACCTTCGACGTCGAGATTGGAAATGTACTCTAGGAGACCTAGTTATGAAAAAAGAACACACCTTGTCATCCGCCATTGATCATGTCGCCGCTAAATTGGCACCGAAATATTCTGGACCATATACCGTCGTAAAAGTCGTATCCCCCGTAGTCTTTAACCTAAAAGATGCCACCGGAAAAAGACTCAATCAGGTGCACATCAAGGACTTAAAACCCGCAATCGAAAACGAATAGTTTGTATCTTTTGCAGCCATGAATAGAAAACCAAAAACCGACGCCCTCCCAAAACTAATCCCGTTAGCAGACCGGAAGCGGAAAATGACCTCCGAGGCCAGTATTCTGAAGTCTCTCAAACAAGACACCTTCCGACCCGCACCAGACAAATGCGAATAGTACATGCTGAAGAGCCGGCCACCAAGAGAGTACGGTTTCCCGAAACTTCCGTATATCTTCCTGTGGATAAAAAGCTAAGTTGGAAGTGTGGTTATCCCGGTCACCGTAGGAATTCCTGCAGTGGAAAGAAACTTTTATTTTGCTCACGTTGTGGTCTAGTAGGTACTATGTCCAGAAATTGTGAGTGTTCTCAGCTTTCGATACCACTAAGTATATCCTCTACAAGCCATAGCTTCACATTACGCTTCCGGTCAGTTGGAGTGCAGGCTGACCTATGTCCGCGATGCCGTAGCATCGGAATCCAATGTAACAAAAACTGATGACCAACAGAGAGCAAGCCCGAAAAAGAAGCAAGAACAGAAGATAAATGAAGAATTTTGACATGTAAAATTATTTTAAATTTGTATATACTAGGTAGGTTGGAAAGAAAAATAAGCGTAAACTTTGTTCACTCTTATTTTTTTTACCGAAGAAAGGGGGGGATGTAACGAAGTTACTTTTATTTAATTATTTGTAAAAAAAAAACATAGAATCCGTCGAAAAAATCGAATTTAGCATTTTTTTAAATATACCGAAGTTACTTTAATCGAATTACTTGAACAACATAGAATCCATCGAATTTAACATCGTTTTTAAATTTAAATTACTTGCCATTGGATCCTTATATTAAGAACGTCGCAATTCGATTTTCAAGCGAATTCTGTGTTTGAATGACCCTTTAGTCATCTATAAATGTTGTGAGTGTGCGGCCGACCACGGTAGCTATGGCAACACTACTACGCGCGTTGCGACCTATAAAAGGGCAAGCAAAGCGAGAAGCAGTTCAGTTTTCGTCGACAGTCAGACCGGTAAGCATCTACAAAAGCTCTCCGAATCCAGTTGCCCCGACCGTGCTCAGGTAGGAATTTTGCCTTATCGGCTGTGTTTATTGTGTTTGCCTAGTTTTGATTTTTTTTTTAGGATTCCGTTTCATAAAACAGGTTTAAAATTAATTGGTGCCAGAACAAGAATAGATTTTGTATTACTTTTAAGTAGAGTCAGTAATTTTGGATTTTGTATCTATTATAAGGGGAGTTCCGTAATTAATCAAATTTTAGAATAATATCTGAATCTAGAGACGGCCTGCGTTGAGTGGTTCACAAAGGCTTATCTAGCATTTTGGATATTGCTTTGGGGTAGTTTCCGCTTGTTGGGGTAGCTTTCACTTTATTTTAGAATAATATCTGAATCTAGAGACGGCCTGCGTTGAGTGGTTCACAAAGGCTTATCTAGCATTTTGGATATTGCTTTGGGGTAGTTTCCGCTTGTTGGGGTAGCTTTCACTGTATTTTAGCATAATATCTGAATCTAGAGACGGCCTGCGTTGAGTGGTTCACAAAGGCTTATCTAGCATTTTGGATATTGCTTTGGGGTAGTTTCCGCTTGTTGGGGTAGTTTTCACTTTATTTTAGAATAATATCTGAATCTAGAGACGGCCTGCGTTGAGTGGTTCACAAAGGCTTATCTAGCATTTTGGATATTGCTTTGGGGTAGTTTCCGCTTGTTGGGGTAGTTTTCACTTTATTTTAGAATAATCTCTGAATCTAGAGACGGCCTGCGTTGAGTGGTTCACAAAGGCTTATCTAGCATTTTGGATATTGCTTTGGGGTAGTTTCCGCTTGTTGGGGTAGTTTTCACTTTATTTTAGAATAATATCTGAATCTAGAGACGGCCTGCGTTGAGTGGTTCACAAAGGCTTATCTAGCATTTTGGATATTGCTTTGGGGTAGTTTCCGCTTGTTGGGGTAGCTTTCACTGTATTTTAGAATAATATCTGAATCTAGAGACGGCCTGCGTTGAGTGGTTCACAAAGGCTTATCTAGCATTTTGGATATTGCTTTGGGGTAGTTTCCGCTTGTTGGGGTAGTTTTCACTTTATTTTAGAATAATATCTGAATCTAGAGACGGCCTGCGTTGAGTAGTTCACAAAGGCTTATCTAGCATTTTGGATATTGCTTTGGGGTAGTTTCCGCTTGTTGGGGTAGTTTTCACTTTATTTTAGAATAATATCTGAATCTAGAGACGGCCTGCGTTGAGTGGTTCACAAAGGCTTATCTAGCATTTTGGATATTGCTTTGGGGTAGTTTCCGCTTGTTGGGGTGGCTTTCACTTTATTTTAGAATAATATCTGAATCTAGAGACGGCCTGCGTTGAGTGGTTCACAAAGGCTTATCTAGCATTTTGGATATTGCTTTGGGGTAGTTTCCGCTTGTTGGGGTAGCTTTCGCTTTATTTTTTTTTCACTAGCGGTTTAGATATCGTAATTGGGGTAGTTTCTGAATATTTTTATTTTAATTATTAAAGAAAGTTTTGATATTAATACCTGGTACTAATCAATTTTTTTGAAAACCATTAAACCATTGTTCCGTTTGCATTTAGAATTTACTATAATAAATAAAACACAGCCACAGGCCGAATTTGTAAACCTAATTTATTCCGTTGATATATTTCTGTAAATAATTAATAAACGTCTGATTGAGCTCCGTCCTGTCACAGCTACCGTTCCGCAACCGCTATTTTTTTTTCCTCTTAATTTTTTTTTTGTTCAGGGTTGGGCTTTCAAATATTTTACAATTGTTATTAGCTTTCGTAAGAAATACATGTGTTAATTTTGAATTCTGGCTTATAATTTTGTGTCGACCTTTCCCCTACATTTTTTTCAGCTTCAGAATACGTTTACGTAACAATAACGATTAAAGCCCGTTATTGTTACCTCCTTTCATTGATAGTCTGATATTAACAAGACCCCTGGAGTTATTCCGTCAACCTCCACTAGAAGCTGCCCGAACTGTGGAGCAAACCACATTAAAAAAACTGGCGCTCGAGTACTTCCGAGTCTCAGGGTGTCACTTGTAGGGATTATATTTTCTCAAGAAGAAAGAAAAGAATCTTACAATAGTATGCAGAAACATTGCAGGCAAACGATGGGGATGTAACCCAAACTACTGCGATGGATGTATACTGCAATAGTGAGACCAACCATCACTTACGGGGCTATAGCCTGGAGTAACAGAACTAGTTTAGCTACTACGAGAGATAATATCTCAAAAGTACAAAGACTAGCCTGTGTTTGCATTACTGGTGCAATGAGAACCTGTCCTACGGCTGCAATGGAGGTGATCTTAAACCTCACCCGTCTACATCTGATAGAGATTGTGGCAAAAAGGACACGATATAGAATGATCAGGAACGGAGTTATCAGACAAGAGTCTACTTGCTTCAGGACTAAAGATACCTGGGACATGCCCCAGGTTGAAATGCTAAAGAAGTACAGTTTTGTGAAAAACTTCAAAACCACAGAGCTGGGCTTTAAGAAAGAATGGAGCCAAGAACCCATCGCGCTTGCAACCGAAAGATGTGCTATTCAGTGGAGATGCCTAGAACATCTGAATGAGCTAGGCGAGAAAAATGTGGTTACTCTCACTTGGGTCCCGGAACATAATGGGGTACAGGGTAACGAGATTGCAGATAGTCTTGCAAGGAAAGGGACTCAAACACCCTTTGTAGAACCTGAGCCGTTCTGCGGTATCAGTAGTAACATAATATTAGGAGAGATTAAAAAAGAATTGGGCAGTACAAGAACAGATAATTGGAACAATCTCTTGGGGCTGAGACAGGCCAAGATACTTGTGGGTGAATATAACCAGAAAAGATTGGAAGCCTGCATCTGCCTGAGCAAGAACAGGCCACGTATTGTAACAGGGACCCTTACCGGGCATTGCCAATTAAAAGGACACCTAAGTAAACTGAGAGTAGTAGAGGATAGTGAGTGCAGATTCTGTGAGGGGGAGGACGAAACCTCCATTCACATTCTAATGTGTAGCATTCCAGAATCCAAGGGCACTATATCTAGGAGGATATCAAATAGAAGAGGGAGATTTACCTAACTTGAAGCCATTTCAAATCCTACACTTCCTTGAGAAAATAGGATTGGAAGGGTCGTTATAGGTAATGAGACATTTCCTTGGTGCATTGGCGACAGAAGGGGTCACAATAGATCTTTTAGGTCGCAGTGTATTAACACCCCTAACATACATACATACATACATACATACATACATACATAGTCAGTTTATAATTACATTTAGTGCCGCCCAGAATAGTGGCATATCTCAAAATATTGCAAATTTCCTTGAAACATTTGAGGTATATTTGGAATGCGATAAAGTTTCATCTAACAAAAATAACATAAAATTAGTTAGCTAGTTAGTTAGTTAGTTAGTTGGTTAGTTAGTTTTCCGAGATACCTAAATCATAAGATGTATTGCTGCATCAAAATTACATTTTTAGAATGTTTTTCAGCAATAATGGCATAATTTGAGTAAATACTTTATTTAAGCATTGGAGAGACATATTTTGTGTTATGCCACTATTGACTCTCTTCCTCTCAATAAATTTCGCTAAAGGTGCCTGACTAGTTAATAGCTGTATTTTTATATAAATTGTGTCACTTGGATTTAATAATAGAGACATATCTCTCAAATATCACCTTTTTTTAAAAACAAAATTAACTTAACAGGCTACAAAAATTTAGTTGGCAGCTCATTAATATTATTCAAATAATATTTGGAAAATTAAAATACCAGAAACGTAACATTAATTTTTTAGTTGTGTCACTATTGTCTTTATATTTCTGAAAATTGAAAAAATAATTAAACCGTTCATACTATAACGTATGTCTGGCGGTCGTTGGCTCTCACACTATATTCTTAATGGTCGGAATTCAATGGCAAAAAAGCGAATAACCAATATTTTGTCACCGACTTTTTGTGACGGGGACAAGAGTGTACCAAACAAAATAATACACTGTTACATTTCCCTCCGATTTTTGGATTCGTTACGGCCGACAATTGTATTTCCCCTTGTTCAAAATTCATTTCTTCGCTATGACAAATAGCTGTGCTGCAAGGGGCCAACTCATGCAGAGACGTATTCGCTCGATTGGCTTGAATGCAGAAGATAAAATTAATATTTCCATTATTTAAACATTTTGCTAATATATTATACAAATTTAGTGAAGTGAAAACATAGATAATACAGGTACAATTAAAACTAAATTATATTAGAAGTTGTTACTATTTCTGGAGAAATATTAATTAATTAACTAATAAATAATAATAATAAAAATTTGAATAAAAAAAATTCTACATTTAATGTATCTAAAACAAATAAGAACTCAAATATCGTCTATGTTTTTCCCAGAAGATACTGATTAGTAGTTTGTTGAAGAATTTAAAATTTTAAGCGAGGTTGGAATCGAAATCTTATATTCATCTTAAAAATTGAAAATTCGGTGAGTATGTCCTTAATGGCTTAATTGGTAAGAGCGATGTGCGTAAAACACGGATAAGTGGGTTCAAATCTACCAGGGGCAGAATTTTTTTAATTTCACAAACAGTTTATTTCGAAAGGGTAATTTTATGATGTGTTTGTGGATTTCTAAGAAATTTAACTTTCCTAGATTGCCTTGGTAATTTCTTCTTAAACAAATCATAGAAAAAATTATCAATTCCCACAAAAACAGCCGGAATAGACGTCTTGTGCATCTATACAGAAGCCTTAGATTTATTGACAACGAAAACTTTTTATTTTCACCCTCTAATGTCGAACTCTGTTAGATAGTCATGTAAAATTCTTTTTCTACTACCGTTCCTCAAGTACTATCATTTTGCACGCTACAGATTTCGTAACACTTTACTTCACACACTAGTGCGTAAAGAGTTTTTATTTACGCACTGAGTTCGTAAAGAAAATTGTCAAATTTGGGTGAATTACTCACAGAGCAACAAGTTTTAGTATTGACATTAATTTGGTGAAAATATGTATATTAAATTAGTTTAATTATATATAACCAAAGTGTTATAATTAGAACGAAAAATTAAACTTTCTTTACATACTAGTGCGTAAAGAAATATACTTTACGCACTAGTGCGTGAAGAAAATGTTTATAAAACGTTCATTTTTTGATAAAACTTCGGTAGCCTAAAAAAATTAATATTTTCATAGTTAATGTTTAGAAATTATTTTCCTATATATACAGAATGAATAAATAATTTATTATTTAAAGGTCATAGGGCACCGTATTTGACAGATTCCTAATCGTTTATTCAGTGTCTAACGGCATAATTAGTTGATTATTTCCTCCTACAGAGTCAACTAAAATTACGTATTTATATATAGTACAGGTCCTACTTTAGATTGTAAAAATATTTGGAAGAAAATAATATGAAACTTTAAAAAATTAATAAAGTATAATTGACTTATTCGATGATAGATTGTTTGTTAAGGATTACGAAAAATATTGACATTTCTAACTTTCTAAAATAGTTGTCCAAAACATCTAAGACGTTAACACGAGAACAGTTTGAAACCTTATTGACAGAAGCGCCAGTTGATTTTTTTAATAATATGCATCTACATTGTGCTGTTGAATGCTTTCCAAGAATGCACGTTTAAACTAAGTACGGTGCTGTAAAATCGAAAGGACTTGAATAGCAGGGAGGAAAAGGACAAGGGTTTTCTGTCTAATGTATGCAATATACTCATGAATAATGCTTGTTTCGAATACATTGACAAATGGGAAAATTTATTTTTATATACAGTTTTCAACATATAAGTACTCTGTGTCGTATAGGGACCTGTTTTTTTATATAGAACAGAAGTAAATACCAATACTTAATAATAATAATAATAATAATAATAATAATAATAATACTAATAATAATAAATAATAATAATAATAATAATAATAATAATAATAATAATAATAATAATAATAATAATAATAATAATAATAATAATAATAATAATAATAATAATAATAATAATAATAATAATAATAATAATAATAATAATAATTAATAATAATAATAATAATAATAATAATAATAATAATAATAATAATAATAATAATAATAATAATAATAATAATAATAATAATAATAATAATAATAATAATAATAATAATAATAATAATAATAATAATAATAATAATAATAATAATAATAATAATAATAATAATAATAATAATAATAATAATAATAATAATAATAATAATAATAATAATAATAATAATAATAATAATAATAATAATAATAATAATAATAATAATAATAATAATAATAATAATAATAATAATAATAATAATAATAATAATAATAATAATAATAATAATAATAATAATAATAATAATAATAATAATAATAATAATAATAATAATAATAATAATAATAATAATAATAATAATAATAATAATAATAATAATAATAATAATAATAATAATAATAATAATAATAATAATAATAATAATAATAATAATAATAATAATAATAATAATAATAATAATAATAATAATAATAATAATAATAATAATAATAATAATAATTAATAATAATAATAATAATAATAATGTTTATTTAGCTTTAGCAAGGTCCAAGAATACACATAAAGTTGGGTTACTTTTCTCTAAAAACGTTGAGATATTATCTACAAGTTCTCCTGTGGCATCATTAGTTGATAAACCTTCTTTAAATCCGAATTGTTTTTCAGAAATTACCTTATTATTTACTAAAAATTTAACAACTCTGTTTTTTAAGACTTTTTCAAATATTTTAGCGAGATATGTTATGACTGAGATTGGTCTAGATTTGTTAAATTTTTTGTTATCGCCTTTTTTATGTACCGGCGTAATAACAGCTATTTTAAATTCTTGAGGTATTGTACTTGTAATAAAAATTCTATTTATGATATGACTTATAGGTTTTGATACTATATCTGAGGTTTTTCTAAGTACTTCTGATTTTATATTATCATATCTTGTAGATTTTTTAAGTTTTAGTGATTTAATTATTATTATTTCTTTTTCATTCACAGGTAATAAAAATAATGAATTTTTATTTTTTTCTCTAAGCCAGTGGTCGCCAACCTGTCGATCGCGAGATACCGGTAGCTCGCGGAGGCAATTCTGGTAACTCTCACAACGATTTTAATTTAAAAAATACAACCGGCAGAAATCAGAGAAGCTTCCTAAAATTCCACAAAAAATCTAATTGTAATATTAAACATAAACAGCGGCAACGTTACTGCGAGCGATCTGCCGCTGACGCCATCAAGCTAGAATCGGCTAGAACCGACCAGCCGGACCAGCGCGTTAGTGTTCGAGAACGATCAGGATTGCTTTGAACGGGATAAATACGCATGGCGCGGCAACATTGCGCTTAGCTTAAAACTGAACGCGTAACCAACGTCCAGCGGTTGGGTTAGTAGAGAACAACAAAAAATAATATTATGGCAAGCAGTTGTAAGAAGGTAAAGACATACCACTTTCATTCAGAATGGGAAGAACAATATAGTCCAGTCATTTAAGCTTAAATTAGGTAAGAATCTCGGAATTCGAGATACCCAGCTGTAAGTCTGTAAATACTTGTATATTGACTCCCTAAAAGTTGTTTCAAAACCTACATATGGTAGGGTGTACGCAACTATTAAATTTTAAAGACAAAGGTCACAAAAATTGGTTTTTTGCGCTTTTTTTTGTAAATATCTCATTTCTTATGGGTTTTTTGCTATTTATATTTATTATCAATACTGTAGAATACAAAATTCTCTACAAATTTTGTTTAAAAAAATTCAGATTACAGTAAGAACGTAAAAGCTATGGACCAGCAGAGAAGAACTGCTGCACTTTCAAAAACATATGAAGTATGTTTCGATGAAACAATGGTTGTACCAATTACTCAAGAAAAATTCTTATCAAATCGAAATAACAAAAATATGCTCATTAATATGTTAATTGAAAAATTACAAGTTGTAAATATTACTACTAAACAAGCCAGAGATGATCCGGATGTTCCTATTGTTGACACTACAATTGAAGAATCAAAGTCTGAAAAAACTGCAGTTATAATAGGACAAGATATTGATTTACTTGTCATTTTAATTGGGCGTACACTGTCTTACGAACAAGAAATTTTCTTTAAAAAAGTTGTGAAAGGAAATGTAAAAACGGAGATATACTCGACTAAAAGTTTTGATAATTATCCTCATTCCAAAACACATATTTTATTTTTGCACGCATTAAGTGGCTGTGACACAACTTCTGCGCTTTTTAAAAAGAAAAAAAAATAATTTTTAAAAGTTTTTGAGAAACTGACAAATTTGAATGAACTAGCTGCAGCATTTGAGGAAGAAAATTGATCGGCCCAGAGATTATTAGAGAGTAGAACTCAAACCTTATTGGCAGTCTATAATGCTCCGAAATCTGTGAAAAGTCTCGATCATCTTCGTTATATGCATTACGTCAAGTCTACAAAACTTAATAAACCTGTGCAGCTTTCAAATATTCCACCAACAAGTGCAGCTGCTCATCAACATTTCAAACGTGTATATTATCAAGTTTAAACTTGGTTAGGGCATGATTTGGAACTCCAGGTATGGGGTTGGGCAATGCGAAACGATTTTCTGGAGCCTATCATGACAATTTTACCACCTGCTCCAGAAAATTTGCTAAATACAATTTTCTGCAACTGCAAGAGTGGTTGTGATTCGCGATGCGGATGCAGGAAAGCGGGCTTGCAATGCTCTTTAGCTTGTGGCCAATGTAATGGGCAAGCTTGTCTCAATGCTCTACCATATCAGAGCGACATTAACGAAGATGGAACGTTTGACCTTGAAATCATGGAAGAACTTGAGACAAATGTCGTTGAAGACGATAATGAAGACCAGTTTGAAATTTACCAGCAGCCGGAAAACGACGATGAAGAGGAAGAAGATGATTAAAATTATAAATTGTAGTTTTTGTACTTTTTATTCCATTTTTTTACTTTTAATAAAAATAAATGTATTGAATGATATTTTTTAATAAAAAGATTAATTCATAATTTATTTGTTTTTTTTTCATCATGTAAGAAGTTATTAATATTAATTAGGTTAATATTCAAATATAATTCCTATATTTTCATTAACAATTCTGAAATTACATGGGCAGGTAAGTGTTGTTAAATAAATTTACACTGAATAAAAAGTGGATAGGTTAGGAAAAAAAATGATAAAATATAATATAATAGTTAATAAAAATTGACAAATATTTATAATCATTGATTTATCGATAGTTCTTCAACTATATATGGTGCGTTTTTGACCGGAGGCACCGGTTGACCTGAAGTGATGCTGTGACCGCGCGCTCTCCGCCCTTTATCTCGAAAACGGTTCACCGTATGAAAAATTTTTTTAAACAAAATTTGTAGAGAATTTTATATTCTACAATATTGATAATAAATACAAATAGCAAAAAACCCATAGGAAATGAGATATTTACAAAAAAAGCGCAAAAAAACGATTTTTGTGACCTTTGACCTTGAAATTTAATAGATGCGTACACCTTACCATATGTAGGTTTTGAGACAACTTTTAGGGTGTCAATATACAAGTATTTACAGACTTACAGCTGGGTATCTCGAATTCCGAGGTGAGCTTACTATAATGACTGGACTAATACTTTTTTACAGAAGTTAAAGATAAAAATGTGTGTTTGTTATGTAATACTTCGGTCTCCGTTGCTAAAAAAGGAAATATTGAGAGACATCATAAAACTGTACATTCTAATTTTGAAAAATCATTCCCACTACATTCTGCCGCCAGAAAGGAGAAACTGAAACAGTTAAAAAAGCAGTTAATTGGACAACAATCAATATTTTTAAGAACAGTCGACAAAAATAAGGCTGCAACTGAAGCATCGTACCGTGTGTCCCAGATAATTGCACAAAAAAAGAAACCTTATGAAGACGGGGAAATGATAAAACAGGCGTTTTTAGAAGCTGCTGATTCGTTATTTGCCAACTTTAGAAATAAAGACGAGATAGTTTCAACTATAAAATCTATGCAACTTTCTGCTAATACAGTGATGAGACGTGTAGAAGTAATGAGTATTGATATTTTCTTACAGTTAAGAACTGACTTAGATAATTGTGTTTATTTTTTACTTCAACTGGATGAATCAACAGATGTCGTTGACACTGCCCATGGCCGTGTTCGTCAGGATGGTTTTTAGTGATTTTACGATTAAAGAAGATCTTTTGAAGTTTATTCCACTGAAAGGACACACTAATGGACAGGAGTTGTTTTCTCAGTTAAAAAATATTATTTCTTCCGAGAAAATTCCAATATCGAAAATGGTAGGCCGATGGCGCTCCAGCTATGGTGGGTTGTGATAAGGGTCTGGTGGCGTTATGTCGTGAAGATGAAACTTTTCCGCAATTTCTGTTACCACTGCATTATCCATCAGCAAGCATTATGTGGACATTTTATGAAACTAAACAAAGTTATGAAACTGGTGGTAAAAATTGTGAACAAGATTAGAGCTCAAGCGTTACAAAGAAGATTATTCAAAACCTTGGCCGATGAAGTTGACTGTCAATACGGGGACCTACTCCTTCACTCTGAAGTCCGATGGTTAAGTAGAGGATGGGTGCTGAAACGTTTTAATAATGTCCTATCTGGCATAGTTCAATTTTTCAAACAACGCGATGAACCGACTCCGGAACTAGAAAATTCAATCTGGTTTAGAGATTTTGGTTTTCTCGTGGACATTACAGAGAAATTAGAAGAACTTAATTTGCAGCTTCAGGGGAGACAAAGAATTAGCGGAAATGATTTCTGCTAGAAAAACATTTATCAAAAAGCTGTTTCCTATTCTTTTAGAAAAAATATCTCAAAATCTATTAGCACCCTATGACAGCAAATATTATGTAGAAATAGTTTCTACCCTGAAGAATAACTTCAAAAGTCGTTTTAAAGATTTCAACGAAATAGCTTTAGTAGCACAGTTTGTTATTTCACCCTTTATGGAAATTGATATCCAATAGTTTGCAACTTGTGTTATGCAGAACTTTGGCGAAGACATCGCTGCAATAGAAATGGAAGTAATTGAGTTTCAAAATGATTTAGCCTTAAAATCGTTAGTCTCAAGTACCAAATGTATCTGGCCTATTGTAAGTAAAGACAAATATTCAGTTCTATGCCGTGTTGCCTTGAAAGTGAAAGCATTATTCAGTTCAACCTATTTGTGTGAATCTTTTTTTTCCAATATGAAGTTTATTAAGAACAAATATCGCAATCGACTTACAGATGAACATTTCGATAATTGTATTCGAATGGTTGTATCAAATTATACTGCAAACATTAAAAAAATTATCGATGAGTCTGAGTGTCAGCCTTCTCATTGAACGTGCTTTTTTATTTTTCAATGTTTATGTTCATGATAGTGCGTTACTTTTTTGTTGTTATTATTAATTATTTTTAAATCTTACGTGACATGCCGTTGTGGCTGGATAAAAGTTTGTGTTTATTTTTCAAACACCTTCGTTTGGTAGGTAGGAATGTAGCTATGAACAAGTACGTACTAGTAATATTAGTTATTTTGTTATTAGTTTATTATTAGTACCTATGTATTATGTATTACCAGTTAAATAGTAAAATAAATAGATATAATGATAAATTAACTGTGGATTATTTCATTTATGTTGCGTTACGTGGCTTCCGTGTGGGTAGCTCGCTGTTTATTCCAAAATTACAAAGTAGCATTGAGAGGTTGGCGACCACTGCTCTAAGTGGTGGTGGTGTATTAGGATTTTTAATTTGTTTTGTATATAATTTACCAACATTATTAAAAAACTCATGAAAAGCTTCTGCAATACTCGCGGGGGTATTACAGATTATATTATTTGTGATTATTTCTTTGTGATCTTTCAATCTGTCATTTACACAATTGTTTTTGACTACATTCCATAGATTTTTTGAAGTATTTCTGTTTTTATTTATTTGGTTTTTATAGTAATTGTATTTAGCTTTTTTTATTAATTTGTCTAAGTAATTTTTAGAGGTGCGGTAAGTTATTTTTTTATATTCACTTTCAGGATCATTTTTAAATTTGCTGTATAGTCTATTTTTCTCAATAACGGAGTTTACAATGCCAGCACTAATCCACTGAGTACGTTTAATATTACACCTTTTTGATTTTTTTATATATGTATTTTGTTTAATTAAAGATTTTAATAAACCAATGAAATTTTTTGTTAAAGCATTCGCATCTATTTCATTATAAAAGTTCAGATTATAACTGTTCAGATCGTTTCTTATTTAAGTTATCAAAGTTTATGTATTGAGTATTTCTGCTTGTATTATTAGGTGACTCTATTTTTGTTTCCATGGGTATTCCTAGTTTGTTGCTTTATGATCAGTAATATTGTTTTCAAATTCCATGGAACCGCATTTCAGCTCAAAGTTAAGAATTTTACTCTTTAGGAAAATATGATTTAGACAGTTTCCTGTCGTGCCATGTATTCTAGTGTTTTTATTTATCATAGATACAAAATTATATTCACTAAGAGAGTTGTGATATGTATTGACAATTTATTTTTATGTTAATGTCTCCTACTAGAATATGTGAAAAAGCACATATTTTTTTTTTGTTCAAGATATCGATTTAGTTCATCTACAAAAATTTGTTCATTGGCAAACGGTGATTTATATAAACAAGTTAATGTAATATTTTTATGTTTTTTTATGTTTACGTGTATATGTAATATCTTACAATATCCAATAAAAAAAGTTTTATGATATGTATATTCGTAATGGATTTTTAAATAAATTACTACCCCATCGTTTTTATTAAAATCCCCATCATTATATATCATTTCATATCCTGCTAGTTGGAATAAGTTTGTATCTAAGATTTTGTACTTTTGTGTAAAAATCATACAATCGTACTCACAGTTTTTTTCTATAAAAGAAATAGAATTTAGATTGTAGAGATGTAGATATGAATTAATATTTACTCAGCTAAATTTCATAATTCAAAGTTTTCAATAGAAATATTTTTTCCAATCAATAATGTCATTTAGCGGCATGTTGTTTATTAAGAAATAAAGTAAAGGGCTGAGTATTGAACCTTGATGTACTCCATATTTGACAGACAAAGCTTTCGATA
Source organism: Psylliodes chrysocephalus (assembly GCA_927349885.1). Classification (NCBI taxonomy): domain Eukaryota; kingdom Metazoa; phylum Arthropoda; class Insecta; order Coleoptera; family Chrysomelidae; genus Psylliodes; species Psylliodes chrysocephalus. The sequence goes on from OV651817.1 coordinate 86,233,179, forward strand.
CCTTATTATTACCCACCATATTATATTTATGGCAATTAGAAAATATAAACTGTTTTTACAAATTTTCCATAATCTAAATTCTGTTTATAGATATTTTTTCACTGTCTTCTTGGTTGTTTTGGGCCCACCAAGGCCTGCTCGATCGTCGCGTACAGCCCCATATTCATCTAAATAAACAAAATAAGCCAGAGTAATATAAACAAACGAAATGCACAGCTGACGCTTGATTTATTTACAAATAAATAGCAGTTTCACGTTTTAGATTTTAATGTTTAATGGATTATTGGCCACTAATATGCTCGTTGAAAGACGTGCCATGAGTTTTTAGACGTAAGTGCTGTGTAAAAACGTTTATTTTCATTTTTAGAATAACTAATTTAAACCATGATAAGCAATATATATTTATTTTTCGATAAATATCAGATGTGTCCAGATTTTTGTTATTATATAGGGTAATCCATTAGTAAGAAACATATCAGTATATCCGGCAGGGGTATGTCTAATTTGATAGTCTGATAGTTGCCAGGTATTAAACGATTAATATTTCAGTGTTGATGATAATTGGTACTTGTTATAGCCCCTTTCTTACCAGGTGTCATCAATTTTCCCTACATTGCTATCAACTCCTAGGTACTTGAAAAAAAGAACTAGATTACTTAGACTTTGTACATGAAATACCCATTCCAATATATTTTTAGACTAATTTTTCTTTCATTTTCTTTAGGAGTAATTTACTCTTGTCAATTTAGACAAAAACAGTGCCAGAACTAGAAAAACGCACGCACGCAATTGTCTAACACCGGCCGATATAAGAAAAGCTTCTTTATTCCATTTTTTTTTATAGAACTGAAGACCCATAGTATTCAAAATTTAAAAGATTAAAAGAGGGCACTGTCTTTGGTACGCTTATAAATATAATAAAGACGAGCTTTTAGAAAAAAGTTCTGTTTACATTTCACAAGTGGATAGTGACGATAACGAAATATTTTTAAAAGAAAAGATATTTTATATTCGATATTATATAGACGGCTGGGTACAGACCATGAAGTTGTTGGATACGAGGGTGTTTTTTCTAAAAAATAAATTTTAACCTCTTTATTGATTAAATCAGTGTTATTTTATTTTATATTCACTTAATACACTTATTTATTTACTGACTCAATTTATTTATATTTAAAACACTTATACTCGTATACTAATTTATATTATTAATATTTATCCTAACAAATCGATCTCTATTTATTTATTTTATTTATTTAGTATACCACTCAACAGTTAAAAACCAATTACATAGTGGGATGAACATAAATTAAAAACAAATACAATATACATCACAAACGAGTTAAGAACATCAGATATGACTGAACATGAAACAAATAAGAAGTACAACGAAGTCTATTTTTAAGAAAAACTGAAGGTAAAATATTCAGTAATGTTTAAGTTTTTAAAGGAGCATAAAACAAATTTAAAAAAATTGAAAAATTAAATTAAAATAAAATAAATACACACAAAAGATATATTATCAACTTACCAAGCAGGATAAACACCTACTCAGTTTCTATGGTAATAGATCTAAAAATATCTATTTTCTTACAACTAAAAATATCCAAACTGTCTTGAAGGCGATGATGATTATTGATCATTTGAAAAATTGGAGAACCGTTCAAAATATTTGTATTTGCAGCTGGCAAGTAAAAGCTTAAGTATATTCTAAAGCCGGGGCGGGGTACTTTAATGTTAATATAATCCTGAAACTCAATGCAGTTTAGCCCTTCATGTAAAATATCCCATAGGAATAAAACTAGCTGCATTTTACGGCGTATGTGCAGTTCAATTAAACCAAAGCGCGACAACACTTGATCATGAGGAAATCCTCTAGCAGGATAGATATTGTCTAGAAGAAATGATGCGCTACTATAAATGTTAAGTGATAGATTACATACAACTGACGCATACTCAAGTCTAGATCTAACAAAACTAATATATAATAACTTCATTGTATGTATATTTTTAAATTGTTTGGAATTTCGAATTACAAAACCAAGACTCCGTGAAGCCGGAGAGGCTAGCCGCGAGCTTAGTGTGCATCCACGAACTCGCAACAGTTAAGCAGTGATCTCTCCGGTCACGTCGTGGATGGGTGACCGCTAGGAGGTTCCACCATGGGCCGTGTCACCATTGGATTCATCATCCAACTAGCGTTTAACCATCGACGACGTGGAATGAATGAGGGTGTGAATGGGAAAGTAGTAGGACCTTCAAATGGTGGTACAATAAGCCGCAGGCTGCAGTGCTGCCAGACTACAGACGGATTAGGGTGTAGCACGGGAGGTCTGAAGGGTGTAAAACTAAAAAAAAAAAGACTCCGTGAAGTACACATAACTGTCTGCTCAATATGCCTTGCGAAAGTTAATTCCCTGTCAAAATGGACTTCCAGATCCTTTATAAATTCCGGCCTAATTAACACAGTGCCATTGATCTGATAATCAAAGGTGAAATATGATTTTTTTCCCAGTATATGTCATAACACTACATTTACCAGGATTCAAATGCAAATAATTTTTAGTACACCTTAGCAATAATTCAGCTAAACAACTTTGTAAAGCTGTGCAATCAACAAAGTTCCGTATTTCAGCAAAAAATTTTAAATCATCAGCATACATTAAGTATTTTACTTCTGTACTTTTGCCAATAATGTCATCAATAAAAACTATGAAAAGAAGGGGCCCAAGGACCGAACCCTGCGGTACACCTGAAATTTGCTTAAAACAGTTTGATCTAAATCCTTGGTGTTGCACGTATTGACGTCTAAGTAAGAATCGATAAGTATAAGAAGAAGATCAGATAGTCCCTTAGACTTTAATTTTTGTAATAGGATTTGATGATCAATTCTGTCGAATGCCTTAGAAAAGTCGGTATAGATAACATTGACCTGACTTCTTCTATCTAGCTATATACTAATACTCAAACGGTAAAATTGGGCTATTTATATAAAAATTCGGCGCACCAGACCTGTTCACGAAGATACCAGACGTTCTCGAATAGACCAGACCAGAATCGGCAACATTTCCGCCACCTTCTATAGTTTTCGCTTGGTAAACTGCACAGCTACCTCGTCTAGCATAGGCGTATCAGAAAGGGGTTTCGGAGGTGACTCGCTTCATCGAATATTCTTGTTAATAGCGAAATTGATGGCCGTGAGATGCTCAAATAAAGCAGAGAATTAGAATTAGAGCAGAACCGGGCTAGAATAAAATTGTTAGCATGATATTACTAAATTAATATTATATGAGTGTATACCCAGTGAAGGAATGATAGATGTATTTCAAAATTTATATATGGCTTTAGCTGTATAACCAGCTGCAAAAGGGTTATTTCTGCAAATGAACAGCAATTATACTAATGTTGAGACAAAGAAAAGATTGCAATTTTATGAATTACAGTTTAAATTATCAAATATTATCAAATTTGTTTATTTATTTTTTTGTTCGTAATTTAGAAACAATCATGTAGATTTTTTAACTCCCTAACACTTGTTCAGATTTAAACATTTTTCATTATATACATAATATGTCAAATTAACATCCTGTACATGAAATAAAGTATTTATTTTAATAAAATGTTTATTTCATATGGAGTTACTATATTTCACTTGTATTATTAAATCATTTTCAAAACATTGTACTATTTTTTATTTTATATTGTTTATTCTGTGATATGACAAATTTAGATGCAAATCATAAATAAAGAGATTTATGAAAACCACCCGGTAGTATTATTAATTACAAATTAACTTTAAAATTATAATCATGGTCCTTCGAGCTAGATTCATGAAAATCGTCTTGTATTATTAATTATAAAATTACTTTCGAAATCTATTCGATTCAGGGGACCCCAAAATGTGAAAATCCGTCGAAAACCGGAGGTCGAAAAAAATCATGATTCCTATACTTTCCTTATATCTGTATACAGATAGGAAAGTAAAAATACAAGATATAACAAAAATTCTGAAGAATTCAAAAACAATGAAAAGGGCCTTTCTGACGCATTCCACCAAACTCAGTTTCATATCCACAATTTAGAGAATCAATTTTTAAACTATAGAAACACAATAAAATCTTTAGATAATGAATTTCAAAACACTGTAATTGAACTTTTTGAAATCCAGTACAACTTCCAAAAAGATCTAATATTACAAACTAGAGCACTAAATCGACAAAAAATTTTATCATCCTGTAGGCAACATCAAATACCCATTACCATTGTCAAACCTAACATTCTTCAACATGATTTATCCTCTCTTATATCAGAAATACAAAAATTTGACCAAGCCCTCGCTATTCTCTTAGATGACTTATCCCGATATTACCAATTAACTATAAGCGACTGCAGCTTTACTAATGAAAACATTTTTATAAACATTAGAATACCACTAACTCATACTAATGATGACTGGAATATTTACGAATTGATTACACCACCCTTTGCATGGCATAATCAGACTTGTAAAATTCAAAATGACACAACATTTTTGGCAGTTTCTAAAGACAACTTAAAAGACAGTAACAAAATAAGACAAATCTCAGGTTTAGGTTTACAAGACTGTAAACCATATAGAGACAAATTATTATGCTTTTGGGTAAGATTCAATACAGACGCCCTACAGGGGGTTGCCTGTGCAAATACACTATTTAATGGTGACACGGTGCAAGAAATTAGCGTTCATTGTCCAATGAGTTGCTACAAATCAATAACAACAATATTTTCAGAAATTGATGAAGATATTTACATAATTACTCACCCAAAACATTTAACAAAACTGAACTGTCTAAACGGACAAACAGTAACATTGTCAACATAACTATACTCAAGTCCTGGTGTAATACGAGTAAAAATACCTTGCAACTGCAAATTAAAAATTGACAACGAAGATATAATACCATTCAGATTTCCGTGTTTCATAAATCAAACTAATCCATACGAAATTACCCACATAATCCTTGCAGTCTTTTCAAATCTCAAATTATTTATTCCAATATAAAATCAATCCCTATAACTTTCATGAATCATTTAGAATGCTTAAACCCGAACTGGACACTAGAAATTCCTCATATTAATCTAACGTCTACTAAAGAAAGTGCCCAGGACATACTGTCTAATATAATCGACAATGACTTACGTACGACTCATTATTATAGCTATTATAGCACGGAGACAGCATTTTCCTGATATGGAACCCCATATAATCAACAGGTTTCCTCTACCTTCTTTTTCATAGAAATAACGGCTTGGCATGACCCCTATACCGGTTCAAGCAGTCAAGCAGTCAAGCATCCAACACCCTTGAGTCATCATATCGAATTTTCACTTCTTTGTATAATATTTATAATTTTCTTAAGCTATCTAATTATAAAATAATATTAAACTGGCTCTCCAAACGTCGAACACAGCAGTCACAACACAATATTTTGACAGCTTATAAATTTAATAGCCTAACTCACAAACCGTTTTTAAAGATAAAAATGTCATCATAATAAATATTCGACAGAATTTGACTATGGAAAGACCATTTGGTGGACCCAGAGGTCGCGGTAGAGGAGGACCAGGTAGCGGACCTCCAGGTCAGAAAAGAGCACCTGGACAGTTTGGTGGACAAGGTGGAATGGGAGGACCAGGAGCAAAGAGGCCCAGGTTTGACAATGGTGGACAGAACGGATACAATCAAGGAAATGATTATGGTGGTCAATAAGGAGGTTATTCACAACAGTACGGTGGTGGTGGTGGCGGCGGCGGTGGCCAATATGGAGGACAGCAAGGTGGTGGTGGATACAACCAATATGGGGGTGGACAACAAGGTGGTTATGAGAGTGGTGGTTATCCAACACAATATCCTAGCGCTCAAGGTGGCGCAGGTAAATTTTCTGGTGGTTACTCACAACAGGGACAAGACCAGTATGGTCAAGGTTACAACACAGGATAACAAGGAGGATACAGTAGTGGCGGTTATGAGGACAGGAGTGGCGGTTATGGAGTGCAGTCTGGTGGATATGATTCTGCTCCTGCTAGGTGGTACTGATAAAAAAAACCTGTAGTAATGTGTTTGTGTAAATTTAACTATAAAATAACTTTTTTTATATAAATACAAATATTTAGTGATAAGTTTTATTTTGTTCAGTTCATAACTAAATTCAACAATTTACTGAAACAGTAAACTAAATAAAATATACAATTTATACTATGTAGTATATAAAAAAATATGAGAAATAAGGAATAAATATATTTGATTTTAAAAGTAAAAAAAAAATATTTTGTAAATTTAATAATGAAATACAATTTTATGTTATTCAATCTTTTTGTAAAAAAATTACATTGAAAAGTGATGATCTCATATCAAGCTACTTAACGAATTCAAGATACATGATGTATGAATTAAGTGCTTGGGCAGTGTTCATCTCAGACAAATAATCACAAATTTTTACAGGTTCTGCTCCTGCTAGGCGGTACTAAAAAATAAATCTTCCCAAAAACTGCATTATACTTAGTATTATTTAAAAAAAAAACCAAACTGTAATATTTGTTAGTGTAAATTTAACTATAAAATGGACTTTTTTTATACATACAATTCTTTAGTGATAAGTTTTATTTTGTGTTTTTGAGTTAAATGATATGATGCGTCATTTAGTGGCTTCTTATACAAATTACAAAGACAATATCTTAAAAATATGTCTTCTATTGAAGTAATTAAAAGATAATAATAGTGTTTAAATAAAAAAAAACGTGTAACGATTGATGTTTTGATTGTAAGAGGCCTGCCTCCACAAGTCCTAAACAATGTGACAAAATAAATAAAAGACAGTTCTGTTTATATTAATGTCGTAAAGTGATATTTGCCTATAGCTAGGATGACAGTATCATCTGGAAATGTAGCTATTGTGTTTTGTTCTAGTTGGGGTATGTCACAAATGTATAACAGGTTCTCAAACGAGCCATGGATGCTTCACAGTGGTACCCTGATTTTCTTAAAATATGCGTTAAAAAATAAATTCTAATCCTATTTTTTTTTTCAGACCTAATTCAAAGATTTACCAAACGATCCTAAAAACAAATTACATCTCTCAAGATGGCGAACGGTAGCGCTGACAGCCAGCCGTCTAAATCCTAGATGAAGAAGCGCGCGGAGTGCAGAGAGAGCGCCGAGACGCTGGCTGTCATACATATTTCATTAAATACAGACTGCCTATGAGTTTTTCATAAATTGAATGTGTGAAAAACACGAAGGAAATTTAGCACATCTTTGGGCATAGAAAAAATAATAATTTATATCAAATCGCCTATCCCGGACAATAAAATCTCTTGCACCAATCCAACGTGGTATGCAATGATGAGGCATCACTATCGTTGGCATTTTCCGGCATTCTGCTGGTCGTATTCGGCGACACGGCCGCAGCTTTTCTTTATTCATCAATACACCGACCGAGCCATTGTATGCAACGCGCAAAGAGTGACAGATACTCGTCAGTGTGCTCCCATTCAACTGTTTTTCCCTTTTTGCTCTTTTTGTTTACTGACAACGCATACATTCATGTACATGGGTATTCAAACTGGGAAAAATGGAAAAATTCCTGCTATTGTATGTGCATTGTATCCATCTCTACGTTGTTGTTGGATGAACGTTTGTTTGTAATTATATTTATCAGATTTAGCAATGTACGGAGTATGTTGAAGAAGTATTACGCATGTGGATTAGAAGTTAAATATAATGCTTATGATCCAAATTCCGTTTTAAGAGTTATCTCTGTATTTGTAAAGTGTAGAAAGTGAGTTAACCCACGGCACGTAGGTCTCAGTAGGCCCATTAAGCATTCTCTTAGGTAGATAGGCACCTCCTAGCTTATGAGTCAGCCTACAGATTTAATGGTGATTTCTTTTGCTACTATGAGAATCCCCGTGAGGTCGGTTTGAACTACACTGGCACTATTGCTTACAGCCCATTTTAAGTTTAAAGATCTTGAGTATATTCCATATCCTGAAGCTTGTTTTGTTTTAGAACCGTCGGTGTAGATATGAATCTTACCTGCCCCTTCCGGCTATTCTATTTATTCTGCTATAACTTTATATGGCTTATGGAAGATATATTTCGGTGAGATTGAGTCATTGTTCGCTTGAAGCTGTAGGAGCTTATCGAGCGTGTCCTGCCAAAAGCGACGTCTCCCCTGACTAGATTCTACATCAGGTTCTATTCCAAAGGTGCGGAGCCATGTTATTGTCATTAGAAAGTCATATACCTAGCGAAAATCCTAAGCTGTCCCTTATTTTCGTTTGTTTATTTCCATAATATCGTCTGTTTGAAGCCTGTCCAGTTCAATCAACGCATCATTTATTTTGCTATTTTTGTTCGGAATTTAATTTTTCTGAGATAAATGAATGTTGAAATACATTAGAAAACAACTGGCATATTAATACGGTTATTAAACCTCATCTGCTCCTGATTTTTTTCTATTTTTCGGCCTTTGTAAAATTCTTTCTTCATAAATAGCGATTAAAGCCCTTTATTTTGTAACTTCAGTTTCAGTACAGATAGTCTAAAAACAACGTGCTCCCTGTAGTTTTTATCTCCAACTGAAGCTATCCACGAAATTTGACGTAGTATCGAGAGTGAATCACTTTAAATAATCTGGCGCCCGATAACCGATTGTGTGGACGCCATTTGTAAGAGTATTTTCTCAAGGGATAATAAAAAAAAACCTATAAAGACCTATGCGATCTACCAAAAATGACAAAGAGTTGTAATTATCCCTATATTGCATTTGATGAATCATACAAGTTGCCTCATTAAGAATGGAACATGGAACAACTGAAGATTCTCTGATTAAAAATAAAATGAATAAACAAAATATGCTTGAATAAAATATTAATCGTTTCCAAAATACAGGGTTTTAAAGTTGAAAATTCAAAAACTAATATATTCTATAATTTGTTTATTACTCAGCATAATTTTACTAAATTTCGTAAACAATTTTGTGCAAATTACCAAGATAAATATTTACAAAAAAAGTATACAGAATTATAATTTTGACACCCTGTAATTTAAAAACTATCAACTTTTTAACTAAAGTAAATTGAGCTAGATCTTTATATTTTAGCCTAATAAATTTGTGTTAGCGTTGTGTTTAAACCTTTTAGGAACACCCTGTATAACATTATGAAACTCTATAAAACATTATAAAGATACAAGACTAAAAAAATTATAAAAGGTTATAAAACGTTATGGAACATTATAAAACGTTATAGAACGTTATAAAATGTTAAAAAACGTTATAACACGTTATAAAACGTTATAACAAGTTATCAAACGTTATAAAGCAGACGAAATCTACTTCATTTAAAGTCATCATCATTGCCAGTAGCGTTTTTCGGCTTGTTCATATTATTCCGTTGACATTTTTTAAGTTCAAATTGTTTACATAGTGAAAATTGTTGTTTATTGATCTCTAAAAAGGTCTTGAGAATGAGTAATATATTTTTAAAACATTAAAAACGTTAATAACCTTTAAAAATCTCAAATAAACGTTAAAAACAATATAAAAAATGTTAAAAACGTTAAAAAAACGTTTAAGAAACGTTTAAAAACGTTTAAAAAAACGTTTAAATACGTTAAAATCCATTAAAAACATTAAAAAATGTTAAAAGAAAAACATTAAAAACGTTGATAACGTTAAAAAACGAAAAAACGTTAAAAATGTTTAAAAACGTTAAAAACGTCAAAAACGTTTAAAAACGTCAACAACGTTTAAAAACGTCAACAACGTTTAAAAACGTCAACAGAGTTAAAAATCATTTAAAACTTTAATAACGTTAAAAACCGTTAAAAAGGTAAAAACTGTTAATAAACGTTAAAAAAATTGTCCAAAACGTTAAAAAACGTTAAAAACGTTAAAAAACGTTAAAAACGTTTAAAAACATTATAAAACTAAATTTTAAATAACGTTAAGAAACGTCGAAAACCGTTAAAAACGTTAAAAAACTTTATAAACGGTAAAACCATTTAAGAAACGTTTAAAAACGTTAATAAAAAGTTATAAACGTAAAAAAAGTTAAAAAAGTTTTAAAAAATGTTAGAAAACGTTATAAACTTCAAGAAACGTTAAAAACCGTTGAAAAACTTTAAAAACGTTTAAAACGTTACGTAACGTTAAATAATAAACGTTATAAAGCAGACGATATATATTTCATAATAAAACATAACACGATACAAAACGTTATAAAACGTTATAGAAAGTTATAATACGTTATAAAACCATATATAACGTCGTAAAACGTTAAAAAGCAGATGAAATATATTTCATTTGTAGTTAAATTCTACAGCATTACTATTACTAGTTTTTTCGTGCTCATTTATATTATTCCGTTGGTATTTTATAGGTTCAAATTATTTGATTAGTGAAAATTGTAGTTTTTTGATTTATAGTAATAAATAGCCTAGGTTTTCTAAAAACGTCTTGTGGATGAGTGACATATTCTAAAAAATATATTTTTAATATATTTTAGTACAAATGATATTAAGATTTATTTATTTTAGATTCTATATATTTTATTGCTATTTCATAGGTGTTTCCTTTATAAAATGTACACAATAAAATAATAAAGATTATTCTTGTCATGATTTCTTATTTTTATTGATGAATCGTTTTTATATGGTAATAATCAAGAATACATTTTTACGAATTGTTGACTCGTTTTTATGATATATTAGTTAAAAAACATTAAACTCTTGTGTCATCTAGGACCATACTTTTAAAAGTTAACAAATAAATATATTATGCTTAAAAGCATACAGAGAAAGGACGATTATAGGACGACTTATGCCAATTTCCACTACCTAAACAATTTTATCTATAGAATTTCGACGAACATATAAACAAAGCATATGTAACCCCCCTTAAAAGAGAAAAGTGTATTCGATTAGCTTTAGCGACCCCTCACTTTAAAATCAATCGATTCCATGAAAAATTCAACCGAAATATCAACACGTGCTGCGGTTTCATGTCAGTTTGACGTAACACGCATCTTCTTGAATATTTCAAATGAAAACTAGTTGGAAATCGTCGATGCTAGACGTTTGACGGACTTTTTCATTATTTACGAAAACAACAGCGATTTCAACCGACAGGGGGTTTTTTATTTCAAATCTGTACATTCTACGTGTTTTCGTTTCTGGTAATGAAAAAACAAACGCCAGTCGGTAGGTATAACTATTTTATAACAATTGGATAACATTTGATATCAGAACACCTTCCCTGATACCCCATGTCGTTTGCTTAATTATTATCCTGTATATTAATTAACGACGATATTTTGTAAAATAAATAAATCATTATTAGATTCAAAATGAATTTACTTCCTTCAACACTATCTACCAATAAAACAACACATACACACTATTAGAAAATTAAGAACGGTTCTAATAACCACTTTGCATTCAAATAGAGTGAGCTCCAGCCAGCAACGGAGGGTGCGGGAGTTTTAAATGACAATTTCGGGGAATTAAACACAAGCTGACCAGCGAGGATTAAGAGATTAAAAAGTTAAAATTTATTGGGATAAAAGCCCTCCGGATGAGCGCCCCCTTTACATACGAATAAAGGGGAATCAGCTAAAGGCCGTTTAGGAAGATGTTCGGTGTATTTAAATGCCATAATAATAATAGGATGACTACAGGGTGTTTTTATTTTAGAAAGGACAACTGTAAAATTGCTATTTCATACTATTCAAATTTGAATTGAAATAAAAAATGTGAATTTATATACAGTGTGTTCGAAATTTTATAGAATTTCATCAAAATTATTAAGTTATATGTTTGAGTCGTTTCCAAAACACAAAAAGGGAAAAACTTGTTGCGTTGTCTTTTTGGATGTGGATCAGGTTTTCAACTGTCTCAGAACTATTTATCAGAAAGGTATTTCAAATAAAACAAAATTCTTTAGCTGCATATTTCAGACATTTAATTAATTGAAATAAACCTTTAATTTAAAAGACCACCTACATTTTGTTGGCCGTATTGAAATATAACATTTGTTTATATCAGACAATTTTTTAGAAAATATTATGCATAATGTTGCTACGCAACAAAATTAAAAAATTAAAAATTTGGTCATTCTGTCATTCGTGTAGCGAATAATAATAGGTACTATTATTAGTATTGGTGCTAAAATAACACATAAGGAATTTTTAATAGAAATAAAAATAAATGATACAGAAAAATTATAACATAAAGATATGAATAATTCGTTTTGAGAAAAAGTTAAATTTATATTAGGTATTCCTCCTAAAACAATATAGGAAATTTCAATAAAATTGTATCATAAATTCGGAAAAACATCAAGATTTTTTTAATAATTTGTTTATAGAAAAACTAAATTTAAATAAAAAAACTCACCATTTAAAGTCACTCATTCTTCCTCCACTCCACTACCATTGGTTTTTCCAGAATCTCCATATTATCCATAATTTCCAGTAAATTACCCCGAATAAAACGCGTCCGGAAAATCTTCTATTTCCGACGACATAAATAATCATCATATCATGTTCAACTCTATAGCAACCCTTTGATACGTCAGTATCTCCGGGTAGTTAATCTGCAGCCTTGTCCACTTGATCCAAGAACGTGCATCCCAAGACTGTATAATATAAAATCAAAGTTCTACATACCATCAAAGAACATACATTCTAGGATCAAATGTCTTTATTGTCAGAGGTGAAATGAACATGAGCTCAGACCACTGATATCGTGCTACCGATTTACTCGGAAAATTTGCGGCGATTTAAATGTTTGTTTTACGGAAATTCGCTGAAAAGAAAAACAAGAATTAGTAGGAAATTTGAAAAATGTCAAAAATGGAGGATATTTATCAAACGAAATTAAAAAGGCACATCACATCTTTTTTTGCATTTGCTCTCTATTTAAGGAATTAAAATAAATATTTTTGTACATGCATGTTGTAGAATATTAAAAAATACATATTTGTTATTTTTTTAAACACCACATATTTGTGAAAGCACTTGAATATACAAGGTGACAATGAGACAAGGATCACGTTAATAGCTCTTTTATATATTAATAAATTTGGATCAAATTTGAAGAAAACATACTAGATGTAATTTCGAATTGGTACTTATACTTTAACAAAAGGACTGATGTCCTGTTTTACCGAAAATACCAATACGTTTGATATTTATGATTTTTTTGATTCTACCGGTCAAATTTCATATGACATTGTTTTGTTTTTTATATAGAAGGCCATGGACTGGAAAATACTGTTTTAGGTGGTGCATAGTGTATCATAAAGCAAAATGCTCCTCAATAGGTGCTACTTAAAAAAAGTAAGATTTTTGTAAAAAAAAAACAATTTTTAAAATAAATTTTTTATTTGAATGATTTATTTTTAACTTATTTAACATTATTTTTACCACAGAAAAAATTATTTAGGAAAATTTGGCAACACTGCCATGTGTAATCTAAATCGTAGATTTAAAAAAAATATATGCATACCCTACAATGTCAGTTTTTGTCAGAAAAAATTTACAGATTTTACAATCGTTTTACTACATATTAGAGTATTTAGTTTAATTTACATCAAAAATAATAAATACATGCTTATGTATGGGTATAATAGGTACCGTATTAATTTTTTTAATCCATTAAAAAATTATATAAAAACAACTTAATAGCATTTTCAGTAAAACCGGAATTCGGCCGAATTTTGTTAAAGTTTAACTGTCAATTCAAAATTATGTAGGTTTGTTCCAAATTTAATCTAGATCGCCTTATAAATGAAAGAGATATTAAAATCACTGTATAAAAAATGACAGGCTCTAGGTAAGTCAAATCTTTAACAAAGTAACACCATTTTAAAAATGCAATAAAATACAAATTGTACCATTAAAAAAAATTTAATATGACTTTACTAAAGCACCCTGTATATTTGAAATTGTTGCTTTTTAAGATATACATCTAGGCATGAAAACTGATTTATATAAGAAAAAATGGTTTTGGTTCTACAGACCAAAGCATTACCCATGACTCACCCTGTATATATTTTTTATTATTTTTTTTTAAACTCGTTCATTCTTATAATACATTTTTACAGAAGGAAAGTAGAAACTTTCTGAAACATATTTTTGGATCTACAGACTGAGACGACATTACCTGTAGTCTATCCTATATATACAGTGTGCGTCATAAATTTTGATCCATATGGAAACGATTTTAAATATTAAGATTTGAAAAAATGGGCAAAGGGAAATAAACCCTCCATATTTCAAAATTTAAAATAGCCCATATTATAGTTGACTAGTGACATTAGTGGTCTGTCAAATACGCATTTAAAAAAGAGGCATTTTTGTCATATGGATCATACTTTATGGCACACACTGTATATATTTTTTAAACTCGCACATCTGCTATATGAAAAATATTTTTGGATCTAAGACCGAGACGTTACGGTGATCCATCCTGTGTATACAGTGTGTGTCATAAAGTTGGATCCGTATGGAATTTTTTTTTACTATTACGAGTAGAAAAAATCGACGTAGGGCAATGAACTCTGCTTTTTTCAAAAGTAAAAATAACACATATCAAAGTTGACTACTGACATAAGTTACTTGTCAAATTCACATTTCATATGGATCCACCTTTATGGCACACACTATATATATTTTTTTAAATCGTATGTATGCTACATTTTTAGAGACGAAAAAAGAAGAAACTTTTTGAATATCTAAAAAATATACCTATTTTATAAATTATTTCAAGTGTTACTAGAAGTTGCACTACAATAGTAACATAATATGCCCAAAAAAACTAAATTATTTTAAAAAATGTTTAGTGAAAAAGTACATCGATATCTCAAATAGTGTCTGATATATACACATTTAAAATTGATTCAAATATACTTGATTTCTTTGTATAAAAAATTACAACTCAGCCATAGACTAACGGCAAAAAAAATATTGCACTATTATACTTCCTATATTGAAAATAAGTTTAATTCTGTTTGATTCCAAAAGGATTATATTTTGATAAAACCGTTTAATATATATTTAAACAAATTAAAATTTAGAGAATAAAAAAAGCATAAGCAAAAAATATTATTGAATAAAAAAGAAATTATTAATATTTACCAAACATTACTATTCATGTTCAAACATATTTCGAAAAATATCATTACTAAAAATATATAAATATAAATTTATTTATTAAGTATATAAACATAAAAAATTATCAGAAAAATATGAAGAAATGAATTTTAAAAAACCCTGTACACATACACTTCTCTATTTCCAATAATTTTTATAACAAAATTAATTTAACCCTAGGTACCTACTACGAGGCCTATTCTGTAACGTTTTTAACGTTATTTTTTATAATTATGACATTTCAATTTTAATCCAAGTCTCCCTACTCGGTATTCCAACCAGCCCGGGTTAAAATACACATGGCAAAGACGCAATAATATACCTAAAACTTCATTCAAATTAAGCCCAACGCGGCATTAAAAATAAAAAATATATATATTTGACATGTGGTTTTATCCAAATAATAGAGAATACAAAATTAAAAATAACATCCGCCTATTTTTATAACCTAGGGTTAATTTTAACCAAATTTTTGTATAATACGTCAGACATTTATTCTATCCCAATCGAACACTTACTTGTTTATCTAAGCAAAATTATTTGTCAAATTACAAAAAACTGACGTACCTATCACAATATTTATCCTGTGTTTATTACTGCAATATCTATATCAACAGTTTCTTTAAAATATCTAAAATACTAATGAATAACTTATAGGTAAGTACCTTAATTTCACAGATTCGTCAATTTTAGTAAATATTTTGACAGATTGATTCTTATTCGTCTTTTAGATAATACATTTCTTACCTTTAATATTAAATTACTGCAACAAAACTGATTTTTCATATTTATAACACAAAAAAATAAAAAACAGGTAGTTATTTCTTGAAAATGTTCTTGTATAAAAACTCATCACCGTCAGTAGCAGCCATTTTTAAATTTAATGTAGTGAGTAATTTTTTGTTTATTAATCCTATTGCTAGCCAGTCGACTTGATAAAAAAGACAAACACTTTTTTGCTCTAGCTGAGTGTCGAAAAAAGGAATTGTAAAAAATTCGAATTGTAATCGATGTGATGGGTACAAATAAAGGACAAAGTTTATACAGGATTGTCCACTTTATTTTTGCACGAATAATAATAAATATTTTTGATTTAAATTTGAATACAATTAATTTAATGTTATTTTTTAGACGTCGCGTCGTAATTTTGATGTTTTTTCGATAGTACTAAAATTAAATGTGAAAAAAATTATATTTCTTTCATTTGCTAAATTCATGTACAGGGTGAACCAAAATTATCGAGCAATATTTGTAAGGGTGACCAAACAATTAAAAGTGAGATAAGCAAATTAGATATGAAAAATTTTGTTCCTTTCACTCAATTTCGTATACAGGGTGAACCAAAATTATCGAGCAATATTTGTAGGGGTAATCAAACGAGTATAAGTGAGTTAAGCAAATATTAGATATGGAAAATTAGGTACATGTCATTTCCTAATTTCGCATACAGGGTGAACCAAAATTGTAGGAGCGATTAAACAACTAAAAAGGAGATTATTAAAAATTAGAATTGAAAATTGTTTCTTTTATATACTAATTTTATATGCAGGGTAGACCAAAATGGTTGAGCTATATTAGTAGGGGTGATCAAACAACCAAAGGTGAGCTACCCAAAAATTAGACATGGACAATTATGTTTTATTTATTTACTAATTTCATATACAGGGTGAACCAAAATTGTGGTGAGCTACCCAAAAATTAGACATGGGCAATTATGTTCCTTTTATTTACTAATTTCATATACAGGGTGAACCAAAATTGTGGTGAGCTACCCAAAAATAAGACATGGACAATTATGTTTTTTTATTTACTAATTTCATATACAGGGTGAACCAAAATTGTGGTGAGCTACCCAAAAATTAGACATGGACAATTATGTTTCTTTTATTTACTAATTTCATATACAGGGTGAACCAAAATTGTGGTGAGCTACCCAAAAATTAGACATGGACAACTACGTTTCATTTATTTACTAATTTCATATACAGGGTGAACCAAAATTCTGGTGAGCTACCCACAAATTAGACATGGACAATTATGTTTTTTTTATTTACTAATTTCATATACAGGGCGAACCAAAATTGTGGTGAGCTACCCAAAAATTAGATATGGACAATTATGTTTCTTTTATTAACTAATTTCATATATACAGGGTGAACCAAAAATGTTGAGCAATATTTGTAAGGGTGATCAAATGACTAAAAGTGAAATAACTAAAAAATTAGATACGGAAAATTTTGTTTTTCTCATTTGCTAATTTCATATACAGGGTAAACCAAAATTATCGAGCAATATTTGTAGGGACGATCAAACGACTAAAAGTGAGATAGCTAAAAATTTGATATGGAAAATTATACTTTTTTTAATTGCTAATTTCATATACAGGGTGAACCAAAATTGTTAAGCAATACTAGTAGGGGTGGATCAAATTCAAATAAAAGTGAGATTGATAACTATAAATAAAATATGAAACGTTTCTTTCATTTGCTAATTTCATGTACAGGGTAAACCAAAATTATCAAGTAATATTTGTAGGGGTAATCAAACGACCAAAAGTGAGATTGATAAAAATAAGATATGGAAAATTATGTTTCTCTCATTTGCTAGTTTGATATACAGGGTGAACCAAAATTTTTGATCAATTTTTGTATGGGTGATCAAACGACTAAAAGTAAAATAGCTTAAAATAAGATATGGAAAATTATTCTTTTTTCATTTGCTAATTTCATATACCTACAGGGTGAACCAAAATTGTCAAACAATTTTTTAGTGGAGATCAAATGAGTAAAAGTAACATAACTAAAAATTAGATATGGAAAATTATGTTTCTTCTATTTTTGCTAATTTCATATAAAGGGTGAACCAAAATTGTTAACTAATATTTGTATGGGTAATCAAACGACTACAAGTGAGATCGATAAAAATTTTTTATAGAAAATTATGTTCTTTTTTGTGAAATTTGATAATTTCACATACAGGGTGAGCCAAAATTGTCAAGCAATATGTGTAGGGATTATCAAATGATTAAAAAGGAAGTAACTAAAATTATTTTTCTTTTATTTCATATATAGGGTGAACCAAAATTGTCGATCAATTTTTGTATGGGTGATCAAACGAGTAAAAGTGAAATAGCTTAAAATAAGATATAGAAAATTATTTTTTTTTAATTTGCTAATTTCATATATTTACAGGATGAACCAAAATGGTCGAACAATATTTTTAGTGGAGATCAAATAAGTAAAAGTGAAATAACTAAAAATTAGATATGGAAAGTTATGTTTGTCTCAGTTGTTAATTTTAGATACAGGGTGAACCAAAATTTTGAGAAATATTTGTATGGGTAATCAAACTACTACAAGTGAAATCGCTAAAAATGTTATATGGAAAATTATGTTCTTTTTTGTGTAATTTGTTAATTTTATATACAAGGTAAGTCAAAATTGTCAAGCAATATTTGTAGGGGTTATCAAATGATTTAAACGAAGTAGCTAAAATTATTTTTCTTTTATTTTATATACAGGGTGAACTAAAATTGTTGATAAATATTTGTAAGGAGGGATTAAATACAAATAAAAGTGAAATAACTAAAAATAAGATATGGAAAATAATATTTTTTATTTGCTAAATTTGTATACAAGGTGAACCAAAATTGTTCAGCAACACTTGTATCGGTGATGAAACAATTAAAAATGAGATACCTAAACATAAGATTAGATCATTTGCTAATTTCATATAGAGAAGAACCAAAATTGTCAAGCAATAATTTGTAGGAGTGATTTCGGGTACAGGGTGAACCAAAATTGCCGAACAATGCTTATAGGGGTAACTTAAAATTGGATATGGAAAATGTTACTTATATTTGCTAATTTCGTATACAGGGTGAACCCAAATTGTCGAACACTACTTATAATAAGGGCTATCAAACAGTAAACAATTAGGAGTGTTTTCTAATGAACCTATGCCTAAACTCTTATTAAGGGCACAAATACTCCTAGAAAGTTGTAATATTTATTTAAAATATTTGTTAGTTTTAATTACCTAATTTAATTGATAGTAATAATAGTATATAGTGCAACAAGTGCAGAAAATAACATATTTCACACGATGTGTAAAACTTGTGGCACTAGCAGCTGATTATACTTTTTCTATGACTTTACCAAAATTTAAATAGCACATTTTTCTTAATAATTTGCTAAAAATGCATAAAAGTATGTTTTTATTATCTTATCTTATCATAAAAATTAATAAAAAAACAACATAAAAAATATATATGTTAATGGGTAGTAAATTATGGATTTTGGTGGTTTTTTTATTTGTTTTCCATTTTTTAGTTAGTAATTTTTAATAATCTTGAAAAAAATTAAATGTCCAACCTGATTATAGACGTTAACGTACATAATTTTTAGGGTTAATACCTCTTTAAAATTTAAGTTTTAATTATCTCGTTATTATTCTTGAAACACCAATATTCAACTTTCTATTTTTTTATTTTCATATCCAACTATAATTTAAGAAGTTAGCGAATAGAAAATACAAGACATATCATAGTTTTTTATGTTAACTTTTCAATATCTTGATTTCAAGTAAGCCTTTGATCAAAAAACTAACTAAAACCAAATATATAATTCTCGGTTTAATCCTGTTAATATATTCCCGAAAAATTGCATCCAACATTCAAGCATAGAGTTTAATTCACGAAATTATACGACACGTCATAAAATAAAAGAAGATAAAAGCCCGAGCAATGGCGCGTTTATTAAAAATACGAGTGTAAAGTTTATCTTTTATTATGGCCATAAAGCAGTATCAAGCGACAAAAGAGCATCTATTAAAATGGATCTGCCATCGTGGTATGCCATGAACCATGAGAGCCAACAGGTGTGCCAACTTTATTTAAATAATTACCCTACACGTGGATGCATATGATGACTATCTGAATGTGATACAGACAATCTACTGGAGTTGTACAGTATATTTATTCTACGACATACTAAAGAAAATCCACAAAATTTATAAAAAAAATATTTTAAAAATAATTAACATTTTAATTAATAAATTTTATGAATTTAAAAAAAGAAACACGCTCGAACTTTTGCGCCAACACCTTATTTTTTCATAATTATTGAATTGGTTTTATATAATTTTATTAAAATACTGCAACAATTGTTTCACTTTGAGTTTTTTAAATGTATATGCAGATAATACTGTTTTGGAAAAGTACACGAACACTATCCAAAGTACAATAAACAATGCCTATAAGAAATCCTGCCCTCTGAGGCTGGTCCAACACGATCAGACGACTACCGCATGGTGGTATCACGAGTTGGATCACCTCAGGAAGATGGCTAGGAAATCTTTTAAGGCAAGAACCACAAAACTCAAAGAGGACTGGGATATTTACAAATCTCACCTCAGAGAATCCAAAAAAATCGCCACACAAAAACAAAGAGATGCATGGAGATCCTACTGCGAAGAATTCGAAGAATCCCGCAGGTAGCGAGGCTTCAAAAAGTTCTCTCAAAAGATCCACACCGAAGCATTGGTACGCTAATCAAGGAGGATAGCACGAAAACTGCCAACCTCGAAGATAGCATCAAAATTCTGCTGTCAACACACTTCCCTGACACAGACGTGGCGGACTGGGCAGAGGAAGAATACAATCTATCTATCTATGATTGGCAAACTGCCAAAACATTGTAGACTATGAAAAAATTAGATGGGCAATATCCAACTTCTCTCCATTTAAATCGCGAGGACCTGACGGTATCTATCCAGCCCTACTCCAGTGGGGTCTGGAAGAACTCACACCGCACCTGGTGGGTATATTCAGATCTTCGTTGGCTTTGAGGTATATCCCCCAAAAATGGAGAGATGTAAAAGTAGTATTTATACCCAAACCTGGAAGGATGGATTACACTGTCCCAAAAACATACCGACCAATTGGTCTGACATCGTTTTCCATGAAGAGATTTGAAAGGCTATGCAGTAAACATAAGTGTAGAAGACGCGAATATAAGAGGCTTAGTTGCAAGGGGATGTCCTCATCAGCCGCCTCAATAATGATAATCACTACACAATAGCATAGGCAGAAGACCTGGTCATACTCTGCGAAAGAATGCAAGTACCTCTAAAAATTATAGAACAGTGGTGCAAGGACTATTCACTGTCTATCAATCCTAAGAATAGGATAGGAATAGGAATAGAACCTGATGTAGGATTTTGTGAGGCGAGACGTCACTTTTGGCAGGAGGCGCTTGATACGCTTCCACTGCTTCAAGCGAACATGGACTCACTGAAATAAATCTTTTATAAGCCATATAAAATTATAATAGAACAAATAGAAGAGCCGGAAGTGGCAGGTACGATTCATATCTACACCGACGGTTCTGAAACAAAACAAGGCCAAGGGTGTGGAATATACTCCAGATTCTTAAACCTAAACATAAAATGGGCTGTGAGCAATAGTGCCAGTGTAGTTCAAACAAAGCTAACGGGGATTCTCATAACAGCAAAAAAAATAACTAGAAAAAATATAACTGGAAGGAACATGCTCATCTATACAGATAGCAGACAAGCACTACTCACCCTGAACAGACCACGAATTTATTCATGGTTAGTACTAGAATGTCACGAAGGTTTGGCCGAAGTATCCATCAACAATGTCGTCACCTTAAGATGGATTAAAGGTCACGCCTCAATGAAAGGTAACCGTCTTGCTGATTCACTAGCCAAAAAAGCAGTCAACCAAATACTTTTTGGACCTGGTCCTTCTATTGGCCTGACAAAATCGATAGTGACACACCTAATCAAAGAACATTCCCTTGTGGAACTCAAGGAAAGATGTAATGAAACAAGAAACTGCAGAGTTGCCAGGGAACTCTTAAGTTATCCTGATAACACTGTAGCAAACAAATACTTGAATATGACTAGACAGAATCTGTGCCTAGTCACGGACATTCTGACTGGTTATTGCCAAGTACGAAAGCATCTCCATATCATGAGGCTGTCAGAATCCGCACTCTGCAGAGGGTGTGAACAAGAAGATGAGACCATCGAGCATATCCTTTACGACTGCTCGACGCTCTCATTTATTAGAAGATTTGTGTTCGGCGAGTATCGGCTAACATCGGCCGATATAAGAGAAGCACTTCTTGGCGACGTTGTTAACTACATTAAATCTGTAGGTTGGCTCACGAACTAGGAGGTGCCTATCATCTCAGGAGGATGCACAATGGGCCTAATGAGGCCTAAGTGCCGTGGGGTAACCCATCCTCCACACGTTACAGATACAGAGATGCAGATGGTTGAATTCAAAATCTGTTGTATAATCTTTATCAAATGGAGCAGCTATATTAAATTAAATACAAAATATAACTGCATAGTGATGGGTCGCTTGGAAAAGTCTACGGACAAGTCTGCTACTAATTTAAATGGGGGAAAGTTATTTGTAGTAGGGTAAAGTCAACATTTGATAATGAAAATCAAATATATTTTGTTTTAAAATGACATTTTAAAGTAACAGTATTAAGCGTTTACAGTAACTCAATAAGTTTTAAAATTGTCTCTCTTTGAAGCTCAGCTCTTTTTATTTAGGCCCATTTTCAGTAAAGTAATTAGTTTATTTTTCTTAATTTGTTTTTCTTTTTAATTATTCCTAATTTCCATTTCCCGTTCCGTTTTGTAAAATTGTCTTCGTTTCTCGTTAGCTTCTTCTCCCCGCCTTATTCGTTCAGCACCTCTATCACATCTACATGTGGATTTATCATGAAGTTCTCTTTCCGATGTATTTTTCTAAGTCTTTAACACCTTCAGATGCTAATTCTGAAATTTCTGTGGGAATGTAACCAATCTTCTATCGTAATAAGAATGAGGTGTACCTCTCTATCCCTTCTAAGAAGCTTTTGTCCATCAGCCGAAGTTATGTATCTGAGGACACCAACAGCACGGTCCAAACAAATTATTTTCTTGAAAGTAATTTTTGAATGCAGTCGTGTACTAGTCCGCTGTAGTTTTTTCTTGTGAGCTAACATTGTAAATCCATTAGTAAAATGAATTAAAGCGTGAAGATGTTCATATGCTGCACTACAATCGTTTGCTATTAAATGACATCGACAAATAGAATACCATTTAATATTTGGAGCACAAGCAAGTAAATTAAAGTCCTTTTCATTTCATATTAAGTGATACCATTCTTTAGACAATTCTTCGTAAACTTGTGCCATTTCCTGTGGCGACAAAGCGTTCATTTCATTTAGATTCAAGAGAGTCAAATAATCAGTGTTTCACAATAAAGATATTTCTTGTTATTTTTAGAGAAGCTACTCGTATAAAATGTCTCACACGCAGTAATTGAGTTCAAGTCATGAAGGTTTCCATCCTACATCCATCCATCCTTACACTGGATCGAAACTCTCTAGACCTATCCATCCCCCCCTGTTTTGTTTTGTTTTATTTTATTTTAGATGTATGTATTAATGTTAATTTATAATAATGTTTATTTATATTTTAATGACTATTTATGTATTTGTAATTTGTATACTATTTATACAATATTGTGTTTGTATGATTATTTATTTATTTGTAATTTGTACAATATTGTGTTTGTCAATAAGTATTTTAACTTGGACAATAAACATATATTCTCTCTCTCACTCTCTCTGTTTGTTCGTCCGTTTGTTTGTCTTGTGCGTGCACGTTCTGGGAAAGTCGCCACCTGTGAAAGCTTCCCCAGTCTCCTACTTGGCGACTGGGGGGACCTTCTCCCCCAGGTGATTAGTCGTCAAGTGTCTTTAATGTCTCAGTACTTTAAACAAATAAATAATTACCCCCACCACCAAGATTTTTGCGCATGCGCAGTAGTACAAACGTACGTGATGTAATCGTCGTTGCGACATGCTTCACGTTAACGAGGGTTAGGTTAGGAGGGCACAGCACATCTTGTATAACAGCCCTCCATCATAGTTACAAGTTGTATTCAGTGCCTATACGTACCAGAT
Organism: Psylliodes chrysocephalus; assembly: GCA_927349885.1. Taxonomy (NCBI): domain Eukaryota; kingdom Metazoa; phylum Arthropoda; class Insecta; order Coleoptera; family Chrysomelidae; genus Psylliodes; species Psylliodes chrysocephalus. Next base: position 86,257,370 of record OV651817.1, read on the forward strand.
TTTATTTTTGTACTGTCAGGGGCCTGGCAACATCGCGGATCTTTGTGCGGTATTTAGATCCGATAAAGTTTGTGACAAATGACAGAGCGTGGGGCTATTCTAACCTTTAAAGATGGGCCACTCAACAGTGAAACATTTTACTCATCTTTCAGCGCCATCCGTAGCGGTTGCAAATAGTTGAGTTAAAAAAAAAGAAGATAACTAATAATTGAAAATTTGTTCAAGATTTATTGTATAGATGGCGGTAGGGGTCAATGAGCGCGGGTTTTTCAAACTCGGCCTTTCTAATAAACCACTACTAAGTTTTCAAAATTATAATTGTTCGTTCTTTTTTACTTAAAATGATTCAAACATTTTATTCTTCACTCAACATACTTAGATTGATATAATCCTTTGGGTTATGTTCTGTGATAGATGAAATTTGAAATATTTTAAGTTAAAAAGAAAACGAAAAATTATAATTTTGGATTTGTGGAACAAAAAATACATCTTATTATGAAGTAAAACACGATTATAACCATATATTTTTCATTATTAGAATTAAAATTGCACGAATTCTTATTACAGTACACAATAATAAAGAAATATGAATATAAAACTATTACGAAGTTCACCCAAGGTTGTATCCACTAGAAGTTGTAACGAAAGTTCCTGGGGAAAGTTGGCTCTGGCTGCTGTTGGGTGTACTTGTCACTTCCTATTAGGCATTCCAAACAAATGAATTGCCAGTGGGAAGGTTTGGTATATCTAAGGGTGGCGACATACGGTGTATTCTATCTACTTTACGTAAAATCATGAATAATGGATTACATTTAAATATTTTATGTCAAACACAATAAAAATAATATTTAAAAAACCTACCTATACATTTTGTCATAAATTGGTAGGCTTGGCGACTACTACTTCGAATAAAAATAGCGTCCAAGTTGCAAGACTATATGTCGCTACCCCCTTAGATATACAAGAATTTCCCACTGGCACATATGTTTGACAGGTCGTTGGAATGCCTAATTGCAGTGTTTGCTGATTCGTTTTCATGTAAAAAATGAAGAAGAGTATCAGTTAAAAAATATAAAGTTCAATTTTATTATTTTTGTTTTGAGTCAATTCAGCTGAGCTATTAATTTATTAGCTAGTGAGAATGAATCGGCATTTCTTAAAAATATATCGTAGAAGATTTTTCAATAAAATGAAGGAATTTGAATTTAGTAAGAATGCAACTTTTATTAATTGGAATCAATAAATTGTGAAGATACCTAGGTGAGGTAGGTCACAGTATATGGAGCAAAAAATAATAAGAGTCGCACAATATAAAATATACAATTATTGGTGTTTGAAAAGTACCTCATTTTGAATTCGGAAAAAAATTGTGTATAGGTATCTACTATAAAGTATCCATTACATATTGTATGATTCTAAAAAAATACTAATAACACTATTTATTTCAATCTTCTTAATATTCACATATTTTATCTAGTTACTGAAATTGTATAGAAAATGATAAAAGTTAGGTTAAGATTTTTAATTTTTCCTAGAAAACATTAGGTTACCCGCATTATTTTGGAAATGTATTTCACAAATTGGGTACTTTTAAGTAATAATATATGCTCTTAAAATTTGGCAAAGTATTTAAGAATAAAATACAAAAAGAAGTTTTTACTTGTAAAGAAATAAAATTGTAAATTTATTCCTTACCTGCGACTAACTTTATCCTGACAATCTGGATCAGCACAAGGACGTATTCGTACCATAATTTTATATGTTTAAAGCTTTAAAAATTCTCTTCGAACAACTAACCTAATAAAACAAATCAACCATTACCATTATTGCCATTAATAGCGTTTTTTTCTATGAATAGCTGTTGAAAGTTTTAAATAACAACTCACGGGGGTTTATATCATATGCACAATACGTAAACACGTTTCTGCGCATACTCCTCCGCGCTTGGGTGCTCTGAAGTCCGTTTTACAATAGCAAAATTGTATTAAAATGTAAGGCACATTGATTAATTTAATAACATCTCGTTCAGTAACACACAAAAAGTGTTGTTTCAAAAATTTTAATTCATATATTACAACAAACTAAAAAAAAACATACCTTCACTTAGTTATTTGTACTATGTGAAGATGGCTTTCTGTCCGCTGCATGACTGCTGGCTGCCCGCTATAGCGGGCCCCGCGCGCGCTGTCAACAAATAACATAAATCAAACAAATGTGTGGTTATGTTATGATTTGGTTGTCGACGAAAACATGTGAGTGGAACTACTTTTATTTTTTTAGATATGTTATTTAGGATTATTTAAAATCAAGTAAAGGTATTTTGATGCTTTAACATGTCTTTACCAGGCAGAATTCATTATAAACGCATAATTTCTAATTGTTATAGTACATTTTATAAGACCCATTCCAAACGTAAATTTTAAGAACAAACATTTTTAAATTTCCTTCTGATATTGATCAAAGAACGGAATGGTGTCGTATTTTAAACATTCCACTTACAACCCCAATCATTATACATTATGTGAAAATCATATTTTGATACAAAATTGTTTACAAACACAAATCGTTCAAGACTGCTAAAAGATTTGCTTTACCTTGCTTTAGCATCCTCAAAACCAGATACACCAAAGATAGTAGTACTTAGTAATATTGTTATCACACCTCCAAACAGAGTCCTGTGAGGAAAAAGTTCATTTTAATAATATATACAAAATTAAAAAATGAAGCAGAATTTGAGTCAGGCCACTAGTTATGTTGCAGGGTTTATTAAGAAACTTAATAGTTTTGACTGCAAAGAGTGTAAAGTTAATTTACAGACATGTTAGAAGACCATTGATACTTTTACTTATTTTAAGGAAAGTTATGATAAAAGACGTTTTATTTATGTACAAAGAAATGTTATTGAATTTCTTTCAAAAATTCTTGAAATAGTTTCACAACTTTTGGATCATATTGATAACATAATTCAAAAAATTAAACTTTTTTGCCAGACCATGTTGATTTTAAATGGTTTAGATCAGAGGCGACTCGTGGCCTAGTCTATGAGGAGACTACTTTTAAAAGGCACACCCTATATACTTAATAAAAATATATGTCTATAAGAATTCAAAAAGCAGAAATATTACATTGTATTCTAATAGAAATATATATTTGTATAAAGTATATAGGATGAGCCAGCTTCCTCACAGACTAGGCCACAAGCCTGGTTTACATATAAAGAACATAAAACAGACGCCTTTTCTCATTTAGTTGAAACTTGTCTACTATTAATAATAAGAAAGTATTATAATGATAGTATGAGGGCTGCTGCAATGTCTAAAAGACAAACAAAATGATTTGAAGTTACTGCATTTAATTTTTTTCTGTTTCAGTTTATATGGATGATTGCTTTTGTCTGATTTCCTAAGATTCAGGAAGAATTTGTTGTTTCGTTTTTTGTTTATTTTAAAAATTTATTTACTTAGGCATTAGTTTTCATATCAAGTAAATTATATAATTATTTGTTATGCAATTTCTGATTTTTGTTAACCAAAGATAGTTAATGTACCGAAATAGTAATGTAATGTTTGTGATATTAGAGCAACTTTCTTAAAGAATCATTTATAAGACGTACGGGAGCGCCATAGTAAATAATAATAATAATAGACATTCTTGCTTTGCATAAGCTCGCTTGTATGGGGGTGAAGTGCATGAAAAATATTTTTTTGTATTGCCATCTCTTTGATATATTTTTTATTTATTTTTCTTGGAAATTTTTAGTAAATATAATTATATAAAACTTTGTATGATATTTATTTTATCCCTCATAATTATTTGTTATAGAATTTTACATTTTTATTGGGCATTTCATAATTGTTACAAACAGCTAATAAAAAAGGAAAATTTTAATTATAATCAAGAGGAAAATTTACTTAAGCAATTATCTTTTTCTAAACAATACGAAATAGAGCCACAAATATTTCTATAGTTTAATTTTACTCTTTAGTGAATGAAAAATATATACCTTCAGGTAAAAGTGAAATGTCTGTTTTTCTGGAACCACTATTCCGAAATTTGATTTAATTATTTTCTCAATTTTTGAAATCTTTATAAAAACAAAATTTTGCGATTTATTGCCATCAAAATTTGATTAAATTTTGAAAAAGTGGCTCCAGAGGAACATATTTTAACTACACGTACATGTTTTTTATTTCACTAAAAAATTAAAAAACTTACTATCAAAATTTTGTATGGCTATATTTCGTATTAGTTAGAAAATAATTGCAAAAGTAAATTCTCCTTTAAAAAACCCGCCAATTTTCAAATTAAATATAAAATTACGGGTAACTGCATTACCGACAGAGTAAGAGTTGATGGTAATACTGCTGGTAACTACATTACCGATAGAGTAAGATTAGTTCTACTCCTCCACCCCACAGGTCGTTGCAAGCAAACATGTTGCCAAATTTCTACAAAGAAACGGCAACTCTTAATAATCCTTCCTCCATGTAACAACTTGCGTACACTTGCGTTACTCTGAACCTGCTCTGAATACACTCTGAATCTGCTCGACGAATGCAACGAGCAAACTTTGTGTAAAGTAGCGCCATCTATGGGTGGTGCACAGTACTACAACACGAGTAAGCATTTCCCTATTAAAGATCCCCTAGCCTGATTCTAACCCTAGAGTCCAGACTGTCCAGAGCTTGATGGACATGATCTTTTGTTAATTATTGATAATTTGATAACCAGTTTAAATACACGTTTAATTCATATAGTTTCTACTTATTTCTTTAACTCGATAACCAAACAATTTTCAAATGTGTACATTTTATTTTTAGTCCCCGCTTTTAGTATGGCCGTTTTTACATAGTGAAAATAGAAAAATTAATTTTTATTTTAATAATCATTGATATTCTTTGATAAATCTTTACATTACCATATTAAATTTTAAACCCTGATGATAGCTCTTGGGACGAAACTGCTAGCATCCATTTAGATATATTTTACTAATAAAAAACATGGTAAAATATCGATTTTTTTATATTTTTATATTCCTTTACAAATAACTTTGTCTAAACGCTTTCAATTTCTTAAATCCCAAGGGTGATTTTCATTCAGACTGTACTTTTTTTTTTTCGGTGCAGACTTAATACCTTCGTAGGCCTTCTGGTATCGTATGGCAGGGCATACTACGATACCCACCATTCTTCTTAAGCGCTGACAGCCGTGCAAATGTTTATGCAGATGTGCGGAGGAGACTTCACAAAAGACCCAAGAAAAACGTACGAGAGTTAGTAGAAAATTAACGCTGGAAAATGTCGATGTAAAGAAGAGGTAATTTACTCGATAAGTCAGTAAAAATGGAAAAACGAGTTTTATATCTATCGTGGGTAGGCAAAGGAGTATAAGTCCAAAATTTAGACGCTGTGAAAATCTATGTTATGTCTTATAAGTCGACTTATACTGATTTTCCAACCAAAAAAGGTATTTTTGTAATTTACATTAAGGATAGTTGACTGAAACTAATTTACCCAAAATTTTGACTTATACTCCTGTGACCACACAATAGAATCATCAAAAATAAATTTCAGTACTCTTTCTGTATTTATATTAACACTAACACGTTTTTAAATAGCCGTTATTCAGGTATTTGTATAAAATACAAAACCTTTCATTTAAAATTGTATAATACTCGTATTTTGACGCAAAATAAGTATAAAAAATGCCTATTTTTTACGGATAGTTGTAGATTATATATTTATTTACAGAAATGATAAACAAAATTAAAAAACTAAAACAGCTCTAAACAATATAGTGTTAACATAAAATAATAGAAGTTATCAATGTTTCTCTACCTTTTTTTCTATATAAAGACAGCATTACAATTATTATGTTTTTAATTCAAAAAAAGTACAGAGAAAGTTTTATTGGGTAATTTATAATCTAATTTATATTTTAATTTCTAAAATGGACGTTTCTCTACCACTTTTTCTTATGTAACATTACAAATATTGTTAGTAATTTTATTTCTAATAAGCAATTTCTAATAAATCCACAAAAATAATGGATTTTTGTGCCTAATTTGTATTTTAACTCTAATAAAGTACGTTTTCGTTTGTTTTCCATTCAAATAAAAAAAATAATTTGTACAGGAAGTTAAGAATGCATGCTGGACCAAATTTCCATCTTCCCCTCGTATTCTAACAGTGTGGATGGTGGGTTATCAATCAACACCTTGCAGTTTCGACCCATTTAACATTCACCGTCTTGAGAAATGTAGGGTTTCTTGATCTCTGGGATTTAGCAGAATTTCTTTTAGTGAATTACATTCTATACGGGGTGCAAAAGAAGATTCATTACTTTGGAATTGATAATATATTAAATATATTTTAAAACTAGGATTCTGGATTCATATCATGCATTACTGAAACTTTTTATACGTAGGTAGGCTTAAGCGAGAATGGGTGCAAATATTTTTACATGAACAGATCTAAGGGAGTAAAGGGATAATTTAATTTTACATGGACATATTTACAAGGGACCAAATATTTTTGGATAAATAGGCGAATTTAGGAGCCCAAATATTTTACATGAGCAGGCTTAGGAGCTTAAAGGGGCCAATTATTATTATTAATAATAATGTATATTAAGCATTTTGTTTACATGATCAGTTAACAAATTAAATGTATGGTAATTATAAGTTAATAAACGAAAATAGAAAAAAGAACCCATAAAAACTACAAGTTGCGCATGGGCGTATTTCTTTTTCGTTAAAGCACAACGTTACCTAAGTATTTCGTATAAAATTAATTAATTTATGTAAAAGAAAAGAACAAAGAAAAAAGGAAAGCCTAGTCAATAATTGCATGAACTTTATATCGATTCGTATAACGTATAGATCTTTTAAAAATATTTTTAATAAAATTCAGCATGCTGAATTTTAACCTGCAGGTTAATAACTTTTATGTAGGTTTTATAGGTTTCAGGTAACCAATTATACAATTTGGCAGAAAGATAAAAGTGACATCTTTGGCTAAAGAATTTATTTGATCTAACCGTTTGTATATTTGCTTTACTTTTGGTTCTTGTGTTATAGGCATGTTCAAAGTCTAGTGCCATGGATTCCATAAAGATAAGGTTAGAGGAATAAGACATTGATTTTTTTATACATAATTTTCAAGAATTTTTTTTGGAGAATATCCAGAGGTTTTATGTGAAAAGAGTATGCTCCACCCCAATCCAAAATTCCATACTGTAATCTGGATTCCACCAGAGAGTAATATATTGTCTTCAAATAATTAAGATCTAAAATAGTAGTTAGGTATCTGAATTTAAATAGTAAACACCGCATTTTCTGTCATAGTTATTTCTTTAATTTTTTTTTTTTTTTTCATTTTTGTTGTGTTATTAAAATTTGTTTTCATAATTATTTCTTACTTATTTTTAGTCCCTTTTTTTCTTTCTTTCTTTCTGTCTTATAATAATATAATATTTTGTAATGATTACCCCCTAATTGTGTCTCAAAGCAAAATTGTGATTTTTTTCGAAATGTGAGTGTTTTCACCTTTTCTTGTGTGTAGGTATAATATTTTACGTTTTTAACAAATATTTAACACATTGTCGTTACAAGTACAGGGCGTTTAAGATAGTATTGAAATTAGAATTTTAAGAATTTTATACCCAATACAGACCTGTCGTTGCGTTTTTTTAAAAGATTGAGATCCAAAAATTAAAAGAATGAACGAGGTTAATTATTATTACGAATTTCAACTGAAAAAGTAAATACTTAATTAGGAAAAAATTATTTTTCCTACGATCACTTAGGAAAGTGATACATATCGCACTATAAAGTCCTATGGAAAGTGCCCTATATCACACGCGTATGAATAAGAATTTACTTTCCACCCGAGTGAGAATATGTTACTTTCCGCAGTAGTTGTTACAAAATGTCAAACACCTAATTTCTATTTTGATCTATGTAATGTCCATATTAATTCTAAAATCGATATGATTGTTAAATTATTGAAATTTTTGTAAATTAGATCCTAAATATTTATCTTTAACAATTATTATTAAAATAATTTTAAAATAACTAAGATTATGTTTGCTTTTTATTCTGGTTAAACATATAACCGATTAGATCACTGAATTGACGAAAGGCCTGTTAGTTCAGTTGGTTAGAGCATCAAACTATCAAATTTGCAATTTGAGAGACTAGGCGAACAACCGCGTTCGAATCCAGAACTTTTTTTTGTTTTTTAATTTTTTTTTTGTTTAAAAAATATTAAAATTGAATAAATACGATTCTTGTTGATTATTTTTTTAAATACATTTTAATTATTATAATAACCTGGTTTTACATTTTTTGATGAAAATATTTTGTGGTCGTAGGAAAAATATTGTACATCACTTGTGTGAAAAGTGATTTTCCACACTCGTGTGACAATATTTCCCACTCGTGTGAAAAATGTCACTTTCCACAGTCGTAATGTAATATACTATTTTTTTTAAATTTTATTTCATCTTTTTATCGAAACACTTAGATTTGATTCAAATTAATAAGTAAGAAAACTGTATGTGGAAATACCAAAACCACTTGATATAACTTAATTTTTTTTGCTATTTTCGAATCTGTAAACAGATATTCAAAATTATGATATACAGGGTGTTGTTTTAGGTATCGAAGAATTTGTAAATTTTTTGTTAATCAGGACCTGGATGTTCCCTATTATTAATACATCACTGGATTTGACAAATTAAGGTGTACTTGTATACTAAATATTAAAAAAATATACAGCGTGTTTCAAAAGTTATGAGCCTAGAAATAAATCGGCAAAATAGATAAAACCTCGGTTATAAAGGGCGTCGATCCCATGAAGTATGGGTTTTTTGGAACGACCTAGGTGATCTCCATTTGCAGTTAACATATGTTCATTTATCAATGAAACACCCTGTAGTATTTACATGCTTATCCCATTTTAAATGGCTATGTCTCACCACACCTAAACATTTTACATGTTTTGCAAATTTTATTTCAGTGGTAGTACAAATACCTACTATTTTCAAAACCTCATAATTTGGTATACTTTGTTGGTGGATAGAAAAGGATATAAAAACTGTTTTGCTGAAATTAACAGTTAGTGGGGTCTATTCTGTAACAATTCCTTTATATTTAACGGCCTTTACAAATTTTGGCGGCCTTTAAAAATAGTTTCTTATTCGTTAATTTACTTTCTTTAAGATAGTCCTCTAATGTATTTTAAAGATCCGTTTAAATAATGACAGAAGTAAAGGAGAAAATATTTTTAAAGGCCGTTAAATATAAAGGAATTGTTACAGAATAGACCCCATAGATGGATGATATTCATATAGCTTTCAGCTTTTAATTCTAGGTCTTCCCACGATTTATCATTATATAAGATGATCGTATCATCGGCAAAACAAATGATTTCTCATGTTGTCTTAAGGTTAACTAAATTATTTATATATATGAAAAAGAATAAAGGTCCTAAAATAATACCTTGAGGAACCCCAGTATTTATTTCCATTTTAGTACTTAATACATTTTTAATCCTTACCATTTGTTTTCTTCCAAGAAGATGATAACATTGGATTAACTCATGGGGCACTCCCCGCACTATTATATCCTCTAAGGCATCGAGTAACTATGTATGGTTTACCGTATCGAATGCCTTGGCCAGATCTAGGAATACAGCAAGAGCTTTTGAGTTATTGTCTAGAAGTCTATAAATACTAGTAGTCAAGCTAGATATGGCATCTATTGTAGAAACTCCTTGTTTAAATCTAAATTGTTTAGGAGATATTAGCTGATATTTATCTAGAAATGAAGTTAGTCGGGTGTGCAAGGATTTCTCAAATATTTTTGTCAGGATAATAATCAGGTAAGTAATAAGAGGAGCAACCGCTTTCATAGCAAGTTTTAATATTTCAGCCTTCATATTATCAAATCCAGGAGTATTATTTGATTTCAATGATTTCATTATTAATTTTATTTTATTTTCTGTTACAGGTTCCAAGTAAAATATTTTAGTTACACGAATTTTAGATGGAAGAGGGGAATTTGGTTTAATAATTTTATTATTTTGGTTTAATAATTTTATTGTATAAATTACTCGAACAAGTTTGTAAACCCTAATCAAAAAGCGATATAGAATGGTTTTAAAAATCAAGGCCTGTGAAAATTATCACATAGTTTAACCTAAGCAATGCCTCAATGCCTCACAAACCAAAAAATTCAACGTCTTAATACTATTAGTTTACCCATGTGAGCTTCAGTCTCGATAAGGTGGGAATCACCATTTTAGCGTTTCTCGAATTATATATTGGGTTCCGATTTTACATTTTTTTTAAGGTTACAATAAAAAGTAAATTTACTTTTATAAAATTAATATTTATTTGATTCAAATGCGCCATAATTTGTTCTTTGTTATTCATTATTCCACACTATTACGTATGTAGAGGGAACTTTTGTTACGGGGTGTTCAAAATGTGTAGCTACCCCACTGAGCTCTGTCCTCTTTTCCCGCTTTTCGCCCCTTCGGCAGCGGCAATTTCGCGACACGGCATAACCAACGTGGAGGCGGCCGCGCCGGTGACAGCGAGTTAAAAATACCCGTCGATTAAAAATTCATCGATAGGGCGCTTTTAAGATATTAAAATTGCATCGAAATTCGATGTTTCTAATTATCTCTAATAGATATTTTAATGGACTTTCAAATATTTACAAGATCGAATGAGAGAGAGCGAGAGAAAAGTAAGGACGGCTCTTTAATTTGACGTCGTTTTCTAAGGGTATTAGATTTGATTGACGGCGGCGGTCGATTCATAGGGACGAGAGGCGGTGATTGCAACTCCCGCATTGTAAACTTTTATTAAAAACTAATAATAATTTTGTGATGCTACCTATCTATAAAGGAAAATAGTGGCAGAAAACATTCATTATAATAAATTAACAAAAAACAATGTTTAGGATACACAGGGAATTTCTGTGAAACGTATCCACCCTAAATAATTTCTAAAATGAAAATAATTTAAAAACAGGGGCGGTTTCTCCATTGGTTCATTTAAGTAGTCAAATTTCATAAAAATACATTATTTTAAAATTATATAAACATAAATTCAATTTTTATATTTTTATTATTTTGAAACATGTTAATCTCTATTTTTTGGTACGCCACTGCGCTCTGGCTAATCGCGTATCTGTGGTGCACTATTTTGAGTGAGCCCAAGAAGGGCGAGAGGTTTGCGCGAAAGCCTGTAGGTAAAAAGAGAGATCAGTTTGGCGACATCATGTTCCCCACATAATCTTACCTGTTTTGGTTTTGACATATTTGTCATTTCATTTTAAAATTTTTAAGTCGTTTGTATTTGAGGTTGGTCAGGCGTCGATGTCGTTATATCTACCTAAGGCTTAATAAAGTTATGACCATGACATCAGTTACGACATCGACGCTTGACCAACCTCAAATACAAACGACCTAAAAAGTTTAAAATAAAATGACAAATATGTCAAAACTAAAAAAGATAAGGTTATGTGGGGAACATGATGTCGCCACAGTCAGTACGTCAACAAACAATACTGCTTTAATAGGCCACGTTATTCTGTGCATCGCTTGTATATTACAAATTTTTTGGAATTATATTTTTTCCTAAAAGTCGAATATTTTAATTAAACCATTATGTAAAAAGAAAAAGTTAACATTGTTAAAGTTATTAAAAATTACATATAATAAGTATGTTTGATAAGTGATAATTCTTTAATAAAATAATCAATAATTTACATGTTCGATATTTAAATATTTGAAATCATAATAGGAGACTGGGTAATATTTGGTACATTCTCAAAATCAATACATAAAATTACTAATATCTCATTCAATTTTTTGTTGTATTGCGTTAAATATACACGCCACTGTGTTTTTATGGCATTTTAAGAAAGTTATTCATAACGACAAAATGTTTATTAAAATCATTATTTTGTGTATACAATAAAAACGATGATTGGTATTTTATAATCTAACTATAACTCTGTAGGTATTTCGCAAACGCAAATAGCCGGTTAATTATTCTATGGGGTTGGGACAGAAAACCAGTAAATCGGAAACGTGAAAAACATTTTAAATAGATGGGGGTAAGAAATTTTTTTCATCTCCACAAATGCAATACTGAGATCCCATAGGAAGGGCCTCAGTAATTGCTCTCCAAAAGTTTGTATGACAGAGTATTGCCATTGCAGGCTTTTTTTATTTAGTACGTTTACCCTATTAACTATAAATTAGACAATTTTGATACTTTTTTCACGAAAATTTGGGCTGAATAAGAGGCTTAATGAGGCAACACTGCTAAATAAAAAATACTCGAAGGGCAATATTGTTAGTTGAGAGTCTTGCAAATATTTTGGTAACAATTAAATTTCTTTTAATAATAGTTTAACTATTTAACCTTCTATTTATGCTAGGTTTTCTTCTCAAAATATCCTAATTTATAGCGAATGTGGTAGAACTACTGAATAAAAATTGTTTGAATGGGCAATAGTTTTTCAATAAACAAATATTATTTTGACATATAGTATTATTATCCCTACGAAGTTAGTCAAGGTTTTATAAAGTTCTAAAATATTGACCAAATTCTAATTGAATCCGACCCTGCACCGAAAATTTTCCTGAAACACCTACTCTAGATGGAATATCGTGAGGGGAATATCGCGAATGACTGTAGACATTTTTGTTTATTTAGAATGTACCTTGGCGTTTGTTGGTCCTTTTCAGTTTTCAGGACGATTTGCATGCGATCCTTGCTCCTTGCATTGCACCGCCATGCCAGGATGAGTCTGGTACACCTGCGATTGTACCGGTGCATTTAGAGTTTCGCTTGCATTATTTAAATGTTTATGGAAATGTCGCGGAGAACGGGAAACCAGTAGCGTTCCCTAAAAAAAATCAGAACTAGTAAATTAATAAAATAATATTTTTTCTTCTTGTGTACAATCATATTATGTTTTAATTAGGATTCGGATTTGTGATGAATTGGGACATTTTATTTCACCATGTAAATTTATAAATGTAAAATTACAAATTTAATATTATTTTTAGTAATTATAATTTTTTTTTACAATATTGTAGCTGGAATTTTCCCTATTTTCTCGAATACGGTCCATTTTAGAAAAATTATGCATGGACAAAAATTATAGAAAATAACATTATAAATAACTTTTATTTAAAGAAATATCTTCTGTTAGCTTAAATAAGAGATATATTTCATAAAATATTAAAACGACCCCTTATAAAGTACTTCCCAGATGTTACGATTGTGCACAAAATTTAATGCGTTAACGGCAGGATAGATTTAAGCATAAATTTAAAGACATCATCACGAAAATAGTCAAAGCGGATTCAGAGTTTATATAAATAAAGTTTTAGAACTCAAGATATTGTTTCAATACATAACAAAAATCAGCAAGCACTTTCGATTTTAAAAAGCAAAAAATATGGGGGACGAAAACTAATATTTACAGTGGTTTTGATTTTCGACCTTTAACATGGGTGTTTAGTTTCTTTGGCGAATTTCAAATTTTTATTTCTATTTTTATATTTTATATATTTATTTCGGTGGCTAGGTAGATATAAAAAAAAACAAATGAGGCGATGTGATCAGACCTAAACTAAAAATAAGGAGAGTGGTATCAGTAAAATGAGGTAGATTTAAAAATTGGCTTTTCAGGACAGGCTTGCAGGATAAATATACCAGATGTGTTGAGAAAAATAGGCTCACCATCAATACTAACGGGTAAAGAGGAGGAAAAATGTTAAAAAATGGCTTATTGTTCTGGCTGAATGTGAATTTCCCATACAAACAGATGCTTTTGAAAATATTTCTAAGATAAATGCAGAGTCTGGTTTCAATTTATTTAAAGGCGGAATACCAAAAACAAACGGTACATGAATTTCATGAAAAGAAATCTAGAGAAAGAATAAATAAAGCTCAAAAGCAGCAGTGAGAGAGCAATCTGTGAGAAAATGGTTTCGGAACCTGGAACAATATTTAAATGAGAATGATTTGTGTTTTGTAATCTAATATCCTAGAAAAGTATTCAATGGAGTTTAATCAGGTTTCGCACTCTGTCCATTTAGTGGTACATTTTTTCGCAACCTTCTTATGTACAGTTGAACAAGGAAATAAAAAAACAACGTTTCTAATCTTGTTTAATGCTGATGGAAAATTTGAAATGTAAGATCTCCTAGGTCTGTCGTTAATAATATGCCAAGTGCATTGGATTTTGGGAAAATCGGAGAAAGTACAGATGACATCTGTTATTTTTTTTATTGTAGGTACCCAGAAAGCACACGACGTCCATTGGTCGTCCATATTTTGTCCAAATAATATCCTGGGTGTCCATGAACTTCATAAGAATGTCCATTGGCCTTCCTTTTTCCGTTATCCAATAGATATACTCATTCAGAAGTCCAATGAATGTCCAAAAAATGTCCATGATGAACACTAGTGTTCAAGTGGAGGCCCGGCAGCGGCATAAGGGGGGCCCGGCAGCTCTGGTGTGAGGACGTTTGTACCGTTACACAAGATGAAGGACTAAAGAGGACGAAAAGTTTTAGGTTAAAGACCTTTTTTTGAAGATTTCATTAAAGAGGACAAGAAGTTGAGAAGTTTTGGCTTGAGAGAGCCTAATTTTTTTGATAAAATTGTCGCGGGGCCCGACCTGCAAAATTGTCCCGGGGCCCGACCTGCAAAATTGTCACGGGTCCCGACCTAGCTCTTGGCGGCCCTGATAAAAATGACAAGCTTACAATAAATTATTATAATTCTTCTAGTATAATTATTTACAACTATGTTTTAATTAAAATAAGTCAATTAATTTTCCTCTCCTCTTCGCTACTGTTAACAAGATACAAAAGTAAAAGGCCATTCAGGCCAGACTCGAACAAGAAAAGAAGAGAAAAGCGGTTAGGAACAAAAACTAAAAACCACAAGAACGGCTCACAGCATAGATAAAATAATATTAATTTATATATGGCTCACAGCCCACATGTAGTCCACAGATATAGATTTTATCTGGTAAGAAAATAAGTATAATTAAATTATTTAAAAATCCAAAAATTAAGAAGCAAATCGTTTGTTTTAAACTAATATAACCTATTAATTATGTTTTAAACTTTATATTTTTGATTTACTTTTAAAGAATCCCTTTCTTTTAGACCTGTTGTCAAATGATGTACCTGTTTAAGAAAATGGTTTTATAAAAGCTGACTAATATGCTGCATTATTGTAATCATTCTGCTCAACAAACTTGTTGCTTTTGGATTATCTCCTTCTTTAATTTCACTATTTAAATCCTATCTATGGGATCGAAAGCAAAATGTCCAGCTGAATGGTTTTAGGTCTGCTGAATATAGTGCTTCTTCCGGTGTTCCACAAGGGTCGAATCTAGGACCCCTCCTTTTTATTATGTTCATTAATGATATTGCAGATGTTATAAATGTAAATTTCCTTTTGTATGCTGATGATCTAAAAATATACTGTCTCGTAGAGAAGATAGGTGATTGCGAGAACCTTTCAGCAAACTTAACACGGATTGTTGAATGGTGTTATCAAAATAACTTGTCACTAAACCCGGATAAATGTAAAGTTATGTCCTACAGTTTAAAAACGAATATCCTAATCTTTAATTATTCAATACAAAAGGTTCCCCTTGAGCGACCGAAAGGGCAATGGTTAAAACATTTCCAAAGCTATGTGAAATCTAATGCGACCGACCCGATTTTACTTATTTTAGACAATCATGGAAGCCACATTTCGTTGGAAATTTATGAGTTCTGCAGAAATAGCCATATCGTACTTCTTACAATACCCCCTCATACGTCAAATCACCTTCAGCCTCTGGATTTAACATTCTTTGGACCTCTTAAAAAATCTATCTTTGCTGTTTATGATTCTCATATGATTTCAACTGCACACGAGAAGATTACAGTGTACGATGTGGCTCTTTTGTTTATTCAAGCATATATAAAAGTAGCAATTTCAGGATTCCGAGCTGCCGGAATATTTTCTTTCAATCCTTCTAAGTTTACAGCAGAAGACTTCGCACCAGCTGAAGAATTTAGAGAATTTACTGTGGATGTAGAATCAGATGAAGAGGAAAGGTCCTTCAAGATGATTTCTCCTCAGACACCAATAGAATCCTAAGCTATTGCGATACCGACATCAACAATATCCGCTATTCCAGAACCGATACCCTCAACAGCAGCAATTCCTAAACCTTTACCATCATGTTCGTTTGCCAAAATATCAGATGTTGCTCCTATTCCCATGAGAACAAATAAGAAATTCACGAAAAGAAGGACAGCAAAGAAGCAAAAGTGAGAAATTTTGACTTCTACACCAATGAAGCATATACTTGTTCAAAAACAAATAAAACGAGACCAGAAAAATAATACTCAAAACAAAATAAGTAAGCAAAAAGTAAATGGACATGGAAAATAAAACCAGAAGAGGATTAACATAAAAAGAAAGCGTGTTGAAAAGGACGAGGGAATGTCAGAGGATAACTCTGATTTATCAGTGGAATTTGATCTGTCTGAAGGCAGCAATTCAGATATGAATGAATACGCATTGTACGAGAGTTCTGTGACAAACGAATTATGCATCATATGCAGCGAATTCGAAAAGAATAGAGAATGGTACCGTTGCGTAAAATGTGGAAGATGGGCTCATTCCGAGTGTACAGGTTGGGAATCAGCTAAGAAATATACATATGATGAATGTATAGAAGGCAACCCAAAAAAAGATAAAGCAAAACGATATTTATTTAAATAAATTCAAAAAAGCTTGTTAAAGTTCTTAGAAATGTTCTTGTGTTGAGAATTTTGTTGTTAATTTCATTAAATCATATTTTCTTTTAACATTTTTTGTTTTCATTAGACTACCCCGAAGCCTCAAACAACATTCACGGTATTGCCCCACTGGTTGCGTAATATTGCCCCACTGGTTGCGTAATATTGCCCCACTGGGTGGGGCAATACCGTGAAATGCATATGCATAATTTGAAAATTTTCCAATTCTCCAGTATTTTACTCAAATAACATGTATACCATCATATACTAGATATCTTTGAGAAATATTTCACAAAATGCCAACGGCTTATAAAAAATGGAAAATTGGGAATTAATTTTCCTTAGATGCGTGGTATTACCCCACTTTCTCCTATCAGCAGGTACCTTCGAGTAACTAAACAGTTGATATAGCATAATATCTAACTTTCTTTCATTCTTCTGCTCAAAAATGAAGAAAAGCACGTCCCACATATCCTTCCCACTTTGACAAATTAGAATATGTTGCACAGCATAAGAAACATTTGAACCAATAATGTAACGTGAATCCGTACCTGGGCTCATAACCTGATAGATTAATGAGTAAAACACAGCTTTTCTATAGGTTTACTCACTGATCTGTATTACAGATCAGTGGGTTTAACACATCTTTTTGTATAATATAAACAGGAAATCAATCGTAAACAAAACTATAACAACTAGGTAATTTACCTAGGAAATACAATTCTAACAGTTGGTATCTACCCAGACAACACACCAAATCCCAGAGATATCCACAGAATATCTTTTGTGGATATCCAATATAACCACAGGATATCAGAAATATTCCGTGGATCTAATATGGATATCCAAATGTCCGTCTATATCCAGAATATAGAAGATATTCCATGGATTATCCAGCAAAATATTTAATAGGTATCTTCCAGACAATACAAGAAATCCCAGAGATATCCACAAAATATATTTTGTGGATATCCAATATGGATATCCAACCAAATGTCCGTCTATATCCCAGGATATAGAAGAATTCGGATATTCAGCAAAATATTATGGGTATCTTTAGTAGAGCTTCATAAGTAACCAATGATTATTGAATAACGTCGAAAGAAAATAGGTAGCAGAGATAAAAAATATTTTCAACACTCAAAATATTTTCAACACTCTGCCTTTGATTTTGCCCTCTAAAGAGAAAGTCATCCTTATTAGGACTCTTCAGCAATAAATGGAAATTCTCGACTCCAGCCTCTAATGGAGTCTGATTAGGAAACAAATTTCGATCGAACTCAATTATGGCGGGTTGAGCATGAGTAGATGCGAAAGTGGTATCGCCATCTATACTTGGTAAGCAAAATCAAAAATTACATCTAGTGGATATCTACGATGGTTTGCGTTCGCGCCTAGACTTTGATTATTTAGTGGATGTCCATGGGATATTGAATACACCTTAAAAAATTAATTTTAAATATCTGAACGGTACTATTAGCCACAATGGCGTAATTTTTTAATAATTTACTATATAATTACTATTATTTATGGACATTTGCATGTCTATAAATTACATCTCATGGATATAAAATAGATATCCACCATGGACTGGACATTCAGTGGATATTGGGATGTTCAGTAGATATCCAAAGGATTTGGTGTGCTGTCTGGGTAGGTATAGCGAAATTTTAAATTTTAGGAGTTATTTTTTGTTTGTTTTCAGTTTTTGTAAAGCTATAGGTACCTACCTAAATAATTATATTTTCTTCTGTATTTTTTAAAACAAATTTTTATTTCTTCTAAATCTGCATCTGATTAAACAAAACTTAAACAGGGTATCCCTGTATATTTTAATAAAACCCAAATTAGTTGTAATACACGTATATAAAAAGCTTAGCAAATATACATGGAGAGGCCCTATAGCTATTTGATATGTCATATTTGTTTGCTAACATGTAAATTTGTGTAATAGTTTTCTGAAAGCATTTTAGATAAGAGGCTACACGAAACTGATAAAAATCATTATTTATGCATACATTGTGCTTTTCGAGATAGTGATATTCATAGAAACTTAACTCTAACTAATCATAAATGCTGTAGTTAGGTACACCAGCAAATCTATCCACCTATACCTATACCATTACCTACCCAGGTGTATCTATATCCAATAATATCATACCTATCTACTTATATTTCTCAAATTAATTCCATTCGTATTGCTTGTTTCAATCAATAAATCGCAATTAATGTATATTCAAAAAAATTTCTATTAATTTCAAGCAAAAACCTAAACTTCTTTATAAAATCAACAAACAAGTCTAATAATAATGAATAATGACACGTCGGCATAACTAAAAGATCAATAAAACTATCGTAGCCCGGTTGAAATCACAATGTCGAGAGATTTTCATACAAGCTGCGATGTCCGAGTGGTTAAGGAGTTTGACTCGAAATCAAATGGGCTCTGCCCGCACAGGTTCGAATCCTGTTCGCAGCGTAATTTTTTTTTGTTTTTTTTTACGTTATAAAATTTTTAAAAATTCAGTTTTATTGTCTATAAATATTTTTAATAATAAAGGAATACTTTTACATTAATTTTTTTTATTTAGTGATATTTTTTAATTTTTTTTTAATATAAAAATTTAATTTAATATTGTTAATTTGAAGTATTTTTTTTATAAATAAATTTTTATTTTCTATTATTTTTATTATTAAAAAATTGCTTTTACATTATTATGTTTCTATCTGTATACGGATAAGGGAAGTATAAATAGGAATCATGATTTTTTTCGACCTCGAATTGTATTCTCAATAACTCGTGAACGGATATCTACAAAGAAAAACACCAAATTTTAAACTTAAGCTTTATTCCAGCCTCAGATAAAGTGATTAGATTTTGGGCAGGGTCGGAACACCTGGGGGTTACTTTATAGAAGGTAATTTCTATATTTTATGCAATATATCTGTTATTTACGTTTGGAGAAGAAAATACTTTTAATAAAAGTTACTTCTAATATTATTCTCTATAATTTTTGTTCAATACAAAAATTTTCCATATTCGAGATTTTTGACAAAATGTAAAAAATTCAAATTTTTATGAAAATTATACAAATAAAAGTTATTTGCGATACAATTCTCTATACTTCTTGTCAAATACATAATTTTTCTAAAATGGACCGTATTCGAGAATTTTGAGAAAAAGTGTAAATTTCGAATTTTAAAGAAAACTCAAAAACGAATAAAGAGAAAAACATTAAATTTTAAATTTAAGCTTTATTTCGGCCTCAGGTGAACTAATTAGATTTTGGGCAGAGTCAGAATATCTGGGAGGGTACTTTATAGGGGGTCATTTTTATTTTTTATAGAATATATCCGTTATTTACGTTTGGAGAAGAGAATTGTTAAAATAAAAGTTACTTTTTATATTATTTTCTATAGTTTTTGTCCCATAAAATTTTTTCCTAAAATGGCTGTTCCGAGAAATTTTACAAAATGTAAAAAATTTTAATTTTTAAGAAATTTGTTTGTTATATCGATCTCTATAATTTTTGTTTTATACATGATTTCTTTAAAATGGACCGTAATGGAAAAATTGAAAAAAAAGTGTAAAATTAAATTTTTTATTATTTTTGTTGGCCATATGGAAAAAAACTTTATTATTGATTTTAGGAAAAAAAGTTATTCTTGATAAAAAGTCCTGCATGACCCAAAACTTCAGACATCAAATTTTTTTAAGCCGTGTTAAAAAATATGAATTTTCCTCAAGAGTAAAGAAAGTTTATTTTTGACAAAATCGAAAATTTTCCTGTGCCCAAACTTTAATCAGCTCACCGCAGGATAGATTAAAGCTTAAGTTTAAAATTTGGTGTTTTTCTCTTTATCTGTTTTTGAGTTGTCTTCAAAATTCGAAATTTGCACATTTCCTCAAATATCTCGCATTAGATTCATTTTAGGGAAATCATGTATAGGAACTAAATAATAGAGAATGACATCATAAGCAACTTTTATCATGATTCCTATACTTTCCTTATCTGTACACAAAGGAAAGCAAAAAATTGCCGTAACCGTATTTTCTTAGACAAACCATTTGCGGTGTATTTAAAAACATTTTATCTAATAAAAAAAACTTTTATCCATTGAACAGATGGGTGAAGGTGGACCTTATTTACGGATCCTGGACTATATTTATTTATCCTCTAAACATTTACAGAGGTGCTGCAATAGGTTGTACAAAATAACAGGAAAAAGCCTGTAACAACTATGAACTATATGGGGCCGTTCAAAAATTAATTAAGCAGATTTATTACAATTATTTACCCCCCCCCCCCCCATCCCCCTTGTCAGCAAAAGTAAGTAAAGCTCTTACCCCCTTCCCCCATGCTTACGTAAACATTTTTCAATTATAAATGTATTTTTTATTTTATATTATAATTCTAATTTTAAAAATAAGAAAATATATTTAGGATAAAGATTAGATTTTACTGATACAGTATTCAACATAGAGTAAGGTACAAAAATATTATAATCGTACAAACGTAACAAACTTATTTTAAATTTTTGGTACACATATTAAATTCAAATTAATAGTCTTCACTCAATGAAACCCGAATCCATGATTCTAAGTTTTCGATGACATTGGATTGCTTGGATTGCTGCTCAGTGTTGTGAGTCTGCTTACTTTCATCTGATTTTGGAATGTCTACCTCGTTCTCATCGAGCCATTCAACATCATGGTGCTCTAACTTTTGAATAATGCACAACGAGCAGCGACTCTTAAAGGTCTAACTTTCCTATCAGTGTGCGTGCTTACTTTTTTTATGGATCTTCTCGATGTAACGATTTAGTGACTTGACGGAAGCATAATAAAAACCACACGTTTTGCATGTTGGACTTGATAGCCTCAATTTTACCGTCGGACAAAAATAAATGTAGGGCATTTGCAGGAAATCTTTGAGTGAAGCACTTAAACGTGGAGCTAAATTGACTGAAAGATCAAGAAATTGCCCTCCTTAATCCAAAACCAAGTTATCAACTGTTTGTTTTACTTTTACAGGTGGTGGAAGAAACCTGTTGTCTAGTAATCTGAATAGGCCACTTCTTGGACGACAGCATTCTGTATTTCTATATTTTACAATTTGAAGCAAGTACTGGCTTTCACGCACATGTTCTGAATACCATTTAATGTCTGGAAAATCAGGAAGATCTTGTTCACCTGTCCCAACATATTTTGCAGTAACATTATAGTCATCAATTTCCATTGAATTCCATAATTCAGCTAATACATTTCCTGCAAATTCGAAATTAGATCTTTCTAAATGTTCATCAATTGTAACGCCACGTTCATCCAAATGAGACCCAAAATGGTCATGAGGCAATATTAAACCAGCCAGTTCCCGACTGAGAGGAGCCATTCTGCGCTCTACTCTGTTATGCGCTCTTTTTCCAGGAGCATTGGTAGCTAAAAACAATGCATCGAGATCATATTGCTTAAAGTATTGTATAGCAAACCCTATGACTTTTTGATAACGCGGATTTTCGTCTGGCCCTCCATCAACCGTCATGATTACCACTGGTATTACTAGTCCATGTCCAGTCAGTTTTAGCTAATGGTCGAAACTCTTCAAGTTCGAGAAGCATCTCGAAATCTTGAACATGAGTATTAGCAGTAGATGAACTATACTTTCCACTTCAAATAGCGATGTATGTTGATCCAGAATATCCAACGGCTTGCGGTTGTCCTAGCATCTTTATCTTTATCTTTATCGGTTGTAAGCAAGTAGGGTTAGGTTTGGCCCAGAACACTGCGGCCTCTTGGGTCTATTGTATTCCCCTGCTTTCCCCGTATTCAGGTACTATCTTTGGAATAGTCCTGTGTCTTTGGTTAGTTTTAATAGGTTCCCTACCAAGTGTTCCTGGGGCGTTCTTTCCGGTTCTAGGCCGAAAAGGATGAAACGTCGCCCAGTAAGAGCTTCGCATTCGAAGATCACATGGTATGAGGTTTCTTCCTCTTCCATGCAAAGTCTACACGTAGTGGGATCATTGTGTAATCCCATTACA
Source organism: Psylliodes chrysocephalus (assembly GCA_927349885.1). Classification (NCBI taxonomy): domain Eukaryota; kingdom Metazoa; phylum Arthropoda; class Insecta; order Coleoptera; family Chrysomelidae; genus Psylliodes; species Psylliodes chrysocephalus. Next base: position 86,280,256 of record OV651817.1, read on the forward strand.
TGAAGGTGTTTCAGCAAGCAGTGCCCTAGCATACTGGAAGTGATTTTGATACCAGCATTAACAGACAGGGCCGCCGAGAGCCAGGCCGGGCCCCAGGACAAAAAAAAAACAACAAGGTCCTCACATCAAAAAACTATTTTCCCTGCTTCAATTACTTCTTATTCTAAAAAAAAGGTCCTCACATCAAAAAACACTATTCTCCCTTTCAATTACTTCTTCTTCTCAAAAAAAAGGTCCTCAGCCCAAAAAAAATTCTCTAAGCTAAAACTAAAACTTTTCCTCTACTTGTATTTAATATTAATTTAAACTTAACTTCCCTCTTTTATTAGGTATAAATTGTTGATTTGAACAAAAATTAGAATTATAAGCTTTTAAATTTTTAATCGAAATTGCATTAACATTAGGTAATAATAATAATAATAATAATAATAATAATAATAATAATAATAATATGCATATCTCCTTATTACCTTATTAACAAACAGTATTACAAAGACAGATATATATTTTTATATAATTCCAGGGATTTCCAGGGGCTATTGAAGTGCTGATTAAATTTTGGTATATTTCTGTTATTTAAGATTGGAGAAGAACATTCTTCCAATAAAAGTTTTTCGCGCTGTCATTATCTATAACTTTTGTAATTTACATGATTTCCTTAAAACGAACCGTATTGGAGATATTTGAAGAAAAGTACAAAATTATTATCTGGAATCTAACTTTAGCTGCTAGTTGCATTTTCACAGTTCAGACTAACATTCTTGACATTTCAACAAATTATAGATACTAATCGTATTACTTAAAACCTTTTATAATAGAATTCAAAATTTAAAGCAATTTCACGAACTTTACATAAATTTCTATGACCATTAACTTAAATGTACTTGTGTCTATCGACATATAGAACGTCATATATCGATATCACTATGTTTTTGTCATTTGTTCATATGTTCAAGTTAGAAAATCACAAAAATTTAATTCCGTGAAGTGAAACTTAACAAACGCTACATCAGTTTATATTAATCACTATTGGAAATTCCAATATTATAAACAATAATCTGACCTCAAACGAAGTGATTACTGTTACGATAGCCGTTACTGCACAACAATTTTGTTTATTTTAATATTTTTAAAACGCTTGATGCCATAATTTTATTAAAGTTATTTTGGTCTGTAAATGTTGAAGAACGTTGTTGTAATTAGCTGTTAGTCTTAGAAATGAAATAGGTATAAGTAACTAAAAAAATATTTAGTTTAAATTTAAATTAAATTGTTAAATTGTGTAAAAAATTAGCCATAACTTTTTTAAAATATCACGAGCTTGTGTTTTTAGTATGCCATAAAAGTTGAATCGTCAGGAAATAATGTAAAGTGTGCTAAAATATCAAGAAAAACTAATAAGTATCAAGTCTAGAGCTGATCACTGAGGTATACCCACTTATCAACCAATAAACATACATGTAGTTCTATCAAATCATTTCCATCAGATAGTAAAAGTGATAATATTAAGTCAAAGCAAAGTATTTGGATTTTTGAATCTATTTAGGATAGAAAATTCCATTCAAATCAGTCCATTCTTCTTAGGTACTTAATACGACTAGTTTTTTATTGGGTTTTTGATTCATGTAAAGTCTAAGATATAAATAAAAATAATCCTGAAAAAACGATGGCCATTTTCGTTAACCAAATTTATAAAACAATATTAAATTAAGAATTAAAAGATTACTTACAAACTTTTAAAAAAAAATCAATATTAGATTATTAAAGTCACGTCCACAGTAACCTCAGCCACTATCGCTTTCTTTAACTACCAAATGTAACACAATAAACTCGGACAAGCTAGTAATCAACATCTTTTATGTCAGTCTCATTAATAACTTAATCCGGAATAGATACGAGTTCGAATATGTTTAGAAGAAAAAATAGTATATTGATAGTTTTATTAACAGTTTTCGCGGTAGATTTTACGCAAGGTTGTCACGATCTTCAAAATGTGTTTATGACAGTCAAGGACAGATCAGGTGAGTACCATGTGAGTTACCATATTAAGTTCAACTGTGACCGTGACTTTCTCTTTAATCTACTGTCAAATTTATCAACCCATTATCAATGTTTTTATTTGTATTATTATTTATCAATATTTTCTAATACTTTTACTACAATGTAAATCATAAACTGGTCTTGATTGTGAAATCCTGACAAATTTTGATAATACTTATTATTAATAGGTTATGTTCATCATATATGTTGAATTTGAAGGTTACATTTTAATTAAAAGCACTCTATAGGTATATTTATAAATATTATTTTATCATTTGGCAACTTTCTGTACAGACCATGTACAGATTAATCTGCATTGCTCTAATTTGATGATATTGAATCTGTTTACTAGTTTTAACTATTTTAAAAATGGATGATTCAAAAACATCTGCTGCTGGCGGAAGTCACAGTTCTAGAGGTCATCAAGTCGTGATGTCCATGAATATATCTTCAAAAATTATAAAATTAAAAGGACGAAGCACTTGGAATTTTAGTATGAAACTGTATGAATGAAACTTGTGGTATTGCATTAGCTGTATACTCTTGAAAACGAAAAAACTTCTTAATGAAGACGATTTCTAAAAAATGGATACTAAAGTACTTCAAAAATATATTTGATGGTGAATGAGAGTATCTATATCCAGTCGATACCCAAGCAAAGACAGCTAGCAAACTTGGATGTATTTAGAAAAGGTATACGCTGATGCCGGTTTAGGCCGACGTCTAAATCTGAAACTGTTTCAGTTCAAAACTTTATTACAACATGGTGGCGAACATCAATGATATCTGTTAATGCCACCATAGATGGCGAGTTCGTGGGAGTAGTAATCTTAGCTGGTCTAATCAAAAAGTTCAACCCGTTGGTCATGGCTTTTGAACATTCTGGTGGCAGCATTACCACTGACTCTGTAAGAGTCAAACATTCTGAGAGAATATTATCATTTGAGATAACTAGCAATGGAGGTTTAACGTTAATGTCGTAAGGAAATAAAATAGTAAAAAATACACATATTGTAAAAAATTAGGTCATGTAGTATCTAAGTATTGGAAATGGTACACTTTTATCACCCTTGAATGCTCCTGTTACAGACAAGTATAATAATTCATCATTGGGTTTATTGACTTGGGTGCTACTCCTTACATGTCTAATAGAAGAGCTTGGATGGGCATCTCATGGTTAATTAGTATTGCAAATGATAATATAATTTTTATTGAAGAGAAAGGTACGGTTTCTATTAATATTTCTGGGAGAAATCATCAAATTTCTGATGTAAATTTCTGTAAATAGTTTAATTAATACATTTTTTCTGAAACAGGTGGTTCAATCTTGCAATAATATATTTATAAAATCTCTGCTACACTATATAAACTTAATGTGTAGAAAATTCAAGCTCATGTTGCAAAACAAAAAGTAATAGATCTTTATGGGGGTGGGTTGGCTCAGTGGTTAGAGTCATGACTTTAAGATCGGAAGGTCTCAGGATCGAATCCCACCAGTGTCAAGGATTTTTATTTAATTAAAAAAAAATTAAATATTAATTCTAATGCATAGGTAGGATTCTCCACTCGACCATTCACTGTTGGGTTCTAATTAGCAGTGCTGTTCCTAAAGTGGCACTGGGAAACAGTAACAAAGCCTACACAGAACACGAGGCTAATGGCCGTAGTAGTCGACGCCGATGACACCAAATTTTAAAAAAAATAAGTCTTTAGCACAGACGTCTTTGGATGTCTTAACTTAGAAGTTTTAAAGATTCTAAAACCGAGAAATTTAGTTAAAGACTTTCAAGAGAGGGAACTGGTACAAACTTGCTTAACATGTTTACAAGGCAAATTAATTAAAAGTCCTTTTAAACTTTCAAAAACAACAAGTTACTTTCTTGAACTAATTGACAGACTTATGTGGTCCTATCAACACAAAATCTTGAATCTACTGACTTTCAGCGAAGATTATACTTTTGGATATTTTCTAAAGTCAAAAGGTGACGTTAAAGAAAAGTTTGTAGAATTTAAAAATCTTACTAAAACTCGTACAGGTAGATCACTGTTCCTTATGGAATGGAATTGCAGAAAGGATAAACAGGATGTTGATCGAAAAGACAAAAGGTCAATATTAGAAGATTCTAATATTCCGATAGGTTACTGTCAGTACAGCAAAATATTTAAAAAATCGCTCTCCCACGAAAGTTTTGAAGAAAATTCCAGAAGAAGAAAGGACGGGAACAAAATTTGTTCTTTCGTATCTAAGAGTTTTGGTTCTGACGCTCATATGCCTGTACCAAAAATTAAATGTTATATATTTGATTCTAAAATAGTACCTTGCATATTTGTTGTTCACTGTACTGCAATGGTTTGATTGGTTCTCATAATCCTAGAAAAACAGTAGCTAGGGATGTAGTTTTTATGGAGGAGAAAAACGCAATCAATGAAAAACAAATAGTGACCCAAAAGCAAGCAGAATTACCTTGTTTTTATAGAAATCTTCTCAGAAAATTTAGATCCGTCACAATCAATGAATAGTCTTCAGATTCAAGAAGATAGATCATTAATAGATCAATTACTGTTTATAAAACCCGATGTAGCTCATTAAGGAGAAAATGGAATAGAAGAAGAACAAACGAATTTTGTTCTAAACATTGTTGTGAAAAAGAAAAAGAGATCGTTATCCAAAACAATATCTGAACGATATAATTATGTATATGTAAGAACTGAAGATAATACTTCTACTTCATATAATGAATCAATAAACAATAACAATAAAAGGATTGAAGCTATAGACCAGTGGTCGCCAACCTCTCAATGTGTTGAGCTACTTTGTTAATTTTGGAATAAACAGCGAGCTACCCACACGGAAGCCACATAACGCAACGTAAATGAAATAATCCACAGTTAATTTATCATTATATGTATTTTTTTTACTATTTAACTGGTAATACATAATACATAGGTACTAATAATAAACTAATAACAAAATAACTAATATTACTAGTACGTACTTGTTCATAGCTACATTCCTACCTACCTAACGAAGGTGTTTGAAAAATAAACACACACTTTTATCCAGCCACAACGGCATGTCACATAAGATTTAAAAATAGTTAATAATAACAACAAAAAAGTAATACACTATCATGAACATAAACATTGAAAAATAAAAAAGCACGTTCAATGAAAAGGCTGACACTCAGACTCATCGATAATTTTTTTAATGTTTGCAGTATAATTTGATACAGCCATTCGAATACAATTATCCACATGTTCATCTGTAAGTCGATTGCGATATTTGGTCTTAATAAACTTCATATTGGAAAAAGAAGATTCACACAAATAGGTTAAACTGAATAATGCTTTCACTTTCAAGGCAACACGGCATAGAACTAAATATTTATCTTTACTTACAATAGGCCAGATACATTTGGTACTTGAGACTAACGATTTTAAGGCTAAATCATTTTGAAACTCAATTACTTCCATTTCTGTTGCAGCGATGTCTTCGCCAAAGTTCTGCATACCACAAGTTGCAAACTATTGGATATCAATTTCCATAAAGGGTGAAACAACAAACTGCGCTACTAAAGCCATTTCGTTGAAATCCTTAAAACGATTTTTGAAGTTATTCTTCAGGGTAGAAACTATTTCTACACGATATTTGCTGTCATAGGGTTCTAATGAATTTTGAGATATTTTTTCTGAAAGAATAGGAAAATACTTGGCATCGCTGTTAATTAGGTTTTATTCCCAAAACTCCAGCTTTTTGATAAATGCTTTTATATCAGAAATCATTTCCGCTAGTTCTTTGTCTCTCCCCTGAAGCTGCAAATTAAGTTCGTTTAATCTCTGTAATGTCCACGAGAAAACCAAAATCTCTAAGCCAGATTGAATTTTCTAGTTCCGGAGTCGGTTCATCGCGTTGTTTGAAAAATTGAACTATGCCAGATAGGACATTATTAAAACGTTTCAGCACCCGTCCTTTACTTAACCATCGGACTTCAGAGTGAAGGAGTAGGTCCCCGTATTGACAGTCAACTTCATCGGCCAAGGTTTTAAATAATCTTCTTTGTAACGCTTGAGCTCTAATCTTGTTCACAATTTTTATCACCAGTTTCATAACGTTGTTTAGTTTCAGGAAATTTCCACATAATGCTTCCTGATGGATAATGTAGTGGTAACAGAGAAATTGCGGAAAAGTTTCATCTTTACGACATAATGCCATCAGACCCTTATCACAACTCACCATAGCTGGAGCGCCATCGGTTGTCAAGCCTACCATTTTCGATATTGGAATTTTCTCGGAAGAAATAATATTTTTTAAATGAGAAAACAACTCCTGTCCAGTAGTGTGTCCTTTCAGTGGAATAAACTTCAAAAGATCTTCTTTAATCGTAAAATCACTAAAAACCATCCTGACGAACACAGCCATTTGGGCAGTGTCAACGACATCTGTTGATTCATCCAGTTGAAGTGAAAAATAAACACAGTTATCTAAGTCAGTTCTTAACTCTAAAAAAATATCATTGCTCATTACTTCTACACGTTTCATCACTGTATTAGCAGAAAGTTGCATAGATTTTATAGCTGAAACTATTTCATCTTTATTTCTAAAGTTGGCAAATAACGAATCAGCAGCTTCTAAAAACGCCTGTTTTATCATTTCGCCGTCTTTATAAGGTCTCTTTTTTTGTGCAATTATCTGGGACACTCGGTACGATGTTTCAGTTGCAGCCTTATTTTTGTCGACTGTTCTTAAAAATATTGATTGTTGTCCAATTAACTGCTTTTTTAACTGTTTCAGTTTCTCCTTTCTGGCGGCAGAACGTAGTGGGAATGATTTTTCAAAATTAGAATGTACAGTTTTATGATGTCTCTCAATATTTCCTTTTTTAGCAACGGAGACCGAAGTATCACATAACAAACACATTTTTATCTTTAACTTCTGTAAAAAAGTATTGTTCTTCCCTTTCCGAATGAAAGTGGTATGTCTTTACCTTCTTACAACTGCTTGCCATATTATTTTTTGTTGTTCTCTACTAACCCAACCGCTGGACGTTGGTTACGCGTTCAGTTTTAAACTAAGCGCAATTTCGCCGCACCGTGCGTATTTATCCCGTTCAAAGCAATCCTGATCGTTCTCGAACACTAACGCGCTGGTCTGGCTGGTCGGTTCTAGCCGATTCTAGCTTGATCGCGTCAGCGGCAGATCGCTCACCGCAACGTTGCCGCTGTTTATGTTTAATATTATGACAATTAGATTTTTTTGTGGAATTTTCGGAAGCTTCTCTGATTTTCGCAGTTTGTATTTTTTAAATTAAAATCATTGTGAGAACTACCAGAATTGCCTTTACGAGCTACCGGTAGCTCGCGATCGACAGTTTGGTGACCACTGCTATAGACGCTAAATATATCTCTTTGGTGAATGGTGTAACATGGTTAAACGCAGAGATAGGAAAATCATAAGGAGCAATAGGGTTTATACAATTAAAAAAATCACAGATGGCGAAATAATGAAATTTAAAGGCCAACTAGGGACAAAGATAGTTTATCCATCTGGCAACATACTTTGTAGATGTTGCAAATAAATATATCCCCTTAATATTTGTTAAAGTGTGATAGAACCAATAAAATTACCAATTATTTCAATCCACACATTTATTTTGAATGTGATGCTTTTTTCACACGTATTAATTTATATTTAACGTTTCAGGAACTTGGTTTAATAAAACGGTTTCTGAATGCATACAGAGAACGGTCTTCGATGGTAGAACAGCGGTGGAGATCCACGTGAAAAACCAAAATATTCCGAACTTGGGAAAAGACTACGTCAAGAATTTGGTAAGGTTGGATATTTTGGAATTCAAAAATTGCGCCATTGAAACCATTGCCCGTGGTGCTCTGAAAAATTTACCAGTTATAAGAATCGTTGGAGTTACTCATAATCCGAAATTGAAGCTTATTACAGGAGGTATGTATGTAAATATAATAAAATATAAAACAGAAGGGTATTGAGACAAAATTAGGCAACGTTTTCAACTACATTAAATCTGTAGGCTGCCTCAAGAGCTGGGAGGTGCCTAACTACTAAGAATTCACAATGGGTCTAGTGAGGCCTAAGTGTCACATGTGACAGATACAGATACCAAACAAACAAACAAAATGATTCAATAATAATAATGACTATAACTTTTACCGCCAAAGAGCCGGCATATATAAAAGTCACTACTGAAGTCAGGCCACAGTCATTTTACCATCAATAACAGTTACAGGACTTTTAACATCCCATAGTCACTTTGCCATTATACCGTTAAAGGTATAATATATAAAAGCTCTTTATTATTTTAATTATAGAGCAAAAACTTTTTAACTTCTAACTTTTTAACATTTTCTTTTTTTAGGCATTTTCGACATTTTCGAAACGATCCACATTCTGAGGCTGCACAACAACAACATAGACACCATTACAGACGAGGCTCTATCGAATATGACCCTGCAAGAAGTCAACTTCAGTTATAATAATTTTTCAAAATTCGATCCAGTTTGGTTCGCATACTCTCCCTACATCAAACATCTATATTTCCAAAACAACCGCATCCAGAAAATCCAGAAAAAGGCTTTCGATACCATGCAGGAACTGGAAAACATTAATTTCGCTGATAATAAAATTAATGATATCGGTTATGGAGCTTTTGGTAAATTAAGAAAATTGAAGACGTTGAATTTGAGAAATAATCATTTAAAAAAACTTAACTCCAATAGTTTTCCGAAAAATTTTAAAATAGAATCGTTGAATTTGGCTGGGAATTTTTTGCTTAATATCGATAGAAACGTTTTATCAACGTTATCTTTAGATGAAATAATTCTGGATTATAATTGTTTCATTTGTTCCTGTTATTCGGATTTGATTAAATATTTTAATGAAGAAAATGTTATAGTTAAGAAAGCTGATCATTGCAATTTAAATTACTTGCCTTACTGTATAGCCACAGGTCCTAAATGTATAGAGCCTGAAATGAATACTAAGGAATACGAAACGGTTACAGAATTGATAGAAAAATTTAAGGATGTTTATAAAAGTTTGTCTCCTTTTGCTAGAAAATGTGCTCAATTGTAATTTAAATCCCAATATATTTAAAATGCAATCTTGTGATATAATAAATAATATTTTTTTAACAGACTTCTAATCATTTTCCTGGTGTAGTCAATATTTCTTAGATCATGATCTAATATACTCATAAAAATTTCTGGAATACATAATTGTATTACGTCAGAAATTTTTATTTGTGTATTTGTCAAAACTGTCATCATAAATAGGTAAATACTGTGAAGGTTTCAAACAAAAATAAATTTGATAAAAGCAAGGAGTTGAAAATTGTTAAGTAAAGGTATTTTTTATTGTTAAAGTTGTTAATATTGTTCAAAAAATTGGAATCTGTTATAGAAAGATCAACATAAAGAAAATTATTAAATAAAAAGACAAAGAATCGGTGATATTTAGAGAGCAACCGGAACAGAACAGAAGAAAGGTATCAACAGTAAGCAATAAGGTATTTAAGTAAAAACAATGAATCAGAGAAGGAGATCCAAGCAACAGACCAAACGATAAAGGGAAGCAGAACAGATAGAAGTAAAAAAAATTGTCTTTATCTACAAGGTATTTGGCAGTTTGACAATCGTAGACAGATGGGCTGAATTCTTCCTTTACTCAGTCGGCCATGTCTGCGATGACCATGACCAAGTCATGATACACAGACTAATGGTATGCTGACTTTCGATTCAAAATTCGTCCAAACCACGCATGACGTAATGCCGGACAACCTTTCAAGTTATTTTGACACTTTTTGATTGAATAGTGTAAAATAATTTAATAATTTATTTGGTTTTGTGTTAGTAGTGACTATATTTTCCTATATTTAACAGGGAAGAACTAAATTAATGTTTAGCCTGTCTGCGCGGTGGATACAAACTTAATTGAAGTTGCCTTATCCACTTTGAGGAAAGTAGTTGTGAGATTCCTCTTAAACATAGACGCAAGAAAAGAAAACTGAATTTCACCAGGTGCACGGGCCTCATTAAGCAAAGAAAATAAACCGGTATTTTTAAATTTTAGCAGATAAAACAGTAGTTTCCTGTCCCAATACAACGGTTCTTTTGAAGTAATGCCATGCATAAGCAGGACACGAACACATATAATAAGAACAGAAAAATTGGTTTTAAGTATTTTCGAACTAAACTTGACAAAAAATGTTTAAATTTACCAAATAAGAAGTAATTTTTTTGTGTATTTACTTCTCATAAATAAATAATTTGTTTCTGCAAACTTATTTTTATTTCACATAATAAGAAAAGAGATTGCAAGAGAACTACCACGCCCAAAAAGTACATATATGAGTCAAACTTGTATTTTTAGTCTATATTTTTTACTTATCTTGTGGCCAGGTTATGGATTTTGTCACAAAATACCTATAATTTATGAGAAAAATTTATATTTTTATTACTATTATTTACCTTACTTAAACCTTCATATTTGTAAACGAATATATTACAAAATAACCAGTAAAGCTTAACCCCTTCAGACCTGGCGTCCATTGTAATGGACATCGATTTCAAATTTTTTTTACTGCCAACTAAATCTAAAAACTTCTGCCTAGACTGTTTGTCCCTATCAAGTGACCTGTATTCAATTCATTCTTGGGACTAGTGGCACCATCTAGTGTCAAAAGGAAATATTATTCGCCATAAGTATCTGTCAAATATAACCAAGCAGTGAGTTACTTCCTAACAATAGTGCTATAAAACTGTTGTTTAATCCATAATAAGGATTTAGAAAATTAGTATTTGCTATAACTAAACCAATCCTGCAATAGTTTTGCTTATTATTTGATTTACAAGAAGATGTCCATGGACCTGGACAAATAGTACCAAGCGCTAAAGTTGTGTGTCCTTTCTGATGTACGTGTAGAATGAAGCGTTGTTAGAAATTCCATATGTCCATATACGTTTAAAATTTTACAAGATGAGTAACAAAAAAAAAAAAAATATCTCTCGAAAACTCGAAAGATGTGCAAGAGCTAATAGATATTATTGAAAATGGAGATCTCTCCGATATGGAAAATATGAGCGTAGAAGGGCAGTCGAGTGATGAAGAAATAGAGGAATATATCTCTCAGCCTACAAGAAGGGTGGATGTGGATAACCAAAAGAAGAATGAAACGGAAGAAGAGATAGCAGAGACAGCAGGCATGGACATGAAAAAAATTTCAGATTCAAGTGAAACAGAATAAACTGAAATACCCGCTACTAAGTCAAAAAAGAAGAATATAAAATGGAATAAAAATACATTTACACCTCCAGAAATTACATGGACTCTTTCAACTAACACTGCCAATCCCGGTGAACCCCTACATCCAATAGATTATTTTCTAAAATATATCAAGCCTGAAGACTTCGAGAGTATGACTTTTTTTACGAACCTTTATGCTGTTCAGCAGGAAAGAAACTTTAGACCAACTTCCGCATCTGAAATCCAAATATTATTTGCTTTGCATATATAATTATCGAGTGTCTTAACAAATTCCCGAAAATCAGAATGTACTGGGATCGGACACTTGGTATTGGAGTCTTTTTGGAAAAAATGGGTAGAGACCGGTTTTAGTGAACAATTTAGATAAACCACAGAATTGTGTAGACAAGCTTTACAACGTCCGACCTCTAATAAATTCGATAATAAATAGGTGCCACCAACTAAATCTCAAAAAAAACCTCTGTATAGATGAGCAGATGATTCCATTTAGAGGAAATTTATCTATCAAGCAATACATAAAAGGAAAACCTTTGTGTTGTTTGTTTTATGTGGAAAAAGTGGGCAACCTTATGACCTGGTAGTGTATCAAGGTAAAACTACAGGTCTTAACGATGAAGACTTGAAAAAATATGGACTTGGCGCCAGTGTAGTGCTTCATCTAACAGAGAGAATATCAAAAGGAGAACATAAATTGTATTGTGACAACTATTTCCCTTCATATGAGCTGCTGAAGATTCTGAAAGAAAAACAAATATGTGCAGCGGGAACAATACGAATGAACCGATTTTTTAAACCTGATTTACTGTCTGCCAAAGAAAAAAATAAGAAAGAAAGAGGTTTTTCAGATGAAACAGTTAGTGAAGATGAAATTGTAGCCGTGAAATGGTTGGACAACAAATCAGTATGCCTTGCATCAAATTTTATTGGAAAGGGCAAGGAAGATAAAGTGAAACGATGGCATAAAAAAACCGAAATATATTGAAATAGATTGACCGGAAATAATTAAGAATTACAATCACAGCATGGGAGGAGTAGATTTACTGGATCAGCTGATTAGCCTCTATCGCATTTTTATCCGCTCCAGAAAATGGACGCTGAGAGCGATCATGTATTTTGTTGATTTTGCAGCAGTCGCGAGTTGGCTAGAATATAAAAAGGACTGCGAAAAATGTAGCTATCCTAAAAAAGAAATTTTGGATTTGCTGTCGTTCAGAATGCGCGTGGCGGATGGCGTGATATTAGTTGGCAAGCCTGTTAACAAAATCAAAAGAGGAAAACCATCTAATTCGCCTACACCTCATCCATCATCACCCATTTTTAGACGACCAGAAAAACGACCAATTGAGGAAGTTCAGTGTGATTGAGTTGATCACGTGCCTGACTATGACGATAAAAAAAAGCAACAAGGTGCAAGTTTCAGAGCTGCAAAGGCAAGACCCATGTTTTTTGTGACAAATGTAAGGTTCATTTATGTTTTATAAAAGGTAGAAACTGTTTCAAGAATTTCCATAGGAAATAAAAGTTAATTTTGTGTTGTATCCGTATGCTGTTTTATAAATAAAAGTTAATTTTGCATTGTATCTGTATACTGTTTTATGACACTCCAGCTTATTTATCCACTCTAGTGGACATCCTGAAATACTGTAAAAATAAAAACAAAATTTTTTTTCATGTTTGCTTATCCTAATAATACACTAAAACACTTAAATTACCAAAGAGAATTATTTTTTGAAAAGTATTAAATTCGGGCCTGAAGGGTTTAAGTAACTGCATAAAATCTAAAATTGGCAAAATATTGAATTTTAAAGACTATCTTCCCCATGTGACGTTGTAACAACCAGTTTACCTAAAGACCATTTGTAACTACTGATAGGTCTTTAGCTACTATTGTTAATATACTATTAAGGGATTAGGGCAGCGACGTCACCAGCCAAAGGGTCCTGGAGTCCTGAAGGAACATCCATTCGCCAGTGGCAAAAAAAAAATAATAAAGAAAAAATAATAAAATACAAAAAAACATCTCTTAATAGCATATGTCGAGCGGTTCTTGGCAACTAGTTTTAGACTCTTTTAGTCCTAAGGGAATAGAAACGCCGAGGCTTCTCAAATGCTCGGAGTATTTTGCTGGTTTGGAAAGGGAGATTAATAATAAGTATTAAAATATTAACAAATGTATATTAACAATGACTATAAAACTTGACAGTCTTAAGAAAAAATGAACAAAATTCCATTTAGGGAATAAAGCACTATAACTAATAGTAATAAAGATATGCATAAGATATAATTCGGGACGAAAATGTAAAATTGGCATTTATATGTAAATCACTCAATCAATTAATTATTAAACAAAAACACTGTAAAATTAAGTTAAGATATTTACCCATAATTCACATCGTACACAAAAAACTTTACACATTACTTTACAATACAAAACCAGGGTTTCGCCCAAGGGGCGAAAGTTCTGGACCTTAGTCCGAACCCGACTGAGAGTTTCCCCAAGTGATCCTTTCTATATAAACCAAAATTTATGTGACTGTTGATTGTATTTAACAATGTCACGTTCAATGTAGATTAATAAATTGAAGGTTTGTTTCATTGTGTCTTTTTAATTATTTAATTTAAACATTAAATACTTGTTTAGAATTTTTGGTAAATTCTTTAGATTTTTTCAATTAATAATAATGCCAATTATTACAACGTCACCGTCAGTCAGCTGCATGCGCAGGAACATACCGTTAGTCTGTGTATCGTGAACCAAGTCAGGAAAGTGTTTTGACAGCATAAGTTTGAGGCATGCAGTTTTCATGCAATCAATATTTGAGAGATCTTTTTGAAGCCTTGTTGAATATGAGAAATTTTCGATTTCTTTACAGCATGCTCTCTGTTTTGTCTAACGACTTTTTTGTATTCTATAAGTTTCTCAGTCCTCTTTGAGTTTTACCTTTTAAGAGATTTTCTAGCCATTGTGACACCACCCTACGATAGACGTCTGATCGTGTTGGATCAGCTCCAATAACAGGATTTCTTTTACCTAAGTTTTTTTTGCTTTAGATAGTGTTCGAATACTTTTCCATATCATTGTTACTGTTTGTTTAACCATCGTTGGTTTAAAATGTTTTCAGAAACTTGCCAGTTTATAACATATATCATAAATAGTACTGGGATCAAAACCGGGTCTTGTGGAACTCTATTTGAATTTGAATTTTGTTTTTGTTTCAACTATATATTTTGAGTTATAGTTTTTAAAAATAAACATAGACACATGATACCATAATCATATATTAATTGAAAAATTTTAGACGAAAATAAATGGATAGGCACTCTGCATCATTCATATAATTAAACAAATTGTCATAAAATTCATACAGTGCTGTACTGGTGAATTTTTCAGATCTAGATCTATGTTGACTATATGACACAGCACTTCCTTTATTCAAAAATTTAAACAGCCTATATATAATAATCAAAAAACTTTATAAAAACTGAAAGTAAAAGTTATAATATGTCTGTGGTTTTCTAGAAATTTTATGCAGCTTTTCTTGTGAACTGAGATAACTTATCCTAACTTTTCCAATAGTAAAAGTGAAGTTTATTAAAAAGAAAAAAAGGTTTTTTCATAATAAACATAGACTAGTTTTTATTTTTAGGCCTTGATCTAAGTCATTTGTAGTAAAAAATATCGGAAAGTTATGAATAGTTTGATTATCTTCAAAATTATACTATTTTTTCAACAAAGCAGACATTTCATTTTGTAATCCTGTTGAAAAATTCTTAAAAATAGTAAAAACAACACTTAACTCGTTTATTAAGTTCAGAAATCACTTTAAAAGTTGGTTGAACTGGATTCTTAGAGTTTTGATAAAAAGTAATTTTCTTGTTTTTTAAGAGAAGTCTTTATTAAAATTAGCAAATTAAGGAAATTTACTTTTAAAGACTAAAAGGGGTCTTTTAATTTATTAATCTTGATCAATCAATATCTATACTTACTTCCAAGTACTCCATATCATAAAATCTGAATATGTTATTAAACCATACGAAATCAAACCAATAATTCTGGTTCGATATAAATATCTATTAAATCTTACTGCTTACAATCTCGCGCAAAGACGAAGACGGTCGAACAAAATTAGAGCGAGAGATCAACTATTCTCGGGTGAATATGAACAGCGAGGGGGGCCAAAGGGGGCCCACCTAATGAAGCGGACTCACCTTGCTTATAAATTACGACCGAACTCTATCCTATAACGGTCTGATATGGCCAAGATAAGCACCGGCAGCCCAGCAGGGGGCCCGGCCCCCCCGTCGTCTCTACTGTCGTACACTCTAATCAACTTTAAAACCGAATAAAATATATATGCGCTATGGGATATAGGAACGATATCACACTTGTATGAAGGAGCGAGGGGGCAGTGTATCTATATCTACATGCATAAAAAGTATATCATGCTTGTTTAATTTTTTTTTTCAGGGTTTTGCCATTTTGACACAGAAAAATCAGTTGTCTACATGGTTAATAAGCTCTTTATTTTGTTTTAAATCCGTATGTGATAATAAATTCATTTTTATTTTGATTAAACCAAGATCACGAATCATGAATTATCAAATAAAAAGGGACTTATATTGATATTTTGTTAGATAAAAAATTATAACGTTAAAGGACTGAGGCTGAGGAAGAGATGGACAAGTACAAGTCTGTTCGCTATACTTACGCGGGTTTCGGATTAACAAAATTATGCAAATTAGTCATTGACAACCAGTTCCAATAAGCCTCTTCCCAAGAAATTAGGCAAAATTGCCTTAATGGTCAGATTTAAATTAAAATAACATTAGGGCAGGTACTAAATTTGTTACAAATATTGCAGTTGAATTGATTTTTTGCAAGTGTTAATCTAATCTAATTTGTAGTGTACATAAGTATTTTACGGATGAATAAGAAAATGGCGGTCCTTTAAAATCGGTAATGTCTGTACAACAACGCGTATGCGATGCTCTAGGAATTAGTGAAACCAAATTAAGAGTATTACAAAATCACAATAGTGAACTGCCGAAAGAAGATCACCGCAAAACTCGCCCATCATTGAAAACGAAAGATATTCCAGATGGAAAAATATTTAAAATTCGTGATAACATTTATCGAATGAGGGTCAACAAGGAGCATGTGACCTTAAATACAATTCTCTCGGAACTAATAGACAGAAAATTTGACGACATTGGCAGAACAAGTCTATGGCAAGTGTTACATAAATAACTAGGGTTTCAAATTTCAAAAGGAGGATAACAGAAAGGCCCTTTGTGAAAGAAGTTCTGTCGTGCACAAGAGAATTAAATTTTCTAAGAAAATATTCTAAATTTAAAGAAGAAGGGGCGAATTTTATATATTTAGACGAAACATGGATATTTTCTAGGGTGTAACCAAGAGAATATGGCAAGATGATAACGTAAGTCCATCAAACATACCGATGGAGAAGGGAAGCGACACATAATTTTACATGCAGGAGGGAAATCGGGTTTTATAGAAGGTGTTGATTTAATATTTCCATCTAAAACAATATCCAGTGACTATCACGATAATATGAACACATAAATGTTTGTAAAATGGTTGCATGAAGAACTTCTCCCAGGTTTAAGTGAGCCCAGCGTAATTATTTTAGACAATGCACCTTACTGTTCTGAAGTATTAAACAAAAGTCCAACGAAATCTTGGACTGTTGATAAAATTAAAGAATGGTTGACAAAGGAACATATATACCATTTCCTCAATATATATTAAAATCATAATTATTACGCTTGGCAAATATACAAGCAAAACCAAAAACCTTTCGTGTGGATCAGATTATTGAAAGTTACGGTCATCAAGTTTTACGTCTGCCACCGTATCATTGCCAGTTTAATCCCATCGAATATATATGGGGAATAGCAAAACAATATTATGACAACCATATTGGGCCTAATGGTTATAGTGGCGACGCAGTTCGGGAAACTTGGCGAAAAGCACTTTCAATTGCAACTCCAGAAGTGTGGCGGAACTGTATATCCAAGTGCGAGAAACTAATAGAAAATTGGTGGACTCGTAAAAATAAAGTAAACGAAATAAGTCCAATCATAGTAACAATTAATGGTGATGACAGTGATGATGATGACGATTATGATATTTTGGATGATAATGACTGATTTTCATTTTTGTTGGCAAGTTCAATTTTTGTTTTTTTTTTTTTTTTTCATTTGAAATTCTCTACATGGAACAAATTTTTATTTTAAAAAATATTTTATTTGAGCTAAATAACCCTCTTATTATACATAGACCCTATTTTCTGTGTGAAGTGTAATATAAAATTATTATTAGGTTTATAATAGCCACATTAGACTAGATTATTATTTAATTAAAAAGTTGTACATTATTTTTCATTTCATTTAACCAGTTGATATTTCCCCAAAGAACTGGTCAAACTTTCGGGTACTTACCTGGAAATACTCATAAAAATTTTAATCCGAAACCCGCGTAAGTATAGCGAACAGACTGTAGATATTGATGAACAGACTTTAGAAGAAAATTATCAGGAGAAGGAAACCATGGAAGAAAACGTAAAAAATGCATATCAGAGAAAGAAAAGAATGGTAATAGAAAGAAAGATAAGGAAGAAATGAAGAATGATAAACAACAGATAATAAATCAAGTAATTAAAGTAGAAGGAGGATAAACAAGAAATATTGAAGAAATATTGAAGAAATATTGAAGAAATATTGAAGAAATATTGAAGAAATATTGAAGAAATATTGAAGAAATATTGAAGAAATATTGAAGAAATATTGAAGAAATATTGAAGAAATATTGAAGAAATATTGAAGAAATATTGAAGAAATATTGAAGAAATATTGAAGAAATATTGAAGAAATATTGAAGAAATATTGAAGAAATATTGAAGAAATATTGAAGAAATATTGAAGAAATATTGAAGAAATATTGAAGAAATATTGAAGAAATATTGAAGAAATATTGAAGAAATATTGAAGAAATATTGAAGAAAATATTGAAGAAATATTGAAGAAATATTGAAGAAATATTGAAGAAATATTGAAGAAATATTGAAGAAATATTGAAGAAATATTGAAGAAATATTGAAGAAATATTGAAGAAATATTGAAGAAATATTGAAGAAATATTGAAGAAATATTGAAGAAATATTGAAGAAATATTGAAGAAATATTGAAGAAATATTGAAGAAATATTGAAGAAATATTGAAGAAATATTGAAGAAATATTGAAGAAATATTGAAGAAATATTGAAGAAATATTGAAGAAATATTGAAGAAATATTGAAGAAATATTGAAGAAATATTGAAGAAATATTGAAGAAATATTGAAGAAATATTGAAGAAATATTGAAGAAATATTGAAGAAATATTGAAGAAATATTGAAGAAATATTGAAGAAATATTGAAGAAATATTGAAGAAATATTGAAGAAATATTGAAGAAATATTGAAGAAATATTGAAGAAATATTGAAGAAATATTGAAGAAATATTGAAGAAATATTGAAGAAATATTGAAGAAATATTGAAGAAATATTGAAGAAATATTGAAGAAATATTGAAGAAATATTGAAGAAATATTGAAGAAATATTGAAGAAATATTGAAGAAATATTGAAGAAATATTGAAGAAATATTGAAGAAATATTGAAGAAATATTGAAGAAATATTGAAGAAATATTGAAGAAATATTGAAGAAATATTGAAGAAATATTGAAGAAATATTGAAGAAATATTGAAGAAATATTGAAGAAATATTGAAGAAATATTGAAGAAATATTGAAGAAATATTGAAGAAATATTGAAGAAATATTGAAGAAATATTGAAGAAATATTGAAGAAATATTGAAGAAATATTGAAGAAATATTGAAGAAATATTGAAGAAATATTGAAGAAATATTGAAGAAATATTGAAGAAATATTGAAGAAATATTGAAGAAATATTGAAGAAATATTGAAGAAATATTGAAGAAATATTGAAGAAATATTGAAGAAATATTGAAGAAATATTGAAGAAATATTGAAGAAATATTGAAGAAATATTGAAGAAATATTGAAGAAATATTGAAGAAATATTGAAGAAATATTGAAGAAATATTGAAGAAATATTGAAGAAATATTGAAGAAATATTGAAGAAATATTGAAGAAATATTGAAGAAATATTGAAGAAATATTGAAGAAATATTGAAGAAATATTGAAGAAATATTGAAGAAATATTGAAGAAATATTGAAGAAATATTGAAGAAATATTGAAGAAATATTGAAGAAATATTGAAGAAATATTGAAGAAATATTGAAGAAATATTGAAGAAATATTGAAGAAATATTGAAGAAATATTGAAGAAATATTGAAGAAATATTGAAGAAATATTGAAGAAATATTGAAGAAATATTGAAGAAATATTGAAGAAATATTGAAGAAATATTGAAGAAATATTGAAGAAATATTGAAGAAATATTGAAGAAATATTGAAGAAATATTGAAGAACTATTGAAGAAATATTGAAGAAATATTGAAGAAATATTGATGAAATATTGATGAAATATTGAAGAAATATTGAAGAAATATTGAAGAAATATTGAAGAAATATTGAAGAAATATTGAAGAAATATTGAAGAAATATTGAAGAAATATTGAAGAAATATTGAAGAAATATTGAAAAAATATTGAAAAAATATTGAAAAAATATTGAAGAAGGTAGATGAAATTATAAAAATATTCTAAGAAATAAATAAAATGAAAATAGAAGTAGAAGAAGTTGAAATAATCATAAGAATTGAAGAGGAAATGCAGAAGTAGCAGTAAAAATATAAATTAAAGATAAAGAAGTTAATGAATATTAAGAGATACAAAACGTGGAAAAAGAAATGAATATAAATAATATTAGTAAAGAAAAATATTAGAGAACAAATTAAAGACCAAAGTTGGAAATAAGACAAAGGATAAAAGAAAATATAGAATCATAAAGAAGAATTTGTAAAGTGATTACAAAATATTTATAGGAAGATAAAAGTAGAATTAAACTAAATTAAAAAAAAAAAATACAGGAGAGGATAAAAAAAATTAGAATAGTAAATAAAAAAAAAAAGCATGATAAAATTGAAAGATATGCAAAAGGAATATGAAAGGAAAATTAAAATAGATGTGGAAGAATTTGGAAAAATAATCAAGAATTGAAAGTTAATTGAGAAGGAGAGAGACAAAATTGAAAGCAAATTAAAAAGAATAAAAATCGATTTAAAGAGGAAGATAAGAAATAAGATTAAGGAAAAAAGAAAAATAGCATCAGAAAGAAAAAATTTAAAGTCATTTCGAAAATTAAAATAGTTATGGAAGTAGTGATGCCGCGAGATGAGAGATTCTCGTTTCTCGTCTCGTCTCGTACCGTCTTGTCTCGTCTCGTCTCGTACCGTCTTGTCTCGTCTCGAACGAGACGAGAGAAACGAGACGGTGTCAATTGCTTATCGTAATTTTTACACATTAGATTTCGAGATAGTCAAAAAGTTAACTATAACACACCTATTCTATATATATATTAAATGATACCAATTGATACATGTGTTATTAGGATTTTATAAATAGTGATTTATAAGAAAAAATATTTTTCATTTCATTTATTTAAAATTTATACAATCATTTCTTATATTTAATCTATTTTGCTTTTCTGAGGTTACTTTTGAAGATAAGTTGAACATTTTTAAGCGTGTCAAAGAAAAGGTAATACAAACGAATGTATTAAATACAGTGAGGACGAAAATTGTACCTTCCTGTATTTTAACTTCTAAATGAAAAAAGATAATGACAAAACAAAAACGGGATATTATATTTTTGTTATAACGAGATGTACTTTACTTAAGTCACGTAAGATAGAGGGAATTACTAGCTTTAAATTTTCTAATGGAAAGTAGGGTCATGTGATAACCTCATTTGAAAAATATTTTCTATATTTTTACGTTCATGTAAACAGATTTAGGTTTTTAAGTTTTTACAGAAATTACATTAAATAAATTCATAAAGTTTCTATAAACCGCTTCAACCTCAAAGGATCATTACCGGAGATATAATACCTTATAAATGCTGTTTTTTACAATAGTATATAATGGATAATTAACATTTTGGCTAGTACAGAGTCAGTATCTTTTATAAATTTAAGTAATTTTTTACTGTTAGAGGGATTTAACACTGCACAAATGACAATTTTTTATAGCTGGTACTTTGTTCTCATCTAGACATGTTCTGGGCTTTTACGCATAAGTTGCATTCTTGATAACTCTCGTATTAACAATTATTGTTTATTACTAAAGAAACACTTCTTGTATTTACTAAAATAATTAAATTAAGAATATGATTTAAAAACCACTTGACGTATTAAATTTTTCATAACTTCTTAGCAAAAAAAGCTTATTAACAAATTATTTGCTAACATTATCTAACATTTCTACGATTATTGCGGCACATAAGGATTATCAAGAATGTAATTTTTACATAAACAAAAAAAAATTTAAATTGTTTGCTTGGACGTAAATATTATCAAAATATCTTTCAAATGAGGTATTACATGACTTTACTTTCCATTAGAAAAATTAAAAATAGTAACGCCTTCTATTTTACGTCTCATGTAAAGTGCATCTCATTATAACAAAAATATCATAATGTTTTTCTAATTTCACATCGTTTTTGTTTTATCTCTATCTTCTTGCATTTTGAAAATATACTACAAAATGCTTTCATTTGACATCATAGGATTGAATTAGAAAAATTCTAACTTTCAATTTAACAGAGAGAAAAAAAATGTTAATATTGATATCGAAACAGAAGATAAGAACGGTCTACGGCGATATAATAAAAATAACCCGAAACTCATTTATAGAAAAACGTTTTTACTTGATTTGAATGGAAATGGAATGGAAAACTATACAATAGGATTGCTTGTAGATCGTAATCGGCCATTTTCCATGGAAACTCCTAATTTATTTCATTCCGAATGGCGGATTTCGTATAGAATTTAATCTTGATAACGCGTCGGGAATTCACCTTATAAAAGCCTTACATGTGCCCCTCCAATTTGTTTCTGATTTTATCAACCGGTCTTATATTATTGTAATTTACCAAAAATTACAGTGTATAGTCAAAATTTTATAGAAATACAATATATAATAAGTTTGTTACAGATAAATAAAATGAAATAAAGAGTGAAAAGAAATATTTAAACAAAATTGTTTTAACTCACTTAAATTTATGATTCACTGTTAAATAAATATGCAGATTCCACTTAAATGTTTCTTGGGTACAAGGCAAAACTATAAAGAGCAACAGAAAGAAGACTAATCATATGAAGCGAGAATGAGAGAGAGAAAGCAGAAGTAGGGCGTTGGTAATCCCACTATTGGTTATCACTGGCTTAAAGGATATTTATTAGTAGAAATATTCAAATATTTTTTTGATATTCTAAGTGACAAATTTGTTTTTTAATTACATACACAATTTTAGAAGGAGTGAGGAGTTAAAGTTTTATTATTTAGTAAATTGCTAATATATCCTTTAGTCGTCGTTGAGGATTGCCTACATTCATCTCTTTTTAATGTCAATCACCATCAATTAGGAAGCAAGCAGCTCTTTGTATATAGTTAATTTCCTCATCAAACAATAGGTTTTTAAAAAAATATTTCGATAGCATAATGTGCAATGTGCAATATTAGTCACCGATTCATAAAAAGTTCAAATTCCTTCCTTCGAATTTCGTAATATTAACTTCATATTAAGAACAGTCTTCATTCTTAAGCTATATATAAAACATGAGTAGTAGGTACTCATAAAATTGTAGTAAAAATTTTACTGTTAGACATAAAACGGGGATTCTAAGCTTTTTATGACACAAAAGACACAAAGTTCTTTTTAAAACATCTTAAATCGTACATATAAATCAATTTTTGTGTTACCTAATCTAAATATACTAAAATATATAATGGGTATCATAAAAAAACGAAATGTTTAAAATTTAAATAGTGAAATATATACGGGGTGCGGCGCAAAATATTTTTTACCATTCCAACAACTTTTTAACCCATTTCTGATAATAACCGCTTCTTTTAACGTTGATATTTACTAAACACATCCTTAATTTCGAATTCAGCTTTCCAAATCCCACAATATACCATTTATATCGTTCCACATGGGCTGTAATTGAGAACCAACCGGTACAGAGTAATACAAAATCAAAAAATTGTCAACAGAAATTCTCTTTCGTGCAATCTTTCTATTATATCGGGATCATTTTTTTCCAATTATCAAATTAGCCTAATGCGTATCCATAACTCGTTTAATTACGTGTTTCCTTTTAGAAATTGCCGTAATTTTTGAAAAATAAAATAAAAAGAACAGGTATCATTATCATTGTGCGCCTTTTATGTCATCCTGTTCGATCGGTCGGTTGAAGCTGTCGTCACCGCAATTGTTTAGAAATTTGTTCGTAATTTGATAATTTGACGATTGGTAACAATGCGAGTAGAAAGTTTTTGAAGAAACTGGTAAATGCTGAGTCCACCGCAAAAATTGATGCCAAACGAGCATCGGTTGTGGTCGAGTAAAATCGAGAAAATTGGATGTCAATTATTTCTGCAAACGGTTATAATCGTAGTATTGTAAAACACGCAATTGATCATGAGAATCTTTATGCAAGTATTAAAAAAAATCTAACTTTGACATATTAAAGTAACATCTGTTGTAATCGCAGAAAGTGTCAAAACGATCTACTTTATGCAACCAGTTATATAAAGTTAACAATTATGAAACTGGTTACGAAAAATTTGTTCTGTCACTAGTTGCGAAAAGAAAACAAATAAATATACCCCTCTTTTGGTTTTTAAATCAATTTGAAATTTTGAAAGTAAATTTGAAACAAATTTGAAAATATTTTGAAGAAATAAAGGTTGGCTTTATAAAAATACTTTGTTAATGAATTTAGTATAACCTATAACATAAAATAAGACATTTCGTAACTAATTACATAAGTACATAGCCTAGTATGTTCATTTTTTGTTTTATTTATTTTCTACTTACCTGATAAACAGGGACCTATCTTAGTTTTTCAAATATTTAAAACCTTGGCTTAAAATACGTCTTTTGGGGTATCTGTAGTAAAGATCCATCCTGCCTCTATCAGGCTTTTCTGTTCATAGATGTAAGAAAAATACTATTTTCTATGGAAAGTGTCCTATATCACACGCGTATGAATAAGAATTTACTTTCCACCCGTGTGCGAATATATGCTACTTTCCGCATCAGTTGTTACAAAATGTTAAACACATACCTAATTTCTATTTTGATCTATGTAATGTCCATATTAATACTAAAATCGATATGATTGTTAAATTATTGAAATTGTTGTAAATTAAATTTTAAATATCTATCTTTAACAATTATTATTAAAATAATTTTAAAATAACTAAAATATGTTTGCTCTTTATTCTGGTTAAATACATAACCGATTAGATTATTCAATTGACGTAAGGGCTATTAGCTCAGATGGTTAGAACGTCGAACTTATCAACTTTGAAATTTGAGACCTGGCGAGCGACCGCGTTCTAATGCTGGCGGGGCGAGAATTTTTTTTTGTTTTTTTTAATTTTTTTTATTTAGAAAATACGAAAATTGAATAAATACGATTATTGTTGATTATTTTTTTAAATACATTTTAATTATTACAGTAATAATAACCTGGTTTTACATTTTTTGATGACATTATTTTGTGGTCGTAGAAAAAATATTGTACATCACTTGTGTGAAAAGTGATTTTCCACACTCGTGTGATAGTCGCACTCGGCTTGTGCCTCGTACGACAATATTTCCCACTCGTGTGAAAAATTTCACTTTCCACACTCTTAATA
Source organism: Psylliodes chrysocephalus (assembly GCA_927349885.1). Lineage (NCBI taxonomy): Eukaryota > Metazoa > Arthropoda > Insecta > Coleoptera > Chrysomelidae > Psylliodes > Psylliodes chrysocephalus. Next base: position 86,305,511 of record OV651817.1, read on the forward strand.
TAATATACTATTAGACCCAACTATTGAGGTTCCGCACGCATTATGGATGGCTTTTAACTCTTTTCAGTGGCTTAAAGCTATTATTTGACGCTTTGCTCTTTTGCTCTAATTATCGACTAATCATTGCCATAAATTACAGCTCCGAGACTCCACAATCTGTAGTCCCACAAAAATCTCACCTCATTTTTATAAATTGATAACAATTATAACGAATTTCTGTAACCTATGTGTTAAAGTGATGCACAGAGGAGCATAATGTATTTATTAATCTAACCGCAATACCAAAAATTATATTGTTACCCGACTGGTTAAAAAAAAAAAACCAAAAAACTGAAATCTCAACGTTTATAAATAAGACATGATTTTATCCATTTTTTTTATCCTACAGAATGAAAGAAAACATGATTACCATAATTTACTTAACATTAAGAATCGACAAATATAATAAACTTTAAACATATCGATACCTTTTTGCCAGACTATCGTAAGTGCCATTTAAACAAATAGCGCTATGAAATAAAATGAAATTCAATGACAATAAAATGAAAAAATACCCACATAACTTAACAATTACTTACAATTGACTATATTTTACTCAAATAAGAACGGATACCCTTAATAATAAAATGATATCTGTAATAAAACCATTCTGTTGTAACTCTCTCCCGACCGTCTCTATGACTACTACATGATAGATGGAACACAAGATAAAAGGAGAGTGTGTGGGAAACACTGTTCTCGGAAGCTCACCTGATAGGTAACAGGATAATCTACCTTTTGATATACTTGAAGAATATATCGAAAGGAGTCACTTTATAGGCAACAGTATCGCAAACTTATTATTGTATTTTCCACAAATAAAAGTAGTCACCTTATAGGTAACAAGATAATCTACCTTTCGATATACTTGAAGAATATATAGAAAGGAGTCACCTTATAGGGAGCAGTATCGCTAACTGGTGGAAGGCAGGAAGACTTATAACCCATTTCTTATATTCGAACGCGGTATTTATACTTTACTTTTACTTCTAAGCTAATGCATTTGACAAAGAACGATTGAGTCTCGGTCCCACTCAATTTTCACGTAATGTAGTACCACGAAAAACAGCCCTAATGTGCAGTATCTTGCATGCTGAACGTCCTCAACGTTCGAACTTACATCGAAACAATTTAAATCTGACAAACTAAATACGTGGAAATAGAAAACGATTGATATTTCCTCGAAAAATCCAATAAAATATTAAAAAAAAAGAATAAAAATTATCAGACCCGTGAGCGTCGAGTTTTAGTATCATTAAAACAGTTTTTCACTAATATTAAAAAAAAAAACATACAAAATGGTTTTAGATACGACCTTAGATTCTATTAGATTTAAAAGGAGTTGAACATTATTTGTCCTTGTCACCGCGTATCTTGAGGTTTAAAAGTAACTCCTCCAATGCTGCAGTTGGTGTAATATACATGGCCATTGCGGACTGTGGCCGATTAATTTGCCTATTGAACTTGCCTGAGCAGTTTTAGTTACTCACGCGACTGCGCCATAGGTTATTATTGGGCTCATCACCCTTGTGGATAAACCATATGATCATTTTGGGGCGTATACTCCAGTTTTTCCCGCATATACTTCTAGAGCTTGCGAGAGCTCTTATAGCTTTGCATGCGAGTTTTTTGAGTTGTTGAATCCATATCAGTCTTTCATCAAATATGGTCAGTGGAGTAATCATGTTGTTTAGTACCACTGGTAGCAGTCCTATAAGTACCCGTTTTTAGTGAATGGTACAACTGTTCTTTTTTGTGGGTTAATTGATCCTTTTTGCAGCAGTTCTTCCCTAACATCATTGACATCTCTTTGCCCATTTTTAATTTTTGTATTTTATCTAGGCCGCTTAGAGCTGTCTGAGAATATGTATGTAAATCGTTACGTCATCCGCATATATTAGACACTGGTTGCCTTCTTTGGATAATAAAATAAGTAGCTCGTCAACTAGAACTGACCACAGCATTAGAGATAGTATTCCTCCTTGTGGGCAAGCCCGTGTTATTTTTGCTTGAATGGTTGCCTTTTCTACAGTGCATAAAATGATTCTGTTCTCTAGGTTGACAGTGATTCTTTATCATATTGTGACTAGAACGCCTTTTTGTTCTAAAGCCTTTGTTATTGATCTAGTGAAGGTATTACTGAAAGCCGAGCTGAAAGCTTCTTCGATATCTAAGAAATTGGCTTCAGCGATTTCTTTGTCATCTATTGACTTTGAGAGCAGCTTCTTCCAGAGCTAGGTCAGTTGACTTTACGGGTTGGAAAGGAGAGTATTTAGTTTAAGCATCTCGTCCCTGATATACATGTCTATCAATCTTTCTAGGGTTTAAAGTAAAGGAAGGAAGATAGGCTTATGGGGTATTTGGTCTGTGATCCTACCTTTCGCATTTTTCATACTACTAGGATATATTTCCAGGCAATGAATGCATGTTCTATAGATTTTGCATAGATCTGACATCAACACATCCTTGCCCTTCTCGAGTAAAATTGGATATAAGAAATGAATCGAGAGTATTTGCCTGCGACTTTGGTTTCGCTGGATCGGCATGCTCAATTCTGTTGTTTTTAGTCTGGCACCTTTTAATGTCTAATAATTTTTATAAAAAAAATATATTTTTCACCTTTATTCCCTGTATATTTTTTAATTCAATTTAATCATTGTAATCTTTTGCTGTTTATAATTTAAAAGTCCCGCCATAACTTAACTTTTGATAATTTTTTACGAAATTCATTTCAATTTCTCAAGTTGGCAATTTTCTTGACAACTTCATTGTCAAATGTCAATTGTCACTCAGTCTTTTTTGGAAACTGTCAAGATGGTCATGTTCTCAATAATATTGTGTGCCTACTATTTTTTGTGCCCCAACTTGCCTCCGCCTCACGGTAGCAACTAGAAAAATCTGGCTGTCTTCATGTTGAAGACCAGCAGTATCTTTTCCTTTGAATGGTTTAGAGTGTTCTGTTTTACTTTTTTGGATGAACCCCCACTTCATTTATTAAAAATCAACCATATGTTCGGTGTGGTTCTTTTATGTTCAATTATCCTAGCTACAAGCTATGGTAGTGACTTGGGACAAGTCTGTTGCTGTCCTTTTCAACTTAGTGCATTTTTCATGTCTCTTCTATAGTTTTTGACGAGTAAGTGTTCAAGTTTTTTATTCATTGTTTAGTATTGTTACGAGTTGATTATATTGTTACAGCTCCGTTTTTTCTCTTTGTAGAGTCTCTGATGATGGTCTAATAGGCCGAAAGCGCTTAGACAAATTTTAACAGAGTTTTATTAATAAAACTCAATTTACACACTTTAAATACTCTCGATTCATTTCTTATTACCCAGTGTGTACACACCACTCAACCTCTTCTAAAATTGGATATGTTCCATCCGGTCCAGGGCATGTTTGTGGTTTAAATTTGTTGATGGCCCGCTTGAGAGTTAAAGTCACAGCTGTATCCACTCTCCTTTTTGGAGAAGCCCTTGAGCAGTCTCGCTGCCGCAGGAGTTAATATCCTCGTAGAATTTACTAAAGCTGTTAGAAATTTAAAAATTAAGCTTATCATAATATAACTCAAAGTTGGCAACAACAAAATATGATTACATCATCCATTAAGTGGCAGCAGCATCATAAAATGCGGATTAATCAAAACTAGATAGTAACAACATACATCGGTTCTGTTTACTCAGTTAGTTTTTAAAATATTAATTCTAGAAGATCTTTTTGAGTTTCAACCACTACAGACCAAAATAATTTTAAATTTAATACTTTTGAACTAATAGCATATTTTGATGCAAGTAAAGGCATTCTTGAATTGTTTTCAATCTGATATTAATGCAGGACATTGACTATCGAGGTTCATAGACTGAAATTTGATGTGCTAGTTCGGGTCTCATGGCGATCAAGCTCGTTCTAAAATCGTTAAATACCTCTATGCAGCATCAGTATGGGGTATATATAGAGGTATTTGTCAGAATTCATATGTATTAATTAAACAACTTACAAGAAGATTTTCAAAAAAATGAAATTGCGTTTATCTCCAGTTTACACACCTATACGTATTATTTTTTTTATTTTAAACATATACAATACAGTCATCCATTTCAATAAAACCACATCATTCTATTTGAAAGCCAACCTCTTAATGAAACGTATTACACTTGTTAACAGTTCCCCTCCGGAACTCATTACCAAACAAATCAAATAAAAAGGACCCAACGAATTCGAATGATTGACGTCTGATTGACGGTTCGATAAGTGCAGGTTACAATCGCCCTGTACCCTCCTCCTGTTATTTGGCCAAGTAATGGTATGGCAAACAGGGGATTCTTACAGGGTGTCATCAGCTCTCTAGTTAATTTCAATAATTTAATCAACAAAACATTAAAAAAGAAAATTATTTCAAATTCAAATAGTATTAAGACGTAAAATAAAGAAAAGAAGATTTCAAAACCAGGTAAGCACCAAAAATTGTTTTTTTATATAAAATAATTTTGTAGTCGTAAGAAAAATATTGTTAATCAGTTTTCACACTCGTAATGTATTATACTATTTTGTAAATCTCATCATTTGTTTTAATTGGTATGTACGCTAAAAATACCCAAAATAATAATCAGACAAACTAAAAATAAAAACTATAATTAAGAATCAACCCATAAAACGAATCAACCATACATTATTTTTCAAACCAAATTTCCCGAATGAATCGTGGAGTGACAACCACTAGAGAATTCTTTGTCATTGGAAACTAAAACCGTCAAACCAGTCGAAAGATTTCAAGTCCGTATTAATTTTCACTTATCAAATATAGAGGGCGTTAATAGGATTTGCTAGTTTGGGGTAATTAGTGAAAATAGACTCATTAATTTCGTGTGATGGATCTTTTCGGATCGTTGGAAAGCGATAGTTTGAATATTTTACTATTTTAATGACTGACTGATTAATTAAATTGGAATGGTTCGTTGATGAAATTAGAAATTTGACGAATATATATATTAAAGGTATTTTTATTGAAATCTACAAACGATGAGGTTTGCCATTTTAAAATACCAAGGATAATTCTTTAAAAATATATATTAATAGAGTAATTTATAGACAGGAATATTGCTTCTATCTTAAAAAAAATAAAAAATCTCTTCTTGCTAGTATTCATAACAAAATCGTCATTTCTAAAATTTTTTGTAGATATTCTTCTGTTTTTGTTGATGTTATAAACTTCAACCGCTCCACTCCGCTTGAAAACCTGGATAAAATTATTAACTACTTCATTGGTAAAACAAAATCCCATTGTACCTCCTCAATAACGTTGGTCTGTCGTCAAAGTACTACCAACTAATTCAAATTTCCCTAACTAAGCTAATAATCCGAAAATGTCACGAATATTCACGAGTATTCATGAATGTAGTCATATTACTAAAAACCGAATTATATGAGTGTGGAAAACTTTCAAAACTTATAATATTATACCTAGTAAAACGAATAGAGTACCGGAACATAAAAAACCCTAGTGCAATATACGATTTTTATATTAACTCTATGAATGTAAAAAAAAACCTCCAGATCAATTATTATCATGGTATGAAAATAAAAAATTAGTGGATTCAAATTTTAAATTTCAGGAAGTAGATGATTTATTTGTATCTCAAACAATTAACAATATATCTACAAATGCAGATATTAAGATAATCTTAATTTAAGACTTCTAAAATTATGCTCTCTTTTTATAATACATACCATACATTACACATATTATAAACTTTTGCCTAAATAATAGTATTTTGCCTGAAATATGGAAACGAGTGAAAGTCTTACCTAAAAAATCCAATCCTCTGTAATTTTAAGACTTACGTCCAATTAGTATTTTAGCAATTCTCTCTAAAATACTTGAAAGAGCTATAGAAAAGCAACTCATAAGTCATAATATAGTCAACTATTCGCTACTTCCTATAACTCAATCAGGTTTTAGGAGAAATCATAGTTGCACAACGGCTTTTCTCCAGATCATCGATGATATAGTGAGAGCACTGGATGAGGGAAAACGTACTGTATTAGTTTTATTAGACTTTGCCAGAGCTTTCGATACAATTAATTATGATTTGTTGCTAGCTATTTTAAGTTACTTAGGCCTTTCCATAAATGCAGTTTCTTCGTGCATGGTCGAAAACAAAAGGTTCCAGTTTTCTTCCAGTCATATACAATTATCTTGTGGAGCTGCACAAGGATCCATTTTGAGACCCCTGTTGTTTACATTATATACGTCTTACCTTGTTAAAAGTCTTCAATTCTGCAATATACACCCGTAATGCGGATGATATCCAACTCTATTATAACTTCTGTCCCCAAATGACAATTGAAGCTAGCAATAAAATAAACGTGTTATTTTTTGGTACCAAGTCTAAAATCTAACAAATTCTGGATGGTGTTAATATTGTTGTGAAAACCAAAAGTCTGTGAAAATTAAATAAAGCTAAAAGTTTACGTATTATATTAAATTTTAAATTAAGTTTTGAAAAACATGTAAATCAACTTTTAAAGAAAATCAATTTAATCCTCGATTGTATAGTTATTCATTATCATCATCATCATCATGATACTCTTAAACACTCCAGGAATATGTATCGTAGTATACAATACATCCATCTCCATTTTGTTTAATGAACTTTAGCCTTTAGGATGGCTATATTTGCATCAGTTTTTGGATACTGACTGGTGCGACCCCAAATACCTAAATTTGCTAAATATGTTAACACTTTCTTTTTGTCTTCGTAAAATATTATATCTCTTCTTAGTTTCTTAACTTTTTCTCCAAACTCTTCAATTGTATGACTTTTCTGTTTGCTAGACATTTTGATACTGAGGACAAAAGATTGAAGTATCTTTTTACTTTGAGAAAAAAGGTTGGCTTGGCCACTGCGCATTAGCATTTCTTCCTCCACTCCCCTGTTTTTTCTCACTGAGTTTGTTTGGCTTGTTCAAAATTTTTTGGGAATTAAGAAAAGTTCTAACTATTCTCAACCCGTTAAACAACTAATAAGTCACTTTCAAACCCTTGGATGTAACATGAGCATAAGTTGCACTTTCTTCACAACCACCTAGATTATTCTCCCGCTAATCTTGGGGATCTAAGTCAAGAACAGGGCGAGCGATTCCACCAGGACCTTTGTACGATGGATGAACGGTATCAAGGCTACTGGAACGCATACATGATTGCTGACTATTTTGTTGGAGCATTCAGAACAGTTCTGTTCAACCGCTGCAAGGAAGTCTTATAAAAGAAAGTTCTTTTCACCTTAAGGACTAAATAAAATGTGATTAACTTTAAACAAATTGTGTTTTACTATGAAACGGCCATGTGTCATATTTTCTAAACTAGAGCTAATACAGAAATTTAGATTACAGAATTAAAGTCTTCATATTAAAAATTAAGCTAGTGGTAATATAACTCAATCATCAGAAATGTTGTTGTGCAGTGTAATCTATACAGGGTGGCCACTTTTTTAATGGGATTGTATTAGTAATTTCCAAACCATACTAGTTAGAAAGTCGGTTAAATTGAGAAAAAGTTGCGTATCTCTAAGCATAATCTAGCGGTGAAAATTAATCGAAAATAGCAGGCACGGTTCTTGAGATATTTCGATAAAAGGAAATTCGATCATTTTGGTTTTTTGGTTATCGTTCATTTATTTTCAGAACTACTAAAAATATTTTAAAGGTTTTTTATTTGATAGTAAATTTTCTTTGATTTGACGTTTTCATATTTTGCATCCAACGTTTCGTATTCTCCAGACCACCATCAACTTTTTTTTTAAATATGGGCCTGGGTATTTTATAACATTATTTGAAATAACTTTTTATCCTGCATCCAGCGGTGTATTACACAATGGCATTCACTGACAGTTTTTGGGTAATATAGACCGTAATCGAAATTTTATTGGTACGGATCATCTGTATTGAATTTATAATCAGCGTTAATTTTTTCAGTGTATAATACTTAGGAAAAAATAAATGAGAATTAATAATTATTCAATTATTCGACTATTAAAAATTATGTTTTGATAAGGTAAATGATTAAAAGATATTCTCGATTCTATTTTTGACAATACATACCTACCAAATGTGAAGGCACAATATTATTTTATTACTGGCACAGCAATTGATATGATTTTAAACTAATATCATCTTACTTGTTATAAAATATAGTAGGCCGTGAAAACAATCCATATTACAAGAACTGTCACATTATTATTATGTTGTTCTTTATTGCTTTACGAAAATTTCTCATTGTTCAAAAGTTTTTTGTGTGTTTCTTGGTACCTAGTCTAACTTCAATATCGTAAGATACACTGCAGAAGAAAGACGAGATATATACGAATTATACATCAAACTGAACAGAAATTCGTTCAGAGCAAAACAAAGGTACGAGGATTTATATCCCGACATAATGCAACCAAATATAAAAATTTTTCGGCGTTTGTCTACAACTCTTCTCGAACATAATACATTCGATAAAGCTAGAGTTCCGTATGTTCGAAGAAAGGAGCCAGTCAACGATATTATTGTCTTAGCTCAAATTCGAATAAATCCAGGAGTTGAGTCGAGGACTATTGCAGGTGAATGTAACTTATCAAAAAGTGCTGTTAATAAGATAATCAAGAGACACGGATACCATGATTACAAATACCAAGCAGTACAAAAACTATATCGTAATGATCCTGAAAGAAGATTGCGATTTTGTAATTGGTTTAAACAAAAGGTAAGAATTAATAACAACTTTGCACACAATATCATTTGGGGAGACGAAACAACATTTACAAATTCTGGTATGTTCAATCGAAGAAATAAACATTTTTATGCCACGGAAAATCCTCACCTAATCCAAGAAGTGAGACATCAATATCGTTTCTCTTTGAATATGTGGTGCGGTTTGTTAAATAATAATTTACTGGGACCATACTTTATTGACGGAAACCTTACTGCAGAAAAATATTTAGATATACTGCAGGATATGTTAGATGATCTTCCTTTAGAGTATAGTCTTAACGAAATCTGGTTCCAACAAGATGGATGTGGTCCACACAATTCAAGAACGGATTATTTGAATCAGACTTTTCCCAATTCATGGATTGGAACAAGAGGTCCAGTGGCGTGGCCTGCCAGATCGCCAGATCTGAATCCATTAGATTGTTATTTGTGGGGACGTCTCAAAAATAAAGTGTATAATACACCAAATGCAACAATTGAGATTCTCCGCGAAAAGATTGAAGATGCATTGGAAGATATCCAAGAAGAAGAAAAAGTAAGCAATAGCATAAGAAATATGAATATCAGAATTGCTAAATGTATTGAAGAAGATGGCAGGCATTTTGAACAATTACTCAATTAATTTAATTGATATTTTCAAATAATTTGATTATGACTAACAAAAACTGAATTTCTTTTTGTTATTATCATTAATTGCGTTTTAAAATTTCTACATTACTATTGTTGTTGTTGATGAATTGTTTAGTTTTCGAAAAATTACATAAATTTTGTAAGAATTGATTTTATTTTTTTATCGAGGAGCATGACATGTTGATTCAACTAAAGATGGCTGAAACCAAGCGTAAATTAAATAAAATTTGGATTACGGTCCATATTACCCCAAAACCGTCATTGAATGCCATTGTGTAATACACCGCTGGATGCAGGACAAAAAGTTATATTAAATAATGTTATAAAATATCCAGGTCCATATTTAAAAAAAATAAGTTGAGGGTGGTCTGGAGAATACGAAACGTTGAATGCAAAATATGAAAACGTCAAATCAAAGAAAATTTACTATCAAATAAAAAACCTTTAAAATATTTTTTAGTAGTTCTGAAAATAAATGAACGATAACCAAAAAACCGAAAAGATCGAATTTCCTTTTATCGAAATATCTCAAGAGCCGGGCCTGCTATTTTCGATTAATTTTCACCGCTAGATTATGCTTCGAGATAGGCAACTTTTTCTCCATTTAACCGACTTTCTAACTAGTATGGTTTGAAATTACTAATACAATCCCATTAAAAAAGTGGCCACCCTGTATACGTTCACGTAAACGATGGCCGCCATCTTGGATCGCTTAGCCGAGTCGAAAACCTTTTAGTCGAGTTTCAATTGTCCACCACTGATGGGTGGCGCCATCTATCGGCAACTTTGGTACTAGTGGGCTGGTAAAAGCTTTGTCTATCTACTTACTATGCTTTTCCATATAGTAACAGGGATAATAAACTTAACCTAACATAGAATTTGCTGAACAACATAGTAAAACATTAGTTTTAACTAAAACAAAAACGAAATATTTTGCGCTTTGGCCCCTTAGGACAAGCCGCCACTAGAATCAGCTAAAAATATTTATTAATTTTAGTTTTAGCTATTATTGATATATACCCAGAACAGTAAAAAACAAAAAAAGTTTAATTAAAATCAACATCTAACATCTATATTATGATATGCTATTACCAAACTTTTAATAACAATATTTCTCGTGGGCATTATCAGTTTTGAGAATCTTTAATTTTTCTATTGATACGCCTCCCGTATTATTCTACGGCCATTGAAAAAACCCCGGCGGTGTCGCAATGGGCAATTTAGCCCTACCTTAACGGAATTTAATGATCTAAAAACAATGGTGAATAGTTGGTTATTTTAATTTGTTCGTTTCGTATACAAATCATTGGCGGACGAAAATGAAAAGAGAAAACACACGAAGATTGACGTACCTCATTGTGTTTCATTAGGAAACTTTTACGTTGTTGGTAATTTTAGCGTGTCTAGATATAGGCGCTAATTATACGGTGAAATTAAATTGTGCCGCGCGATGGAGGCGAATAACAAAAATTGATAGCGTAAAAGGTAGGAATGGGTATTAAAGAGTGAATGGTCACGAATTTATCTTTTTTTTTATCCGGTAGGTATGGGGAAACGTAGAATTCGATAGGCAGCTCTGCAAAATGTCATTTTCAATTCTTAAAGGAGGAAAACAAAGTTCAGTTGATAAAGTTTGTGTAACAAAAAGGTAGGTCATAATGGAACAACATATTCTGGGCTCAAAAATAACTCGATTAACTTACCTTAATGCAAAAGTGCACACAAAAAAGTTACAGCCCTTGGAAAGTACAAAATAAAGTCTATTTTTATCAATATTTCATGAACTGGTTGACATTTTGTAATGAAAATGGATACATGGTATTTTTATTGTAAGAGCATCTTTTTCATCTAAAACCACGAAATCTATACAGCGTATAAAAATTTTAAGGGGTTTTCAACCTCTAAAACACCCCAAACTTTTCTACGTGTTACAATTAAATTAGTATTGTGACACCATTGGATTAATATATTATTTTTTGGCTCTTAGCACTTTTTCGAAAAGCCAGTTTTTGAGTAACAAATATCAACTATTAGGGAAGCACCCCAAAACAGGCACATGGAAAAGCCTTCATACACGGAAAAAAAATTGTAGAACAAATTTCTACAATTGTAGATTTTTTCTCTACAATAAATAGTACATATAGGGACAGGGACAATTTGTAGTAAAAATTTCCAAATATTTGTGGAGAATGTATTGTAGAGTTATTATCTACAATATTTAGTAAAAAGATCCAAATGCATCATAAGAATTGTTCTACAAATTGTTATAATTTTTACTATTCATTGTATGAATTTATATTAAAAATGTATTGCGTTTTATGAAAATAAATACGAAAATTTCACACAATAAATAGTAAAAATTCATACAAATTGTAGTAATTTTTAATAAAATTTGTAGTAGTATTCCATAATTATTATAATTATAACCTAGAAAAAAATGTTCCTTAATAAAATATTCAATTTATTGTTTTAATATAAAAGATACAAAGTCTTAATTACATTATGTAATAAATAACAGTAATAATAGCGCCCTCAGTCTCAGTTGGCTTTTCTGCACCTGAAAAATATGAAATAAAAATTAATACCAATTGAATTGTTCATAACCTTAAAACGGGGATATTTATCACCTTTACACTGATTTGGATATTAAATGACCAAGTCAGATAACTAACAAAAATGAGAAAGTAGGTATGTCACAATTATTAAGACAAAAAAACATCATTGAACTTGGCACAAAATTCGATCGTTGGGCACAACATTCTATCGTTGGTCACAACTATTTTTTTAAAATAATCTACTAAGGTTATTTAAATTAGTTATCTAAAGGTAAATTATTCAGAAACAATAATAAATGTACTTACCACCAATAGAATTTATTATTAAAATTTTCTCAAACGCATCGGTGCTTATAATATAATAATGTGTTATAGGTACTCGTATATGTACCATGCTTTGTTATGTGAACATGGCGAACGGCTACTGACTACTGCTGTCTGGCCATTTATGATCGACGTCAGAAAACGTTGGCCAATAGCAGAATTCTGTTTTGTTCACATGACTTAGAATTTCTACAATATTATAGAATATTTTTGAAGACAGGATGTAAAGTATTACTATTTTTTGTAGAGAAAATTACTATTTTTTGTAGAGAAAATTACTATTTTTTGTAGAGATAATTATTAATATTTGTACAAATTTTTACAGAAGTTAGTAGTAGTAATTACGATAATTGTAATAAATTTCTACTTCTACAAACAATAGTAAAATATACTAAACATTGTGGACTTCTTTCCTATTGTTGCAGCATTTTATTCGACAATTCAATTGCTACAATAATTAATAGTTTTTAACTATAAATTGTAGTAAAATTTTCTACAAATTGTTAAGTATTTTTCTACAAGTCTACTACTACAACATTGTAGTAAAATTTTCTAGTCACATTTTTTTCCGTGTAGGCAGACCATGTCCCAAAAGAACTGGAGAACTACTTTTTATGAATAGTGTGATGTTCGTCCCTATCTACTAGGCATCGAAATAAAACTTCGTTTAACTCCAATAATTACTGTATTTATTGTGAATGCCGGAAGCCGAACTAACCAACATAACCTCAATTACAATAGTGACCTTCTCGATATGTGTGGTAAATCGAAAACTGGGTCATTGGGTCGTTGGCGTACACCTGCCAATTCAAACCGGTAGCGGAAGAGGGGGTAATGTTTGGGTTGATATACAAGGCCCTTTCGGTTGAATACATTACAAATAGAAACCAGTTGAAAGTGATAACAGGGTTGCTGACTGGGCACGCTAGAGTAAATCGACACTTGAACAAAATTGGCATGTACAATGGGGAACTCATGTGCCGACTATGTCACAAGAAACCAGAAACGGCCAAACACATACTGTGCGAATGCGAAGCTCTAGATCGCAAAAGACAGGCTCTTTTTGGACAACCTCAGGTTGACCCAACAACGTATAGAACCCACTCACCCAAGGATCTGTACAAACTTGTACAAGGTGCAAAGGTGACAGAGTGGGTGCTATGAACTAACATGGGGTGGTTATTCGTAGGTGTAAAAAATATATACAAATGGTATTTACTATAATAAATGTTCAAAATGGCCTCCATTTTCCTGAATACACATCGGTACGGTTTTAGAAAGAAAAACCGAATTTTTTAGATCATTGGCTTTTGACGAAATCGATTTGCACTTTCAACGATTCGATGCCTCAGTTGATAATCTTCGATTATTTCAACAAAATACACGTCCTGTATCATCCTGTCTATCTGAATGAGGGCGTGGTTCAAAGCCCACTCGTACTTAAGCTCTAGGGTTATTATACCCCTCACAGTTTCTATCCCATAAGATTGATTTTCTTGATGAATTCAAGAATATGTCTGAGGGGCGCTTTCGCGATTTCTTCTGGTTCTGCATATTGTACCCAGAAGTACTATTTCCATTCCCATTTAAGGTTCCGGCATAGTATGCGCATATGAGTTTCGTCCTCCTCTTCACATATTCTATATAGGGAGTCATCAGATATCCCTAAAAGATTTAGGTGTCTTCTAAGGCCGCAGTGTTCCGTATAGAGTCCTATTACTGTCTTGATTTCGTTTCTGCTGTATAGCAGTTGATTTTGTCTAGTCGTGGATGGTCCCTCTATGAATCTTTTGGACTGTCTAAGTCCAGGAAGTTCCAACCAGAGTCTATGGTGTTCTCTATTTGTTTGTTCTTTTAACACCCATTTAACATGTTGGTATGAGATACCACATGTTGGTTCTGGTCCAATAAGAGTTTTTTCCGCTCCCTTCCTTGCTAGTAGCTTTGTTTTCTCGTTGCCAAACACTTCCTCATGTTCCGGGTATCCATTCAAGGGCGACCTTGATATGTTCTGCCAGGGCCTGTAGGGAGTGTTGGCAATCAAGTATTGATTTAGATTGTACTTTTACCCTTTTCAGTGCTTTAAAGTTTGCCTGAATGTCTGTTATGATAAGGACCCTCTTATCTCTAAAAGAGTCATTTACCATAACTTTGACACAGGCATTTATTGCTGTTACTTCAGCTTGGAAGACTGTTGTCAGTGACTCCAGGTTCAGACAATAGTCCTCCCTGAGTTCACATGGTAGATCCCAGCTCCTGTACCGTTTTTCATTTTCGAACCGTCTGTATACCAGATCGATTCGTTTTGTTTTTCCCCATTTTCCCGGCTTTGGCCCTTTCTGGTATTTGAATATCGAAAGATTTCCTAAAGTCATGAATAATGGGCGTTCTATCCGATGGCATTGTGTTTTAACTTCTCTAATATCATTGGGTGGTGTCCTTTTCTCAAACGTTCCCATCCATATCCATTAGTGAACAGCCTGTATGCCGACACCATAGCCTAATTCTCTACTGTAGTGGAGGAAGACCCAGTCGTAGCTCCATTACTGCTGTGGACGTAGTTCTAAATGCCCTGTTATTATTGGATAGGCTAGTCTTTGTACTCCTCTATCATAAAACCCCAGAAGCAAAGACAATAAGGTTAAGATCTGGTTCATCAGGCCCCCTTCCAATCCAACGTCCAAGGTACAGACCGAAAAGGCAATTTCCTAACTGCGTTATCGAAATGTGCTTCTCTGTATCTGTAACGTATGAAGGATGGGTTACCCTCACGGCACTTAGGCCCCATTGGACCCATTGTGCATCTTCCTAAGATGATAGGCACGTGAGCCTACCCACTGATTTAATGTATTTGACAATGTCGCCAAGAGGTGCTTCTCTTTTATATCGACCGGGTTGGCCGATACTCGCCGAACACAAATCTTCTAATAAATTAGAGCGTCGAGCAATTGTAAAGGATATGCTCAATGGTCTCATCTTCTTGTTCGCACCCTCTGCAAAGTGCGGATTCTGACAGCCTCATGATATGGAGATGCTTCCGTACTTGGCAATGACTAGTTAGAATGCCTGTGCCTTGGCGCAGATTCTGTCTAGTCATAGTCAAGTATTTGTTTGCTGCAGTGTTGTCAGGATAACTTGAGAGCTCCCTGACAACTCTGCTGTTTCTTGTTTCATACCATCTTTCCTTGAATTTCACAATACTACATATTTTGCCTTATTCCTAAATTTAGCTCTTCCAAATACTCTGGTAAATCATTTTGTAAGAACTGCAACTAATTTGCACCATTTATTTGCAAGAAATACTGCTCCTATTAAATTATTATTCACAATGCCTGATGCCTGTCCAAACATTGACTATAAAGGTCCTTTGGTGATGAGTCACTTGTTTGCGTGAGGATTTTCTTCGTTAATTATCATTTTTCTTCACATTTTTTTTTTCTTCTCCTTATAGAGCTTGATGTTTACTAATAATTTTAAGTTGATATCATTTTTCGTTTTTGACTTATCGTGCAGACAAAAAACGTGACATCGCACAAAATAAACCTATAATACTCTTCACAGAATAGCCTAAAAAATAGGTACACTAAAATAATGATAAAGTCAAAGTTTTGAAAATTATTTAATAGGTATATCAGTACCTCGGAGACAATCTGCACTATATGTCAATCTAGTCAACTTTTTAGTACAATAGACTGAATGTTGGTTAGACCCTTTTCGTGTCTAACCAACATATATAAAAAATTAAATTTCGACAAGAATTATTGTCACAATATGTATTGTTTACTAATAATCTATAAAAACTTTTTTTTTAATATAGGTACATGAGGTGTTGGTTTTTGTAACATATTTCTATGTTCTGATAACAAATTTTCTAGACATGCTTCTATAAATAGTAGGACTAACGTAAGAGTTAAAAAGTGTTGTTTAACGTTTAACTTGTAAGTTTCTTGAACATTGAACTTAGTGTTATCTGTTTTTTAAAGTCAACTTTTATTGTGACATCACTATTCATGGCATAGACGAGAGGAGGGGGTTACGAAAAGGGAGGTTTCAGATTTCGCTAAGAAAGGATTTGATTTAGCTTCAGCACCATTTTTTGGTAGAAATGTCACTTAGAAAAGACTTGTTTTTTTTGTAAAAATGGCTCTCGGTGGCCCTGGGCCCTGAAAAGTTCTTAATGAACCAAATTTAAAAATATAAACATTATCAAACTGCACTATGTAAATATTTAATTTAATCTTCATGATATAGGTACATACCTAACATAGACACAACTATTAAGTTTCTTGAATTAATTTAGGCCAGGGTAATATTTTATATCGTCTTTAAAAAACTGTAATGTAAATTTATAAAATCCTCAGCGCTACATCAGTATCTGCCACTGTTTATCAGTACCTCTAGCATTTATAGAAAGAGCATTTTCCTATAACCTCTAATTCATTAGGGACAACCTACATAATAAACAATTATTCATATAAAATTGTACTACGGTTGAAAAATTATCCTAATTAATAAAATATATAATAAAATTGTCATACTTTTTTAAACTTCGTTTGTCTTTTATTGGAAACAAAAAAAAAATGCGGGGAAATACTGAAGCAACTGGTGATACCGACACTAAAAAGAAGCATGACGAAGTTGCAGTTAAATAAGTTTTACAATCTGTTGGCTGCGCTTCCACCTCAGTAGCGTTTTCCCAACTAGGTAAGCCCCAGTCAAACTCAAAGTACCGACGAATAATTAAAGTTGTCTTGCCCAATGAATATGATGCCCGCTCTATATTGAGAAATAAAAAGAAACTACTTGAATACTTCACAACTAAAAACCTTTCAGTAATTACCGATCAAACGTCTATCCAAGTTATTAAAGATTTACGAGTCGAACTAGAAAACAGAAAGCAAAATGGAGAAACAAACATAACCATCAAGTATTTGCAAAGTATGTCTGAAATTGTTAAAAACTCTGTCACTATTACTTCTTGGTCATTATTATATACTAACCTGGAATCTCTTAAGGCCAATTTTAACGAGTTTTTATGTAACATTCAAGATCTCAAACAGCATTTGATATTTATCATAGAAACCTGACTAAAACCATCAGATCTAGACACGCTAATTTTTATCCATGGATACACCATATTCCGATCTGATAGATTATTGAGAAGAGGTGGCAGGGTTTGTATATATTTTTACAATTAACACTGGCATTCCAAAAATAGCAGGTATATATATTTTACTGTTTAACGTTTCTACTAAGCTACTAATTGATAAACTTAACAACATCTTAACTCTCCAAAATGCAATTGCTCTTGGAGATTTTAATTTTCCCGATAGTTGCTGGCCTATAACTCGCATTTCAGACTCAGACAGTTCAACAAGTAATTTTATGCAATTTTTTGCTGACTCCAATTTCTTTCAATTAATAGATAAACCAACCAGGGGTAGTATTCTCGAATCACGAATACCGTCATTCGCATACGTGTTTTACAATGTGTCTCACTTTGTTGAACGAAAACCAAGTGAGACAAATCATAAATCTCGCATGCGAATCTATATTCGTGACTCGAGAATACTACCCCTGGTTTCGAAATAATAACGAACCCATTATTCTAGATCTTATCATCACAAATGATGAAAAACTTATAACAGAACCTCAACATCTTCCCCCGATAGGCATTTCCGACCATTCAGTAATAAAAGCCGAGATCCAAGTTTATATTGAAAGTGTAAACAATAAGAAGTATGATTTATACAGGATGGTCAACTACAATGTCAAAATGAATTTAAAAGTTATCAACTTCGATGATATTTTAAAAGAGTTTAACAATGTAAATGATATGTGGAACACTTTTCTGTACACCATTATTGAAATAATTAATAAACATTCTTTTACCAAGAAGTACCTCAGAAATCCGTTAGAACCCTGAGTAAATAGTGATGTCGTATCCTCAATTCATCATAAACCCCCTAAGTAGACTACGATACTATTCAACCTGATTTAAATTCAATAAGTGATTGGTGCTCGGACTAGTTTGTCCCGTTAAATATAAACAAGTGTGAGGTGTTAATATTCCGCCAAAAGTAACCCAAGTCTGCGTTACTCGCACGGTAGCCATAATTTGGTGCAAATTTCGTCGTATGTAGATTTAGATGTTTTAGTGACGTCAGAACCAACATGGTCTGAACACATTCCAAAAACGTGCAAATTCGATGTTATATTTGCTTCAAAAGACTTTTGCAAAGGTATCATTTCATACATCCATCAAAATATTTAAGACTTATATTCGACCTTTATTAGATTATGCAGGTGTAGTTTGGTGTCCGCTTCTTGTGCGAGACCAGAACCTTTTAGAAAATTCAAAAGAAAAAACTTGTATTTCGTGCAAAACTTTTTTATTAATCAATGCAAAGCGCTCTCGGCTTATTTGCCATCATCAGTGCTCATCTACAAAAATTGTGGATGTAAACTTACAATTTAAAAAGATTTTAAAAAATATATTATAAAAATCTGAATTAGACTTTTAAGTCAAAAGTTAAAATATATACAATTGTTTGAACAAATTAAAAATGACAAGAAACAAACAAAGTGACAAAAAACTGGTATTGGGAATAGTGAGTGTGGGATAAGCCCTTACAAATCAAATCTGATCTCCAGAAGCAAGATAGCTTGTGTGGAATTAAGGAATCATGCCACCGTCACTATTCACAAAATTGAAAAAAGGTTAACAAATTAGTTAAAATTTAAAGAAATTTACAATTAGAGGGTGACTGTGGAAGATATATTGAAATTTGAATCTAGAATACAATATTTGATATGAAGAAAGTAAAACGCAGAAGGCCAAAGTAAAAAAACTGAATGTTTTTTTTTATATATTTTATATACATTATAATTATGAAAAAGTCTACCTACTGTCCACAACGTATCCAACAAGTTCCTGGTCATCCTCACTCCCAAAATTATATATTTCGGGATATTTACAACTTGCTAAATCATAATTTTATTAATATTAATATTTTCAAATTTAAATTTCTCTCTTCATTTTGGTTCAAGTTGTTTAACCGTTTCCACATGACAGTGGTGACAAGCGACACTTGAAGACTTTGACTTGTCAAATGTCAACAGAAGGAGGTGCGTTCACCTCAGTGTGGAACATGTTTCTCCGAGTGTGATTCGAGTGATTGGAGGTTAACGGAGATCAAAATTTGTTATTACATCCACAATTTTTGTAGATGAGCACTGATGATGGCAAATAAGCCGAAAGCGCTTTGCATTGATTGATAAAAAAGTTTTGCACGAAATACAAGTTTTTCCTTTTGAATCTAAACTACGTGCACACAGCTGTCAACCTTTTTTGGTTATTTTAAACTTTTAGAAAATGTTCAACGCCTGGCTACCAGAATGACCTTTGGAGCAGTCCGACCATCATACGCAGAAAGACTACAATTGTCAAACTTACCAACTTTTGCGAATTGTCGACTACATAGGATACTTAAATATAATTACGGAAATCTTAGTGACATTTTTTTGTTAAATACTAACTCTCAGCGACGAAGTTGTTGGTACCATAAAAGTTAACGTCTTGAAAAATAAGTCACGTCTGACAAACACTCGTCAGTGTTTGTTTATTTTTATTTAATTTTTAGTGTTCCTTTTTTTTTGTTTCAGTGTGTTTACTTTGTTCCAATTTTTCTATTTTGTTTTTAAGCTATCATAGGACTTATGTTCTCAGCCTTTATCAATTTATAATAATAATAATATGAATAATTCGAAATTTACTAGTAATGTTTTAACTGGTATTTATATCAGCTACAAAGTTGTATATAGATCAGCCACGTTCGTAGCCCATTCTGCACCCAACATGGACTTTGAAACAGTCATATTATCCCACAATGCTCTCCTCCCCCATGTCACTCACTCCTCATTGGTCCGAATCTACTTCTACATCTACGTTTTCTTTATATTCTATGCAAATCAGGCCGGCCAAGTATGGGGCTCGTTGCTTTGGCACGGCACGCTAAGTTTCGCTTCAAGGTTCCCGCCGCCCCGAAACAAACGACTGTTTCGACGTTGACACCGCATAATTGCGCAAAAAAATTGCAGAAAACTGCAACAACGACGACGTGCAGAAAAATGTTCGAGAGGTTTATTTTTAGTCCATGTCTCATTAAAGGAGGCACAATGCGGGTCGTTTTTTATGTCTATCTCTCTCTTCCTCTCTATCTGGTTGGATTTAAATTCGTAATGTCGATTGATACGGTATATAATTATAGTTAAACGTTAAATGTATAGAGTGTAATGAGTTGGCGGACCGATAATACCAATGTGCTCTATAGAACGAGACCACTGAAAAAAAAAAAGGAAGAACTAACCTAAAAGATTGTTTTTCAATAGATTATAGTCTATTTTTATGTATGAGAGAGAGTATTAAAATAATAAAGCGTTCGTAATCCATAGGCGTATCACTTCTTTTAGTAGACAGTTAAAATATTTTTGAAGTTATTCCTCGAGTATACACTTATATTTTCACCTAATTAACCTGCTTATAACTTCTAAACAGCTGGAGGTAAAAAAGTGCAATTTTTTCTAAAATGTTTTATTTTTCCACAAGGTATGTTAAGAACATTGTGTCAAACGGGTTATGTAGGTATAAGGGTTTAAACTTTGACTTTTAAACAACGTTACATTCATAAATAATAATTTTAATATAAAAACTACTTCTTACCTACAAATCCAAATCAGAAACGAAATCAGAAGATGAACTGTCGCAACCAATATTAACAATGAGTAGCTCGATCATTTCATCAGTAATATTGTCCAACTTCCACATTTTCTCTTCTTCTTTAATCGTATAATTTACTGCCTTTTCCCAGTTTTCAGGCTTCACATTATTTACAGCCTCCAAAAACAACTGTTTAACATCACTCATTTTAAAAGAATTATTTTTTCTTGAAACTTCTCCCTTTATCTGTGCCCATATCAGTTCAATCGGGTTTACTTCGCATTGATATGGTGGTGATCTAACCACCGTCATCCCACGATTTTTTGCAATTTCATCAATTTCATATTTTTTTAATTTCTCTTTATGAAGGGAACACAAATGATACAGTTCTTTTCTCACAGAACCGGGATGGAACTTAATATTCTTTGAATTTAGACAATTCTGTAAATCTTTTTTTAACCACTTGGTTGTGGGCATTTTTTCTATAAGTCTCGAGTGATAACTTGCATTATCCATTACTAATATACAGTTCTGAGGAAGAAGATCTATAATTTGTTCGAACCACTCTTTAAAGACATCAGCATTCATGTCCTCATGGTAGTCACCGGTACGAGTAGATTCAAAAGTCAATAAACCACCTTTAACAAAACCGTTTGAACTACCGATGTGTACTATTATTAGTCTGCGCCCCTTTCCTGATGGTGGATTTAAAAACCAGAAGATAAATTATTTAAAAAAGCTTGTCTTCGACTTGTAACAGTTTCATCTTGCCAAAATTTATTTGGTTTATGTCCCTCGTTGATCCATGTTTCATCTAAATAAAATATATTTCTTTTTTGGTTTCTCATTTCTTTTATAGTCCTTAGGTAATTTCTTCTCCATACTACAATATCGCTTCTTTCTATTAAAATAGACTTTCTGGAATACTTTTTCCATAGAAAACCTATTTCTTTTAAAAGTTTCCATAGTGTGCTTTGACTCATTCCAGGGTAATCCTTATCATCTCGAACCGTGGCAAGAACTTTGTCTACTGTCGGAAATTCTTTTCTAAAGAAGAACGCATGCACTTTCCTTCGAAGTTTTTCTTTCAAAAGATTTTCTAATTGAAGTTTTGGTTTTCCTGGAGCTTTACGTGCTGTTTGAAACTCGCCACATTTCTCTTCTTTAACAACTCTGTAAATCGTAGATTTCCCAACACCAAGCGTACTACTAACTAATTCCATTGTGTCGTCAACACTTTTACATAAATGTTTGTCTGTTAATGATTTAAAACAATTAAATATTAATGTTTTTTCATTAACTGTTAAAGGAGCGATTTTTTGTCGTTTACGCGGCCCTTCCAAATTTTCCATGATCACACTAGAATTCACACTGCACCTTGCAAGTAGCAACTAAACGACATTTAGTAAACTGTCAAGAATACACAACTTGGACCTTCTTACTAAATGGAAAACCTATAATCGCATTTTCGGTGAAATTTGTTGGGAATGTATTTATCTACTTATAATTCGATTACTGTAAGAAATTCTTGGAATTAAAATAAAACAAAATTGGCAAATAGGTACTTATTGAAAATAATCTTAAGATACGGCTATGTAATATTTAATACACAGGGCTTTTGGCCTGTCCAAACCTTTTTCTATTGTTCTGTACAGCTTATGTTTATAAAGGACCAATAAAAGACCCAAAACTTGTAATAGCTCAGGTACATTTATTACAATTTTAGGAAATATTTAGATTATTCTGTAAAAATATTTAAAATGACCGTACTAACTTTTGCATTAGAAATGCTGTTTTATTACTCTCTCATACATAAAAATAGACTATAGGTGGCAGATTTTACTAACGAACATTTGAGAAAAAGCACAATTTAAATGTTCAGGGTTAGTAGATACTTTGGTCACTTCAATATTTTCAGTTATACGTTTAGACGGCCACCCACTTCCAGTTTCTCTGAATAACTTTACGGAATTTGTCAAAACATTGTGACAACCATTGTATTTGAATAATAAATGAAATATAGATGAGATAGTACATGGTCATTTGAAAAATCCAAACTTGCTAGATTGCAAATTTTTGGATCTGCATCAAAAAAAAAATCCAAGTCATTATTTAAAGCAATTATCTTGAAAAATTATTATTAGTTACCGTTAGACGAAACACTTAGCGAAAATGTAATTAAAAACAAAAAATTCTAACATACCTACCTACTTAATTTATGCAAGAACGTTGCTACAAAACATTATAAACATACAGTAACTTTATCTAGTCAACTATTGTCATTAATGTCATTACTTAAATTGAGTATGATTTACAATGACTGTATAATCGCTTGTTGTGTTAAATTTTTTCCTTATTTATTTCATCGCTCTTATGTTAATCAAGTGTTACACTGCGAAATTTATGACTGCGCGTATTTTTTTGCTGGTACGACGTTTTTATACGGGGAGTGTTTTAAGAGTTTAAAAAAACGATAGAAAACAAATTAATAATTTTATTTGAAAAAGTAAAAACTGATCAATCTATTTTGGGTTTTGAAAGGACAATTTTTTGAAAAAAATCAATGCTTTTTAAGAGAGATTTAAGAGATTTTGGATTATATTTTCGCTTATAGTATCATTATCACTGGAGAATGATCTGAGTCAAAGTCAAAGTTTACTTCTATTTTAATAAAGTTTTCGGATATTTTTCTAGTGATGTAGAGGTACAATAAGTCAGGTTTTTTTCTATCGGTTGGCCAGATTTCGTTAAAAGTTTTTAGATGTGAAATCTTTTAAACATTTATATATTTTTCCCTGTTTTCAAAATTTAAAAATTAATACTCAAGTTGCATATTATGGCATTTGAGTTCCAACTTTTCAATGATTTTGCCAGGAATCTGAGTAAACCATTTAATAATCAATATGTTATCAATATTTTTCAAGCATTCCTAAATTTTATAAGTTCCTATTTTGTGTTTTTTTTACATTTTTTTATTAGCTAAACGATATATTTAGGGCTTGAAGTAATAGGCTATTATGTCCTAAGAGGTCAATATTTCAGCTAGTCCATTTTTATCCAAAAAACGTTTATAACCCAAGATTTTAAAGGAAATTTAATATACTTTAATATATAGGTGGCATCGGCACCTCGCCTATTGAAATTTTTCCTGTTCTCAATTCTAGTCTGAAATTCTGTTTTTTTAGGATGTCCATTCCTAGAACTAGGTCGGCACTTAAGTTTGGAAAGTGTACTATTTCTTCTAAAGTTTTCTGATTGCCGAGTTTCACCTTTACCTGGTAGGTATCTTGGATGCGGATTATAGTCCCATTGGCTAACCTCGCAGAGATCGGTACTGCTTTTCTGGGTTGCTTAGTATGGGAAAGATGTTCCGCTAGTCGGTTCCCAAGGTAAGATTTGGAAGCTCCGGTGTTTATGAGTGCCAAGAAATTTTCACCTTCTATTTCCAAGAATAAGTGCGGTCGGGAGTCGGGGGCGGGTACGGTAACAGTTTCCTGAGAGGCTAGTGTCGATTGGAACTGTTCGGACCTCCCTTCCGGACAGTTCCTGTTTCGTTTCCCGGACGGTTACAGGTACAATCCCTAGTCATTACGCCTTCTTTTAGGCATCTGGAACAAAACAACTTACTAGGGTTGGTGCAGTTCGTGCGTACATGTCCCTTCTCTCCACATTTCCAGCACAACACTTCTCCACAGGACGTGGATGGTCGTGGTTCAAATCTTTGAGACCTCTCCGGGGTAACTGGAACTGGGACAGGTACCGGAACAGAGTTATTTTCCGCTTTTCGTGGCTGATTGGTATGGAACTACTTGACAGAATGTAGACATATTTGGACAATCCGTCTTTCGGATTTGTTGTCGAATCTCTGGTAATAAATTTCTTCTCATAGGTAGGTTATGTAACTTGTTACGGTTTCGTTTCTTCGTTGAAGTCGTCGGCCTATTTTGGCTTCTAGGTCGACTTGATAGTTCACAGGGAAATAATAAATTTTTTTCGAAATCATCCCATGTATTCCAGAAGTGCCGGTCATTGCGGAACCATAGAGCGGGTTCCCCAGTAAGGAGTTTGGGGATGTAGGATAGTACTCAGAGTCTGTTAATACCCTTTGAGATGCAGATTTCTTTTAGTCTTTCTAGAAAAGCGGCCGGGTCATCCCGGTTACCAAACGTGATTTTCCAGTTATGGGTATCCACATTTTCAGTCCTTCTAGGTCTCCTCTTGACTTCTACGTTAGTGGGATCATTAACTGAATGGAAGAAACGGCGAAAATCAGTTTTAAAATCATTCCAAGTGGTCCAAAGGGGTTGGTTATTCCGGAACCACAAAGCTGGTTCCCCAGTTAGAAGGTTTGACATGCTAGGTAGGAGTCGATTCTTTTCTACTCCTCTAGCTATACAGATTTCCTCCAGTCTCTCCGGGAAAGCTACTGGATCGTCATGGATTCCAAAAGAAATATTCCAATCATCGGTTTTAACTGGCTCAGGGGTGTCGGTTTTTTCCGGCATTTCCGGACTAGTATTCTCGGTAATTAGGAGTGGAAGTAACTCGGAATTCGGGGGGGCTTTTCGAAGAAAAGAAGCTAGTCGCTTTCGCTTCTCCTGCACGGTCCCTTCTGCGGGAAGATGGTCTTAGTAGTTAGTTTGGGGTTTCGTAAGCTATATATCCAACCCACTCGGAGCACTAATATATTCTGATCCTATTTTGGCTCCTTTTGTACGACGTCTGATTTTTTGGCAACCTCTTTTGGTCTTTCTACGGAGGCGTCTGGCGTTTCAGCAATTTCTGATACCCAACTGGGGGGTATGTCGTTTCCCTCCGTATTTTTAAAAGATGCTTCGTTGTCGGTAGATTTGAACATAAAGTACCGAAGATCCGTGAGAGGGCGTTTTTTTTTTTCAGGTAGGAAAGAGATATGAATCGCTGAGGGGTAAGAAGTAGAAAGTAAAAGAAGAATGGAATAATATATATTTTTTACACAAAAAATTTAAATAATTTGATGTGAAATAATCGTATTATTTATAAAAAAAAATTATATAAACTGCATGAAGTTTGTTTTGCTCAGAAAGTTATACGTAAAAAAGTAAGAAAATGGATCTTTAGCTATTTAATTCTTTTTTCTTATAATTTTCCCCTAAAAAAATTTAAATAAATAATTCGATGCGAAATTGCATTTACAAAAAATTTCGTAACAACTATACCTGCACTTTGCTTCGTTTCCAAGATATAATTAAAAAACTCTAAGGGTTGCATTTTCACCTCTATCTCCAATTTCCACCCGCTAATTCAATGGCATATTTATAGACCATTTGAATGATTTATGCTATTAAAACCGTATATTACAAATTCAATAGAGTCTATAAGGGATTTGGAAATTGCATTTTTTTTATTTCAACATTTCTTGTATTAACATATTTGAAGTCAAACATCAAATTTATAATATGGCGCTGGTTATGACGACACGTTCGCGCATACGACTGCAACTTCAGGTGGGTTCTTGTCTCGTGAAATGGATTCTACCACCTTGTCAACACTGAGGCTACCACAGTCAAACTCGTAACATAGAAGACACCAGAAACGATTTGATTTTTAGCGAAAGACAATGGAAATTATTCAGATGTTGAAATATTTATTAAATTCATTGTTCAACATTGTTATTTAATAAATATTTTAGTTCCCTGATGATGGATGTAATCACATCCGTAAGCTTGGAATAAATATATAAGAGCGTTCATCTCGTTGTGCTGCAAAATCCAATAATTACCCAATATTTTTTTTATGAAGATGTGAATGACTCTGTGCTTGGTATTTTTCTTGTTCTAATAATAATGTTCAAATTTTGTAACTTATTTTTAAATATTGAATTGGCATGTCATTTTAATGAATAAACCTTGACTTGACTAATCTGATAAACAATTATTACCGTATCTATACCTAAATCAGTACGTGTATATACCGAAGCATTCCACAAAGTACCATATCGTACCTTACAACCAAGATTCTTATTCTCGACCCTCGTCATGGATATCTTGACACTCCGTCATCCGCCACGAAAAAAACGAAAAAACAAGAGAGCATCATCATCGGGCGATCGGGCATCACACGGCATTCCGAGATGTTGCGGCGACTTTTCTAATTGTTGAGTAAGCTCGCTTTTCAATCTCACGATTTTGACAGTTGACACATGTCATGTTGCGGGGATGTTGACTCCGAGTATTACGTGTTACGTAAACGTTAGCCGCAAATATAAACGACGTGCCGGTATTGACTCGTTTAATTTCAAATCTACATTTGAAATTAAAGAAAATGTTTTTATTTTTGTTTTATTTATTTTTTTTATATTTTTATGCCCTCGTATATAAATCGATTTTTAATTCAAATAAAACTGATTTAATTTTAATTGTCCTTTTATAGTTTACTTCTGAAAGCCCTTCTTGAAAAACGTTTTTATTGAATGCAGAATGAACTTATAGTTTATTTGAAAATGCATGATAGTACAGTTTTTATGCCAAAGGTGTATATACAGGATTGTTCAAAGCATAAAAACAGTAAATATTGGTACCTTTTTATCTGAATTTTCACTAGATTTTAGTATGACCATCCCGAAAAACCTCGAATACAATACATCATGTAAATAAAATAAAATAAATAAATGTATTTATTTATTATTTACTTCCTCTCAGGGGTAGTTCCGTTACAATATCTACATGATAAAAACAGCAATGGTCCTAGAACGGATCCTTGCGGAACATATGCGCAAAAAAAAGAAGAAAACGGCTAAATATATTATAAATACGGAAAGGAAGGGGCAAGCCGACTACTGGCGCACAGCCGATACTGCCGCTATCTATACTGGGCATTATTCGAAGTTCTGTTTTGGTATAGTTGGTGGATTGTGGTGCACATCTCAGATTACCGGTCCGATAAACATTGGACCGCGGTGTCTTGACATGAATATCGTTCTCTAATCGCGCATTCATCGCACACTGCTGCAAGAATTAATGGATGGATTTTATCACGATATACCTCTATATATACGTACTACACATGATACGGCTCTGGTTCACTGCTGATTATTTTTCTGTGCATATATTGGGCAATCAGTCCGACTTCGTTCTAATTATCCTTTATGGATAGGTTCTAATTCGATTCTTCGCTAAATCGTCTGGTGTATTTGCATAGATTTAAAAAGGAAAATAACAAATTGGATAATATTATTGGGTAGATTAAAAACAAAGTGGTAATTTAAAGTTATAAAGTATTACTACATTTAATTTTGAAAGATTGAAAGTGAAAGTAGGTAAAGGGACAAGAAAATTAGGGAAAAAGGGAAGAACAGGAGAGAGATAATATGACAAGGATTTATGAATGAACACAATTTAGAGGATACAGTTACCATAGAAAAAGATAGAACTCAATATGGGAGAAAGAAACAAAATATCCAATAATGATGGTGAATGAAAGAGACTAAGAGACAAATGGAAAGTAAAATTAATGAGAAGAGACAAGAAGATAGAGAAGAAATTAAAAATGATAGACAAAAGTTAATGAACAAAATGGACGAAAGAAAATAGTAAGGAAATGGATAATTTAGAAGAATGTGGAAAGAAGAATAAAGAAGAAATATTGCATAAGATTATAGAAACAAATAAAGAACAAATTGGCCATATTATTTTGGAAACACAACTTGTCACATAGGTCCCACGCACTCAAAAAAATAGTCTAGCTATATTACTATTATAATCATTGCCAATTTTAGAAGGAGAAGTATCTAAAACATTACAGCTAAAAGGTGAAATTTTATAGTTAGAAGTTTATTATCAAACCAATTTTTAATGTGAAAAAATCTAACTCTAATTTGTTTTTAAGATCATACTAATTATCTGCCTTGTAAAAAATTCGCATTACTATTTTGATTAAATAAATCATTTATATGAAGATTGAATATTAAAAGGTCCAGAGCAGTACCTTGGGGTACACCGCATTTTACGCATTCTTGATTACTGAGAGATCATTGCCTACTTTAACTATTTGTCTTAGCCCATGTTGATGCTTTAAACAAGAATCCCGTTTCAAACAACGCAGATTCATTTTCTGAGGAAATAGTTATGAAAATATCAGACAAAGATTGGTTACTCTCTGTACAAAAGCAAGATCCTGAAATCTATATAATAAGGGACATTTTAAAGTCAGGAACGCAGTATTTATCAACATATAAGTAATGCGTTATCCACTCAACAACATGGATTTGTGAAAGGTCGGCCAAGAGTAACGAATCTCTCAGTCATTACTCAGCATATAGCAAAAAATATCGATAAACGTATTCAGACTGATGTTATTTATACAGATATTACTAAAGCATTTGACAGACTTGACCATGGAATTTTATTAAAAAAACTGTCTACTTTTGGACTCTCAGATAGTCTTATTGACTTACTAAAATCATATTTGTGTAACTTTTCACAATACATTCAGCTCAATGGGTTCAAGTCTGTTAAGTATCTTGCCACATCGGGTGTCCCTCAAGGGTCGAATCTTGGCCCGCTCTTGTTTAATATTTTTATAAATGACGTTGGTAGTGTAATTAATGTTAATTATCTACTGTATGCTGATGACCTTAAAATTTATGCTTCCATAAATAGTATTGCTGACTGCGAGCGACTTTCTGAAAATCCAAAAACAAGTTAATGAATGGTGCTATAAAAATAATTTAAAATTGAACCCAGCCAAGTGCAATATCATGTACTCCTTAAAGTCAGATCCAACTTTTTACCAGTATATTGTTGACGAAACTCCCTTAAACAGACCAAAAAACTTCGCAGATTTAGGAGTCTTATTTGATTTATATATAATATGGACGAAAAAGGCTGCCGCCTCACCATACCTCATCAACAACGCGTTATATCTAAGAATGGAGTACGACGGGTTCATACGGTTGCGTCTGAGCATGCTGAAAATGTCACGATTGTGGCTTGTTGTAACGCTGTAGGCAACTCTATTCCACCTATGATATTGTTTCGAGGAAAGCGTCTTTAACCAGAATTTAGCGACAATTTACCTCATGGATCCCTTGTAAAAATGGCACCAAAAGGGTCTATGACGACGCAACTCTTCAATTAATTTTTAAGACATTTCGCTCTGTATAAATCGAACGGACCTACACTTCTTGTTTTTGATAGAGCTTTTAGCCACTTGGATTTCACTATTGCTGAAACAGCTGAGTCTCTCGGCATCACATTATTCTGTTTATACAACTCACGAGTTCCAGCCACTGGATAAGGCTGTATTTCGCTTTTTTAAAGCAAATTGGGACCAGGAGCTCCTAAGGTATTGGATACCTACCCTCAACGAAGCCTAAACAAGGCCAGATTCAACACTTTTTCTCGTGTTTGGCCCAAATGTATGACACCAGAAAATATTATAAGCGGATTTAGAGGTACAGGATTATTTCCTCTAATTCCTGACGCAATACCTGCTGCAGCTTTTGCACCTTCTTCAGTAACGGTGCGAACCATGCCTGATGAAATTACTGAAACCAAAAATGGAGACGCCAAAAGGACACACGAAAGTCTTTAAACTGCACACAGTGAGATTTCTTCTGATGATGATGTTCCATTGGCAGATTTAGCTAGAATTATTAATCCAGTTCCTCAACAATCTTCTTCGGATATCTATAATAAATAAGTCGTTTCCAACACCTACCGATGGAAAGAATAATGAAACGAAAAGAATTAGGCAAAAAGCTTTGAAATACAAAGCTCAGAAAGTTACAAAAGACCTTTTTTCTGAGAGACATCAGCTATGGAGTCTTCAGCTCTGAAACTTTCAGTTCCCTCAACTTCCAAACAGAAAAGCACTACATACAAAACAAATTTTCTCTCTCAGTTTTGGAAATTTTGGGAGTAGAGTTTTTTCGAACAATAAATCAAAAAGATTACCTGGGAATACCCTGTATAGTTTTAATAGTTCCTCATATTTAAGCAAGAATACTTCCACTGATAATCACCAGATAGATAATGTTTGTGTTTCATACATTGTGGGTTGTTTTATTATAGGTTCTTAAAACTTGTAATACGAAATAACACAGTTTACAAAAATTATTACTACAACTTTTCAGCACTGCAATCATTTAGAACCACAAAATTACATTGATAACATTCACAACCTAGTTTTATATAACACAAAAACACAGCAATTGATATTTTCGACTATTGAATATCAAAAAGCAGCCCACACCCCTCGCCAGATGACGTACGAACGCAAGCCGCCGCTTCCCGGAGCCCTAGGGGTCACGTCAGGTGCTCCCATTGACCGAAGACCGTTTTTTTTATTCATTTACGTTCAACTCCAACCGTTTCGGTTATAGGTCAGGGCGGCGAGTAGGCGGAAGTGTCTGCAAGTCGCTTCTTTTGTTTTCCGTCTCGTGACTGTCGTTTGTTTCGTTTGTTTGGCTATTGGAGTTGACGAATGACTGATCGCGGATGGCTGTGACGGTGACGTGACTCGAACAACCAAACATGTCGGATATAATCTCGTATATATAATAGACCTATCAGAACTGATTTGTTGTAGTAGGTCTAGTCAATAATTGGCAAAAAAAATTATACAAAATCGAGACTCGTTGGTAATAATAATTTTATTGCGTTTATTTCGCCTACTCAGAGGCGGATTCAAAATTTTTCAATAAAATGATTTAATGTGTTTTTTACCTTTTCTATTTCTGTTTTTTATACCCCTGTCTCTCTTGATTAAGTCTTTATATATTAAAAAAGTTTACTTACTTCTCTCTATTATAAATTAATTTATAATACATTTTTGAAATACATTTTCTCTAACAAATTTCTAAGCTCCGATGACAATTCTAAATTCAAATTTTCTTAAAACCCTTTTCAACAACCTTGGTTTCTTAATAACAATTTGGCTTCTCAATTTTGACTACTATAAAGCTCCGAATATTATTTTTTAATAGTAAAAAATTTCCATACCACTACAAATATTTGCTCGGATTTTAATCTTTAATTGTTAATACAACGAATAAGAAGGAGATAATAAAGATAAACGGCGGCGTAATCAAGCATTAAATTATTGCTGAGCGATGCGTTTGATAAAACAAAAGTTAACCAAATAGCGAATAGGAATAGCGAGTTTGCAGCAAACAGTTTCTAGATCCTAATTACGATAATGACGTGAAATATGTCGCAGAACTTGAACATTTTCCTTGTGAGTGAACTTTTCGCGATATACAGGATGGTCTATCAATAGCTAACAACATTCATCAATGAAATTATTAATTACTATGCTATAGTGGAAGATTTATATAACAGAAGAGAAAGGGAAAGGGAAATGAGTAGGTGCAACATATTTCTAATCATTTTGATTATATAAAGATATAAAGAATTGGTTAACATTTTGGTCACAATTTAAACGTATTGATGAGGATGAGGACATGGCTCTAGAAGATAAGTTCCAATATCTTATTCAAGCTACAACACCAAAGTCTAGAGCCCGACATTTAGTAGAAAGTTATCCACCTACTCATGATAACTACCCAAAGGCCATCGAAAGTCTTAAGTCTAGATTCGGTCGTGATGATTTACTTGTTGAATTTTATGTAAGGGAGTTATTAAAATTAGTTCTCAATAATTTGAATACCAAAAGTAGCTTAACAAAATTGTATGATAATATGGAATCTCAATTACGGTCTTTAGAAACTCTAGGTGTAACGTCCCATAAATACGCAGCTATGCTATATCCTATGTTAGAATCGTGTTTACCAGAAGACGTCTTGAGAGCATGGCAACTAATAATTATGATATAGTAGTCACGTTAGATGTTTTAATGATTTTTCTAAGAAAGGAGGTAGAAAATGAAGAGCGTATTTCCTTGGCAGTTTCTGGTTTTGATTATATTAAAAAGAAACCTTCATTTTCTAATCAGGGAAACATATTCAATATTCCTACTGCTACTGCTACATGTTGCAATTGTATGCACCAAGAATTTGCCTATACTTACTACGGAGCGTTTTTTTGACATTGTTAGTGTCATGCATTCGATATTGATCAACACCAAGATACTTGTAAGTTTTTGACATCTTCCAAGTGACGAAGTATGCTTCCGTCAGTAAGTTGCTCGTTCTCAGGCTGGTCTACGCAAAGGCCTTTCTGAAGTCTCAAAACAGCGCATTTGTCCAATCCAAATTCCATACCGATATCCTGTGTATATTGTTGCACCACCTTCAGAGATTGTTGTAAATCTCGGTCGCTCATAGCATAGACCTTAAGGTCGTCCATGTGTTACCTTATGTGTGTGATTCCCAGGTGTGCTGCATTGATATCCGCGAGTTTGCCGAAGAGCTACCGAAATGGGGAGTAGAGAAATACAGAATAGCAGGGGACTGAGTGAGTCGCCCTGAAAAACTCCTCTCTTAAATGTTACTGGCTCTGTTATTACTTTCGAGTTTCCAGTTGTTATGGAAAATTTTGATTTTCAGAGCAGCATAAGTTGTTCAATGCATCTTACCAAAGGCATGGGCATAGAAAGAATTCGTAGCAGATGCAATAGTAGTTCATACGATGTTGTGTCGAACGCTTTTTTGTAATCAATCCAAGCCATTGACAGGTTTCGCTTGTACTGGATTGAGTCTTGTGTGATGCACCTGTCTATTCTTTGACTCAGCTAGGTTGCCTTTTTTCGGTATAAGTGTTGTTCTTCCTTCTACTAACCACTCAGGAATTGATTCGTTGCACTGAGCCAAAAGTTGAATATTTTGGCGAGAAGCGGATGGGTACTTGGAAATTTATTCCACCAAAAGTTGTTAATGCCATCGAGGCCTGGTGCTGAAAAATTTCTAGTACCTTCAAATGCCTTTCTAATCTCTTCCTGAGTTATTTGGGGATTATCGTCACGGTGGTAATGTTAAAATCGGGTACAATAGGATCTAAACCTGATTAGCGATGATGGGTGTCGTGCTTTCGTAAATGTTCTTCCAGAAATGTTCTACTTCAGTAGCTGACGGTTTGGTGTGGAAAGTGTTGTTATCCTTAATTCCGCTAGCTTTCTTGATTAGGCTCTTCTTTATGACCCCTAAAGAGCGTATACGATCTAGGCAGCGCTGATTGATTGTAAGCAGCCTTACCTTATTCAGAGTGTGGTGTTCTTGACGAAGTTGTCTATTTATTTTTCTGATTTTTTCAGTAAAAGGCCACTTAGCTGTAAAATATTCGACCACACACTGTATACGAGAAGCCTGTTGCCGTGCCAGAATATTTTTATTGGTGATTCTGTGTATTCGGCGTTTCGTTTTAAGTATTCTATCTACATAGCTATTACCTTTAGCATTTGTAACTAGCTAATTAGCAGCACGATAGACGGCATTGTTAAGGGTTATAATGTCTGTTATTTCTAAAAGTTCTCCAGTGAGAGCTGCATCCATGTTGATGATATCCTGCTGTTTGATATTACACATGATGTTAATTCTTGTTTGTCTTAGTGATAGTCCATTGTTGGTGTTCTCGAGGTAAACGTTCTGGGTTTGGAGCTAGTTCTTGAACCGGTTGAATCTAATCTTGGACCGGTGCAGCCGGTATTTCTGTATTATTTTGTGGTGTTACATGGTCTCTAAGATGTTGTTTAGAGATGTGATTATGCTCTGGGTGTCTCTCGCACCACAATCCATGCATTCTGGCCATTTGGCCTCTTCGACCAGGCTCGTTTATCTTCGTATGCGTCCAGCAAATCGTACTTGAGTTCATCCGTCCATCCAAGGCGTCCATTTCCATTGCCAGGGTCATTATCGGGCATCCACCCTGGTGCTCCTCCATCTTGCCCATCACCCCCATCCGAGAAGGGTGGATTGTCAAAAGCGTTCTCTACATTGCTAGTCGTAACAATTATTATTAATATTACTTTACATACTCCTGGGCTCACAAATTAGGCAAGACCATCTAGATTAAAAAAAAAACGGTTAATAATTCTTTTAACAATGTTAATACAGTGATTATTTTTAGCACAAAATATCTTTGGCATCGATGAAACATGTACAAGGATCGTTTAAAACTCCTATTAGTGACTCATCTGACTGCCAAAAAAGCCAAGTCGTGTTTTTTGCTTGCTATGTGTAGTTGGGCGCTACGTTCCTGTGAATGGAGCTCTCGTATAACCTGTCAAATTCAAAGAAAAGTTGCTTATTCATATTTCTTTTCGTTTTTGATGCCAATGAAATAATATGCTTTCAGAAATATCCCTAATGCAAACATTTTCTGTCGTCCAGTTTTGCTACTTCCGGTGTAGGAATTTGGCCACGTGATCAGATATTTGTGTTGTTCAACGAAATTCAGCTTAAAACTGGTGTTTCTGAACTTAAGATGATATTGCAAGCATTTCTTGTTGATATGCAAAAAAATTGTAACCTTAAAATAGGTGTAAAAAAGTTGGAAAGTGAATAAATATAGATTAAATAAATGTAGAATGTAAAATATCAGCGCCCACCCTGTATGGCTTGTACATGTACATGCAACCTGAGAAGTGCGGTGGACGTTCCCTCAAGTGTATCGTGAAAAATTCGAACATCGAGCGAACAAGAACAACAGGGGTCGACAGCAACATTTAAATAATTCCAAATCAACGTGGAATATCAAAAAGTGATTAAGAATTACATCGGACCTGCTAAATATTCATAAAAAAAAGGTATATATCTATTTTT
This sequence comes from Psylliodes chrysocephalus, assembly GCA_927349885.1. Classification (NCBI taxonomy): domain Eukaryota; kingdom Metazoa; phylum Arthropoda; class Insecta; order Coleoptera; family Chrysomelidae; genus Psylliodes; species Psylliodes chrysocephalus. The sequence continues at coordinate 86,341,227 of OV651817.1, forward strand.
GGTTGATACATTGTTAAAAAATAAGGAAATTGAATGTTATAAAAAATTTAATAATAATAATAATAATTTTTTCTATGACTCCAAGTATAAATCGCGAAAGAGGCTTTTGCCTTTTTTTAAAAAGACAGAATACGTGACTATGTGTATTAGAAAGAGGCAAAATATCTCATTTCTTCTTTATCAATCAGATCAAGAATAGGAAAAAATTTGAGAATAAAAGAAATAAGAATTTCGAGCATGCTCACGTTATAAATATTATTCGTAAAAGTTGAAATTTTACAAATTTTTAATAATAATACATAAATGGACCCTACATTAATTTTTAAATTGGTTTTAAATTTAGTATCGCGACAAATTAAAACCGTACCTAATGGTCTAAAGGCAATCTTATTTTTATCACCCAAAAGCCAAACTCAGCAAACATTTTCTATAACATTAGTTATAACTCGACTTTGTTAAAGACGAATTTACTTATTGAGGTAATTATTACGTAAAATTGACTAGAAAAATATACCTCTAATGTAAATTTACCAAACGGTTTTAATTTATATTTAAATTTACGTAAATTCTACCAAGAAATCTACCTTTTACACAAATCTGCTTAAAAGTAACTTTAACCATATCAGCAAGGGAAAAACTACTAAAAAAAAAATAACCAACAATTACTTCAAAGTTAAATTTTCTTTGTAGTAAAATTAGGTGCCATATTTAGGTAATATCTACCTGTTTGGCAACTAAAAATCGTCTTTATAGTAGAATATCCAACTAGGTAGATTTGGTTAAAAATTCTACGTAATTTTGTGCCTCCACAGTAACCTATTTGGCCGCTTTTATTTACTCTCCTTTAAAGTAATATTAGGTCGAGATCGTAGCAAAATTGTACCTGTTTATCTACCTAATTTCAACCAAATAGTCGAATACTCATTTAGTTGACCTATAAGTCATCTTGAAGAAATATTTATTAACTTTGTTGTAGCAATTACCTGAAAAATCTACCACAAAGTAAATTCGACTAAAAACCACCAATTTAAAAAGAGTCATACATGACCTATTTGTAAAATTTATATTATTTAGGTTATTTTAACAATTAGGTTGTTTATAGTTACTGTCTTCGTCATTATTCTTAAGAATTTCGGCCATTTTAAAGAAAACATTATAGTCGTAATCTTAATTTACATGTGGTGTAGATAGAGCTTTAAATGAGTGCGAAAAATAATTAATAAAATGAGTTCGAAAAATAATTAAATCATATCGTTATATTTCCGATTTTTATCGTAAAGTGAAACGTCTAAAATCTCAAGTGCAGAACAACGTGACCTAAATATGTTATATTTACCTATAGGTAAATTTTTTATAAAACCTATAAGTTATTATTTCTTTAAATAGGTAAAGTTAACTAATATGTCGTGAAATTGAAGTTAATTCAACTTAATAAAAAGGTATTTGTAAAATACGTAGATTTCCTTAGTCATAATAACTTTTAGGTCAAATTCGCACAATACGCCATATTTTGAAGTACGATTCCAAATTTTAAATTTTTAAAATGACCGTAACTAAAACATACGAATGAAAATACCGAAAAACGAAACACTGATTTTCTAAAGTGATACACAACAAACGTAACATAGTTTTAGCTCATAATATTATTATTATTTTTTTACACGATCATATTTTTTTCTTATATTTTTTTAATTAGAGAGTATTCTGGAAGGGCATTGTTATTTTTCTAAGTAGAACTGTTAACATGCACGACAAAATTTTCTTCGCATTAATTTCAACAAGCGTGAACTGTATATTCACCGCAATTACATTACATATATTTTTGTCACCGACATTTATTTATTTTCAATCTTTCATGTGAATTAGGTATATGTTTTAGTTGTGCTGGTGACTTCTTACAATATTTCTACTTATATATAAATAAAAATACCAAATAAGTATAAAATTTCTTTTCGTACACTTGGAGGCATACCTGCAAATATTTTGGTAGTTTCTACCTAAACTTAGTTAAATCAACGTCGAATTAACGTTATACTGACGTCAAATTTCCCTAGAGAGGTATTACTAACCAAACGTACTGGGCTACTACAATGTGGATTTAGATGTAATTCTACCTATTTTGGTAAATAAAACCAAATTTCGACGTCGTCTTATTCTCCACTTATGTCGAATCCACGTCGAGCCAACGTAAATTTTACTTAATTATGGCTAAATCTAATTTTGTGACCAAATTTATTATATTTATTTTAGGTAGTATCGACGTCAAATTACACCAAAATGTTTGCTGGGGACCTAATTTTTGTTTTTTTTTTTGGGAAATTCTGCTTTATTTAAAACATTCACAGCTCTACGGTTCGTACTTTTGAATAAATTTACGACCTCCTTGTATTTAAATTCGCTCCTTTGTTTCAAACTAAAAAAAATGTAAATTTTTCTGGTCGCCATGTTGATCCCCAAAATTAAGCCATTAACATGGTCATAAGCGTAAAAAGTCACATGACTAAATACGAACCAACGAAAACAATAAGACGAAAAAGAAAAAGCTAGACGGTTTATACCCTCTGTTAGAACGATAACCATCGGATATGTTCAGAGTTTTACAAGATTTTCAGTAATGTCGGACATTATTCACGGTGAATGATGGTCGAAAAGGCAGAAACTTGGGCTAATTAAAAAACAATGAGCAATTCGTGTTTACGTTGAATCTTTTGGTAAATATCGAAATTAAAATGCTAATGAATTGTATATTATTATTATAAATTATAGTCATTAAAACGACCTTTGTTTTTTGGTTGTCTGATAAGGTAAGGTGTTTGTCCTTTATTTTTATTGAAGGAAGACGGAGTGTTTCATGTTAAATTAAAATATTTTTGTTAGCACGGCACTTTCGGCCCAATATTCAACAATCATCAGTGCTTAGCTAACTAACCAAATTTAAAATAAATAGTTAACATAAATTAACCTGTAATCCTAAAGAACAATTATTGTAAAATAAATAAATTATGTTCAATTCACTAATAGTTTGTTGATGAACCAATAAAAAAGAAGTAAAAATTCTTTAAAAATAAAGATTTTAAAGAAATTTATTCACTAGAAAGAAAATAATGTGCAAAGTTGTAAAATAATCCATAAAATATTTGTACTATTTTACAAAATGATACAGGAAATGTGAAATAACCAAAGAAATGTAAATGTAAAAAATAGCAAAACCTTTCTTAAACAGCAACAGCGTATAATCCAATATATAACAGTAATTTCAGCCTAATCTACTGTTATCTACTAATATTATTTTAAAAAAAGAAACGTGGATTCCAATTTTTTCCAAAAAATATCACTATTTACCCCTGAACTAATTTCTCTCAGGGCGAAGGGTACAAAAAAATACAATGAATATATCATGGAATTTAATTTATAGATTAGGTCGTTATCTAGCTGGTGTTGGTCTATGTTTCAATGAATGACAAATTAACAAAATTAAAGGTTATGATTAATTAAAAATGCACGTGTATCTAGTACCAAGTAAAAATAGCTATAAATTATGGTATATAATTCAAATAATTTGAGTAAGTTATGTGTTATGCGATATATGGAAATTCGCCGATGGAAAATATTACAGATACTTCTAAATCTAAACTTTAAAGCTCATTAATAATATAAACTAATAAAAGAATATGTAACTAAGTATGTATCTAAGTAAGGTCGAATATGTAAACTTTATATTTCCTGGTCTATATACCGGGCCTCTAGTGAGAGATGTCGCCTGGGGTATGATCTTAACTAAAGTTACCTGGTATTCATGGTTAAGGAGTCCTGGAATCAACTAAACACTTGTATTGTCCCGTATGTGCACCCTTGGATAGTACAATGTGATCTCTGGATAGTACAATGTGATCTCTGGGTAAATGTGCTTCAATCAATCCTAACTGGATAATGCGGAGTATATGCAGGATAATATACAGGCCGGGCCCCACGAAAATACTCTAGATCGGGCCCCGTGACAAAAAAACAGCTCTTCAAACAAAAACTTTTCCTCTTCTACTTAAATTGAATTTTCTAAAAAAAAAAAAAAACTCCCACACTTAAAACTTCCCCCTCTCGTCTTGTGTCGAATTTCTCATACAAAACAAAAAAATCCAGTTGCCGGGCCCTCCTTATACCGCTGCCAGGCCCCCGTTTGAGTCCGAGCCCCGGGAATTAGGGAATTAGTCCCGGCTACCCTCCCTCTAGTCGGCCCTGTTGATTTGTGTATTGTGGTGATCTCATTTGGATTTACAACTCTTTTGATAATCAAATTTGAAAACAGTAAGTGTGTTTTTTTAATATAATACAGTTTTGTTAATTTTTTAATATAATTTTCAAGTTTTACACCGCTTTAATGATCTCTAATCTAAGCTCTAAATTATCCGTTTTTAACAGAAATGAAAATTAAATAAATGTTTTTTGATAAGTTATGAAAGACATAATAATGTCACTTAAATAAAAACAACCAATAAATTCAAATGTGGTAGATTTCTTAATTTTTTAGAGTTGGTACTGTTTAAATAATCTACCAAAAAAATAGAATGTTTCGTTATACAATTATTTCAAATTAAATAATGCTGACTCCTATTCACATTTTTTTTTTTTTCAGATAATGAACCGTGAAAAGTTAGTAATGAGTTTAACAAATCAAAAAACGAATGATCGATATGCTATATTACCACAAACGACTAAGAAGTATCCGATTTGATCACCATGGAAGATACTGGTACCTCAAACTTGTGCGAGAAAAATACTATGCCATCATCACCGTCAAACAACGATGATTCCGATGCTGATCCAAACTATGCATCAGCTGAACCATCTAGTATTATCCAAGTATTTCAACTCTCTTTCCTCATCAACATCATCCAGTTCATTTTGTAGCTCTTTATCTCCGTCAAGCTCGAGCAGTGATTCAACTGATTCCGAACATACGCCAATTAACAACGATAATTTGAATGAATCCAGAGGAAGGAAAAGAATCAGAAATCCATCTATGTGAAAACCTACTTTAACTAAGAGATTGAGAAATTCTGGTAAGCCATATCAATCACAATCAAAACTGAAACGTCAAATTTCACAGAGAGAAATCCATCCTCCGTGTTCTGAAAGATGCCGTCTAAGATGCCCTACAAAAATCAACCAGGAACAAAGAAAACAAATTTTTGAGATTTTCTGGAATACAGCTGATCTACAGCAGCAACACGAGAACATTGTCAGACATTCCAGCCAAATCAAACCTAATTACCGATACAGTTCCACGCAAGACTACAGAAGTTTAAATATATATAATTATATTAAAGAATTGATCCTAAACAATATCATTCCAAATCATTTTTATGAAATGTATTACAGGGACATTTTCATTGAATCATAAATTTAGACTAATAATAATAAAGATTTGAAATTAATCAATATTGTTTTTATTTGGATTCGATAATCTTTGCCTGAAAATTCAGTTTTGATGAATTATTTTATAAATTGTAACTGTCTTATTTAAAAATGCACAAAAAAATATTAGTTTTCTCAGTTCTAAATAGTATTAACTCCAAATCAATTTCAACAAAACAGTATTAATTCAAAATGCTTACAGTTTTATTTTTAAAACCAAAGTTCAAAAGAATTTTAAGTTAAAAAATTTGATTATCTCATTCAATGCTTGCAACATTTCAAAGGAGATTCAATAATATTAAAGCCTAAACAGTTGTCTACTCAGTTCCTATGGCACTAAAGTTTGCAAAACAAAATATCAACGTTTTTTGGATTCTCCCAAAAATGTTGTTTTTTGAGTTACTACGGTTTTGAACTAGCAGTGTGATATATCTAATAATGTAAACAAAACCATTTTTAAAATAGTAAATATGAAATTAATTTCTAACTTACTTAGGTAATAAAAATATATACATCTTGAAGGTTTACGTTATACTTCTGTGTTGTATTCATAATTTTAGGAGAGTCATCCCTGGAATGTACACTTACTAAAAAAAATCGACTATCTTAGGAAAAAGTAAATAACAGACGAGAAGAATGGAAGAGATATCAACTCCGAAAATACAACTAGATTCAAGTAAAATAAGTTTATCTACATAAAAATTCTCTTTTCCTAAATATTAAATAATTATTACGATTAAAATTATGGTACTTGGTACATAAATTCTTTTAATCAGGATATTTATTTTAAGAGTGCTATAATCCTGTAACAAATATAAGCCTAATGCGATGTCTGGTAAAAAAGGACGATAAAATAGATAATAATCAAGACTTATCAATTACCAATACTCTTCAGAAATTATTGGAAAAGCTAAAAATAACTGATAAACAAATTACTAGGTTGAAATATATATAGTACCAAAGGAGCTATACCTAAGAGACAGTTAACTTTAGTTAAGTTAGAACAAAAATACTCATTGACCAACTTTTGTATATTCTAATAAATATTAATGAGTGGCCTTTATGGAGTGTTTTTTTTTTTCTTTAAAAAATACAAACTACAGATAAATGTCGGTGAATATAAAACATCTTATGTCTCGGATTTTTAAATCTTACATCAGTAAGTAGAATGTACCTACATCATTATAATACATTAAACTATGTAGTATGTAGTACCTAGGTACGTACTTATAAGGCAAACCTTCTTATAATTTGAATTTTTTCATGCTTAATTTTTTCTTCTATCTTTATATCTTCTTTAATTATAAATGTAGTGCCATTAAACGTTCTAGCAATTAAGTTTTATAGCAAGGTAAAATTAAAATAAAAAAGTTTCTTCTGTCTGGAAACAAATCTTATACACTCAAAGTAAAGAATCTTACATTATTTTAGATGTTAGATAAGTTTATCATAAACATACTTATAACGAAATTAAACATTTTTTAATATTGTATGGGGAATATAAAAAGCAAATGTTATAAAAACTAAATAATTTATTTTAAACTATTTTTAAATAAGCAAATGTGTAAATGTATTTTATTTTAAACAATTTTTATAGCTATCATCAATAAACTAGATTAAAAAAATTTAAAGAAAGTTTAATGACAAGACAAGTATGATCAATAAATAATGTCAAACTGTCAACCAATGTCATCAACTATATTTTAAGGAGATACCTTTCCGTGCTTTCAATTTCCCATAGAAATACAGGTTGCGACTATTCCTTTTATGGAATTAAATTTAGATAAATGTACATTCAATAAGCAAAATTTTATAATAGAAGCAAAGTCAAAATTTCCCAACTATACATTTTTATTTACTGATGGATCCAAAGATCGGCAGGGCAAAACTGGCGCTGGTATCTTTTCTACAAATTTAATTGCCAAATCTTTTCGACTTCCAAATTTCTTTTCAATCTGTTCGGCCGAAATATATGCAATTAAAGAAGCGGTTATATTTATTATAACTGAGAATATTAGGAAGGCAGTTATTTTCAGTGACTCTAAAAGTGCTCTCCAAAAAATATCCAGTAATTGCATATCGAGTAAAATGGACTATTTAACATTAGAAATAAAACATAGTTTATTTAATGCAAAGAGTTTGGGGATAGATATTTGTCTAGCATGGATTCCTATAGTCACTGCGGAATAACTGGAAATGAGGAAGTAGATGAACTGGCCGACTGCAAATATTAAATATTAATGCCAGGGTGCATCATAGTGAACTCTTGCCTTTTTTTAAATCCAATACATGGAAAAAATGGGAGGAAGAATATAAAGTGATATACCAAGTTAAAGGGAAACTATATGGAGAAGTAATTCAAATTCCATTAAAGAGACCGTGGTTTGCAAAAATAAAAAATTTGAATAGAAGGGATATAAGTACCGTATGCAGATTAAGAAGCGGTCATTGTTTAAGTATGGTGCATCTAAAGAAAATAGGTGTAAAAGAAAATGATAGGTGTACGTGTGGAAAACTGGAGGATTTACAACATATTTTTTTTAATTGTCAAAATAATTTTTATAATATTTATACATTTTTAGATAGTTTAGATATTCCAAAAAATTTTATAAAACCTGTTACACTTTTTGATGTATTGTTTAAACTTCTGTCTTTCGGTAATGTTAAAAAAATATCAAAATTTATACAAATGTCTAAAATTAAGCTGTAAAATATTGTAATTATTTACCTGTTGTTACCAAATGGCTGTATCATCTTAGCTATGTTGGCCAATAAATTATAAAAAAAAAAAAAAAAAAAAGGTGAAGGGGGAGAAAAAGTCCTTTATATCTCACAAGGAAAGTCAATGTTTAATTATTTAACAAAACATTGAGTGCGGCCGGTTTCGAAGTGTCATCACTTCATCTTCAGGCTCGCCTAGTGGAAAGGAGAATATGTGGTGTAAGGTGTGTTAACACTTAGAGCAAACGATATACAGGGTGTTATTGAAATACACGTACATATTAAAACTGGGTATTGCGTAGATCCCCACTAAATGTAGAAAAATATTATTTGTTAAAAATACCCCTTATTAAGGGAGTTATTAATTTTTGAAAATTAATTCTAAAACAAACGTACTTCACTGATATGTTGAGGATGACCTATATAAATTAGGTTTATTTACCTATTTTAAACATCAACAGTAATTAATATGCAAGTTTTTGTCAGATGATAAGAAAACTAGTCTTGTAAGAAATAACCATATTGCCAAGATTTTCGAATTAATTTCTATTTCCGAAGACTGGTTTTTACTACCCTCGTTATCAAAAAACTAGAAAATTTGATAAATGATTGTTTTTAAACTATACATTTTTGAAACTATAGATTATTAAAATTTTAGTTGAATTACGAATCTCGCTAACACGAGCGCGTCATTTCCAAGTTGTTACGATTACTTTTAAATATTTTTTTACGATGCCACTATTTACGAATATTGAACTAACGGATATAGTGCTGGTTTATGGGGCAGCTGGAGAAAATTCTCGGCAAGCACAAATCCTGTATCGCGAACGGTTTCCAAATCGGAGAATTCCGGACTGTCGTACGTTTATTTCAACTGTTCAGCATCTAAGAGACCATGGAAAATTTGAGAGTGTCAATGCAGATCGAGGGAGAACAAGAACACAAAGAACATTGGCGGCCGAAGAAGAAATATTGGAAGCTGTTGAAAACCGGCCTCAATTAAGTTGTAGAAGACTAGGTCTTGAAATTGGAGTGTCCTCATTTGTTGTGTGGCGGACACTTAAAGAACAAGGTTTACATCCTTATCACATCCAAAAAGTCCAGGCCTTATATCCAGGTGATGAAGAAAAGAGAGTGGAGTTTTGTGAATGGATGATTCAAAAATGTGTTGATATTCCTGATTTTCTAAAAATATTATTGTATACTGACGAGGCTTCATTCACTCGTGATGGCGTGTTCAATATGCACAATACGCATATTTGGAGTGATGAAAATCCTCACGCCATTAGGGAAACTGGGCATCAAAGAAAATTTTCAATAAATGTTTGGGCTGGCATAATAGATCAGTATTTAATCGGGCCTTATGTTCTCTCGAACAGATTAAATGGGCCAGGATATCTCCACTTTTTAGAAGATATTTTGCCAGTACTCCTAGAAGAGATACCGTTACAATTAAGGCAACCTACTAGATGGCGCTCCTCCTCACTTTGATTTAAACGTACGGCAGTTTTTGAACATTAGATTTCCTCAAAAGTGGATAGGCAGAAATGGACCTACTAAGTGGCCTCCGAGATCTCCGGACTTAAATCCATGCGATTTCTTTTTGTGGGGTTACATGAAACAACTGGTTTATAATGAACCTATTAATAGTGTTGAACAATTAACCAATAAAGTTAATGCGGTAGCCGAGGAACTACGACAAAATCCAAGACTAATTTCTAATGTTCAAAGTTGTTTGGAAAGACGATTGCAAGTGTGTGTAAATAATAATTGACGGCATTTTGAACAATTACTGTAATAAACTTTATTTTGAATTAATTGGTTTTGCTACGGCAACAGTGCAATTTCTATGGGTAAGTTCAATTTCGATTTATTTTACTTCTTTAAATATGGAAACTAGTAGGTCGGAAAAGGGGACTCTTCCCCAATATTTAAATTTTAGAATTTGAAGTTAAAATTGGTGCCAATCGTTTTTGGTCATTACATACTATTCCCCATTTTAATATGTACGTGTATTTCAATAACACCCTGTATAAAATAGTAAAAAAGAGAAAACTCACCATACTCTCCATCCACTAGGGAATACTACAAAACAAGTTTCATCAAATGTTGGGTGAAATAAATTGTAAAATGAACAAAGTTTACAAGTAATAAAAAGTTAAAAATATTTGAAAAACAAATATTAGTCAATTGAAATAGTAAAATTTAAAATATTCAAGACTATACAAAACAAATCACATACATTAAACAGATTAAAAGATAAGGCTTATTTTAAACAACCTTGTTTTTTCAAAAAACTAACATTTTTGAAAGGAGACCTGTCAAGTTAAGGCCTCTACAGGTGGTGGCAAGTATTAACAAAAAAATTCTTGGGTAAACCCATGACAGGGTATAGGTAATAAGATGTAAACTCTGAGTGAAGAAATATTTATTATTTATTATATGATTTGGGCCATGAACCAATCACCAAGTGTATGTGATGTTGTAGGAAGAAGAAAGAAGAAGAAATGACTGGGTTAACTGTTGTGAAGCAACTGAAGAATAAAAGAAGAAAAGAAGAAAATGACGGATGTGAAATCACACAATCTAACCTAATCTTTAAACGTGCTCGTTGGTTTTTTATGGGAAACACTTACTGAAATGTACCCCTTGCAAGAAAATATGTGAATAGAAATAAAGGGGAGGTTAAAAAGGAAGTTAGAAAGATAAATTTAGATTAGTGTTGAGAAAACAGGAGGAGTTTCTGACATTATCTGGGCATTTAAGCAACCAACAGGATTTAATTTTAAATTTCTCAATATCTCGAGGCTTTCGAAGCTATTAAGAGTAAATCTATGGTAGGAACTATGTAGGATTTCGAAACCTTCAGTTGAATCGAAGTCGTGATTTGAGTCCAGTAGGTGGTTGGCAAAATGTGAAAAACCTGTTGTATTTTGGTTAAGACAACGCAAATGTTCTTTTAAACGGATCTTGAAATTTCGAAATGTGCGTCCCACATAGAAAGAATGGCAAGATTTACAAGTTAATTTATAAATTCCAGATAAGTCAAAGGGATTTAATTTATCTTTATTATGAACAAATAACTTATGTAATGAGGAGGGGGTTTTGAAAGATACTTTAAAGTGGTCTTTAAGTAAGCTTGCCACTTTATAGGATGCTTTTCCAATAAAGGTAAGAGAAATGTATTTCTTACTGGTGGTTAGTTCATGTACCATATTAGGATTGTTAATATAAACTAAGTTTTGTTGAATTTTATTTTGTCTATGTGTTAGCATTTTATCAATAATATCTAGTTCAAAGTTGTGATTTATAGCAATAGTTTTAATTATATTTAGTTCCTTATTAAAGTTTTCCGTAGACAGAGGAACGTTTAATAGCCTCTCTAAGTAGCAATTAAAGGCAGCCAATTTATGTGTTGCTGGATGGTTAGAGGTATTGTCTATAACTGTGCCTGTATATGTTGGCTTTCTATAGATGTCAAAGTTGAACTTGTTATTATTGTGTGAGATTTTAAGATCTAAGAAGTTAATAGATTTGTTTATTACAATTTCTAATGTGAATTTAATATTAGAATGTAAGTCATTAATATAAGTCAAGAAGTCATTTAATGAGTCTAAGTTACCTGACCACAAAATCAAAATATCATCAACATATCTATAATAGAATTTCACATTTGAGTGGAAAGCGTTGTTTTTAAGGATTTTTTCTTTTTCAAAATTGTGCATAAATATGTCTGCTAATATTGGGCTAAGTGGAGATCCCATAGAAAGTCCATTTGTTTGTGAAAAGATTTCATTGTTGAATGAAAAAAAGTTTTGTTCTAAACAAACCTTGAGAAGGTTCAAAAATTCTACTAGTTCAATATCAGACATATTCGAACTTGACAAATGTGATTCAACAAAACCTAGAACCTCTGGTATAGGAATATTTGTGAATAAGTTTGATACATCTAAAGAGATCAAAGAATCTGTATCATTAATGTGAACATTTTTGATGTTGTTTACAAGTTGTACACTATTTTTGACTGTATGTGTAAAGTGATCTTTATAATGGATTTTGAGTATGTCATTCAACCACTTTGATGTATAATATGTTGGTGAATTTATATATGACACGACAGGGCGGATTGGTATGTCATCAAAATTGTCAGATTTGTGGATTTTGAGAAGGCCATATAGCCTAGGTATTAATTTGTGATCTGGTTTGAATTTATTAAACAAGGAATCATTGATCAAATGTGAACAATTTTTAAGGATAGTTTTAAATTTGGTATTATACTTATTTAAGGGGTTAGTGATTAAAACGAAACTGTTAGTGTTCAAAAAGTTGTAAACTTTAGACAAGTAATCAAATTTGTTCAGAATTAATAGACAATTGCCTTTATCTGCTTTTGTCAATATTAGATCATTATTTTTAATCTTTTTATTAATGTTTTTAATTTACCCAAGAATTTTTTTGTTAATACTTGCCACCACCTGTAGAGGCCTTAACTTGACAGGTCTCCTTTCAAAAATGTTAGTTTTTTGAAAAAACAAGGTTGTTTAAAATTAGCCTTATCTTTTAATCTGTTTAATGTATGTGATTTGTTTTGTATAGTCTTGAATATTTTAAATTTTACTATTTCAATTGACTAATATTTGTTTTTCAAATATTTTTAACTTTTTATTACTTGTAAACTTTGTTCATTTTACAATTTATTTCACCCAACATTTGATGAAACTTGTTTTGTAGTATTCCCTAGTGGATGGAGAGTATGGTGAGTTTTCTCTTTTTTACTATTTTATACATCGTTTGCTCTAAGTGTTAACACACCTTACACCACATATTCTCCTTTCCACTAGGCGAGCCTGAAGATGAAGTGATGACACTTCGAAACCGGTCGCACTCAATGTTTTGTTAAATAATTAAACATTGACTTTCCTTGTGAGATATAAAGGACTTTTTCTCCCCCTTCACCTTAAAATTACCTCAACTCACACATGGCTACCCCCCTTGTCAATCATCAACTATATATACTAGAAAAAAAAAGAAACTTTTGACGAACAAAAATGTAATTTTAATGAAAAACAAAATCTTATACAGATTGAAAGAAATAGTAAAAGCACAATTGATGCTGCTTTGCCAAATTTATTAAGAATTATATAGTTCTGTTTACATAAAGCAAAATAGTTACACAATATTTATGATTTTATATTAAATATATTAAATATGGATATAATAACAATATTAAAGTTGATATGTAATACATAATTTTTACTACAGTATCCAATAATTTTGAAATTAAATATTTAGGCAACCATTTGAATTATGCACATGCGGAATGGAGTTTTTTTCGATGAACTCTACAGAATAGTATACAGGGTAAATCCTAAGTTGATACTTTTTTAGGCTGTTTTTAAAATAAACATTTTTTGTCAAATATTTAAAAAATAATCAAAAATAAGAGATATGCAGAATTAAAAAATCTAAATTCGGGCCTGGACTTGTGAATTAAAAATTAAACTATCTGACAAATTTGAACAACCGTTTGAACTATTAACATGTGGGTTGCAACATTGAACTTTTTTTCGTTTTCGTTGAACAAATGGTATACAGGGTGAATCCTAAGTGAATATGAATTTTTTGTTATATTTACTACTATAATTTGTTAAAAAAACATTTTTAATGCCCAAATTTGTTAGTTTAATTGTCAAATCAAATAAAATTAATTAAATCCATTATATAATATACATTTGTTATTATTTTAGCATTATTTCGAACTAATTCAAAAATTTTACCGCACTATAACGCTGACCGGGACCTTTTTACCTTTACCTCAGCCTCCTCGATGTCACTATCTCTTCACGTCCGCGCAAGAATAATAATTAGAAATGTGCACACCTCGGATTACATCCGTAATTAACTTTTCCGGGTATTTTTCACCGTAAAAGAGTTCGTCAACCTGTCATTAGATCGAGATAACGTGTGATGAAGAACGAAATTCGGTTATAACGGATTCATGGTTGGTAATGAGTTAAAAGTTGAGAAAATGTTCAGATTGTGACACTGTCATTAACTCTGAGTTTAAACGTACCTACTTAGAATGAAGAATGTGTACAGGATGTATGAAAGATAAAGAGAAGGTTTTTTTAGAATGTCCAATTCTCTAACGTCATCAGGTAATATGGACTCAAGTCAAAATTTTTTTTTCAGAAAATCCATTTAAATTATCGGTATTTCGTGCTAATATTAAATAAGTTTCAAGTTCTACTACAAATGAAAACGTTTGTGTCTAAATTTGATTAACTTAAGTCTTTATCATTTACTATACTCTGTTTTTAAACTAAGAGGAGCGAATTGGAAAGTCCTATTTACACAGGGAAAAATAACTAAAAAAGTAACTAGATATCATTTTAGCGGTAAATTTGAATTTGTCTCAAGAAAAACATTTCAAAACTTTGTTATGAATTCATTGAAGTCAAAGTTTTAGATAACCAACGAATAAAGATGACACTAAATTGTGCTCATTCCGTTTTTGATTTATAATTATTGTATTTTAGTTGTACTTTTATTTTTTCCTTACTTCGTCTCATATCGCAGCTCGGACCAGTATGTTGAGAAGAGAATCGCCCAAGCAGCGACCAAATTGAAATTGAGTTAAATGTCTCCCAACAAAATACAAAATAATTTACATTTTGAGTTTAACATAGAGTTTTAATTCGATATTTTATTCATTGTTTTATAAGTAACTGTGATTAGAAAATTATATATCTATTATAATAACAGAAAAGAAAGTAAATAGTAGGTTTTTCAATTTGATGGAAAAATTAGAAAAATAGGTAGGTATGCCAGTTCTATTTGTTGAAATGAAATTAAGCACCTATTATTACCTACCTATTACAAAACATATTTAGGAGGGACTGAAAAATATGTAGTTGAAGAAAAGATTTAAAATGAAGAATTTTAGCAGGTACAAAAAAATAAAGTTTATTTTTATATTTCTTTATAGGTATAATTTAATTTGTAATATTTTTTCTTAAAATTAAACTACAAGATTACCATTAGTTGTATGGATTTCCTAATTAAATAAGGGTTCTTTCTTCAGGTAAAATGTAGCAAAGTTCTGAAGTACAATACGATATGTTTGCAGACAAGTGTTTTGAAATGAAATAAATCAAATCTATACGAATTTTGTCTCCACTAACAAGATGTTATATTCAACAGTCGAAAGTGTAAACTTGTGGGCAACAGCTTATTAAATGTATGTAGAAGTCCAAGAAAGTGCAATGGTACCAGCTTTTACTATAATAATAATAGTTTTCATCATTCTTCTGTTTTTTTGTAGATAGGATTTATAATTGTTGCTTAAATTCCACATTGTGTATCAGAATATCTTTGGTCTTCTTGAAAACATATTTTTATACAATATAAAGCAGATGGTATATTTTTTTGAGACATCCTTCAAGCCTCTCGAAAACTAAATGTTTATTTGCAGGTAAGATAATATGTATCTTAATTTTGTATGATCATTTATTGTATAGACAAATAATTAAATAAAAATTATTAAGGCATAAAAAAGATAATTTGTAACTTTGTGTCAGCAGAAGGATTTCCTACACCCAATTTAATATATTTTTTACAAACAAATAAAATATCTTTAGTATGATCGGTAGATATTTTTAATAATTCAGCACTACATATGTTTCGAAATCTTATGGTGCAATCACAGCTTTTTAAAATTTAAAAAAACATTTAGGAACATAAACTTTAAAATGATCATGAACGAAACCCATATTTTGTGATAGTGTGTAGGTAGCTTACAACTAGTTGATTAAATTAAAATACACCTTTTACACATTCGCAGAGTTTAATATGTGTAAGTGTAGTTATAATATTTGCAGTCTATTTTATAAACTACATTTAGTTGAGTTGCTTTCTTGAGTTTGGGTTTAAAATTTAAAAATAAGGTTTCGTTTATGAGCAATTTTTACATTATATCTAGAGAATATTTTTGACACTTGTTTGGAAAGTCCTTTTACATATAGCAATTTAATGTTTAAAAAAGGGTGCCACACCAAATGTTACAGTGATAACACTTTATGCTTTTGACTATTTAAGTACCAAGCTATTTATTTAAAATAATAAAACAAGGTATTTGTTTTAGGTTAAATAATGAAAGTTTTGGAGGCCACAAATTATGGACATATTCAGATGGCAATAGCACTTTTAAATATATCCAAAATATTTTGTAGTTTTAAATGTTAATTAACAATTTTGTAAATGGTTTATTTTCAAATAAATAAAATTTACTTTAATATTTAGTTATATTTTAATCATTTTGATTAGAAATTCATTAATTTTTAGTTTAAAAAAAAATTAGTAATAAAGTTGTATTTTTTTTTAAGTAGAACACCAAAACAGCAATATTTACCCATTTATAATATTGCGGAAAAAATGCTACCATTCCTGAGGCTTAAATATAACGATTTAACCCAACTTATATCAGCCCAAAAGTGGATGATTTCAGAAATACAGAGTGTTAAAAGATCAATTTAGTTTTTCATAAATCATTTTTTTAATAATGTATTTTTAAAATATTTGGTTGGGAGGGGTTTGTGGGGTAAAATATTTAAAGCTGCTCCCATTTTTATTGTAAAATTTAAAGGACGCCTTTTTTACAAATCCAGATTTCTCAAAAACGGCTGCTCAAATCTACTCTTACCACTTATACCTTGCAGAACAAGAATTTTTAAGTTAAATACAGACTGGCGCTTAAATGTGTGCAAGATACAACAATTTTACAATAAAAATGAGAGCAGTTGCAATTTTTGTATACTACACTGTAGTTTTGTATTTTTTTTAATATGGGTTAGAAAAACAACATATGAATAGTAGTATCTTTATTTTGTAAATTTGTTATAATATTTTAATTAATAATAAAAGTTTGAAAAATAAAACAAAAATACATAAGAGGTGCCTATACAACATAATAAGTAAAAAGACAAAGTACATCTTGACATTTACATTGAATCAGAAACAAAAAACACTAAGTACTCAATATGTTAATCTACATCAGAAGATTCGTTGTTTTTAGCTGCCACCTGATTTATTTGTGCCTCTATCAATTCTATGGGATTTAACTCGCAGTGATATGGGGCAGCCACTACACAACTTTATTGGTTTCTTTAGCCTTTACATCGACAACATTCAAATTATGTGCATCTTTATGTTGCCAAATTAGGTGTAAAAGTTGATATCACTTCATATTTAAGTAAATTTAATATTTTTAAGTTTTGTAACCATTCCTGTCAGATTTTCTTGTTGACAAAGGAATTTTTTCGACTATGATATGATATATTTTCCATGACAATCATAGCATAATTAGAAAACTTTGTAAAAAATGTAGAAAACCAATTCTAAAATACTTCGGATTTCGTCTCGTCAAGGTAAATGCATTTTCTACCAAATCTTCAGAATTAGCACGTATATTAAGGCACCTGCTTTTGGCTTTTCAGGCCTGTTGATAAACCTTATTATGATCTTCATCAAAGTAGAAGCTTGGTCTGTTTTATTTTCTATATTGTTTGATGGATTTTAAATCTACGTATATAGTGTTCTATCAATACACTTTGACAATTTCTTTTCAAATATCTAAAAAAATATATACATAATAAATAAACAGTACATTTGACTGGTCAAAGATACAAACTTACTTAGTTATTATATCTCAAGAAAGTATATAAAGATGAATAATATATTTGTGGCAAATCTAAATATTTCAATTCTTGCAAAATTTTATTCAATCTAGATAACTCATTTTTGAAAAAGAAATCGTGTACTAATCTTCGAATAGCATTTATCATCATCATAATCAAATGTTTTTAGAACTCCTCGTCTTCCATAAATACTTTTTAGACTAGATATTGTTCCATTATTGCGGTATTATTTCAATAATCGGTAAGTAGTTGACTTTGACCTGTAAGAAAAATATTGAGTATTTAATATTATTTTTAATTTGAAAGTAATGAGTAAAACTTACTGGTAGCTTGAGAAATTTTGGATATAACATCAACAATTTTGGTTTTCGTATTATTATTCAATACCTATTTGTACATATTTATTATTTACTGCTTTTCTGAGAGACGAATAGCCTAAACTCATTCGTTTTCGTTGTTTTGATGGACTCCGCGAGGAACTGTTATAATAGTATTCGATGTAGAAGGATCCATAATCGTAAAAATTCAATACAATTGCTTACTAAAGTTTTGAAAAGAACTGTTATTAAAAAAATAAAATAAAAAACTAAGTAATAATGATGAGATATCAAAGCAATAACAAAACTTAAATTATAAAATGTCAGAATCGAAAATAGAACTGTCAACCCCTGTCAACAGTAGCTAAAAAGTGATGTGTGAAACTGACTTCAATCTGACCAATTAGAAGTCTACAGAATTGCCAACTTAAATTCAAATCGCTCCTCTTAGTTTAAAAACAGAGTATAATTAGTAGGTAATTACTTGTATTGACGTGGTTTTAAATAAAGGACTTATGTGAAAAAGAAACAGCGTTAAATAATTTTTTTTCTACACCCATATGGATATTAACTATTCTAGGCACAAAACGAGAAAGTATGCCATTGCATTCAACTGAACGATTATATTTCATATCCATTCTACCTAGTAAGAACACGGCAAAAAATGAAATCCACCAATCATATTTTGGTCTTTCTAGCAGGCTCCAGAAGATAGAAGAATTAAATAAACCCCAAATATATTACAAAAGAGATATTAGAATACCTACTTGGAAAACAAATAGTGGTATTCGATCTAATGTTATTCCATCTGGTCGTATATTAATAACAGGGGTAATGAAGTTAATAGCGTCTAAAATTGAAGAAATCCCTGCTAAACATATGTAGCCTAAAAATGGCTAGATCTACAGAAGAACCTTATGAGCAATATTTGAAGAAAGGGGAGGATAAACTGTTCATCCTGTTCCTGCTAGTCTTTCAATTATTCTTCTTATTAATAATAAAAGTAATGACGGGGGAAGTAATCAAAATCTTACGTATAAAAAATAGATATATGTCTGATTGCTAAGACCCACCTTACATAGAAGTCTTATATTAAATTTAGAGGATACAACTTATGTCATACTATCCACCCATCAAATGCAGCAAACGGTGAAAGTGCGTTAATTATTAAAAATAACATTTCCCACTATGAGGAACCAAGCATCCAAGAACCAAAAAATCAGTTAACCATTAGAATCATTAAATCTAAGGGGGCAAAATTACAATAGCTGCAATTTATTGCCCAACAAGATACAACTAAAATAAAAAGAAAATTTTCTTAATATACTCAAAAAACTAGGCAACAAGTTTATAATCGGTGAAAATAACAACTCCAAAAACCAAGATTAACCTCGAGATTAACCACAGTCAAAGAAAAACAATTGCACCAAACTGCATCAGAACTTGGTTGTGCATACCAATCTTCTGAAAAACCCATCTACTGGTCCACTGACTCAAATAAGATAGTTTGTGACTGTTAGGGAATATCCTAGAAAACAAAAACAGCTTGTGATTATCAGGGAGTCACAATAATGTTGGATTTTGTAAACAAGTACATTGAATTTAACTTTTATATTAATGCTTAAAATATATAGGGCTGACTAAGCGCACCTTAAGATACTTGAGAGTTTATTCATACTCGTTTTGGTGAGTAAACCTACATGTTACTTTACTTAGAGGTGAAAAGATCAACACTTAAACCTTTTATACCAATTGTATCACCAATTGTACCAATTATACCAATTGTACTTAAAACCTTGTAGGTAATACTAAATTTTGTAAAAAATTGTACATCATTTCAAAGAATTATAATGAAAACTTTGTTCTAGTAGGAACCATTTCACAAAATAAACCTTTTGCAGTTCTTTGGAATGAAGCTCTATCAGGCAAGGGACAAAGAAGATATGGCAAGCTGAGTTTATACATTCTTTCTAAAACCTAGAGATGCACCAAAAATTATACTTCGGTTAGATCATTGTTCTAGCCAAAAGAAGAACTTTTTTTGTTAGGATAATTAATTTTTTCGAAATATTCGCTTTCACCATCACTATTACTATAAAAAAAGACATACTGCGATTCTAATGATTTCGCAGAAGCTAAACAAAAGACACAAAAATTAAAAACGGACGTAAAAATTATGTCTCATCAACACTTTTACCAATGGAAAGACTTTAAATCTGAAGCAAAGCGTTTACACCTGGCTTACACATATATATTCATTAAAAAAAATGTTGTATCGCTGTAAAATCATTTGCTTTTTCTTTTCTTTTATATCTCACCACACGTCTCTTCACTCCAATACAATACACTATATCTCCTGTAATCTTTGAAACACACCTATAGCCACTTTTAATGTTTTATACAGGATGTTTCCGGATGGACTGAAAAGAGGAAAAACTTTTTTATTGTTACCTTTTTCTCATAAAAGATTTTGCTGGATGTTTTTCATGTTAAATAATATAAAATAAACCAGAAACTTTCTTTTTTCTATTATTTCATGTCGTCATTATTTCACTAAAGCAAAGAGATATTCAACTTTTGTTTTAATTATTATTATTTTTGAAATAGACGAAAACTTTTATGAAGAACAACATTTTGTCTAAAAGTTAAAAATTTAAAAGTTTTTCTTCTTGTTGATATCTCCGGGAATACCCTGTTTATTTTCTTTATAAAATACTACCAAACTGACCTTTCTAAAAACATGTAATAACGGTAAGAAATGTTTATTTTATTTCAATTTTTTATACAAAAATTCCTTATTGGCAAGCCATTGTTTACTTCTTTTGACCAAATATAATTACCTAAATTAAATTCCGGGAAAAAACCAAAAGAAAATAAATCTCTCGAACTTTCGTGGTGATCCCACGACCTGATTCACAGACCACTAGATCTAAAATTGATCGGGTCGACTCAACTCCGATCGCACCTGCTGAGATTTTGTATCATGGACATCACGCTGACTGGTTGGTGCTCTTTCATTTTTTTTTAATCTTTTTGTTATTCTGTTCGGTATTGTTTTTTGTCGGGTGTCGTACCGGTATCACGAATATCGATAAAAGGGCTATTAAATAATAAATATTCATGATTTCTTTTTGAAAATATAATTGTATAAGGAATTTTTGATGATAATATTACAAAAAAGTTCTTGCTGGTGATTTCAAAGCAGTACAAGGAGACATTTATACAAAAATCAGCTTGAAAAAGTATTACTTATGTATTTATTTCATAGGTACATAATATGTAAGTCCCTAGTTTTACAAAATTATGATAAAATTATTTTTTATTCACTCACTTCCATTTATTATATGACGAAAGTATTTTTGTCTCAATTAATCTCTATTTTCCGATAATTGTAGTTTACTATCGTTTACAATGAAAGGTTGTTGACATTGGCGAAACCCCAACATTCTTAATGTCTTTATATGGTACCCCAAGTTCGACCACATCCTTGTTTAGAATCATTTTAAAGAAGAAATTTATTATTTCTATACAAGCGCGTAGGTATTAGGTATCAAAGATACTAACTGGTATCTACTAACCTAGTCATTCACGTATACCCATTAGAATTACATATACTAAATATGATTTAAATATGCAATTTGCGCGAAAGTCTGGAAAAAAATTATTCTGTTCAACCAGTAAATTAAAAAAAAAAAAACAAATTCATATTTATCTATCTTATTTTCTTGTAGTTCCTAAATTTTTGCATCAAAAAACTGCCTTTTTAATTTAGTTTGTTGGCTTTATACTTCTATAACGCTGGGCAACACTATTTATTTTTACAGTTGAAAATCTATAGTCAGCAGTACGATTTTCATTTGGTTGTTAAAGGATATCAATAATATTTATATCTCCTCTGCATCGCCATTAATAATAATAACAATAATTAAAGTTTATTTAAAATATTGGAAAGAGCTTCGGGAATTTAGATGTCATCAATATTTAGCGATCCAAAGATTAAGTAGGTTGTATGCATATGAGATAAAGGATAAGTAATGTGATTTTTTTGAGACATTAAACTATTTATGTGGAATGTGATTAGCTCTGGCCCAAGAACAGTTCCCTGTGGCATTCCAAACGAAACCGTTCTCGGGCCACTACTCTTCCCATCAATACTTACATATTGGATTCTGTTAGTCATGTAACTTTCCAACAAATTATATGCAGTTCCCCTAATCCCATATTGCTCCAGTTTCTCTAACAATTTTTATGGCACACCGTGTCAAAGGCTTTTGAGAGGTCAAGAGTTGGCGTTTTGCTTTATAAATAATAGATGTAAGTGAATATATTGCATCTTCCGTGGATTTTCCCTCCCTAAAACCATATTGATGTGGTGATAACACTTCATGCCTATTGAGGAACTTTAGTAGTCTCAATTTAATAATTTTTTCATAAATTTTGGAAAACACAAAGAGTAAAGAGACAGTGAATGGTCGAGTGGGGAATCCTACCAAGCCATCAGAATTAATTATAAATAATTAAATTAAATAAAAAAAATAATACTGAGTTTACATGAGATCTCCTTGTTGCTATCAACATTATAAATCAATTTTGGTTGCTAACTAGATCGATAATGGAAAAGTACGAAGTTTTTGTTGATTTTAATTCTATATGTCTTCCCTGAAAAACTAGTTGAAAAAACAGGGTTGTCCTTGTGTGTGTTTGTCTTGTGTTAGTTTACGTACATGAAATAGCCAAATCACACGACTACACAATAGCGCCCCATTCGTATTGGGCCGTGACGTCATCGTGCAGTCTTCCGTCCGACGATAGTTAGCTAGTCGTCGGTGTGATTTGAGATTTGACTATTCAGTGGGGTCTCAATTATTAAGAAGGATATATGTCGAGTCTTGGATGTCCGTAATAAGGGCTTTCCCTGGACATTCATGCCACTGTTCACACCAATTTCACGGATAATCATAGTATACTAGGATAATCCGCGAAAAATGGCTTCTACAGTCGCATAAACATCCAAAGAAGCGTTTTGCAATGTATTGAAAAAAGTGTTGTGCATCACGCATCCATCTATGACCCTGCTCACATCGGTTTTCTAGAGAATCAACGATAATCTGAGAAAGGGTGCTTCTGCAGCGGCATTTATGTGTACATGAGCATGTTATAATGTCCTAAAAAAGTCAGTAGTTTAATGTAGTGTCATTGAATGTTAATTTTTGATGTTGAAGTTTACGTCTACGTTAGCCATGAATGAATTGTACGTCTCTATTATTTCTTGTCCTGTATTACAGTGTCTTAATTTGTCGTTTAGTGCTCTTATCGCTCTAGTTAGCTCACTTAAATTGATTAGTTTGTTAAGTTCCGCTAGTTCTTTATTTAAGGCCAAGACATCGACCATGGCTGATCCAGTGTTTGCTTATCCTGTTCTTTGTTCTGTTGTCCTTGTGTTCTGAGTGCTTTCTCTAACATTTCTGGTCGGCAAAGCTGAAAAATCTTCTATTATTCTCGCATTGGTCGTATTTGCGTGTATATTCCGATTTCTGGCCTCCCATTGGTTAAAGGCAGGTATGGGGGCGGGGGCTAGTTTCTGAAGTACCTTTGGTCGCCTTTCCTTTAGTCTCTCTAATCTGGCTAGATAACTTTCACATTTTGTGTAGTTCGCGGGGTGGTCTCCCCCGCAATTGGCACAAGTCGCTGGAGTTTCGCGAGTTTTTAGGCAGGTTTTTGTATGATGCTCACCTGCGCATTTTAAACATTTTGCTGGCCTGCCACAGTTGGACGTGGCGTGTCCCCACTGTTGGCAGTTATGACACTGAATAATTAGTTTGACTGATTTGCGTAGCTCCCATGTGACTCTAGTGTACAGCACATGTCTTACATTTTTGTTTAAATAATCCAGTGTCATAACTGGATCTGTGACAGTTAGGTATAACGGTCTTCCTTTAGTTTTCATGGGAAATATGTCTCTGGCCACAATTTTATGCTCCTCTTCCAAGTTTTCTCTGATATGCTCGATTTTTGTACCCTCAGCAAGGCCCATTAGCACGAAGGGGTGAGATTTGTCCCCCCTTCTGTGTAAATATGAAATGGCATTTTCTCACTCTTGATATTATTTAGGACCTTTTCGTGATCTTCCTTATTTTCTACGAAAATGATTGTCGTATAGTTCGTGTGTTTAACTGAGAATTCACCTGTTGTTATTGCCTTAATATCTCTGATAAGCTCTGTTTGTTTTTTAGTTTTGCCATCGATGACAATTGGTGGCATTGTTATTTTATTTCTATTGCCAGTTTTTCCTATTTGCGTCGCTGCTTTAGACGTTTGATTAGCGTTATTATTTGTCTGTATCGGTGCTGGATTTTTGGGAAGATCATCTAGATTGAGGGGTCTGAAGTTTGCGCCCTTCTTGCGCTTCTTCACTATCTTGCCTATCTCATCTTCATCAGACTCCTTGTCTGATTCGTCTGTGAGGACATCATATTTATTATTGGTAGTTATGAGTGTGTTTATCGTCTTTTCACGCACCAGTTTGTGAAAATTCGAGTTGAATTTCCTCGACTTCACGAAGGTATCACCGTTTTTGCTGTTCTGCGTGTCTATGTCCGTTTCGATTTCATATCTAGCTCTGTCCTCCTTTGACCTAGATACGAACCGGCTATTTGGGGTTGTCATATATGTCAGTTCGGGGTGTAGCTCCTCTATTGTCTTCTTCTGAGGTGGTTTGGTTAGAGTCGTATTGCAAGATATTTTGGTTTACTTCCTGAGGTATATCGCTGTTATTAACTTCGATTCTGATTCTCGGATCACTGTGAATTATTGTTCTCTATTGTTTGAGATCTGTTTTTGCGACAGGAGGTGTAGGTACATACCCGCGCGTGTGGCTACTCAGTTCACCACTCGGTAGGGCGTTGCCTACACTTCCGGTTGTATTAGCATTATGGGATAATATCTTGATTCCAGAGACAAATTTGATGGGTATAAGTGGGGGATTTTCATGTAGTTCATTTGTCCTGAAGTCTAGTAGTCTACCCACGACATTTGGAGGGAGTGCGATGGTTTTTCCTAGCATTGATGTTGGGTCGTTTGAGTAAGCTGATACAAATTTTTCGGGGGATTTTTCTCCAGGTTCCTTTGTCGATTTTTCAACGATTGTGGTGTCCATCTCTTTGTTTATGTAGTCGTCGTCGTCGTCGTCGTCGTCTGAATTTTCTAATACATCGATAAGTTCTTGTGTTGTCGAATATATGTTTGTTGAGTCGAGACTGTCTTGACTGTCATGAAACTCTTCAGACCCATCAGAGTTAGCAACAAAAGACTTTCTTTTGATTTTTACCCCTTCCGGTGCGGTATTGTCGGCACGTGCAGTATTTGCAATAGTTTGGGGGTTAGTTAGAGATCGTTCCTCAAATATTTTTACCCTGGGGGGCTCCCAACCTGGAGATTTGTTTGATTTTTAATCTTTAATAATTTGTTTTACTTCATTCTCATTGGTATCCACAAGATATGTAGTACTTTTCACCTTGTTTATATCTTCCCTATAATTTTGCGTATTTTTCACCAAGGTCACTATAGAGTAGTTATTAAGGATATTTGTAATTTTCAATGGATCTGTTATTTTTTCCCCGTTCTCCCCTTGTACAGTTTCAGTTTTTGTTTTAGGTATTTGTTTGTGGCATAATGTATTAACACACTTCCATAAAGAAGCTGATGATCTTGTGTTTTTATTTATTATTGTATTAATATATTTCTTTTTAGATATTTTGACTAGATTTGTTATTTTATTTTTATAATTATTGTAAATAGATTTAAGTGCTAAATTATTTGGGTTTGATTTTATTTGCGAAAATATTTCATTCTTGCAGTTTATAGATTTTAATCCAGGGTTTTCTTATTTTACGTTCATTGTTCTTCAATTTTACAGTTGTTGTGTTCTGTTGTATATATTTTTGTATTTCTTTAATAAATGTTTCAGTGGACAAATGAACATAATTTGATTGACATATTGTTGACCAGCTTTCGTTTCTTAAGTTTTTATAATTTATGAAACTTTTATAGTGTTGACTGTTTGATTTCTCGTTATTTTCTTTGAATTTTGAGGTAAAGGCCATGGGCGAAGTTAGGGGGGGGCTTGGGGGGGGCTAAGCCCCCCCAAAAACCAAATTAGCCCCCCCAAAAATAATTCGAACATTTATCGCACATCTATCCACACATTTCAGATTTCAGAACAGAAATTAATAAATAAAGAAAAATCGTGCCATTTGATTGATTCTGAAATTTTACATTTAGTTCAGGAGGCAGTGAATTTTACTCGTACTCATTTTTCCAATCGGTGTATATGAAAATAAACTGTTCTCTTAGTGACAAAAAACAAACATTTTGAGTCTGACACTTATTTTCCCAGTCATAAATATTTTAAATTTACTAAACTAGAACATAAAGCTTATAAAAATAGCAATTTGGAATATCTCAGATAGTGGAAAGTGTGTGTGGCAGAAAATTTAGCATATAAATAATTGATACAATCATGAACTGTTAATAATAATAAGTCTGGCTGATTTACGAAATTGGCAAATGAGTCTGGTAATATCTTCAAAATCGAAAAAATATAATATTTTTGCTTTTATTTTCCCGGGTTTGAAAATTTGTCATGTGATAGATTCTATTACAATTTTACAGCTCTATTTTATAGCAGATCAAATACCGTTATTTTCAAACGCTTCCATGAAAAATTTCCGGAAATTTTTCTTTTGGTGGGTACCCTGAACGAAATTATACTGAAAATTTTTTTGACAGTTGAGAAGCTCTTTTATGCATATGTTTTATATGTTGTTCTATGGCCAGCTTTGAACATATGATTTTAGTCGTTTTAATGTATGTCTGTCAAGTTTTGAAATTTGGATATTTTGGTGTAAAATTTTCTTACCCAATACCTACCACTGGTGCCTAAATTATTATCAGTAAATTTTTGCTCACTCACGCATATTTTAAGAAAAATATCAATCGTCTTCGACTCAGGATAAATTTCAAAATATTCGTAAGTTCGAAAAAAATTTCGGAAATAATTTAGGCACTAGTGGTATTCTAAGTGAAAATATAGGTCTGGCTGACAATTAAAATCACGAAGGCCTGTCAGACTCACAAGTAGTGTCCAGCCGAAGGTTCGGTTACGGTTTTGGCCAACTTCGGCTTAAAATAAGAGTTTCGACTACAGTTTCGGTTTCGGCGGAAAACTGGCCGAAACTGCAGCCAACTACGAAACTACTTTCGAAAGTTTTCGTATCACACTTGGTTGTGTCCGGCACAATGGCGACTGTGCCGGGTGCCATTCCTACACAGTGCACGTACTTCTCTGCTTTGTTTCAAGTGAACAGTCTTCAGTGCTCCTGGCCTAATTTATTCGTATCAAAGGAGCATTTTTTTAGGTGAAACGAGGAAAAAGTATTATTTCTAGCCTACAACGTTAGACTGTTTACTTATGAATATTAATTTAATTATAAGTAACAAACATATTTAATTATCTGAATTTGTTTTTTTTTTAAATAACAATTACATTATATATAATTCCCTTCATAATACTATTTTTTGTTACAAAAAATCTAGAGACAGATGCAGAAATGATTGCTACTTTGTAATTCACTTATTTTTTTTTTGTTTCAAAAGTAATAAAAAAAAAAACATTGTCAATAAATTTATTAATGGCTTCTTTGGATCACAAAAATAAATAGGTAATAAGTAAATGTAGCTAAAATTTATAATACGAGTTAATTAGTCTTAAACAAAGATATTGCAAATTTCAATAAGAGATTGCCTTAAAAGAAAGTTCTTATTTCTGTTTCGGTTTCGACCGAAACTAAGAAAGGAGCCGAAATTGGGTTTCGGTTTCGGTTATAAAACCGTATTTCGGTCGGACCTGACAAGCCAGGTAGTTAAACGAGGAGAGGAATAGTAATCGAACGTGCAGAATTTAGCGCGCCTGACGATCATTAGACAAGTCTGGCAAGGCTTTCGGGGTATTCCACATTAGCCAGATTGTATTTTAAGCTGTTATCATAATATACATTTTTCTAGTACTGAGGACACTTGTAACAGGGATCCTTACTGGGCATTGCCAACTAAAAGGACACCTTAGTAAACTTAGAGTAGTAGAAAATAGTGAGTGAAGATTCTGTAAGGAGAAGGACGAAACCTTCATTTACATTCTAACTGAATGTTTAGCACTCCAGAATCCAAGGGCACTATACCTAGGAGCATATCAAATAGAAACTTGAAGCCACTCCAAATCCTACACTTCCTTGAGAAGATATAATTGAAAGGGTCGTTATAGGCATTGAGACATTTCCTTGCTGCATTAGCGACACAAGGGGACACAATAGATATTTTAGGTCGCAGTGTATTAACACCCCATTCCCAACATAACATAACATAGCGAGAAAACTGCAAAATAATGAAATCCACAAATCCCAGTTCATATTTTGGACATCTAACTACTATTATTTTTAAAATTTTAAATTCTGACAAACTGTCAGTATATTTTTTAGTCATTAAGATTACAAATTATACATATACGTTAAAATTAGTTATTTTTGTTTAGAATCGATAAAAAATAACATTTTAATTTTATTTGGGCCACATTTAAAAAAGTAAATTTTAATCAAATCGTATGAAACTAATTTAATTACGAGTATTAAAATTAAAAACCTAAAAGTGGCGGTGGAGTGGAGGACAGAGCATTTGCCTTCCCCGCGAATAGCCTGGGTTCGAATCTGGACTATAGGGGCTAATTTTTTTTTATTTTATAAATTAATAAAATTTATAAATTATTTTAAAATGGCTTATTTTGTCTAAATCTAAAATAATTTTTTAAATTTGTAGATTTTCGTTAGTAGTTCGTAGAAAAAATATACTGCACAACTCGAGTGGATTGTCCATATCTACTCTTGTTGCGAAAATTAGGGAAATTTTTGTGATGAAAATTATTGTGATGAAAATTATTCAGTTTTTTCACTTATATATGATATTTTATTCATTTTCATAGATTCGCCAGAATTTTTTTACTTAACTTCAGTATACCTCTAGAACTATTATATATTACATGACTAGGGTTAGGGCTTTAGCCCCCCCAGATCTGATGACATAACTTCGCCCATGGTAAAGGCTACTGCAATTGGAAAGTGATCTGTAATGCCACTTTCAAAAATAAATGATTTAATATTGGTAACACTACTGCCGATATTTTTTATGAAAAAATGATCTAGACAAGTATTGCTTGCAGGTCTTGTGGTTTGATTAATGTAAGAAATGTACAATTGAGAAACTAAGGCTGACCACACAATAATACATTGGAGGATTTTGTGAAACAAAGCAAATTTAAGGATTTGGTGGAAGGAACAAATCAATTAGCCTAATATCGATATGTTTAAAATGTTTTGATTGTTTTTTTACTCAGTAGTGTCCAACGGTTACACGTGATTTACTTATGTTACGATTAAAAACTGCACTAACACTTATGCAGATGCACAATCCACTTATTAATCGTATGCACTCGACAAAACTAATTTATTATACTTGAAAACTAAATAACTATGTGAGCAATATTGCACTAAAATTAAAGGTAAAATTTAGTTAGGTATATTATATTAACATAATATTGGTTAAAGAAAAATATCACTAAGCCAAGTAAAAACACATTTTTTTATTTAAATAAAATCCAAAAATTGACTGACAGCTAACACCTGATCCAGACTAAAAATTTCCCTATGAAAGACTGATAAATATAAAAAAGCCGAAACAAAAGTGGCTTTTCGCTATTGCGAATTCCTATCCCATCGTCACAATTCACGAACGCTTTGCTCAATTTGCACACGTCACGTCACATCACCAGATGTCACTAGCTGTATATATGCCGATGAGACGTGGAATGTCTTAAAAATCAGCAGATCTTTACTGGAGACGTCGAAACGAACTTGTTGGAAGCTTGATTTTATATTCAACGACCACTTTGCATATGAATTCCAATCTTTTTATAAAGTTTTTTTTTCGTCGCGTTTCCTATGGAAAGTGGAAATGCATTTCATTATTGCTTGCGACTGATAAAAATGTATGTACCCACCCGATAAGATCAAATATAAAAGTGCATGAAAGGGGTGGCTATACCCTACTATTATAAAATAATGTATTAGTAAAAATCTAGTTTAGTTACTTTGAAATTATTTACTGTGAAAATTTGCAAATTTAAAACATTTTGTTAAATCATTAACATAGAGTGGCCCGAGATAGGATCCCTGAGAGACTCTGGAGAAAACTTAAGGAAAAGATGATAAGTAAATTCTTTTTATGGATAGATAAAGCTTGGCGAGGGTCGCTGAGTTAAAATTAAATCTATTTCAGAAAGTTTCTGTCTAAATCAACTTCAGCCAAATAAAATACTGTAATCAAATTTATCGAACAATTTAAATTATGACATTGTCGATTTTTTTTATTCCCTTTTCATAACAAATATTTCCTATTACATTTCGTCTGTCAAATATTGATCGCCTCAGGTATTTCTGATTACCATCCGTATTTAGGTATGCAGATGGGTACGTTATATTACCCAAAAAGGTAATAAATAAAATACCTTCTTACATAAGATTGCGTGCAGATATTTTCCCATTGACAGATACCAACGGCATCAGAACACACAAACATTAAGTCGTATAAAAGTGTTAATATTATAAATGATGGTACGTCGTTTATATCCATCGCAATGCGATGTATCATTCATTACAATGATTATAAATCACCTATACAGAGATCCAGACGGTT
This sequence comes from Psylliodes chrysocephalus, assembly GCA_927349885.1. Taxonomy (NCBI): domain Eukaryota; kingdom Metazoa; phylum Arthropoda; class Insecta; order Coleoptera; family Chrysomelidae; genus Psylliodes; species Psylliodes chrysocephalus. Next base: position 86,372,170 of record OV651817.1, read on the forward strand.
CTATATTTGGTACGGCATTTAGATATGCATATATTTCCCGTCGTACCTATATGGGTGAGTTAGGTGAGATTTTATTTAGAGTTTTAATGCTACAAAATTTCTAGATTTATTAAATAAACATGGATGTATAATTTAGGTTAATTGCGTGGTTTGTACATCGACAAAAGTTGATTATTAAATTTTAATACAAATTTTAGTTTAAATTTTACTACAAATTTTACTAAAAATTTTACTACACATTTTACTACACATTTTACTACACATTTTACTACACATTTTACTACACATTTTACTACACATTTTACTACACATTTTACTACACATTTTACTACAAATTATATTACAAATTTTACCACAAATTTTACTACAAATTTTACTGCAAATGTTACTACAAATTTTACTAAAAATTTTACTAAAAATTTTACTAAAAATTTTACTAAAAATTTTACAAAAATTTTACTACACATTTTACTACACATTGTACTACAAATTATATTACAAATTTTACTACAAATGTTACTACAAATTTTGTTACAAATTTTACTACAAATTTTACTGCAAATTTTACTACAAATTTTACTACAAATTTTACTACAAATTTTACTACAAATTTTACTACAAATTTTACTACAAATTTTACTACAAATTTTACTACAAATTTTACTACAAATTTTACTACAAATTTTACTACAAATTTTACTACATTTTTTATTCGTTTTATGACCTAGGTGTATGTACCTAATATGCCAGTTTCAGTTTGTGTTTAAATTCTCAATCATGTGTGTTCTGTGTGGCTTTGTTACTGTTTCCCAGCGCCACTTCAGGAACAGCACTGTTAATTAAAACCTACTGCAAATTTTACTACAAATTTTACTATAAATGTCACTACACATTTTACTACAAATTTTACAACAAATATTATTACAAATGTTACTATAAATTTAACTACAAATTTTACTACAAATTATACTACAAATTTTACTAAACACTTTATTAATAATTTTAATACAAATTTTACTGCAAATTTTGTTACATTAAAAATTTTACTGCCAATTTTACTACAAATTTTACTACAAATTTTTCAACAAATTTTACTACAAATTTTTACTATAAATTTTACTTTTTACTACCAATTTTACTACAAATTTAACTACACATTTTACTACAAATTTAACTATAAATTTTACTATAAATTTTACTATAAATTTTACTATAAATTTTACTATAAATTTTACTATAAATTTTGCTATAAATTTTACTAAAAATTTTTCTGCAAAGTTTACTACAAATTTTATTACAAATTTTACTTTAAATTTTAATACAAACGAAAAGTATTTTTCCTACGACCACTTAGGAAAGTGACACATATCGAATTATTTAGTGGTATAGGAAATGTCCTACATCACACACGTGTGGATAAAAATCAACATGTGTGAATATCTACTTTCCGCATCAGCTGTCAAATATGTCAAACGCGTAATTTCTATTTTTATCTATGTAATGTACACATTAATATTAAAATATATTTGGATTCTCTTTATTCCTTCTCTTACTTCTCACCTTTCGTCGCCTCGCCCCGTCTTTACAAATACAGTGTATCGATTGTCGAATTATTCTTGACATCGTAAATCTAATATTTTATCAATGAATGGTTATATCTCTGTTATCTCTAAATCGGATCGGTGGTGTAAGTGTATAAGACACTCCTATTCATTTGCCAGCAATTTTGTGGTAGAGAGATATCCGGCTTCGATTCCTACAGGAGACCATGAGAATTTATTTGCATGATTATATGATTAGCAAAAATTTAATTTCTGTTGATATTACATCCAGATTATAAAAATCGTCTTGCGTTGTTACCATTTCGATGATGGTAGGCAGGGTTTTCCTCGCCTGTAGGGGGAAGTGGGGCAAGTGAGTCATAGGAGGCAAGTACGTCTTTTGGAATAATTCGTATAATTGGCAACATAGTTGGCAACAATCGGTGCAGTTCACGTACAACAACAAGTGGATGGTGTCTATGAAAATTTATCGGAAAATTTTTAAAACTAAAGTAAATATATTTTTTTTGCATTCTACGTGTTGTTATGTTATTATTGAGGTGAATTACACAAGCTTTTTTTTAAATTTAAAGGTACTATCTAGATAATTCAATATAAACATAACATAACCTCATATTCGAGAAATACTGCCGGATTCTTAGGACGTTGCCAAATGTACCTGTTGAACTTGATTTTGTTTTTTAAATTTTGATGGAGCAAGTGAGTCATAGCCATGACTTACTTGCCCCACAGTTGGTTTATTATAGGATTATTTTAAATAAGTTATTGTTTTTTTTTGCAGTTTTGAAAAATGGTCCGTATCTACGTGCGCAAGACCCAAAAGGGATCATATTCCGAAGATGCTATGCAGCGTTGCTTAGAAGCTATTCAGAATAAGGAGATGTCAATCAAGAACGCTAGTGCGGTTTCTAACGTTCCGAGAACCATCATACACTCACGATTGAAGCGACAGGGGCAGAATCCGGTTTTAAACCTAGGCAGGTTCAAACCCGTGTTCAGTGAAAAAATGAAAATGGATTAGAGAAGCTATTCTATGGACTCTCAACGGCAGATCTTCGACGGATTGCAATTCAGTTTGCTGAAGTTAACCAAATCAATCATCCGTTCAATAAAGATCGGAAGCTGGCAGGAAAAGACTGGCTGATATCATTTTTAAAGCGTCAAAAAAACCTCCCTATTAGAAGACCTGAAGCAACAGCATTGCAAGAGTGACAGGATTTTCCAAGCACAGAGTCAATTAGTTTTTTAAAAATTTAAAAGAGCTCTTGGACAAGTACAATTTCCCTCCGTATCGCATATTTAACTGTGATGAGACAGGGATTACCTGCGTTCAAAAACCAGGAAAAATAGTAGTGGAAAAAGGAAGAAAGCAAGTGGGAAAATTAACTTCATTGGAAAGAGGAAAAAATACTACATTACTAGCATGTGTGCTACGGACATATTCATTCCACCATTTATGGTCTTCCCTCGTGTAAGAATAAACCCAACCTTGTTAAATGGTGTGTTTCCTGGAACAGTAGGATTCCCTGCTCAATCCGGATGGATGGATGCCGACCTATTTGTAAAATTTTTTAAACATTTTATAGACTCTACACAAACAACCAAAGAGTTTCCGAGCCTACTGATACTAGACGGTCATTCAAGTCACAAGTCCATTGAATCAATAACCCTGGCTAGAAATTTTGGAGTTTCTGTTTTGACGTTACCACCTCATACTTCGAATAGGCTACAGCCTCTTGATGTAAGCGTATTTGGGCCCTTCAAAACCTACCTAGCAAGATAAATGGACCACCCTGGCTCTAGAATCACCGAATATGACATGGTTCCTATTATAAAAAACGCCCTTATTAAAGCATTTACATCAATAAATATTATGAAGGGTTTTGAAAAAACAGGAATCTTCCCTTATGACCCGGATGTGTTTCAAGAGAGCGACTTTGAGGCGGCCGAGAACATTCTTAAAAAAGAATCAAATCCAGAAAGCGTCAATCCCTTGGTCAATTCCATAAACTTGGAAGATGTACCTAATCCAGAATCGCCTGAAGATGACATCCAGAATGATCCTAACATACTACCAGTTTAAGAAGCAACAGAACAACCGTCATGCAGTTTCTATTTCAGAATTAAGTACAATACCAAAACTCTGTCAAGAGAAAAGAAAAATCAAAGCAAAATCCAGAACCACAGAAGGATCCAAAATAATCACCAGCTCACCTTACAAAGATCAACTCGAAGAGAAATTGAAAGATAAATTAAAAACAGTAAAAGCTAAATCAGTCAAAAAGAATTTTAACAAAGCAGGGCCAAGTCCGTGTCTTGAAAATGTGAAAGAAAAAGAAAACTTGAGAGAAAAGAAAAAAGGTGCATCGGCAAAAGCATCAGCAGCAATGTGAGAGAAAGAGAAAGCCACAATATGCGTTTACTGTCATGAGACATATGGAGACAATTCTTGTCACGACGAATGGATTATGTGCATAAAATGTGGTGCCTGGATGCATGAGGAGTGTTCAGATAACAAACCGGGTGCTGATAACTATGTTTGTGACAACTGCCGATGATAATTAGTATAAAGACTCACTTGCCCCAACTGGGTGATTCACTTGCCCCATAATTTGGGGCAAGTGAGTCATTTGACAATTTTTTTCCTAAGTCTGACCTTTAATTAAAACTTTAAATTTTCCTCATTTTTCAAGGTTAGGTTATGACCTAAAGAATTAAAGTTTATTTTTATTCAATACACGTTGTTTCATTTCTACAAGTATAAAAGTTATTAATTGTTTAACCTTAAGGAGTCTTACTTGCCCCACCCTCCCTTAAGTCAAATGGCACCATCAGTCATCTTTACATAGCCCTGTGGCACCACGGCAAATATTAATAATAATTCCGTCCCTTTCCCTACATAAGTCGCTCAGTCAGCTTCAGGGGTTAAAATTCTCAATTAATTATATAAATAAATTAATTAATTAAATCGTGTTTATTGATTTTTACATCCAGATTCTAAATATCTATTTTCAATAAATTTTTAAATAATTTTATAGTGATTACAATATTTTTTCGTAATTCTTGTGACATGAGTTTGTTGACTCAGTTCATAGAGCGTTTAACTTTATCAACTTTGCTTATTTTGAGCATGTCGCGACGCGGGTCCAATCCTACCCGAAGAACCCAGATTTTTTTATTTTTTTTTTGTTTCATTTCGGGAAAATATGACACAAGTGTAATATGAGATTCTAATTTATACATTAATATGGAAAATAATATTTAAATAAAATATTACTACACAGGCATGACATTTAAAAAGTTTAATGTTCAACATTAAGATCAAAACTAATATATACTTAAGTTTAAGGTAAACAGAAGTTGCATTTATTGGTACATATAAAAAAACGTATAATACATTTAAAAAACGGTATATACAATAATCGTAGACTGAAAACTTGTAAGAAATTAACCAATGCCACATAAAACGAGAATTACTTATAAAATACGTTAATTATACCTGAGAGGCAAAAAAAACAAATATGTTACTTTCTCACGGGTAATTTAAACAAAAAAATAACTCAATTTCTACCACTATTATACATACCTAAATATACAAATAAATAAAAAGTAAGGTAATACATTGCTATGAATATTTGTCGAAAAATAAAAATAGAAAGGCAAACAAAAAATATTAATCCTATTCCTATTTAAATATTGTTTGCCTAGTCTAGTCTAGATTCCCTTTTACAAAAGGGTTTCTTTAACAAACCCTACGAGTAGACAAATTTATTACATACGTAATGTTTACTCTAGGGCAGGAATATTTATTTTATAAGCTACCGTTTTTAATATATCTAAATATTTATTTTGGGAAAAAAAATGTATAAATAAATAGAGAGTAAGATTCATCTTAAGTTTTTTTTCATAAAATGTATTTTGTAGCTGCAGTAGTATCTAAGGCACTTTTATTTCTAAAAAATTGCAAAAAACATAATCGCTGTTTAATTTTTACCTTAATTATATGAAAAATAGGTAATAAATAATCATTAAGACATATTTTTTATCTCGATATTATAAAAACAAATTACTGCATCTATGAAGAGAAAATAAAAAAATGGTGCAAGCAAATTGTAAATGCATTAATTTTTTTTTTTTTTTTTTCAATATTGAAACAGTATTTTTACTAAAATTTATTGTATTGATATTTTTGTTACTTTCATATAAATGAAATTCGTATCACTTCTAAGAAAGTTATAGTTCTTTAAAGTCAGTAATTAAGGATCTGCTTTTTTTTTAATTACCTATACGTGTCCAACAATGTGTTAATAAATAAAAAAATATATAACCTCAATTATAGCGATATTAGGTAAATCCTCAACCTGTAACAACCAATGTGTTAAATTAAAAATTAAATTATTAGCTTTGCATATATAATTTTTATTTTTAAATATGTATAGTTACATTTTATTCCAATTCCAAATTTATCAATTATGAATGTTAGCTAATTACATAAACCTGCTCTGCAACAGTTTTTAAAGCTTTCATTATTTTTATTGCCGCGATCGTAATTTGATTTAAATAATAATAAAATAAATAATTTCGTACTAATCCGGTTAATTTTAAATTATTTTTAATACTCGTAAATGTTTCGTGCAATATTAACGTCATAATTTGAAAATTTCATGCTGGGACTTAATAAGTTGCGTTGTTATTCGATTTGGAATTATTGATATATTTTATATTGTAAACAAATTATTGTTTGTTTAAATTGGCTGTACCCCTAGTTTTTTTTTTGAAGTTTAACTAGTTTCAAGTTTCAAATAAAAGTTTTCATTTGTCAAAAACAAACTTTAAATAATTTTGGATATACATAGCATTGCCAAACAATTAATTTTTTTCGTAAAATTATCATAATTTAAGTAGACTGGCAATGATTTCAAAATGGTTTTAGCTAAAAAGTGGTACATTTTATACCTACCTCATTGAGAGAATTATATTTAAAAAGTTTTTTGTTGAGAAATTTCTTGCTACCACAAATACATTTTCAGCTACAATTAAAAAAATACATTCATGCAACTAAATAAAATGCTATTTTAAAGTAGTTTTGTCGCCATACAAAGAAAAATTGTTACCTTTGCAAATATTTTTTTTCAGTCTATAGAACCAGCAAAAATAATTTTTGCTCTTAAAAATAGTTTTTAATTACTAAACATTTATTTTCTGTAGTAGAAATTCAAAATATTAATACGTATATTTTCCATCATAAAAATTCGCTTTTTAAGTCCAATAAAAAATTCTTTAGAAAATAACGATCGGTTTCGATCGCGAGCTTTTTCGTCTGTGCTCGAGTATATCGGCAGGCACAGACAAGAACAAGCCGGTGATTGATTTGTGATTTTAGTAATAATTACTACTGGCCGCCAGCAAAGGTCATTCACGTTACGTTGGCAAATCGTAGGTCTGACGCCATTTTTCCAATAATTGTGCATATGTTGTGTTCGTTTTCCAATGGATTCCACCACAAAGCATGTATCTTCTAGAGACCCCACGCCAATGTTAAACTTTTAAACCAAATTAGCGCCACCTTGTGTTTGGAGCTGGAACTAAAATGACAATTGACAGATGGCGGTAAATTCAAATTGTAATTTTTAGGAGTAGGTAGTAATTTTAAATGATTTCCACATAAATTATTTTATAAAATAAAGTATGGAACTAGTAAGTTCGAAACTTTTATTTTACAAAATAATTTAGGTCGATTATACCAAATTTGAAGAATTAATTTGTTATAAGGGGTCTAATGTGGAGAGTTGGTTCTGCATATTTTTATTAAATAAATATAAGATATATCAATAAATAATAAAATAGAACATTCTTAAAATATGTTTATTAATAACTTAAATAAATATTATTAGATAAAAATAAATACAAATAATAATACATATTTAACGAATACTGACTTGGAGCAAATAGATATATAATCTCAAATCTTTAAAATAGGTACCTATCAATAATTTAAATGTGAAGTAGAGACTAGGATATTACATTTTATTAACACTAAAGTTATATATTTTATAAATGTCTTTTTAACTGAGGACAAATGTAATATAGGTATTGTATTAAAAGGTCCTTTTAACTATTCATTCAATGATAAATAGGTATTTTCCTTCCAAATACAGATGGTGGTATTACTCTCTTATGTGAAAAATGATTTCGGAATCTAGTCCAGTGATAAATTGATTATCAATTAGTTGTTGTCCCCGTTTGCCTTTTTATGATGCAGATGCATGGTGAATATATGGTGAATCAATGAAGTTTTTCTCGAAGTTTTCAACATAGCACCAAAATTATTGCAAAATACAGTAGGAAATAAAAAAGCGAAACATCACAATTTTGCAAATAACTAAGACGAAACTATAAACAGAAACCAAAAGCCAAAGCCAACAAAAAATCACTAAAATCAGACGGAAAAATGAAACTAACCAAGAACATAAATAAATACACGTCACATCTTTGGAGTCTTTGGTTAAGTTTTTCTCCCATAAGGCTTAAAAATGGAGTAAGAAATCATAATTTCACCAGTAGCCCCATCTAGAGTTTGGAGCAAATAGCATAAAAAATGTCAGTTGTCGGTTTTGACCTTGGTCATTCACGTGGAACCTCTATGTGCTTTGTGGATTACACAGAGAAGCTGACTAATTGGGGACTTCAAGATTTTGTTGAAAATTTTATGGGTGGGTACATAACGTGTAATGTAAAAGTATTTTATATCTACTAATTTATCGGTTTTAAATGTATTGACCCCTCACTTTAACGTTAATTAAGGAAAAAACAGTAGATAAAGCGAAAAATCTTGCAAAGTTTTTTCATTAAGATATCAGAAATTCCTTTTTCTATTTTGATGGAACTTGGAGGCTATTTTGAGTACTGAGGGTTAAATGTTTAAGATTACAATTATTTGTTCCAGTGACGTTAACAGATATTTCTAACAAAACACATGTATGGCAGTGTTTTTTGATATTTTTATTAAATTAAGAAATAGAAAACAAAAATGTTTTGTAATTATTTTTTTTGTACCACTTTTTGGCAAATTAAACATGCACATCTGTATAGCATTTAGGTATACATGAAATAACTTAGAATAAGAAAAAAGAATTAGTAGAAAAGATGGCAAACTTTAATCTTTTTTTAGGTATACCTTATTTTATTTAATTTTGTTTGGAAATTGATAATGCGCATGCCCCAAATGTTTTCTGTTTTAAATGTTCCTGCTTAAGTTTTTTTTAATGAATTTTCACAGTTTTACAAAGGATTCGAGAGACTGAGTCATTTTTTGCAACAATTAAAACTGCCTGTTCAAGGTAACAAAATAATTTTTAACTGCAAGAAAAATATTGTTTAACCACTAAAAACCTACTTTTGAAACATAAAAAACTACTTTTTAGTGAGTAAAATTTTACTTCCTGACCACTAAAATTAATAAAAACTAAAAAGTACGTGTTTAGGGACTAAAAAGTAAGTTTTTTTAATGAATTTTGACAATTTTATAAAGGATTCGGGAGACTGATTCATTTTTTGTTGCATTTAAGAGTATAACAGCTTTTACAGACCTTAAAAACCTAAACATTAATTTTTATCTAAATTCTTAACTTACTGAGCTAGGGGAGGGGGTTTCTAGGATCCACGACTGGTGCTCAAATTATTAAAATTCGAAATTTGCGTTTCTGATAAAATAGAATTTTTTTTCTAGATATTAAGGAAGGATCGTTTGGAATGGCCCACCTGGTAGATAGAAGAATGTTGTTTTTATGTTCCTACCTATTTTAGTTAATAATCCTAATGGCATGGATTTTCTTATTCTATTCTATATTATAATAAACAGAAAACAATATATGTAGAATAAAATTTCTTTTGGGATTTTTCACAAAGAATAAATACCAGATTAATTTAAAGCTACTAACTGATCATTTGAAATTTCTTGATACATATGCCTTACGTTATTATACGTCTAAAGACAAATAAGTTTAAATTATCAAATAACAATTTTATATTACATAACCTACTGAATTTTTAAAATTCAAATACATTTTTGAAATATTTAGCAATATAACTAATATATTTATTACAAAATAATCGTCTCTTTTATTTTTGAAACCCTTCCTTTCCTATGTTGATCTGTATTTCCACCACAGGTTAAATAAAAATGTATGTAAATTATAGATATAGGTAGGTATATATTTTGCTTTAATAATTATATATAGTTTCTAATGCACGGCTAAAAAGTTAATTTTTCTATTTTTACAAAACTGGTTTTATTATGAACAAATATAAAGTTCAGTTATCCTCGGTAAATCTGGAAATTTGACATTTAATACATGCAAAACATTCTTGTATTTCGACTTTAACTGAACTTTCTTTATTTTTTTATAGAAAAAAACAGCCTAAGAGCTGAAGAAACCAGCCCTAAATAGCAAAATTTACTTTTAACCATCAACAAATACTTTTTAAAGGTAAAAATTAACTGTATAATCAATAAAATCTACTTTTTAAAGGTAAAAAGTTACTTTTAAACCACTACACACCACTTTTTAACTACTAAAAACAATTTTTTAAAGATAAAAATGAATTTTTTTGTCAATTAAAACTACCTTTTAAAGGTAAAAATAATATTTTTTTATTGCAAAGAAAGTAATTTCTTAATCAGTACCTAATTTTTAACCAATAAAAACTACTTTTAATTAATAAAAACTATTTTTTAACCACTAAAAGCCTAATTTTTAACCAGTAAAATCTATTTTTAAGAGATCAAAAATAATTCTTTAACAATTAAAACTGCCTGTTCAAGGTAACAAAATACTTTTTAACTGCACGAAAAATACTGTTTAACCACTAAAAACCTACTTTTTAACCATAAAAAACTACTTTTTAGTGAGTAAAATTTTACTTTCTAACCACTAAAATTAATAAAAACTAAAAAGTAAGTTTTTAGGGACTAAAAAGTAATTCCAAAAAAGTGAATTTATTAACCGTAGCAAAGTACTTTGGCTGTCGTCTATTTTAATTGAGTTTTTTTTTAAGGGTTAATACATTTTTTGCTACCATAGCAAAAAATTTCCCTCGGTGCTGTCATAAAAATAATTTATTTAGAAATTCATTTTACCCAACTTTCCAAATGCAATACCCTGTATTAAATTCGATATAAATTAACCTATCGAATGATATCAACACGTAAGCATTTTATACATATACAGGGTGTCCAACCGGTGTGTAATTAATAGATAACTATTTTATTATTGGAGATACGAAGAAATTTTGAATATAAAAGTTATACCTTCTCTCAAAAACAATACAGGACAAAAAAAGGAGGTAATAGGAGAAGAGGGGTAATTGAGGCTCAACTCCCGGGCCTCCACAAACAAGGTGTCACATAATTTTTGTCGGTAAAATTAACCAATGAACACTATGCAAAATAAGAAAAAAAATGTGGTTGCCCGGAGGTCTCCACGCTTACAAATCCGGCCCTGCAACCATATTCTAAAATTATTTTGAATATATTTTATAAATAAAAAGTAAAGATATTCCATCTGAAATGTTTTCACAACACTCAGTATAAAATTGACCATTTCTGTTATCTCTATCCTGTAATTTCATCAAAAAATATAAAACCAGATTATTATTATTATTATTATTATTATTAATTATTATTATTATTATTATTATTATTATTATTATTATTATTATTATTATTATTATTATTATTATTATTATTATTATTATTATTATTATTATTATTATTATTATTATTATTATTATTATTATTATTATTATTATTATTATTATTATTATTATTATTATTATTATTATTATTATTATTATTATTATTATTATTATTATTATTATTATTATTATTATTATTATTATTATTATTATTATTATTATTATAATTAAAATGTATTTAAAAAAATAATCAACAATAATCGTATTTATTAAATTTTCATATTTTCTAAACAAAAAAAAAATTAAAAAAAAAAAAGCCCCAGCAAGGATTTGAACGCGGTGCTCGCCAGGTCTCAAATGGCAAAATTGATAAAGTTTGATACTTGAGCTAATAGGCCTTGTGTCAATTGAATGATCTAATCGGTTATGTGTTTAACCAGAATAAAAAGAAAACATAACTTATAGTTATTTTAAAATTATTTTAATAATAATTGTTAAAGATAAATATCTAGGATCTAATTTACAACAATTTCAATAATTTAACAATCATATCGATTTTAGTATTAATATGGACATTACATAGATCAAAATAGAAATGATGAGTTTGACATTTTGTGACAACTGATGCGGAGAGTAGCATATTTGCACACGGGTGAAAAGTAAATTCTTATTCATACGCGTGTGATATAGGGCACTTTCTATAGGACTATATAGTGTGATATGTGTCACTTTCCTAAGTGGTCGTAGGAAAAATCAATTTTATACAAGTGATTTGCAATACTTTACCTACGAATACAAACAAAATTCAAACCTTGAAATCTATGAATTTTCAAATAACATATGGTTGGTTCTACACCGAGGGAAATTTTTTGCTATGGTAACAAAAATGTATTAATCCTATTAATTAAATTAATTAATTAATTAATTAATTAATTAATTAATTAAAACTATTAAAATAGGCGATAGCCAAAGTACTTTGTTACGGTTAATAAATTCACTTTTTTTGGAATTACTTTTTAGTCCCTAAAAACTTACTTGTTAGTTTTTATTAATTTTAGTGGTTAGAAAGTAAAATTTTACTCACTAAAAAGTAGATTTTTATGTTTAAAAAGTAGGTTTTTAGTGGTTAAACAGTATTTTTCTTGCAGTTAAAAAGTATGTTGTTACCTTGAACAGGCATTTTTAATTGTTAAAGAATTATTTTTTATTCCTTAAAAATAAATTTTACTGGTTAAAAATTAGACTTTAGTGGTTAAAAAATAGTTTTTATTAATTGAAAGTAGTTTTTATTGGTTAAAAATTAGGTACTGATTAAGAAATTAATTTCTTTGCAATAAAAAATATTTTTTACCTTTAAAAGGTAGTTTTAATTGATAAAAAATTAATTTTTACCCTTAAAAAATTGTTTTTAGTGATTAAAAAGTAGTGTGTAGTGGTTTAAAAGAAACCTTTTACCTTTAAAAAGTAGATTTTAATGATTATACAGTTAATTTTTACCTTTAAAAAGTATTTGTTGATGGTTAAAAGTAAATTTTGCTATTTAGGGCTGGTTTCTTCAGCTCTTAGGCAGTTTTTTCTATAAAAAAATAAAGTTCAGTTGAAGTCGAAATACAAGAATGTTTTGCATGTATTAAATGTCAAATTTCCAGATTTACCAAGGATAACTGAACTTTATATTTTGTTCATAATGAAACCAGTTCTGTAAAAATAGAAAAATTAACTTTTTAGCCGTGCATTAGAAACTATATATTAGAGCAAAATTTACCTAATATAATTTACATAAATTTTTATTTAACCTGTGGTGGAAATACAGATCAACATAGGAAAGGAAGGGTTTCAAAAATAAAAGAGACGATTATTTTGTAATAAATATATTAGTTATGTTGCTAAATATTTCAAAAATGTATTTGAATTTTAAAAATTCAGTAGGTTATGTAATATAAAATTGTTATTTGATAATTTAAACTTATTTGTCTTTAGACGTATGATAACCTAAGGCATATGTATCAAGAAATTTCAAATGAGCAGTTAACAATTTTAATCTTAAACATTTAACCCTCAGTACTCAAAATAGCCTCCAAGTTCTATCAAAATAGAAAAAGGAATTTCTGATATCTTAATAAAAAAACTTTGCAAGATTTTTTGCTTTATCTACTATTTTTTCCTTAATTAACGTTAAAGTGAGGGGTCAATACATTTGAAACCGATAAATTAGTAGATATAAAATACTTTTATATTATGCGTTATGTACTTACCCTTAAAATTTTTAACAAAATCTTGAAGTCCCCAATTAGTCAGCTTCTCTCTGTAATTCATTGGAAAGCGAACACAACTTATGCACAATTATTGCAAAAATGGCGTCAGACCTACGATTTGCCAACGTAACGTGGATGACCTTTGCTGGCGTCTAGTAGTAATTATTACTAAAATCACAAATCAATCACCGGCTTGTTCTTGTCTGTGCCTGCCGATATATCGGGAACGGACTGAACAGAGTACGCCGAATACACAAAAATTTTCTCGATCACAGACGAAAAAGCTCTCGATCGAAATCGATCGTTATTTTCTAAATATACTTTTTATTGGACTTAAAAAGCGAATTGTTATGATGGAAAATATACGTATTAATATTTTGAATTTCTACTACAGAAAATAAATGTTTAGTAAATAAAAACTATTTTTAAGAGCAAAAATTATTTTTGCTGGTTCTATAGACTGAAAAAAAATATTTGCAAAGGTAACAATTTTTTTTTTTGTATGGCGACAAAACTACTTTAAAAAAGCATTTTATTTAGTTGCATGAATGTATTTTTTTAATTGTAGCTGAAAATTTAATTGTGGTAGCAAGAAATTTCTCAACAAAAAACTTTTTAATTATAATTCTCTCAGTGTAGGTTTGTGAATAACAAAAGGTTGCTTTAATAATGTATCTGTTGTTTTCAACATAACCCGTTTGCAAAATTTCTCTGTACTCCCCTGAACTATGTTTTCAATTTAAACAGAACACAAATTGTTTTTATTTAAAATAACTATCGATATTGAAATTTGCTTAATTTATTTAAAATTAATTCGCCTAATTTTACATATTTACAAATTTGTGTATGGGTATTATAGGTACATGTTTATCCTTGTATGAGGCTAATTTTAATATAAATCAAATTAATTAAATAGTCTAAAAAAAGCATGTGCATTTATAGTTACAGAAAATAATACAAAAAAATACATTTTATAATTTCTAACGAAAAAAATTGGGATGTGATATATTCTTTATCTATACATACAAAAAAAAACTAAAATATAAAGATAAAGATAATCTTTTTAAAACAAAATTTACAATAAAAAAGAGCACAACTTGAAATATAACTACAAAGCATAGTCAAATAATCACAATTGAAAATAATTATAATTTTTTTTTAATTATTAATACAAATATTATTACAATATACAGAGTGGCCCAAAAGTCGGGAAACGGCCAATTATCTCGTAAATTGCTGGTCCTAATTTTACAAAATTTGGGGTACATCTATTTTGGGATACGGTGATTCCAGATTTGATATTTGCAATGTTGCCAGATTTGCCGTTTCTCTTAAATTATTAGTCAATTTTGGTTTTTCAAACCCATTACTCTGTATATTCAGTCATTATTATAATCTCCTATTCAATACGAGTTCAACCATATGTAACACTTATGATTTTATGTAGTCTGGAAGGTCTTAAATAAATAAAATAAGTCTGGAAACGCTTAATTGTCTCAATAAATTTTTTAATACAAACTATTTTCAACTACATTAAAACGTAACAATTGAAAGAATATAACATTTTTAACATAATGGTTACTTTATCAAGTGTTCAAAATGTGCTTCATTTGTAAATTGACAGTACCCTAATCGATGGTAGAATGCGTCTACCACATTTCTCCATGATTGTTTTATTTATTTAAGACCTTCCAGATTACATAAAATCATAAGTGTTATATATGGTTGAACTCGTATTGAATAGGAGATTCCAATAATGACTGAATATACACCCAGACAAATTTGAAAAACCAAAGTGACTAATAATATAAGAGAAACGGTAAATCTGGCAACATTGCAAATATCAAATTTGGAATCCCCGTATCCCAAAATAGGTTTACCCCAAATTTTGTACAATAATTAGGATTAGCAATTTACGAGATAACTGGTCGTTTCCAGACTTTTGGGCCACTCCGTATATGGCTTCTTGGCGTTTTGACTTTTATATCAATATTTTCAACTACATAGGTATTATGTCATTTACGTCTTGTTTTCTTCATGTAGATATTAACTAATTAAACAACCCTTGTAGTAATTCCAATTTAATTTTAAGGTAGTTACATAGAACAAGTTTTTTGTTCCAATTTAAACAATTTAAATGAAATAAATTAAGCATGTACTACAAATTATAATGAACTATTATAAGTAGCATGTAAACATGTCAATTAAGTTAACAGTTGGATTCAAATTGAAAAAGTATACCTACTACCTACAACAGTGATGTATTTTATAGTATAAACAGTAGGTACCCACATGAAGACGTTCTAATTTATGGATACCTTCTTCAAATACCTATAGAGGGCGGCATTTAAAATTTTTTTATATCTGACTATCGACAGTTTAAAATTTATTAACGATGACCTGTAACTGAATGAGGGTATGATACTTTAAACTCACAAAATATAAAAACTTGTTTATCTTACACGAATTGTATATTTTATGTGAGTTCATGGCATTTGCGCTTTTCACGAAAAAGTGTGGTACTTGCGCTCGGGTGTCCTTTTCAAGCCTACCTGCTTTTTTAGAATGGTCAAGAGAGTTGCACTTGCGCCCTGTTTGTATCCAAGTAGGAAGAATAAATAAAAGAGCAAGATCAAGCAGATAAGTCAACATAAAATATTAAATAATGATAATGTGTGTAAATACATTATACCTACCTATATTACTATTATATCAATATAAAATATTTAAGGGTTAATCTTATTTAACAGTATTATAATAGTTGTTTCCTGGATTTTATTTGCAGAGTTTTACTCTTAATTTTATTAAACAGATAGGTACTACAGTAGTTGTTTCTTGGATTTTATTTAAAAGATTTTACAAGGGTTTTACCCTTAATCTCATGTTGGTGTATAGGTACTCTTTTTATGTAGATATAAGAGTTCGACATTTGTTCATAATTTATTCGTAAAATCGCATCAAGACATTATTATAAAATCACTGAGGTACTTATAGTCCTTCCAATATCAATTGCAGAACACAGTTATGTGGGGAATCATCAATATTTAATATATACGCACGGTACTCATGCCAAATTTAGAAACGAAAAATAATGTTTACTCCCCTTATACAATGCGGTAAATATTAAAGGAACGGTCAGTCAATGTGTACTTGATATATATGTGTCAAAATCCATCATTTCCGTTGTTAACCAATGAAAACATCGAATCGTAAACTTAAATGCACTGTATTGGCCGAAGGTTTACGAAGGGGGGGAGTGTTCGAAAATATTCCTGGAAGACAGTCTGCCATATCAGTGGAGTACTGTCGTGCGGTGTGTTTTGTATGTGTGGTTGGTTTAATTTAAATTTCTTTTAATAAATATAAATATGACGTTCTTTAGACCGTGGACGAATGAAGAAAATGAAATTGCACAATGTAGTGAGATTAAAGACAGGTATGACTTTAACAATAAGAATTTAGATATACAAACACAAGTTATTTTAAATATATTCGAATGTTTAAAAAAGGAAAATATTCAGCAGTCTGATAATGCGATCATAATAAGAATTGCTGAATTAACTAAAGTAAATAAATTTTCCATTTATCGGGTAGTCACAAAAGGGGTTGCTGTGGATCATTCACAAAACCGAAAAACATGTAAAGAAAAACTGAAATCAGTTGACAGAGCTACCCAAGATTTTATACGAAGGACAATTTATAGTTTATATAAGGAGAACAGGGTTCCAACATTGGAAGTAATACAGCAAAAGGTAGCAGATTTTCCAGGATACACTTATACCAGTTTGGAAACATTGCGTCAAGTTTTGTCAGCATGTGGTTTTAAACACAAAAAAAAATGAACAAACGGATGGCAATCACCGAATCGTCAAGGATAGTTCAATGGCGACAAGATTATTTGCGTCAGATAAAAGAGTACAGAAGTTCTAATAGACACATAATGTATCTAGATGAAACATGGTTTGACAGTCACGATGTAGTAAATTTCGGTTGGGTTGACAGTAGTAAAAATTGCTGTTTGAATGGGTCATGTTCTGAAGGGAAACGTATTATAATAGTACACGCTGGAAGCAAAGACGGTTTCGTGCCTAATGCTTTATTATTATCTATTAAACAAACTAAAAACTGTGCAGCTGATTATCATGAAGATATGACAGCAGATTTATTTGAAAAATGGTTTAATAAACAGCTCTTACCTAACATTCCACCAGTCAGTAATCGTTATGGACAACGCATCCTACCACTCACGGCAACTCCTTAAAATACCAAATAGTAGCAGTAACAAAGCTCAAATTTTAGCGTTTATGTCTGAAAAAAATATTCCTATTCCTGCTAGTGATTGTAAAAAAGGCCCAACAAACAAAGAATTGCTTACTGTTATTAAAGGCATGAAGTTGGAAAAAATTTATTATATTGACAAGCTGTGCAAAGAACAGGGTCATACTTTTCTCAGACTACCTTCTTACTATTGTATATTTAACCCTATAGAGTTAATATGGGCAAATGTAAAATCAGAATTACGAAAATGTAATCAGTCTCCAGAACTGAGTAAAGAGGTTGTAGAACTCGTAAAGAAAGTTCTAACAGCAGACCGCCCAGAGCTTTGGAAAAAAACTGCGTCGGACATGTTATTAAAGAAGAAGATGAGTATGTAGTATTACCATCTTTACAACCCATCATAATTCAACCAAATGATGACTCTAGTTCAAAGGATTCAGACTGCCATGATTATTTATAAAGATACTTTAGAATTGAATTGTTTTTTTTTTCTTTTGTTTTATTTGCAAAGAATTTATTTTCCTTTATGGTTTTTGCTTTGAAATTTCGTTTTCCAGAAAAAAAAACGAATGGGTACAAAAACGGCTCAGTTCACGTCTGGTACCCTGTTTAAACCAAACGCCCTTACAGGCAGGTACACTTTACTCGCATTTTTACGTTTTATAATTTAATATTCAGTTGTAGCAAGTTAACGAGCTATAATGATTTTTTTTTAAGTCCAAGTAAGACTACAAAAGTGCATCTGTCTAAATTAAGGCGTATAATAACGTCCAATTTATCATGATTCGATTTCCTTTTAACGAATACTTTCTTGCATATGATATGTATTAAAAGTATTTACAAAATAAATTTATAAAATGAGGTAGGTATCTACGCCTATGGAAGATCAAACAAAATTGTCGGTAAAGGTTCCGAACGAGTTTTTATGTTCTGCAATTGATAATGGAAGAACTATACACGTTTATTAACATTTATATTGAATTTTTACCTGTAAATAAAAACATAGCGCAACTGCTACCAACTTGACCCTTCTTAAAAAGCAGGTAAGCTCCAAAAGTACGATAGGGCGCAAATGCCACAATTTTAGGTAGTGGCCGCAAGTACCATGGGCGCATCTACCATAGATTCGTTGGACACTACGTCTATAGTCGTCGTTTCAAAAATCGTACAATAAGACATAACGTCTATAGACGTCGAATTATAAATTGCATACTGTGTCACAGCAGTTTCTGCCGTCCTAATCTCCATTTATATCAATAAGGTAAGGTTGGTTGTGTCACATTCTAGAGGAAAATTGTCGAATATCGATCAAACACATTTAGACAACCCTGTAGGCATTTTGCGATCGAAAGTGACAGCTACCTGTAGTGCTTCAGTAGCGAACTTCATTCGACAAAACAAGTTGGCGTTAATATTGTTTTTAATATGATACCGGTGGTTGGTTTAGTTTTGTGTCTGTTTTTATAAATTACCAAGTGTTCAATTTACGGTAACTCTAATTTTAATCTTATTTAAATTTCTTGTTTTTTATCCTAAAACATTAAAAGAGGTGTCTATAGTTACCTACATTTATGATAACATAATTGGTAAATTCTAACCTAGTGTTTTGCTCTGTCCCTTTTATATTATTGGTATGACTAATTTAATTAGTTCAATTTTGTTCACAGGTAAACAAACCTTATGTTTATTTTTTGTTTATCTGAGCTACGTACTTATTTTCCAAATTAGATGGCGCCCAACGTGGAACATTACCTCATTCAAAATTCCACAAAAAAAATCGACCAGATACATACACCCAATTCCGAAATTAACCAAACCCACTTCAAAAAGTTCAACCTGCAATTTTCTCCTACCCCGTATCGATATCCGCGACTCGCGTCTCCCCCTACCATCACTCACACCTCTACAGACCACGTGCACGTCGCTCCATACCTGTTAATTCGCATCACCTATGCTCACGATGTGACGCAACCGTTATACCGGCAGCCAAAGGGTTAGATTTCGACGGACACGCCCTTGCAGCAATATGGCGGGCGCGGTGATTGGCCAGTCGGTGACGCCTACCTGCCGCTCGACGAGTGACAGCTGGCAGAGTGAACGCCTTCGACGTGGACCGTTTACTATAGAAAATAGAGGTGGGTGATCGCTGTTGCCGGTGGAACAGTGGTTTTGGCGCCAAAAAATGTGGGAATAAATTTGAACTTTCCAGAAATAGTAATCGCTTCTTAACTCTTGAGTAATTTTAACACCCTTATACTTCTCGAACAAATTTAATAATTATATAACTCTCCAGCAAAGTGCATTAACTTTTAAGCAATTTTAACAAATATATACCACTTGAATCAATTAAACATAAAATAAATCTCGAGTAAATTTAATTATGACATAACTCTCAAGCAATTATAATAATCCCTTTTACTATCGAGTAATTTTAATGACCATCACTTGAGTTATTTTAACAATTATAACTCTCGAGCAAGTTTAATAATTTATATAACTCTTAAGAAATTGTAACAGTCCCTTAACTGTCAGGCAATTTTAACACCTATATAACTCCCATCGAATTTTCACTCATAAGGAATATGTAATAATTATATAGCCACGTTTTCTACTTTATTTTAAAAGTCCTTTAATTTTAGAGCAATTTTAATAAACTAATCCAATTTTATATAAGTGTAACTATCCAGAAATAATAACAGTCTCTTAACTCTCGAGCAATTTTACCAACCTTATAATTTTCGAGTATATTTTTTAATTATATAACTCTCGATCAATTGTATATTTTCTTTAACTCTCGAGCAATTTTAAACACCAAATACTCACTCGAGCGAACAATTTTAATAACCTTATAACTCTCGAATAAATTTAATATTAATATAACTCTCGAACTGTAAATGTCCCTAAACTTTCAAGCAATTGTAAATTTTATTTAACTTTCGAGCAATCATATAACTTTCGAGCAATTTTAATAGTCATATAACTTTCGAGCAATTTAAATAGTCCTTTAATTCTCAAGCAATTTTAACGACTATATAACACTCGAGTTACTTTAATAATAATAATAACTCTCGAGCAAGTATATTAATTATATAACTCTTGAACAATTGTAGCAGCTCCTTAACTCTCGAGCTTTTTTAACAACTATATAACACTCGAGCAATTTATACTCATAAGACTAGGGCAAATTTAATAATTATATGACCCAACAAATAATTTTCCTACTTTATTTTAAATATCCTTTAATTTTCAACCAATTTTATTGACCTAATTATTATAGGTGTTATATAGGTGTAACTTTCTAACAATGGTCACAGTCTCTTAACTCTCGGACAATTTTAACAACCTTATAACTCTCGCGTAAATTTAATAATTATATAACTCTCGAACAATTGTATATTTAAATCAACTCTCGAGCAATTTTAATATCCAACCATATAACTCTCGAACAAATTTAAAAATGATATAACTCTCGAACAATTATTGTAATTTCCCTTAACTCTCGAGCAATTTTAACAATCATATAACACTTGAGCATTTTTAACAGTTCCCTAAATCTCAAGCAATTTTAATGACCTTATAACACTCGAGTCATTTTAACAAATAACTTTCGAGCAAGTTTAATATTTATATAACTCTTGAGTTTAAGCAATTCCAACAGTCACTTTATTCTCGATCTTTTTTAACAGCTATATAATACTCGAGCCATTTTAACTCGTAAGACTCGGACAAATTTGAAATTATATGACTCAACTTTATTTTAAATATCCTTTAATTTTCAAACAATTTTAATAACCTATTTTTTATAGGTGTTATATACATGTAACTTTTCAACAATAGTAACTGTCTCTTAACTCTCGAACAATTTTAACAACCTTATAACTCTCGAGTAAATTTAATAATCATATAACTCTTAAACAATTGTATATTTAAATTAACTTTCGAGCAATTTTAATATTCAACTAACACTTGAGCAATTTTGATATCCTTATACTTAACTCTCGAATAAATTTAATAATGATACAACTATCAAAAAATTGTAACAGTCCCTTATTTTCCGACTATTTTTAACAATCAAATAACTCTTAAAGTCTCGATCACATTTATTAATAATATATTTCAAGAGATTTTATAAAACTAAGTCATATTTTAGATGTATGTAACTCTGGAGCAATAGTAACCCGATCAATTTTACCAACCTTATAACTCTAGAGCAAATTTTAAAAACCATAACTCTTAAGCAAATTAAATGATGTAACTTTTAACAATCTCTTTACACTCAGACAATTTTATCAACCATATAACACTCGAGCAAATTAAAAAAATCATAACTCTAGAGCAAATTTAATAATGATATAACTCTCGAGCAATTGTAATAGTCCCTTAACTCTCAGGCAATTATAACAACATCTAGGGTCGGCGCTTAAACGGTCGAAAGTCCATTTTTTAGAAAAAGAAAGTTATTTTTTGATATACTCGTATTTTTAAAAAATTGTTTGTTCGGATTGGTCTATTTGTCTATTCATGATAAAAAATGTTAAAATTAGTCAATCATTTGGAACCTCAGTACTGAAGAAATTATGTTTCTAAACTTTCACGCCCTATTTGCTATCAATGTCCTTTTAAGCTCCGACCTCAGCTTAACATTTAATCAAATTTTAAAAATCATAACTCTCGAACAAATTTAATAATAATATAACTCGAGAAATTAGCTCTTCAGTATTTTTAACAGTCAAATAACTCTTGAGTAATATTGTAACAAGTCTCGAACAAATTTAATATTAATAACATATTTTAACAAATCATTTTTCCTATTTTAAATATTCATTAAGTTTCAAGCAATTTTATTAAATGAATCATAAAGTTTCAAGCAACAGTAACCGTCTCTTAACTATCTAAAATTTTTAACAACCTAATAACTCTTGAGCCAATTTTTATAATCATAATTCTGGATCAATTTTAATATTGCTATAACTCCCTAGCGTTTTTAACAGTTCCGTAACTCCAAACAATTTTATAAACACAAGCAATTTTAAAAAATCATAACTCTCAAGCAAAATTAACAGCAAATCTTACAATCTCTCATCTCTCGAGCAATTTTAAAAAACATGTAACACTCAAGTAATTTTAATAACTGTAAGTCTTGAGCAAATTTAATAATGATATAACTTTTTAGCAAGTGTAACTGTCGCTTAACTTTTGAGCAATTTAACAACTACTCTGAAAACACTGAATAGTGAAATTACAACTAAAATCATTGGTTTTTTGTGGCCAATGATTTTGACTGTAATTTCACAGTCACTTTATAATGATATTTACACTAAATCATTGTAAAAATGCATTGGTAACTTTAAAATTCAAAATAAGCTTGTAATATTTATTAAGTATATAGTAAACACTGCATTTTTTTGACAAGTTGTGATTTTACCTTATGAGTTAGCTATATTTTTACAACCAAGTGTGTAATATTATCCTGTAATTTTTTTACAAGTTGTGATTTTACCTTGTAAGTTATCTGTATTTTTACAAACCAGTATGTAATATCACCCTGTATGTTTTTACAAGTTGTGATTTTACCTTGTGATTTATTTGAAATTTATACATTACGCTGTAATTGATTTGGGTTGTGATTTTACCTTGTGAATTATCTGTATTTTTACAATGAATTATTAGGTCAAATATCAAAAGTATAGTATTTAGATCACTCTATATTCAAGACATTGTAAGGTACGTACGTACAGGTCGTTTTTAGATTATAGAGGGATACTTTTTTCTAATCGCAGCATCGGAACTTTAACCCTTGGGCAGCGGGGCGAACAACCCCTTCAATTTAAATAGGGAAAGTACCAAGATTGACACATCATTGAAAATGTAATTTGATGGAGAATGTGGCAATAAAACTATTCATAGCGTTACTTTTGATTTTAGAGCCCTTTAATTTGATAAAAAAAACTGTTTTGTACTATAAAATGTGACACTTAATTTAAAAGCTAATTTTATTACCAAATCAATGGACATAACATTAATCTAAATATTTCCATATTATACTTGCAACAAAATAAAGTTAGCAATAATACAATGACTAATTTTCCCTATGTTGCAAGTGCAATATGGAGATATTTAGATTAATGTTATGTGGTGCATTGAAAAAGTTATAAAATTAGCTTTCAAATGAAGAAAAACACTTTACAATAGGTAACAGTTTTAACAAGCTAGAGGGCGCTAAATCAAAAGTAACGCAATGAATAGCCTTTTGGTCGAATTTTAAGGGTTGTTCACCCCACTGCCTATGTTGCAATAAAAAAAAGAAGTGTTTCACTACAAACTAAATCGACCATTTCGAGCACTTTTTTGTTTTTTTGCATCAAATACGAAAAAAAAAACCTGATGGGTGAAAAGATTTTGGTGGCCCACCATGTATATTGAATGATTAACACAATCATGAAATTTAACAAAATTCTTGTGAAATTAAGATGCTAAAACGGCCTAAGTATATTGCAAATATGCATTATATATGTGAATAACTAGTTTTATTGTATTTTTACGAGTGTAAATTGACAGAATATTTTTAAAATTACAAGTGTATAACGTATTTATAAATATATTGTATCTCTACAAAATATTTGTAAATTAACCTGTATATTTTTATTTTGACAAAATTATTGTAAAAATCCATTTATGTTCTAATAATTACTGCATATCTGTAATTTTACAGATTTATTGCTATATTCCACAATATGAAGCGAACTTATAGATGTTGGAAATTACAAAACATGTGTGAATCCGTTCATATATTTGTATTTTCACAAGATTATTGTAAAAACCTTTCATCATTTAAAATAACAAGGTAAATTATCTAATTTTAAATAATTATTATTGTAAAATTGTAAGGTTGATATTTACCTAAATATTGATAATTTACAGGAGATTAATGAATTAACTCTTTCAAAGATCTGTAACAATACTAAAACATTTGAGTTTTCACTTTTTATTTTCCCACAAAAATTAAAAAATGCAAGTAAGTTAGGTCGAAATAAATTTGTATTTTTTATACAATTAAAACTGTTTTTCTTGTAAAAGTATTTTTAGTAAAAAAGTTACAATTTTAAGAACGGTGTAACCCTTTCTACAGTAAAAATCACTATAAGTTATATTTACAACCATTAAGTTGTGAGTCTTGCAGCTATTATTAAAAGTTTTTCAAATTCTGATGACCATTTTTTTTTCAGTGGCACAAGGAACTTGAAAAAACACAACTCTCATGGAATTTAATAAAATTCTTGTGAAATTAAGATGCTAAAATGATCTAAGTATATTGTAATTCTGCATTATATGAGGGAATAACAGGATATATACGTATTTTTACAAGGCAATGTAAATTCACAGATGGTGTGTAAAATTACATGTGTAAAACGGATTTAAAATTATTGTATAACTACAAAATATTTGTAAATTAACCTATATACTTTTATTTTTACAAGATTATTGTAAAAGGCATTTTATTTATTATTAATTACAGCAATAATGTAATTTTACAGAATTATTGTTATATTACAAATGTAAAGCGAACTTATGGATATTGTAAATTTACAAGGCATTTGTGAATATATCTATATCTTTGAATTTTTACGAGGTTATTGTAAAAACACTTTTATCATTTAAGATTACATGGTAATGAGACTACCATCATCTAATTTTACATATTTCTTGTAAAATGGCAAGGTTAAAACGTACCAAAATATTATAAATCTACGATTTGTAAATTAATTCATATAACTGTAATAATACTAAAAGTTCTGTGATTTCACCTTTGATTATTCTTCTAAAAATGTAAAAATGCAAGTAAATTAGGTATAACCTAAATAAATTCGTATTTTTACACTAAGAAAAGTATTTTTAGCAAAAAGTTTGTACTTTTAGGGACAATCAAATCCTTTTTACAATAAAAATCACTGTAAGTTATATTTACAATCATTATGTTGTGAAACTTACAATTGTTATCAAAGAAATTTTACATTGTAGGCACCAAATTTTTTTCAGTGTATGCAATAATAGAGCAATTTGAAATAATTATATAACTTTCGAGTAAATTTAATAAAGATATAACTCGCAAGAAGCTTTAACAACCTTATAACATAACTGAAGAGCAAATTTAATAATGATATAACTCTCGTGCATGATATAACTCGCGTAACTGTAACAGTCCCTTAACTCTCGAGCAATTTTAACAATAACTTTCGAGCAAATTTAATAATAATATAACTCTCGTGCAAGTGTAACAGTCCCATAACTCTCAAGCAATTTATATTAATATAGAAAGAAACGGATATAAAAATGTAACGGTTCCAAAATAACCATCGCGCCGTGACCCTCTCGCTTTCGCCGCTCCCGAAACACGTGAAAAGTCACGTGTTCGTCGCGTGACGTCACACTTTTGATAAATGTTCGATAAACATCGAAAATCATAGAGACGTCCAGGAGGAGAGGAAAAAAAGTGTAAACACGTCCCAATGTTTACGGTCTGTCTAAACAGGTGGCGAGAAGAGATGAATAGCGGTGGCTACACCGGCGGCGGTAATAGAGGACCGGGGTAAGGAGGGGATATCGATCGGGAGACGTATCAATGAGTCTGTGTGTCAAATTGGGGATGACTTTGAGTGATTTACGCACTTTGCTTTGCGGTTTTGGTTTTGACAGCGACTATACGCCGCTGTTGGAAATTTTGAAAAGCGAAAATGGTTTGTTTTTATTTTTAAATTGACGTGCGGCTATGAAAAATTGGAACAATAGATATATTGGGAAGAACAATACAGTGGCGTAAATAGAAATTTGTTATTGGAGGGGTTTCACGAACATGAAGTAGCAAATTTCTATTTTTCTAAGGTTTATTATACAGTATCGGCCACTGAAAGTTTTTCAATATGCTTACCAGAAATGCATGTCAAAAACTACAGTGCATTATATCGAGCACGAAAGGAATAATATCAGCAATGTAAGTTTATACGACCGCGTTGTAACGTTAAACGGCCCTTAAAAACTAGCTACGCATGATATTATCCGTTTCCTGCTCACACCAATGCTAACTTACCTAATGAAACAGAAAATTAAATCTAAAATGATATTTTCGATTTGTCTTAGAACTGAGATGGCTGTGATCTAAAAGAATAACATTATTCTTGATAAAAATTGAAAAATAATTGCAGTCATGTCAGTGTGTGTAGGTAATATGATGTAAGTATAAAGTTTTTGAATAATTGATAGAGAGTAAGCGTTTATCGAACCATTTCTTAACCTCTGTAATACCGTGTTCTGTTAATGATTTTAATTATGTCCAGGATGTATGATACAAAAAAGGTTGCAAATCAGCTATATGGTAAATATGTTAAAAATAAGATTTTTATCTCCACTTTAACTATATTGCTAGCCCCCAAATCCGAATTATGAAGGCTTAAGTCAAAAATTGAAGTCAAATTTTTTTTTAAATTATTAAAAATTTTTTATGTTTATATGTTGAAAAAATCGTAGATTGAAACTGTACTATTAACAAAATTGCAACTTTATTTTTTGAGGGTGACATCCTCACCATATCAGATAGGGGGTAGGGATGGAGGCAAATTTTTTTATGCGACTTTTATATTTATGTCCCCCTGTAAACAGAAAATACATTTTTACATAAATTAAAATTAATTTTCAAAAAACAAACCGGTTGAATTAAATAAACGGTCCAAAATTTAGGAAGTAAAGTTCCACCCTATATACAGAAAATAATTTTTTACATAAATTAAAATTAATTTTCAAAAACAAATGAATTGAATTAAATAAACGGATCAAAGTTCAGAAAACAATTATGTATACGGAAAATAAATTTTGTAATAATTGTTATTATTTGAAAATATAAAAAATTTACCAAAAATTCTAAATAAGTATTTTAATGTTTTAAATTAAAAATTAAAAAAAGGAAGACGTATGAAAGTATCTAAAACAAACAATCAGGTTATTAATCTAGTCAATGGCTACATTGAGCGTGACATTTTTAAAAATACAACCATCGCGTAAATTTTGGTTTATATAGAGAGGAGATAGACAGAAATACTCTCTCCAGTGCGGACTAAGGTCCAGAATTTTCGTCGAGGGCGAAAGCTCTCGTTTTTTGAGACTTTTTAAGTCCCAAAACAAAGTAATATGTAGAGTAAAGTTTTTGTGCAGCAATTTGTAAATTATAGGTAAATATCTTTAACTTATTTTTAAAGTGTTTTGTTTGATAATAATTAATTGATTTACATATAAATGCCACTTTTATATTTTCGTCCCGAATTATCATATTTATGTTATACATATTTTTATATTATTATGTAGTTAAAGTTTTGTAGTGCTTCATTCCCTAAATGTAATTTTATTCATTCTTTCTTAAGACTATTAGTCAAATTTTGTACTTATTGTAAATATACATTTGTTAATGTTTTAATAATTATTATAAATCTCTTCCCTCCCTTTCCAAACCAGTAAAATATTCCGAGCATTTGAGAAGCCTCGGCGTTTCTATTTCCTTATGACTAAAAGAGTCTTAAACTAGTTACCTACAACCGCTCGACTATGCTATTAAGGGATAATTTTTGTTGTTTTAATTGAATTTTTTTATTATTTTTATTTGCCACTGGTGAATGGAGGTTCCACTCACGACTCCAGGACCCTTTGGCTGGTGATGGTGCTGCCCTAATCCCTTAATAGTATATTAATAACAGTAGCTAAATACTTATCAGTTTACCTAACAGCCATCATTAACGGGATTTTAAGAACGCAGTAGTTCTCTAGACTGTGGAAACAAGCAGAGGTGATTATGATACGGAAACCCAACAAGAACCCCAAATTCCCGCAAATTTACAGGCTCATTGGCTTGCTCCCAGCTATGAGTAAGATTGCGGAAATAATTATCCTTAGAAAATTAAGAGAACAAACAAGGGATTTGAACATCATACCCGACGAGCAATTCGGATTCAGAGAAGAACACTCGACCGAACGGCAAGTCCTAAGACTCGTCGAAGGAATCACTACCATATTCCTGGATGTCGCCAAGGCATTCGACAGAGTATGGCACGCTGGGCTGATTTTCATGATGAAAGATCAAGGGTACACAGCAGAAATGACAAGACTGCTCAGGTCGTACCTCGACGGAAGGCAATTCCGGATCAAGATGGGACATGTCCTATCAAGACCTGGAATTTCAGAAGAGGGAATACCCCAAGGGGCGGTACTATCACCACTGCTGTATACCATTTACACAGCAGACATTCCGAACACCCAACATACTACCATGTCCCTTTACGCGAACGATACAGCGATATCGGCTACGAGCACATAGCCAGGACTCATATCAAGATATCTACAAGACGCAGCGGAAGACATAGAAGAATGGTGCATAAGATGGAAGATAAAGATCAACGCAGAGAAGACACAGGCTGTGCTGTTCAAGAAGAGGCATCACCCCAAGAGAAGAAGTAACAATGAATGGACAGGACATCCCATAGACCGACTCGGCCAGGTATTTAGGCGTTATAATAGACCAAAAACTCCCCTTCACCAAACACGTGGACATGGTAGTAAAGAAGACAAAACAGGCAAGATCCAGACTAAATTGCTTAATAGGACGCAAGAGCAAACTCCTACTACAGACGAAAATGAGGCTGATACAGGCAGTTATAATACCTATTCTCATGTACGCCTCGACAGCATGGGGATACACATGTAAAACAGACAGGAAGAAAATGCAGAGTCGGTAGAGATCAACTTGAGATGGGCCTCAAATGCCTATAGATACACCAAAAACGACGTCATCAGGAGGGATCTAGAATTCAAAAGGGTCCTAGACCGCATCCTCAAGAAGGCCACTGACACCTTCCAAAAACTAAGGACACACCTGAACATGGAATTAAGAGAATTAACAGAATACAAGAGAGCGGACTACAAAAGACACGCCAGACCACGCAAGGTGTTGGACTATGGCGGTGAGTGACCAAACTTTGGTAGGTACAAAATTCAAGACGCTCATAGATTTTAGGACTCTCTTTCAGCGTTCTCTTTCAGCATTCTCTTTCAGAATACGCAACGCGCGAATCAGACAAGAACTGAGCAACTGACAACTATCCACCTGGGAGAAAAGGTCCCATCAATCGTCAAGTAGGAGACTGGGGGAGCTTTCACATGTGGCAACTTTCACAGAACGTGCACATACAAGACAAACAAACGGACGACAAAACAGGGTAATACCCTCAGCAAACCCTGTCTAAATGCTGATAGTATGTCATCCTTCACAGCCCTTTAAAAAGGAATGACATACCAATGAAAGGATGGAAATTTGAAGCCCTCTGTAGCGAAGATGTCAGGGGGGATGGTGGGGTCTGGAGGGTTTCGATTCAGTTTAACAGGATAGGAACCTTCTCCATTACTGTGTGTGTGTGATTTATCAGTAATTACAAATGGTCTGTAGGCTTCCCAGTTGTTACAATTTACTAAAAGAAAAAATAATTTACAAAAAAATAAGTTTAATTAAATAAACGGTTTACTAACTTTGTAACACTATATCGGTGAATAGCTTCGGAGAAAACCACCAAACACTACGGTGGTCAAGGAGTCAGTTTTTTTAATTTTCACCGCACTCTTCCTTATGCCTTTTTAACTATATAATTCGGAGTGGGAGAAGCCACCACCATCCTCGGACTATTTACTACTAATAACTAATAAGCAAACCTTCGCAAATAATTTTGATAATTTCTATAAAATTCGAAATTCGGTGTTTTAATACGAACATTATTTTACAGTTCAAATAAGAATATTTTAAACTACGGGGGGGGGGGGTCGCTCAGTTGTTCAGAATCGGCAATGACTAGAGAATTCAACAAATGGGGAATCTTTAAAGTATACCTTCTCGGAAATTAATTAAAATTTACATTTTTATAATTAATTCAAATTAAAATTTCGTCACAGTAGATATTAGATGGCCGGTTGCATGGTGTTTTTTTTATTTTACTATTTTCAATGTTGATTTTTGATATATTGTCCTTTTAATCTAATGAATTTTTGATGTATTGTCTTTTCGATAAAATATATTTTCGATCAAATGTCATTCAATAAAACGTAATAAATGATTAGGATTGGGTCGAGTCCCTTGTGGAATTTCTATCTTAACTTGAGAAACACACTATAAACATTTCAAATTTTAACTTACCATGCAAATCAATTTTAAATGGATCTAAAAATCTTTTACCATATTTTTCAAGAACATCAATTGGACGCATAATGCAAACTGTACCAAATGCCTTTGCAAGATCTATAAAAACAACTAATATGGCTAAAAATAGATAAAATATATCTATTTTGGAAATCGTATCGTTTTATATAGGGTGTTCCTAAACATCGGGTTATAATTAGAGGAAGTAATTCCCTGGTATAATTTATGACTAAAAGTTAATATATACATATTATGTCCTAAATTGCTTTGTTTCAAAGATAAAGGATGTTAAATTTTTTTAAAATATTCAATTTTTCATTCATATTATAAACACTCGATTCGATTGATTCATTTGTGTAGTAAGAGACTAATTTTGACTTAGTTATATCTGAATTATTAATTCCAGTGGGGTCTCCAAAGGCAACTTAATTAATATTTTTGAAAAAAAGTACGCCACTGGCTTATTCATATTTTTTCTTTTCTTTTTCAAATTCGCCAATCAAAAACACATCTATTTTTGCTGTTTTTGTCGAGATAAAAAATAAAAACTGCACGCCAATAATGGGTCTTCGATACAAAAAATATTATGATTTTAAATTTTTTGAAAATTTGCTAACAACTGGACAATTCAGAGATCAGAAAATATGGAAAAACACAGTGGCGTGCTTTTTTTTGTCAAAAATATCAATAAGGTTGTTTTTGAGTTCTGCACTGGAATTGATAATATCGATCTAATCAATTCTAAATCAGCATCTTACTCAAATAAACAAATATACCAAATTACATCAAAATTGGCAGAAGGGTATGTATGATATTGATGATAAACTGATTATTTTCGAAACAAAGCAATATAGTACACATGTTTATATGGACCAAGGAATTACCTCATTCAATTATGATATGATGTTTAGGATTACCTTGTACAATGAACTAATCGAATTACACTAAATTTTTACAAATATTAGTCTGCTTAAATGAATACATTCCTGACTGTTCCTGCAGGAAAGTGTTCAGTTTCAAAATGCGATTCGTGCGGTCCTGGAAAGGACCGTTGGCGGTGCATTGTGGGAAAGGCGAGCGGCATTTGGGGCCGGAACCGCAGAATGGAACGAAGAGGCCGTGCCATGGATGTGGAACACTGGAACGGAACGGGAGCGGTTGCCATTCATTCTCTCACTTTAATTACTTCCAATCTTCTGGCATTCATTAATCACCGATACGGATGCCGCCGCCGCCGTGCACCCGCCGACGCTCCCTGCTTTGGCGTCCCCGGTGCGAAGGGTCCCCTTTTTTGGATGATCGTATGGAGAAAGGTCAATTTTGGTTTTTTAGATTACACATGTTTAATAGGAGTTGTTAAATATATTCTTTTATACACTTTAGGGAGTAAAAGTACACAGAAGAAACTCTGGGGCCTACAATTTAAAAAAACTTCAATAATAGCTGTAAGTTTCACAACATAATGATTGTAAAGATAACTTTTAGTATAAAAAGGGTTTCACCGTTCTTAAAATTAAAAAAATTTGACCAAAAACACTTTTTATTTTTGTAAAAATACGTATTGAGTTAAAATACAGAACTTTTAATATTTTTACAGATTTAAGAAATAATTCACAAATATCTTGTAAAATTACAATATTTCAGAACATTTCAGCCTTGTAATTTTACAAGAATTATAATATTAGATGATAGTAGGCGCATTACTATGTAATGGACTCATGCTTTGTAAATTTACAACATTTGTAATTTAAGAACAATTCTGTAAAATTACATAGAAAATAAGTACCGTAAAATGAGGTTACTTTGGCAGGTTTTGACTTATTCTGGAACTCTAAGTCAGAAACCGATTGGAACATTAAACTTCTTAAAATTGCATCGTGCCTTGTGCACAATTGAGAATAGATCACCCAAATAGGGTTCGTTTTCATGAACTGCAGGTTAGAAAAAGAATTGGTTGTGTGGTGCCAAAGTAGTTACATTTTTGGAGCTACTTTGGCAGCACATGCAAAACTTTTTTGCGCCAATGTAGACGCTGTATAAAGCCTTCTTTGGCACCAAATATGGTAGAGGACATAGGCACAAAAAGGCAGCTTTGAGTTTGGCCCAAATATCTTTCATAGTTCCGAAGTTATTGAAGTTAGAATGTATTTAGTTTTAAGGAACATAAGAAACTAAATATTCAATAAATCATGAAGTCTTTTACAAAAAAAATCCGCATCTTTTAAAGAGTCACCACTGTCAAAATCTCCGTTTGTTTAGAGAGCACATTTATAAAATGGGTCCGTGCTCGCCTCATTGCAAAAGCCACAATTCCATTGTTTCCAATCAGGCCATGTATAATTCTCCCTCTTTCTGAAGCAAGCTACGCAGACGTCTTCTGTACTTTTAACAGCCCCCTTTGCTTGCTTTCTCATTGCTTTTTTTGTAGAAACTACAACTGAATTTGTAAGTGGTGTCGTCACTATCATCGTCGTTAATGTTTGGAATGTTTTTCTGGTTCCCCGAAAGGCGAGCGACTGATTTATCTGATTGAGGAGCAACTATCTTATTCTTGCCACGCGATCGAGCGACCTTTTCTTTATTTGAACCATGCAAATCTTGAAGTAGATCAATTAAGCTGACATTTAGGATAGCAACTTGCCCATTTTCATTATCGCCTTGTATTTGCATATCTGGAATTCTTTTTAGAACTTCTTGAGGATTGAAAGGACAGAGCCCTGTGGCTCTAAGTCCAGATTTAAAATTATTGGACACATTTTCAGTGATTGCAACCCAAATATTCTTTTGGAATAGAGGAAGTTGATTTGCTTTCACTGCGCCATTTGTCTAGAATCTGACGCCACTTTTTTAAACAGAGCAAACACTACCACATCTAATGGTTCCATGGGAGGTAACGCTGTCATGTAGATATTATTCTCCTCACAAGCTTCAATGACAGTGGTTGAAAAATGGGAAGCTAAATTGTCCCCAACAACAATATTTTTTCCAGAACTTTCAATTTCTTTAATTTTGGGTAATACAATTTGGAATAACCACTTTTCAAATTAGTCCATATCGAACCAGCCGCTAGGTGTGTTACTATAGACTGTTCCAAAAGGACCACCTTTTGTCCAACCTTCGTATAGATTGCCTGCTTAGTGACAAATTCGACTAAAACTAAAAGTCAATGTTCGTTCAAATGTTAAAAAAAATACTCAGTTCAATGTTCTGTTTTAACGAAAATAACCCAGAAATTGTCTCGATTGCCTCTAAGACGGGAAAACAGATACCATTTCCGAGAATATTCAACTAGCTGATCCCAATTTCCATTCCACGTCCGAAATAGATATTTTATTGTAATATAATAAAAGGAACTGTTATACAAATCCAGAAAAACTTGACTTTGGTTGACACTTCTTTGGGCTTTATAAAAGGAGGTTCTAAATACCCTAAGAAGCCATTTCTCATAGATCGAGTCCTGGAATATCTATAACAAATATTCATTCATCATGACTAACAGCTGAGTCTCAAAATATTCTGCAAAGATTTTGCGAAATTAAAGAAATTTCTAATAATATTACATTTTTAACTCCTAATAAAAGTTTAGCTGAAAAACTATTTAGTGATAGTATCAAAATTCTTCAAGACAGTTCCTTTCCGGACAGGGATTCTTATGTACGTACTCAACACGTAACGAATTGAATAGAGAGAGACATTACATACGAATCGCATTTTGTGGAACGAAGATAGTCGTCTTCAACACGTGCCGAATTGAGAGATGAGAATCCCAAATGCAGGTAAAACTCCCTTTAAAAACCTCCCGTGCATATATAAAACTAGGTGGTTTCTTCTCTTTAGCAATAGTAGAGATTTTTTTAATTTAGAAAAGTGGTTTCAATACAACCTAATGAATAGAATAATTTTTACATAAGTCATTATGTTTATAACAAGTCATATGTGGTAACAGAATTTGAACAATATAAATAAAACAATAATTATTAGAGTACCAGAATTTGAACAATGTAAATAAAAACAATAATTATTAGGTACTTATCAAGGTTAAAATTGTGATGAGGCAGAGTGACAATGAGATGTCTCATACAGACCGAAAATGGGCTACATAACCATTGACAGAGTAAAAACAATGTCTCAATAGATATTTTTTTAAAAGCATTATTACTTAAATTTTTAAAGTTCTGCGTTAATATGTTAAATACGTTATAATTTAGGGTATTTATTTCAGATAGACATAACCTAAAACGAGTATTTCTAATACAATGTGAATTACGTTTCTTGTAATTATGAATATCGCCCTGTTTCCTATGAATTTCAACAAGTTTATGATGTAGATATAAAGTAGGTAGTGGCATAATTTTAAATTTAATAAAATGTGGTTGACAATGTTCTCTGAATCCAATGTTAGCCATAATTCTGATATCTTTTTTTTGCATCCGGAAAATTTTAATAGATTGAGAAGTTTCCCCAAAGTGGTACACCATAGCTGACATGCGAGTGAAAGAGAGAGAAATACGTAGTTTTGAGGGTATTTAAGTTGGTAAGTTTTTTCAACTGCCGAAGAATAAACAAAGAACTAGAAAGTTTTTTCTTTAACTGATTAATGTGGGCCGACCAAATGAGTTTGTTATCCAATGTAATACCAAGTAATTTTACGTTTTTTGTTTCACATTTTGAGATAATTTGATTATTGGCAGATATCTGCATATTTTGAGTTTTTTCACTGTTAAGTTTTAATTTGTTGGTTGAGAACCATGTGTTTGCTTTGTCCGCAATTTCATCAAACGAAGAAATTAAATTTTTATTATTTTTGTCTGTTAAGATGAGTGTTGTATCATCAGCAAATAAAACTAATTTATTAGGTAGCATAAAACGGCTTAGATCGTTGACATAAACAATAAATAAAAAGGGGCCCAGGATAGAACCTTGTGGAACCCCTTGCCTTACAGCCTGAAAGTCAGACAGAACACCATTACTCATCACAGCTTGTTGTCTGTTACTGATATATGAATTTATTAGCGGACTTCCCCTAACTCCATAAAAGCTTAGCTTTTCCAGAAGAATATCATGAGAGACGTAGTCGAAAGCCTTTGACAGATCGCACAACATTACTGCTGTGTGATTTCTCTGCTCAAGTTCCTCAACTACATCATTCATAAGATTGAGAACAGCCTGTGTAGTAGAGCGAGAGCGTCTAAAACCATATTGGGAGTTGCTGAAGAAGTTGTTTAATTCAAAATACTCACATAACTGTTTTTTAATAATTTTTCAATAACTTTACCAAATATTGAAACAATACTTATGGGACGATAGTTATCAATTTTCGAGACATCACCTTTTTTGAAAATTGGTAATACTTTTTGAGTATTTAAGTACTTCAGGAAATATACCAGTGGATAAAATTAAATTATTCAGTTCAGTAAACGGTTTTATTATAATATTGCAAGTCTTTTTTTAAAATTTTACTATTGAGTTCGTGAGTGTCAACACATTTAGAATTTTCAAAAACTTCAGACTCAAGAACAGGGCGGAAGAAAAATGTGCTACAGGGCATAGGAAAATGTTTAAAACTCAAAAGTTCGGCATTCGAAACATTAGGAAGAGATCTTTTGATATTTACAGCAGTTGTATTAAAAAATGTATTTATTTCATTTGGTGTTAAATCAGGAGTTACTAGATTTCTTTTTAAATTGTTTCTTTCGAAATTGATTATTTGCCAACATGCCTTGGCTTTATTGTCTGCTCGAGTAATATATTCATCATAATTTTTCATTGTACTCGTTTTTGAGTTTCTTGTATGTTTTAATGTCATTTGAATCTTTTGTAACGTCTGTTATTAGTTTGATGATTGAGAGATCGTTTCTTAGAGATTTTAGACTGTTGTTAAAACATATTACTGGTGAATTTCTTAAATTATTCTTACATCGTCTCAAGGGAAAATATTTCATACTTTATTACAAAAAATACTCCAATCTATACTACTTAGAGACTGTTTGAACATCTTTATTCTATTATCTGTAATACACCTTTTAAGACATGTTTGATTTTTATTTTTTGTTAGACTATTATTGTAACTCACGGAAATATATTGGGCACGGTGGTCTGAAAAGGAGGGTTTATATACACCGGAAGTAAACAATTCGTTTGCCAAATTTGTAATTATGTTGTCTATACAATTTGAAGATGAAGCTGTAACTCTAGTATCATCATGAATTGTAAGAGATAAACCAAAAGATTTTTTTGTGTAATACAAGTTCAAAATTCACAAGAAAAAATATCAGTAGTTCCTTTGCCAGACCTATAGACAGTTAAAATTGTAGTTTTTAAAGATGGCAGATCTACAGCAAAGAATTCTGCATTTTGTTCACTTAATATATTCGCTTAAGTCAATTGGAAATCTTTATTATTTTTTATGTAAATTGCTACAACCCCATGTATCATATTTGTTCTACAAAAAGAGTTTGCCAAATTGTAACCGTCAATATTAATGTATTTAAGACATGTTTCACTCTGCCAATGTTCAGAAAAGCAGACAACGTCAAAATTGTGAAGAAAACTTAGAGATGGA
Organism: Psylliodes chrysocephalus; assembly: GCA_927349885.1. NCBI lineage: Eukaryota > Metazoa > Arthropoda > Insecta > Coleoptera > Chrysomelidae > Psylliodes > Psylliodes chrysocephalus. The sequence continues at coordinate 86,409,745 of OV651817.1, forward strand.
TTGTAAGTTTATATGAAACATACTCACCGTACTCTGCTGATTTACATTTTTTTAAATTTATTCCAGCAATACAAAGCTTTCATTGGCGAGTATATTTCCTTAAACCATGCTAAATATGTTCCACTAGTTTAAAAAAATTAATTTCATGAAAATAAATATTTCCTTTCACATCATTGTGTACTGGTAGAAGATATTGTTAGAACAAAATTGAGAGAGTAGTTTTTGACGCTAGCATGAAAATGTCTTCTGGTGTATCCCAAAATAACACAGACATTTTTATAAGGAATAAAAATAAATAAAAATAAAATTAGTAATAAAAGTTTTCCATATGGTGCCGACTTAAGTAGGCACACTGTATAACAACTGTCATCCACCGTGTTCTAGATACAACCCATCCGTAACAAACCGTCTCTAACGTTTAGAATATAAAATCCACCCATTCCTAATTTCCCAATCTCTCGTAAACGCGCCCGTTAAATTTCCCAACAATCCCCCATCTCCTCGTAAGGTACAATTCCTCCATGAAATTTAAATTCCAAAAAGGAAGCGTTTAAACCAATTATCCATTTCCATTAAAGCGCCGCGGAGTATCCAGAGATTGCTCTCTAAATCAACGAGAGAAAGCTTCACTACATAAAATAAACATTTCACCCCCCTCCCCCCACTTGCAGCCCTCCCTGCCCCCAACCCCTAATTAAATAAGAAGGACTTTCGGAAGAAGTTTCAACCCTTCTTCGAGCTTGTTTCTAATTAATAATGGAGATTTGCGAGCTTCCAAATAATTAGGCGAAAGCGCCATATTTTATTTCTCGGGGATTTTAACCGTAACTGTACGGTGTGTGTAGATGTAAAGAGGGAGAGGTGGGGGTGCAGTAATTGGGCAGGTATGACTTATTTATCTACAATTTAGAATAAATATTTTTATTTTTCAGTCAAATTTTTGTTTAACCTATTCTAATAAAAATATATAGATAAAAATCTAGACTGGAAATAAGAGGCTCTCTAGTCGAACAAATTTATTTAATCAGAAAAATCTCGCAAACGACTAATATGGAAATCTCTATAGATCTTGTTACAGGTTGATTTTAGTTTTAACATAATTAAATGATTTTCGCATTTAAAACACATTCTTAGTATAAAGAATGTAACATGTTGGATCTATTTTTAAAATAATTTAATGATTATCGCATTTAAAACATATTCTTAGTATAACGAATGTAACTCTTACTAAACATTGCTTTGTATTGATTAAAACTTTGGTTAATTTAAATAATTATAGTATTTAAAACATATTCCTAATTACAGAAATAATGCATTCAATACAGGTTTGTTATGCTTTGAATACAACTCGGTTAGATTTAATTCGTAGCACTTTGTTTGTTGTCTTACCTTTCGTATAAATATCCTGCTGTATTTATGGGACTGAGACGAATAACATAATATTTTAGAACTATGTTCTATTTATTTCAATAAGTTTTCATTCCTCGCATCTAGTTATTCCTTTATTTTCAGTGGTTTTCATTAAAATTGTACCTTTTGTTTTGATACTGTAAACCATCGAGATAGAATAAAGTAGAGACGACATAAACACTATTTTGCGATAAGACATATGGACGCACTTAGCGATGCTAAGACTGACAGAAAAATGTAATTAAAATGGCGACGTAGACAGAGTAGTACTTTGATTTGAAGTCAGTAATTTTATATTTGAAGATTGTCGGAATGAAAATATTTAAGTAATGTTAAGAAAATATATTAAATGTATTGTTCAAAAAAATGTCTTTTAACTCCAACACATATTTTTTAATTAAAATAAATGATTTTATCTGGGTAAATTAAAAGTTATTTTTTTTAAATGTTTTATTGTCCTTTAAATAAAACCATCTTATTACTATGGTGTCTTATGCTAATTTTCTTATTTGCTTTATTTTTTGATAAATAGCACATTCTTACATTTAGGTACCTGCTCGCAACACATTTCATTAATAATGTTCTGTGATTACCAAAAACTGACTGATCGAATCCATGTTGTATAAGACTTGAAAATGTGTTTCAAGAAATATATTCTCTTAATACTAACTGAATCAAGTTATCAAGTGAAATCTGTTTTTCAGAAACTAATCTGACTTTTAAAAGCTTTTCACATGTCATACAGATAGCAATAACATCTTCTGATGGGTAATGCAATTTGTTTTTATTTTTCATATCTATAAATTAATATATAATATTTTTTGTATCACTTATTAGCGCTTGAGAACATTGTGCACAATATATTTTTTTATTTATAAAATGAAGAACGTAAAACCCGCGATGTAAGTAATTACATATTTCGAAAATGGAGTAATACAGGGATCTGGTACATAACCGTGATCTAATTCGATGGCTTTAATAATTTCCAAGGGATCATTTTCATAATCTTGTGCTTGGTTGGAAAATGAATATCCAGTTGATGTTATATTAAGTTGTCTGACTACATTGCACTTTAAAATACTAATCTCTTCTAAAGGTATACAGTTCTTACGAAAACTTTCACACAACTCTACATGGACGAGTAGCTTTTTATAGGCTGACACAAATTGTCTTACTGTAGGGTTGTTATTATAACCCCCATGTGAACGGATCGAACAAAAAAATAATTCCAAGTTATTCTGGGAGATTTTATATATTGGTAAGAAAGATAATAAATTGTTTTGCACAACTAAAGAATTAAATAAATATTTAGTACTGTGGATACAGACTTTTAATCCTAAAAATACCGTATGCCTCCCACTGTCTAATAATAATTGCCCATTGCAATGTGTTTTTAAACCGTCAATATATTTATCGGCCATATCCAAAAATGTTGAAATATTGTCGATAAGCACTTAAGATGGCTGAATGCCGAAAGCGCTTTGCTATTTCAATAAAAAAATTGCACGAAATATTAGTTTTCTTTGCTGATCTAAACCTCTTTTGGTTACTTTTAATCGTTTCAACCGACCACATCTGATAAGAGAACTAAACTTTTACGTGATTCAAACTTGGATTCAGCAAAGACGGAATCGCATAATCTTTTAGACGAACAAAATGTATAGAATTTCTATCGAAACAGTTTTCTTCAAAATGTCTAGAGCATAGTACACTATATTTTAAAGGTTTCCAGTCACCTCTATTTACAAATCCAATCCATGAATCCCGCGTTACAGAGTTCTTTGGAAATCTATAATTCAAGTATTTGTATATTTAGCGTTGTGAAAATTTAAAACTTATTCCTTAACTGTACTTACAGGAATATCATAAAATATGCTCTTTATAGCCCCAATGGGCATCACTACTGATGTAAAATTATCATAACATTTTTATCAGAATCTAAACTAGCAAGATTGATTTACTTATATTATTATAAAAGTAAATTATGATTAATTAACACACAAACATTGAAACAAAAATTAAGAATACGGTCCTTCTAATTGTTTAGAATATGCTTTAGACCTACTTATGAAATGTAATTCCTGAAGTTTTTTTCTTATTAACGCTGTCACTGCTGTAACAGCTTCTTATAGCACATGATACCATTATTTAACATTAAAATAAACAACCTTTTATAAGATTTAAATGTAGCTATTTAAATAAAAAGGCGTTTATTCTCACCAAAACAGTAAACAAACTGACTAGGTCACGTTAGTTTGACACATGACGTAAAAATGTAATGCTTATTGAAAAGTGCGGACACTTTTAGTAACGTCATAGCGTCTCCCCTTTATTCTATCTCGATGCTGTAAACTCTAATAATAGAGGACTTCTATACAAGGGAAGTGCAACTAACTTAACAAAATAAAAATGACACTAATGACATAAGAAATCGGGTCACATAAAGAGGCTGTTTTTAAGTTTACTTTTTTGTTTTTCTTATATACTTTTATGCCATTTACATACCATGTTGTACCCGTAAGGTAAAAAAGACTTTTAAGTTTAGGGTATTTTACATCTAAAGGTTGAAAAAATTTGTCAGTGTCACCTGTCAATTATGTTGTTGGTAGAACACAGGCGTAACCATAGATGGGCATAACGTAACTAATATTGTATATGGTTGTATAGTGTATGGAACCTGTATTTGTAGCAGCAGCATTTTTGCATTTGACATAAATATATAAAACCAAATGAAAAAAATGTTTAAGGAAACCGGGTGAAACACAAATAGACTATTAACAATAAAAAAATAAATTGCAATGCTACGCTTATGTTTTGACATTATCGACAGCTGATATTGATAGATGTCCTCAACCTTTAAATGTAAAATACCATAAAATAAAAAGTCTTTTTTACGTTACGGGTACAACATGGTATGTAAATGCATAAAAGTATATAAGAAAAACCAAAAATTGAACAAAAAAACAGCCTCTTTATGTGACCCGATTTCTTATGTCATTAGTGTCAATTTTATTTTGTCAAGTTGGTTGCACTTCCCTTGTATAGAAGTCCTCTATTATCGATTGTCGAATTTTGGTTATGAATCTTCTTCTTTTTAGTAAATTGTCGTGTCTACTTGTGTAGTTCAATAGTCAATTCTGTTCCGTGATAGAAATGTGGCCGAATAGTCGGCTAGAAATAATGAGGGAATATTTGGTGTGTTGTTATTTGGTATCGATACTTTTGATTGTCTATGACGTCATGTTGTGTTGAGGTGAATTTCTTGGAATATTATGCTTCTTATTTAATTATGGTTATTATAAAAGTATTATTATGAGGTATGCATTCAATTGGGATCAAGTTGGGCTTAGTTTGGAATGTTTTAAGGGAAATTGTTATAATCACCGGAAGTGTGGTTAACAAAATATCCTCCTTGTCAACGTCATTTTGTCTTCCGGAAAATTGGTTTATATCAATGAACTGGAGTGGGGTAGAAAGCTAATGTGCATATTTTATCAATTGAACAAGATGCGACTCTATGGGCGCAGCCATTTTTATTTCTCATCTCACTCGGGAGTATTTATAATAACCATTTTCTGTTTCACATTGTTATTGTTCAATCCACAGGCTGGTGGATCAGACAATAACAAAGTGAAATAGAAAATGGTCGTTATAAATACTCCCGAGTGAGATGAAAAATAAAAATGGCTGCGCCCATAGAGTCGCATCTCAAGCCTATTGACAAGCATTCTACCCCACTCCAGTTCATTGGTTTATATACGGGCTAAGGAGGACAATCTTATATGGATCTTTATATTAAAAAGTGGCAACCAAAATGTATGCAATTAAGATGGCGCTCGTGTAGCCAGGGGACAAAATCCAATGCTATATAGTCATATAGATTGCTCATTCATAAGAATTATTTATTGTTTATATTATTATTTTTCAATAAAATTTGACTATTGTCGTGTATTGTCAAAATTTATCTACGATCACAGGGTAGCTATTCACTAAGTCATGTTAGCGCTCCCATGGGAGTGTTCCCATATATTTTGCTCTCTTACTCTTAGGTGGGTATATCGTGCTTACTCCGACCTAACTATGCATGTACCTGTGCTAAAAGTGAGTAAGCACGATATACCCACCTAAGAGTAAGAGAGCAAAGTATATGGGAACACTCCCATGGGAGCGCTCCCATGACTTAGTGAATAGCTATCCAGAACACTTACTCTTTTACGATCAGTCACTTTTCACGGTGTAGTTTTTAGTTTTTTATTGTTGAGCAATATTTATTACTATATACATCATTGGTGTCATTGTGTGATCTGAATTATCGACTGTCGACGTCCCCTCCATAATACGGGCCTAAAAATGTGGAACCGGCAATTGAAGTTTGATTTTTGGGAGTATCCGAGACATTTTATAAAGTACCGTGAGTGCGGTAGTTTTTCGTTGTCGTTAGGTCATGTGGACCGAGGGTCGTGCAACAAATTTTTAATACGACCTGGAGGAAGTCCTCCAAGTTCGTTACCGAAACCAGTCGGGATTTTTAGATTGTTGCTGAGTTGTGTTGGGGTTGGTGCCCTAGATCCAAATAATTTGGGAGTAAGCTTGCGACCAAGGCGAGCAAAGCCCACTGCAACGAATACCGTAACCAAGTCTGCCCGTGTCACTCAGGGGCATAGTGGAGTATCTCCACGTTTCATCCGCTGATCCAGACGTTCCCAGGTGATGCCAATGTTCATGTAGTTTTTATTTTTGAGTCCCACGTTGATGTCCTGCAAGTCTGCAAGTTGTGATAAAATGGCCCCGATTCCTGTCTGAGGTATCCGCAGTTCGATACCGGTAGTGAGGAGCGCTACGGCTTGATGGATTTCCACAGAAATCAAGTATCTAAGGAACTATAGATCAAGGTACAAGAGACCTTCAGTCTGATAAACTTTTGGCACTAGTAATTTAATGAAACATACCATTTATTTTAAAGATATACTTGTAAGAATCTTTTGTAACTGTTATATTGCTGCTTAAGCTCAAATTGCTGTAAGCCTTCGTGATCACTTGGGTATATTAATAATTTTTCACTCTAGTAATTTCATATACAGAGATTTTCTCCTAAATTAAGGATTTACTCGTAGTATCCTGCGTTATTATTAGTAATAAAAGCTCTATTGAGATCCTATTGTTTGGAGTCTCCTAAATATATATATATTTTTTAATCCTTTTAATAAGTACTCTAGGTGATTGTGTACCGTTTTATTTATGCAGTGTAATTCATCATATTTGCCTAAAATTTAGTAAATGCCATAATATTGACTCTTGCCTTTTATTTGCCTGATTTTTAACAGTATTAAGTTCTACTAACTTCTTTGAAAACCCACCCCTTTTGTCTCGACAGCTAGCCGAAGTGGACTTCTTTACTACACTCTAGGAGAACACTATAACCTTTTTTATAACAGTTTTTCAGATCCAAAATAACACCATCAAATTTTGGAGGTGACCAACTAAAACCACCCCCTTGAGTTAAAGGAGTAAATCCCGTTATAATCTGTCAAATTTCCTATGGAATCCTATTGGTAATTTATCTAAGACCGGTCCTGACGGTCCTCTAAAATTAATTCAGCTAATTAAAAAAATAATGTAGACTATCCGGCCAATAATGCAAATTGGAAACGCGGTAACAACAAATTCTCAAAACGATCATGTATCGTTGTTTTTCTCTAATTGTTTCAAATAGCTTCGGGGTATTGTTTCCGAATGATTGTTACATGATGTACGATTGTGTATGTTGTTCGTTGTTGATTGTTTGTGCCGTTGTTCCATAGGTTTTAATTGCTGCTTTTTGTCTCATTACGATTCACAATTATAATGGCATGATATTAAACAGATCCGTATGGATAATGGGTGTAATTATGGGTGATGAGTTTCGCTAAGTTGGATATGATTTGGTTAAAAAGAAATTAGGTGTGTTGATGTTGGATGAAATTAAAAATTTAGGCTATTATTTGTTAAAACTTTGATTTTTCTATTTTTTATTTACAAATGTTTACAATATTTTATTAATTCAAACAAGGACATATTTTTGTATATTATTTAAATCATATAAATATTCTTATATTACATAATAATGAGATCACTGATTAGTTTTAAAGTTAAATATTAGAATTTTAATTAGGGTTTGAATCTTTTGGCAGTCAAACTTTTTTATTAATATTAATTGTTCAAAAACGGCACTTCAACTATTTAAAACACATTTTTTTAAATATTTTTGAATACTTATTTTTATAAAAGCCTCACCTTTACAATTATTTGGGTTTATAGTTGTCACTGAATTCCCTTTTATATACAACTTTTTGTTAATCTGTTAACAATTTCTTTTTTTTTTTTCAGAAAACATGCTGACGATTTCGATCATGGATAAGTTATCTTCCAACTTTTTGTAGACACCATGCATTTTTTACTTACTAGGGGCCCATTGGACTAGAAAAATAACATACTTACATTTAAACAAATCCTCATAGTATCCAAAATCTAATATAAAAAGTACGAGGTCTTTTTGTGCAAAAAAATATTTTTGTTATCAATTAGAATAGGTATTACTTAAAAATTAAACTAAAAAATTATTTTTAGCAACAATAGAACTTTCGAACATAGATATTTATGAAGCACCAGCTTGCGACCTAACATCAGAGATGTAGTAGGAGATTTAAGAGAGCCAAAATTGGGAGTAAGAACACGAAGGGTGCGAAGGGGTTATACGGCGCAAAGACAAACATGTTAATTGCAGAAAACGTCAGGGTGGAAGACAGATGACGATCGCAGGTGCTCTCTACGATCTTTTACGATGCTTCGCCATATGTTGGGCGATGTTTTATGCAATTTTCGATACAAACAGGTTTCACCCCTTCCTTTCATATACATACCCAGTAAATTAAATGATTTTAATAAAATTTGAACAAATTATACAAAGCAGTTTAAAGACAAAAAAATAATTACTAATGGAACACACAGCTAAAAAAAACATTATTTTTTAAATAACTAAGCAGAACGAAATTCTGTCCAATTCATCTCCTCGTTATTGACAAAAAAAACTGACAAGTCACTTTAGAATTACTGAATTAAACCGTCCGATCACGGCATCATTCTACTTAGATCGTGAGTCGGCGATTTTTTCGAAACCATCAACACGAAATTCCCAGTGGTAATTCCCGCAACAATAGCGGAACTCGCGGGGTGGTACAGTGATGTGCCAAATCGAAAAAATGAGCTCCCTGTTTCTATTATTATCCACGTTCAACTCCACGGGGTATGAACGCGATAGGAGATGTCTTAATTTTATTTTCGTTCTTATTTTCCAGTAACCATCAGTAAAAAACGTAATGAAATGATTATTATTATTGTTTACCTCGAGTTTTTGGCGGATTTTTAAGTTTGGGAGTCTCCTGAATCCGTTTTTAATCATTTGTTACGATGGTCTAAAGACAGATACCCTAAAATATCGCTCAGATTTTAAAAGTAAACCATTGACAGATATTATGAGATTGCCTAAGATGACAGCTCCCTCTCACTAAAGGTGACACTTCATGTCACACTTCATGTTCCATGACCATTGCTTGACTTGCCAGATTGATGTCAGCAAGGCACACATAAAGTGTACCCCTGTTAAAAGTTAATAAGACAATTAATAATTAATTAAAGTGTTTTAATCAATATTTAAACACATCAACATAGATATTTTTGAGACAGCATTGTAATCCCTATATTCGCATGTCGAGATAAACAAATATGTCCAATTACAAACCCATACATATCTCTATCATCTTTAAGTAAATAGTTCCGGACGAGTCCGAGGTTGAAAAAGTCAGGGAACTTCTTCAGCTCCAGAATACAGAGCTGAAGACGCCGGACTGGCTTTTAATGAGCAGGAAAATTGAAAAGTGAGGGCAACTCCTAGCCTTTTCAATTGACGAAGAGTCGTACGGGGCCCTCGAGAGGTCACAATTCCGGACCTATTATAAGCTAGGAAGGGTGACCTTCAGGGTCCTAAGCCGCCTGGCGAAGATCAGGATATTCCAGATCAACCTCCAGCACTGTAAGGCTGCTTCGGCTATACTTACAGTGGCGATGGAGAGGTTTAAAGTGGCCCTGGTGCAAGAACCGTGGATTAGACACGGTACAATAAGAGGTTTAGGAGGGTTGGGTGGAGAGTTAATATATGACAGATTCACAGACACTCCCTCGAACCTGCATAATTGTCAAAAAAAAGGCACAAAAATACTGCCGTTAACTAATTTCTGTTCCAGAGATTTGACAGCAGTCAGAATCAAGATCAATGCAGGAAATGGACCGAAGGAGGTAATACTCTGATCGGCATATCTACCTTCAGACGATCCTGAAGCAACACCTACCAGAGAAATGGAGGAGCTGGTGAGATTCTGCAGGCGCAACGGAATGTAGATGATATTTGGCTGTGATGCAAACGCACACCACAGAATCTGGGGAGCACCGATACAAACGAAATACAAATACAAACGATACAATTTATTATGACAAATAATTTAGACATAACAAATGTAGGCCATAAACCGACCTTTATAACAAAAAACAGAAAGGAGGTACTAGATGTAACAATAGCATCAACATACTTGAGTAATTTTGTTACAGACTAGCATACTGGGAGGCTTCCCTGGAATGTAATCTTCCGACCTAGAAATGGCTGTGGATGAGTTTAATGACACAGTCACTAGCGCTTTCAACGATACCTGTCCCTTAATAGCAAGGACCTCTATCAGGAAAGTTCCATAGTGGAATGATGACATTGCTATACTAAGGAAACAAGTGAGACAAAAATTTAATAAGGCTAAAATAACCGGCGAATGGGAACTATATAGAACCATACGCACCTGTTACAACAAAGTCTTACGAAAAGTAAAGAGATAGTCTTGGAGAAGGCACTGTGAGGAGATAGCATGCACTCAAGAATGTGCCAGGCTCCAAAAAATTATCTCAAAAGACACACAACACACAATAAACACCCTTAAGAATGAACTGGGGAAGTACACAATCACAGGGAAGGAAACAGTAAGGAAACTCTTCAGGGTTCACTTCCCTGGTGTACAAACCATAGCACACACCGGTTAACCGGAATCTAAACGGACTGGAAGCTCATAATAGAGCCAACAGGGAAGATTGGAGGATAGACAAACAAGTGGTGAACTATGATAAACTGAAATGGGCAATTAGCTCATTCGAATCACCGGGCATGGACAGGATTTATCCAATAATATTACAAAGAGGTCCTGATATTTTATACAGTAGACTCTGTAACATACTCAGAAGTAGCCTGGCCTTTGGATACATACCAAAAGCTTGGAGAAATAGTAGGGTAACTTTTATACGAAAACCTGGGAAAATAGGACAGGAAACGGCAAAGTCCCTAAGACCAATGTCCTTTGTACTTAAGACTTTGGAAAACTGCTAGATAGGCATATTAGAGACGGCATATTGGTTCAGAGGCCAATATACCAAGACCAATACGATTATAGTGCAGGGAAATCAACTGAAACAGCTCTCCATCAATTTATAAAAGGGGTGGAGAACACAATGGAAAACAAGGAGGTAATGGTGGAAGCATTCTTGGGTATCGAGGGTGCATTTGACAATACCTCAGTTGAATCAATCATTAGATCTCTCAAACACAGAGGAATTGAGGACAAGTGCGTGTCCTAGATCGACTCTATGTTACGGGAGAGAACTATACACACAACCCTTATAATAATAATATAATAATAATAATTGTAGTGGACGGGCTGCTTAGGGCTCTCAAAGATAAGGGACAGAATCCTGGGATATGCCGATGATCTAGTGATCATGCCACAGGAAAAATACAACACTATAGTAAGAGATCGAATGCAAGAGGCTCTAAATATAGTAACAAAATGGACAAAGGCGGAAGGACTAAACATTAGCCCAATCAAATGTGACATAATTGCATTCACCCGCAGAAGGAAATTGGAGGGACCAAGGCCTTTAAACCTAAGAGGTGCAAGCATCCAGCTTAAGGGGGAGGTAAAATATCTCGGGGTTATGATTGACTCGAGACTTAACTAGAACCAGCATCTAGAAAAAAACTCAAGGAGAGCGGAAACCTCGTTAATGATGGCAAGGCGATCCTTTGGAAAAAAATGGGGGTTAAAACCAGACATATATTGGCTTTATAACATGGTGGTGAGACCGATAATAACATACGCAGCTTTGGTGTGGTAGCCAGAGACACAGCAAAGGAAAGCAATAACGAGGCTAAAGCAAGGTACAAAGACTTGCCTGCCTCGCAATAACGGGGGCAATGAAAACAACCCCCACAGCTGCAATAAAAGCACTAATAGGACTCCCACCTCTTTACTATGTAATATAAGGGGAGGCAAGATTAGGTGCTTACAGTTTAGGGAATATACTGGGAAATCTTGACATTAGGCCAGGTCACATGAGTATCCCAAGGTTAGTGACAGGAGACGTGCTAGACATGAGATCAGACCACATAAGCAAGAGGTACTCTTTTAATACTCCATTTGAGGTTTTAATACAGGAAAGAGCGGAGATCACCATAAGGGAACCCAATGCCCAACGACAGGAACAAACCTGGTATACAGACGGGTCAAAGACTGCGGAAGACACTGGGGCGGGAGTATTCTCCAAAAACCCTGATAATAACCATAGCTATGCTATAGAAATACATTCCTCGGTATTTCAGACCGAGGTACACGCAATTTTGCAATGTGCAGAAACGAGCAATGAAAGAGCTGTCGAAAATCAGCATATTCAAATAATGTCAGACAGCTAAGCGGCACTTAAGGCCATATCGAGTCAGAGTTGTAATCGAATAGGTAGGAACTGTTATTTTTAAACTTACTCGTATTTAATTTAACGTTTGTTTGTTTTGAAAATTTTTCATTATTCATTATTATGGGTTTCGCTCAGATTACACTGCCTGGGCTAGCCTCAAGGCAGTAAACTTCTGAACTTAACACATAATAAGCGCCTTCTACTCCAAGTAATATAATATACTATTTTAATGCCGAAAAACATTGTTTTCGTAAATTTTAAAACATTTTTACCTAAATATTTGTCCGTTAAGATAGAAATAGGGACCACCGTGCAAACAACGAACGCAAGATGCGTGTCTACGCGTTGTTCTACTTAATATTCGATGTTAATTAACATGGCGGTCGTAGATCTACGGATTGACAGGTCGCCAGTAGGGAACGCTGTGCTCTACCACTGCTTTTTTACAGAAAATCCCGTTATTTATGGGTTAATTGCTGATTTTATGATTGTTTTATGGGGGAGGGTCCCGGTAATTTCGGTAAAAGGTGTGATATATCGTATAAATGGAAATGGAGGGCGATCTATATAGAATGTTTAAATATTCATTACTTAATTATTACTAACAGTAAATTAATAATGTAATAAACTGAATTTTAACAATTTATTTAGTTTTTGTGTATTTTTAAGGATTCACGTCAAAGAAAAGTAATGATTCCCAATGACAGCTTGTGGTTAAAGTCATTAAGTGTTTTGCAAGATTCAACTTCCAGCTTCCCCAAAAATACACAATTATTATTTTACAGCGGTGTACAAACCGTCCTGAAGCGACCCATCTAAGAGATTAATATGATCTTGGCGAGTTTTTGTTTATTCTCAGGTATGAACTGATAGTAGGATTAATTCGCGCGCTATAGATACTATTTAATAATTAAAATTATATTAAAATTAATGAGATTATCTATAAAATCTATTTTACGTATATTGTAGATTGTCTAAAATAATTTCTGTGAAATTTAGATGATATACTTGCATTTTTTGACAGTTCTGCAGCTCTACAGCACTTATGCACCAACTACCATTGAGGCTACCTTAAAAAATTGAAATGGTATTGTTCGGAATAGCTCCCTTCTAGACTGTATCTAATTTAAACCTCCAAATAGGTTTAATATGTTGATTTATAGTAATAGCCAAATTCCAATGTGACAATTTATTATTTTTCTGACAATATTTATATAAAAACTTATACTGTACAGTTATCCCATTTTCTAAGGCTTTTTCACTTTTTTTTTACTTTCCACATCGACAAACATACAGCCTAGGAAAAATTTTAATTTGAACTTACCATTCATTTATAATACTCATGTCAATCATAAATTGTTTAGTAAGATAGATATAGGAACTATACAATTCATTTATTTTATTTGTATGCCATATAAATAGTTAAAATTCTTTGAATTAGAATATGAAAATTGTTAAAACGATATTTACGTCCAGCTAGATTACAGTAAAAACCACGGTGCGTTCCAAACAACGTAGGAGAAATAGTAATAATAATATTATTAGAATGGAGCACGCGATAAGAATTGTAGAATGGTAATTTCGACGGGGTGGTCTTCTAGATAGGTATGAGTAGGCCGGTAGCTGTATGTAACCCGTAGGTACTTTGGGACCGTTAGACTAATATATTATTATGTAAAAGGCCAGTTCGACAGACGTGGGCCGTGTGTGCAAGAAAGGTTTTTTTATAGTCGATTTTTTTTAAATTTATCATTGAGTAAATTCATGAAAAACAACGAATATAATGAAAATATAATATACAGGGTTGCTTATTTACCCATCGTTGGGACATACGAGGAGATGTCAATATCAACATAAAACGTTCAATAAGATAAGTGCAAGTTGACTTAAACTATATTGGTGGATTTATAAGTGAATAATGAGAGGGCGAATAAATTAGGTATAATTTAATATTAAAAAATATCTTATTTCAATTTAATAAGATATAATAAATAAATTTCTTCCATTAACAACCGGTGCGTACACACCTACCACCCTCGAGAAGTATTTAATAAAAACATTATTCGCTGACATTTTCTCGACTTTTATCCACTGATTCTTGATATACGCTGCCCCATAAATAACTCTGCAGTCCCTTTCTGCCCTTCGGCCTCCTTCACCGCGGATTATATATGGCCCTTTAATTATCCGGGGTTTTAGTCGCCCATCCATCTCAACTCCTGCTCTCTGCTCCTTCTTGCTACTCGATGGCCATGGCCATGGCAATGGATGAGGCTCCCCGCTAGGTAGAAGGATAAAGAATTGCACTTTTCCGACGCGCTGATGGGCCGAAAAAGATTTTTACGTAATTCGGATTTATGCGCCTTAAAGAGTATTAAAACGGTATTTTAAAAAAGCTGGGGGAAGAGTGTGAAAAGTAGAGAACTGTGTTTTAATTTGTGATGGTATACCGGTCGTATATAATTCAGTGCAGTAAGATTCCGATTTCAGAAACTATATTTCTATCATGCTGAAAATTGATTTTTATTTATTTACTAATGTTTACTCAAGGAAATAACTGAGCTGGGGCTGTACATATATAATGATTTTCCTTCTCGATCTCCTTTTTAATTCGATAATTTGAAAATATAGAAACAAATCTCAAATATCCCCTTACGAATTATGAATATTTTTTTCTTGTATAATTTTTATGTCTTCTTTATTTATTATCACATTTTTTCCTTTACTTTCAAAGAAAAATGCAAGAGGTAAGAAAAAAGTGGAGTTTACTGAACAAATTTAAAGCGGAATAAGAAGAAAAGTTAACGAACTTTATTTTAAAAAAGAGATACCAACACTTGAGATCAATTGAAGGGATGGCTGCAATTACCAGGCAGCTCTACTTTTTTTACAAAAATAAGATTTTTACTGAATTACCCTTTAAAAAAATAGGCCGATCGTTCCCTGCAACAATCAGGTGTCTTCGTGTAACAGTACATAAATGGCAACGTTATTTGGAGCTGCCTTGCTCTCGGTTTGCAGCAAAAACCGGGCAACTCCTGGAACTGCCTGGTTTTTGCGCCTAACTGTTGGCAAACTTTAATTGAAAATATAGAAATGTATGAAAATATGCATGGAATATAAAAAATATCGATTCCTTTATATATATTCGTAGTTTCTTTTGAATCCTATGTAATAATTTTAATCTAACTCTATTTATAAACAGTCCTTAATAATACGGTCCTGATCATTTTCTATCCTAAGTACATACGGCGCCGTCGCGCGCTAGCTGCTCGTGCGGTTGAGCAACATCGCTGTTTTAGTTCAGGGGCCCTATCCTCGGCTATCGTTTTCTAAAACACGTATACGCTTTAGCAACATACGAGCTATTCGCTATTCTCGACATTCGTTTTAAAAGCGTGTAGGTTTTTAAAACGGGTGTTTTACAGCGAGCGGAATTTTTCACACGTTTTTGATAAAACGTGCATGTTTTCAAGGATTTAGACAATGTCACTTATATGTCACTTTTAAGATGTCTAATAATATTGATTGATTTTAACAAATTCTAGGTAAACTACTTTTTATTAATACCTACAAAAGTATCTAATTTCTTATATGGTTTGCAATACTAAAATGTCTAATAGCTGAGAATTTCTTTCAATTATTATTAATAATTGTACAATTAGAAAACTTGGAAGATAATAATTCTCAAAGATTCAGACATGCAGAGGCAGAATTAATTTTTGAATTTAATGGATATCGAATGAATATTTTTTATATCTTACCGTGTAAGAATTTAATTATTAATTCATGTAATTTTTATTTACAGATATTAATTTGCTTGCTGTGTAAAATTGCCACAAAATATTAAAGAACTGAATAAGATAAATAAAATTATTTCAATTAACTTTGTGTCATAAAAACTAGGTTTTTTATGGCGTACGAGTTTCCTAGAATTATAGGTTGCATTGACTGCACCCGTATAGCTATTTTTCTGCCAAACATTAACGATTCAGTTTATCTTGAACATTGATATATTATGTGATTAGAAATCATCATTCGATAAATTTACAATTGGTTTGTTGTAATTAAATTACATAATCCTTATTTTTTTATAGCCTGCATATTACTTGAATTCAGCCATATAGACAGTTTACAGTGATGCCAGACATATTATATGCTTGTTAAAAACGTACACGTTCTAAAAAACGAATGCTCATAGAACGCCAGTCAAGAATATAGATTTCTAAAAATACTCGCTTTTCACCCATTCGCTTTCGAAAACGGTTCGTTTTTTTAGCGAATGTCGAGGATAGCCGCCCAGATCTAGGTGTTGTTATAGGTACCCGCTGTTGTATCTATTTTTTGTATTACATAATTTAGTATTATTTATATTTAAAATGGCAAGTGAACTCAGTTCAAGTGACAATGAACCGTTTCAACATTCGTCATCGGATTTCATTCCCGATTCCGAATCAAGTGAGAGTGATGAAGAAAAACCTCCTTTAAACAATGTTGACGCAAGCCATGTTGCAACTACGTCTGGACTGGTTGCAAATAAAAAATCTAAAAAGAGAAGCAGTAATCCGAAGATTTGGATGAGAAACCAAAGAAAATTAAAAAGAGTTAATGGTGAAGAGTACACTAATGCTAAAGGAAACCCAGTGGAGGAGTTCCGTGTCAGTGCAGGTTCAAATGCTTTGAAGGCATAAGCGAAGAAATGCTTGATGAAATTTTTAAGTCTTTTTATGGAATAGGCGATAAAGAGTAGCAAGATTTAAATTTAGGTAAGAAAAAGTTATTTACATGTATATCATTGTAAAATGTCTATGTTAAAAAAAAACTTAAAGAAAACTTACTAAAATAATGTTGCCAAGCAGTTTGCCATTTTCTTGATATTCTAAGTCACTCTAGGCATTGGCGTTGGCACCCGGGGCGGATACCGTAGTGTCACCCTAAATTATAAATTTTCTAGGCAAAAAGCGGTGTTGCCATATTTCAAAAGCAAGTGAGTTAGAAATAATGGTTTGATGACTTTTTTTTTTCAGTCGGTTTAATACAGACGAGAAACGTTCAAAGAAGGCGACCAAAAGGAGGTGGTGGAGTTCTAAGAAGCCAAACGTTTTCGTATAAAATAAAAAGAGAAGTATTTGAAAAAAGAGTGTGTAAAACGGCATTTATGAACATTCACGCAATAACGAAAAGCAGAGTGGAAAGAATAGCGACTCATATGGCTTCAAATATAGTAGGACCAAATGATATGTGAGGACGCCATGAAACTAGACCAAATAAAATCCCAGATCATATTGTCAAGTCCATTGAGGACCATACTAATAGTTTTCCAAGAAGAAAAAGCCATTATAGCAGAAATGATAATATAAACAGACGATATATTTCATCCGAACTGAATTTAAGGCTCATGCACAGATTGTATTTAAAAAATCTGAAGTGTCCAACACATGACTTTCCTATCTAGTTATTATAGGCTTTTTCCGGTTATTTTGTACAACCTATTGGAGCATCTCTATAAATGTTTAGAGGATAAACTAAATATATACATTGTCCACATACATCTACCTCGAAACATTTTTCTATAGATATTCATTGAAAACGAAAATACTGAAAAATTTAAATTTAGCACTTTTCCATTACGGTCCATTTCTCGAATACGGACCATTTCAGGAAATTTTGACATAAAGCAAAAATTATAGATAATAAAATTAGAAGTAACTTTTATTTGAATAATTTTCTTCTCCAAACATAAATAACAGATATATTCCATAAAATATAAAAACGGCATCCCATAAAGTACCCCCCCCCCAGATGTTCCGACTTTGTCCAAAATCTAATCATTTCACGTCAGGCTGAAATAAACCTTAAGTTTAAAATTTAATGTTTTTTTCTTTATCCGTTTTTGAGTTTTCTTCAAAATTCGAAATTTACACATTTTTTCAAATATCTCGAATACGGTCCATTTAGAGAAATTATGTATTAAATAAAAATTATAGAGAATTATGTCACAAACAACTTTTATTTGAACAATTTTTATAAAAAAATATTTTTTTTACATTTTGTCAAATTTCTCGGACACGGACCATTTTAGGAAAATTTTGTATAAAACAAATATTATAGACAATTATATTAGAAGTAACTGTCATTTGAAGAATTTTCTTCTCCAAACGTAAATAACAGATATATTCCATAAAATATAAAAATGATCACCTATAAAGTACCTCCCAGATGTTCCGACTCTGCCCAAAATCTAATCAGTTCATTAGACGCTGGAATAAAGCTTCAGTTTAAAATTTGGTGTTTTTCTGTGTATCGGTTCATGAGTTATGCGACATACAGACACACACACACACACACACACACACACACACACACACACACACACACACACACACACACACACACACACACACACACACACACACACACACACACACACACACACACACACACACACACACACACACACACACACACACACACACACACACACACACACACACACACACACACACACACACACACACACACACACACACACACACACACACACACACACACACACACACACACACACACACACACACACACACACACACACACACACACACACACACACACACACACACACACACACACACACACACACACACACACACACACACACACACACACACACACACACACACACACACACACACACACACACACACACACACACACACACACACACACACACACACACACACACACACACACACACACACACACACACACACACACACACACACACACACACACACACACACACACACACACACACACACACACACACACACACACACACACACACACACACACACACACACACACACACACACACACACACAAAGACAACATCGCGAAAATAGTCAAAACGGATTCAGGGGACCTCAAAACGTAAAAATCCGTCGAAAATTCGAGTTCGAAAAAAATCATGATTCCTGTACTTTCCTTATATCTGTATACAGATAGGAAAGTAAGTAAAAAGTATGAGCCAGATCAACATAATCTACTAGATACACCAGAGTTTAAGCCAAAAGTTTCATACACATATTATCGACGTGTATTTGTGGAACATTATAATTTAAGCTTTGGCCACCTTAGAACAAAACTTACGACTTCCTTGAAAACAAAATAAAATGTGTCAAAGATGATGAAACTCTAAACACATTGAATTTGGAAAAAAGTGCACCTGACCAAAGCTGATACGTTCTATAAAGATTTAAAAGAAAATACTGCTATGGCTAAGGAAGATCCCACAGTTGAAGTCATGTCATTTGATTTTGAACAAAACATGCCCCTGCCACATGTTCCTTCTGGTGACGTTTTCTACAAGCGCCAGTTTTGGTTTTATCCATTTTGCATCAATAAGGGCAGAGTTTCGAACAGTTACTTTTATGTTTTTGATGAAATAACAGGTCGGAAATCTCCAAATGATCTTGAATGAGTCAAACCAAAATTGGTAGATTTTCACAAAACTTTTATTTTAAGAAATAAAAATTAAAAAATTTAATACACTATACATGACATGTTTCGAAGTACAACTTCTTTTTCAAATGAACGAAAAACTCCGTTCTTGTTCAGTTTTGGCAAACTATTCTGTTACAAGGAAGATTTAAGAGAATAAGACATCGTTACCCAGAACCTGGGTATAGTTTTTTGCCCTGCGACAGGTCGTTTGCTCTAGTCGAAAAAGAAAAAAGAAATAAAGAGTTTATCTACCAGAGGAACGGGGTCGCATGATTAAAAACACCAGTAAGAAGTTAATTGTTGTAACTGTTAGACAAGATATGATTTTAAACTATAAAGAAGTTCTTGTGCCATTTTTCAAGAAAAGCAATATTAAGAATAGTTCTGGTGCAAAATTCACCACATCGAAATATAAAGTTATTGAATTTAGTGATGAACATAAGGAAACTGTTACGTGCTCAGAGTCAGCGAATGGTGTAGTCACTGAAGATTTTATTCATCTAAAGAAATCTTGTTTACCGATTTTTCCAGAAGTACAAAATAAGGTTTATAATGCTCCATTGCCTTTAAAAAAGTATAAGCTATTAAATGTTATGGAATTGGCCAGACAGTATGTTGGCGATGCTGAAATGTGGTACTACCAACTTGTACCTACCTGCAGAGACACAAGAATGCCAGACATCTAAAAGAGGAGATGAAAATCAATAACCTAAGAAGAAAATTACCTGTTTTTTTGTATTTTCATATTCCATTTGTTAGTTTGTTTTTTTTTATAATATAATAAGGACATTTTATTGAGATTTTTTTACTTTTTGTATCCTAATAACGTATAAATAAACGCAAGTCTATTTTTTTGTATATTTTTGGCAAAAAAACAGGCAGCTCCATTTTTTTATGTTTATTTATATATTTATAGTTATTTACAAAAACTACGTCAAAACTTCTATTTTTACATGCTTTTACCACAGAAAACAGTTAATCTGATACAAACAAAATTTGAATTTTTTAGGTTTTTTCGATTTTTCATAAATTTGTAAAAATGGGGTTGCCTGATTATTGCAGTCACCTCTTCAATTAATAACAAGGAATTTTACTACCGCCAAAATTTTATACTTCTTCTTTTAAGACGTTTATGTTTCGGACTAATTTATTTACTTTCTTGCTTTTAGACCATCTGTTTAATACTTTCGGCTATTTTGTAACTTTATTTTTATGTCTTTCTCTCCTATCATTTGTTTTCTTTGTCCTACCTGCCCTTTTTATATATTTTTTTTAAATATTTGCTCTTCTCCACTTTTTCAATAATTTCCATTTGTTTCATCAGTATCGACAAATTTTGCGTTATTTTGCTCATTTTTTTTTTCTTCTTTAACACCATAGATATATCTTCTTGTTCTAATCCCGAAATTTTAATTTGTCTGTCTTTATTCCCCATATGCTATTATAGTTTGGTTTCTTTCGTCTTCACTATTTGGTTGTATTCCTTGCTCCTCTTCCTTATTTTCTTTCACATTCGTATTTACGATTTCTTCCATTAGTGGTTCCTGGTTCCTCGTTTCTCTTTGTTTTCTACTCTGTTCATATTTAACCCCATTTTCTTTTTAGTTCTGAGGTCCATTGATTTTTTTATCATAATAGGTATTTTACGAAAAACAAATAAACAAATATTTTTCTCCAAGGTTTTGGGGAAGCAATTGTGATAAGTTTTTTAACTGATAAAAGATTCGTGTCGTGTGTTCGAGCGCGGTATTCGAGTGTTACTTCAGTGTATTTCTCGATTGTTTTTAGTGTTTTCCATTATTCAAAAATATTTTAAAAATTAATTTATTACTGCAGAATACATATATGTATTCAGAATCATATATTGGGATGCGAGGAGCTTCCAGTCAAAATATACGACATCACTGTCGCTTGTCAGTAACTGGCAACATTATAATTCTAACACCGTTATCCTATCATCCAATTATCAGATAAGCATCGCAGTTTTTCGACCGCTCTCTCGTTTCCACCCCAACCTCCACGACCCTCCGAGTTCATTTTTTAGGGCATCCCCGCCGGAAAACCCGGAAAATAAGAGAACATCGCCTCCTGGGGACCGGGAGAGCCCGCGTTCCCGTGATGTTTCGACGCGGCGGCGTTGTGCATCCCCAGGGACCCGGTTTGATTGATGGATGGCAGCCCGGCCGCCGTCTAATTGTTTTCTAATTATTTTCGTCAAATGTTTTTCGGCCATCGACCAATGGAAGGTTCATTTCCCAAATTGCTTTCGGGGAAATACGTTTCTTGTTTTGGGCGGACGGTAATTGAATTTGTTGTAACGAAATTAGACCAATTTAGTTGAGCGTAGATCAAAAAGTTTAAATTATGTATGTCTGATATAATATCGATTATACTTTACAAATAATATACAGTTATTTCGTGGGATTCATTTTTTTCCTTAAATTGATAAATAAAAAACAGTATATCAATGATAAAATTGGCTATTCTAGAATTATTGGTGACCGTCAAGTATAACCATACACGGGTTATTTTTGAAAAAGGTCAAGCTACAAACAGCTTATACAATACAGCTCCACAACTCCGTGTCGGCGTCTTTGATCTGGCGGTCGAGAACCAAGCAAGACGGAATGGTGCTATCTCTGTTAGATTAAAGGGAAAAGTCTGGCCCAGATTAAGCAATTTTTTTTATTATTGAAAAAATTGAAAACCTTGACGTAATAAGGTTGGTTACATGCCATGTTAAGTAAGTTTTGGGAAATTAAATTTTTAATTTGTTTTAAATCTGTCAAATATAATTAAAAAAATTATTTAAATATAAATATTACGAAAAATAGCACATCTTTCGGATTAGAGGTAAAATAATTTGTATGTGGCTAGTAAAATCCTCGTTAACAAATGTTTTGAGCTAAAACAGTCACTTCACGACAAATTGTGACTTGGATCCTTTTTACACCAAGGGCTTCAATTGTTAAAGAAATGTGTCACGCTCGTGGATGCAAATCAAGTGGTACCCCGTGTCTCTGGCAAGTGTTACTCTTCGCGCAAAGGGTTTATACCTAGATAAACGAATGCTTCGACTGAGGTCTGGGAACTCTATGGTATTTTGGAATTATAAAGAATTTGTGCTTTTATTTTAACAATATTGGTTATATTTAGATGTATTCTTATTAATTGAAATACAGATTTGTAGAAGTAATACTTTAACAGTTTTTATTAATATAATATATTCAATTTTTATCTGACCATACCGAAGTAGGGAATTTTGAAACTTTATAGTAATGTGAAATTTGAATTACAATATTACACGATATTACATAATTAGTACTTATTTTAGGTAGGTACTAAATTTGTACTTGGAGAAAGTAATATCGATTTTTACAAGAAAACTTGAAAAGTAAATTAATTTAGTTCTTATTTCTGATGTAAAACTTAAACCAAGAAAACAAATAAATTGTAGTTTGTTCAACAAGGGTGGATATGATAGCCATATCACACAAAGACGAAGTTTGAGCACGACGTCGTAGGCGGAGTACTCAATCGTCTGATTGTGATATGAACAATCCACTCGATATGGTCAGTATATTTTTTCTACGACCCACTAACGAAAATCTACAAATTTAAAAAATTATTTTAGGTTATTTAGACAAAATAACTAATTTTAAAATGATTTACGAAGTTGACTAATTTATAAAATAAAATAAACATGAAAAATTAATTAGTCCTCGGCCTAGATTCGATCCCGGGCTTTTCGCATGGAAGGCAGATGTTCTGTCCTCATCTTCACCGAAACTTTCAGGACTTTAGTTTTAATACTCGTAATTAAATTAGTATCATGTAGTTTGATTAAAATTTATTTTTTTTTAAATGTGGACATAATAAAAACAAAAATGCTATTATTTATCGAGTCTACACAAAAATTTTAATGTATATTTAATATCAATAACTAAAATATATATTGACAATTAGTTTAACAGAATTATCACTTATTTAAAAATTTTTAAATAATAGGAGTTGGGTGACCAAAATATGAACTGTGATTTGTAGATTTAATTTTGTTAAAGTGTTCTCACTACCTAAAATGGATATAAAATATATTCGTAGTTAAACGCAATAACATAATTTTTCGTTTTGTAGTATGTGCGTAGATTGGCTAATATCCATGCACAGATTACAAAACGAAAAAGTATGCTATTGCCTTCTATTGAACGAATATATTTCATATCCATTCTAGGTAGTGAGAACACTGCAAAAAAAAATAAATTCGCCAATCACCGTTCATATTTTGATCAACCGACTGCTATTATTTTTAAAATTTTAAATAAATGACAATTCTGTCAAACTAATTGTCAGTATATTTTTTAGTTATTGAGATTAAACATACAATAAAATCAGTTATTCTTTTGGAAAACGTTAGCATGGATGACTAAAGGGTATTGGGTTAATTAATTCTAAAAGTGTGGTACAAATGTTATTTTTTGTAGCCAATTCTTCAAAATTATTTTAAAATATCTTTTCAATATTGAATATTAGTTCTACAAATTCATCATTTGACAGTTGCAGATTTCCAAATGTATCTGAATTGGCGTTATCATATGCCTTTTAAAAGCAATAAAAAGAAAAATCGTCTAATTCAACGTGATCTTTGTTATATTTAAGACAGGTATCGCAGGAGTGGATCCGCAAGGCTTTTATTAAAAGGTAACCACACACATACCTGATAAAATTTTTCTGTAGCAATTCGTCTTTACAATAATTTAGGGTGTTAATAATTTCATCATAAAATAAAATACAAAGTGTTCCATTTAAAAAACATACATTTTAATTTTCCAGGCAAAAACGTGACACCCTGTATAGCCAAAGATATTTTTAAAATATGTAGGTATTTTTCAAATCCATATAACTTTTATTTAAAACTTTCTTGCGTGTCTACAACAAAATAATGAACAATAACGCACTAATGAGACACCCTGTATAAATTATATTTTTAACAATGAAAAGTTTTTATAATGTAGTACTTATCGGTTTGGGTCCTTGGGAAAACTAAAGAATGTTTTCTTGCAGGTATAACCCTTATTAAAACAGCTTTTGACTGCACAAACTCATTCTACTCACAGCTAAAGAGTCACCAAAATAATAACAGTACCTTTAACTCAAACAAAATCAACGAAATTATAGGCTCCACGAAATTATACAATCAACGAAATTATACGCACGACTCAACACCTTGCCTAAGTACGCTTCTGAACGCCAAAACCGTCTTTTCCCTTCGAAGGCGGAGCTTAAGCGATGCGCGACGAAATCGACGCAAACCGTTGCCGCCAAGAGAGTGTTTTAGCTGTATTGTATAAGCTGTGCTACAAATGTCTTTTTTCAAATACAAATCTATGACGAAAAAGCGACAAATTATCCAATATTCAAAAATTCAAATATATAACGTTATAGAACTGACTTTACGAAAGAAAATATTGTTTTACTGGCAATTGGCAAATGTATCTAATCTTCAATACTAATTATATTAGTAGCATTATAATTAAAAATTATCTAGATCTCTAGTAATCCCACTAGTAGTTCCACATATATTTTCAAGCGGTGAAATATTAAAAAAATGCATCAACAAGCGGTTTGGAAAATAAAGTTTGTTCGAGTTAGTTTGGCCATTTTAAAAAAGGGCATGGAAGCGAAAGCGGGAAAGCAAGTGTCATGCAATAAGCTACAGCCATCAGGACCGTCAACGTCAAGTTACCCGGAATATTCCTGATATTTCGGAAACGAGACAGAATTATTCGCTAAATGAGGTGCTCGGGGTGCAGAGCCAGTGACGTACGCTACAATAAATAATATACAGTGCCTTCAGAAAGTGTGGAAACGCTTCATTAGTGTACGAATTTGTTGTTTTCGGAGGTAATGCTGGGATTGTTTTTTTTAGTTTACAAAAAAATATTTTTTACACTCACTAGCTTACAAAGTATTACGGCATCGATATTTTTTTAAATTAAAATGCCTTAGTTTTTGGATTCAACCATACCACATACCTCATATTTTATGTAATACTTACATTTAGAGTATACAGTATAAAGGAAACCAGTGCTTATATTTCTTAACATTTATTATATTATATATTATAAATTTTAAGCAGGCACATTGTTTCACAGACCTCTCTTTTTAACTACAGGCTTTCGCGAAAACCTCTCGCTCCCTCGCGCTTACTCAGAATAGTGCACCACAGAGACGCGATTAGCCAGAGCGCAGTGGCATACCAAAAAATAAAGATTAAAACGTATAAAAACAATAACATTTTTGTTATTTATTCTTAAATACGTTTTATGAAATTTAACTGGAGGGTTCACTGCACAAATGAACCGAGGGAAAAACCACCCCTGGTCATAATGTAATTTTTTATTTCAGCATTTTTTATGAGGTGGTAAATATATATCCCAGAGAAACTTAAGGGCATCAGAGACCAGTAGAGATTCACTGGTAAGATAGTATTTCTGCTTCGATCAGATGCATTTTTAAACTCCATATTATGTTCTATAAATAAATAAACAGATAAGCAAATGGACTTTTTTTACCCCTAACGTGTCTAAGTTCTCTGCATTTAGCAATCAAAATTTTTACCAAAAAATTTCTTAAGCCATTATAGTTTTTTTTTTAATAAACTCATAATATAATAATATACTAAGAGTCAGAATGTTTACTTTGTAACGGTTGGAACCGTTTTCGTTATTTTGACACAAACATCTCTTCTCAAATGTCATTTGTCTTTTATGCCTTGTGTCAAAAGTTCCTATTTCATTTTGATTTGTACCTGTCAACGAATCAGTTGATTTTAAATTTTAAATTATCTGGGTCATCCGATGTACTAAATCATTTTTATCTATCGCATATTCCGTCTGATTTTATAAGGTAAGATTTAAAACTAATATATTGTTAAATATATATATTTTATATAAGGATTTTTTAAATAAATTGTCAAGTTCCGACATAACCTCAAAATCAACTTTGAATAACACATGTACGTTTTATATAATTTTGTATATTATTTTGTTTGGAATGAGATATTATGCTTTACTATTTTAAAATATGTTAAATAAGATTTTTCCTTTTCATATTAATTTAGGTCTCTGAAATTATTCACTTAATAGTTTTAAATTGTTCGTTTATTAGTTAAAGGCATTTTATCTGGTTCCTGTGCAAATTTCCTATTTCCTTTCTTAACATTTTTACCTTTTCCTTTTACTATGGCTTTATCTAGACGGTTTATTTCGAGTTATTTCTAAAACTGTTTATGGAGATTTAAGTTTATGGAGATTTGTATTTAAACAGTTTATTTTGTTTTATATCAAGAAGTTTATGATTTATATACCGAAGAGTTTGGTGCAATCTGAAGACCTATAGAAGATCGACGCAATATCTTTCAAGCCCTGAATTAAGAATAAGAATCCCTTTGAAGAAGGCCTAGTATACCGTGCAATCACACTCCTAATCTAACTACCTCCTGTTACAACAGATTAGTTTTTTAAATAAATCATCTAAATTTGAATTAAGTAAATCTCTGTGAATTAAAATTTGTTACTACCTTATCTAAAACTTGGTTTAAATATAATATCTTAATGGTTAGTGATTTTCTATATTTTTATCACTAATCTATAGTCAAGTACAGTTCATCAAATTTCTAGAGGTGATCGACGCCCAGACAGAGAACGCGCTACGTGTGACTAAGATAACTATTGTACAGTCTGCTAAACAAGTTATTTTAAATAGTTTTTAATATTTTTAGGTAATTAAATTTTAAAAGTGTGAAATAGTTTAGGGATTAAATTGGTCTGATTGGACTTTCTTAGAACGTTTTTAAAAGCAGCTAAAGATAGTATGTAGAATTGAAAATAATTATTATGCCATAAAAGGTGTTTTGGAATTCCTTCAACCTTTTGAAATCGAGTCAGAAAATATAAATTTTATAGGATAGCGGAAAATACCTATAATTTTTCTGTAGGCCTTTGTAAATCGTGGAAATAGTTTATATTTTATTTCTACCTTATTAAGGAAAATGGTACCTATTATTAATAACGGTTGTTTCTGAAACATTACTAAAATTTTCGAAATTTTGTTTTTCTACAAAATAATAAACTATACTATTAAGAAAAAAATTTATTTCTCTTATAATTTTATAAAAAATAACAGGGGAATATTTACATTTCTTGATCTATTAAACAAAACGATAAATTATCTCGACGAATGACACCATGTTCTAGTACGGAAGCTAACTTTACATTTTTGTTGGTAGTTTCATGGGTTTCATATCAATTTTTTATAATTGTATTTTACACGTACATATACCTCTTAACACTTGTTTGCTTTATTAAAAAAGTGTGTTGTTGTGATTTACGTCGAAATAAGTCAAAAACAACTTGAAAGCCCATATAAAAATCAAAAAGGAGAAACGGAAAAAAATTGAGCCTGTAAATAAACACAACTCAGAAACAAAAATAGCTATCTAATAATAAAAAAATAAAATTTGATTCTTGTGCAGCTTCATCTATATCATTAACTGTTTTTGGTTTTTTAATGGTTTTTCTTGGTGATGAAAATTCCGATATCTCACGGTTATCGATTCTTTTTTTCTCTCCAGAAATGCGGACGACGGTGTTTTTAGATACTCCTGTGGCTGCAGCAACACGATCATTTACATTTTTAAATGGTATTGAAGGTGAATTAAAGTTTCCTTCTCTTCTCATAAACTCTATAACATTGGCTATTATTTCGCGAGATTGACTGTTAATCACGCGGCCTCTTAATTTGCTATTAAACTCCATACTTAGGTTCTATTAAACTGTAATGAGCAAAAAACACAAACGAAAATAAAAGAAATGTTTTAGCGAAATTTACATCTGACATTTACGTCTGAATGAAATAGTGAAATACTTGATGCGCAGAGTGTACTTTCATTGCGTAAATCCGTCGGGATGCCTGTCAGTAGTGCTTTCTCTGTCTAGCCGTCGAAAGCCTCTAGAAATTTAATGAACTGTATAGTAAGTTTTAAATATAGTGGTGCCTAACTTCTTTTTCAAGGTAATTCGAGTTATTTAATAACCTGACCCTCTCCCAAAATCAATTGAGCTTAAAACACTATAACAAATAGATAAAATATCAAGTATCACGTTACAACTTAATCTCAAAGCACAAATTTATTTTGTAGCACTGTTTACTATAAAATATATACAAAATTTCTCAATAAACTTTATTATTTCCTATTAGTAAAATCCATATCTGCCTGTACTTGCTACAAATTGTATTTGTTTTTGTAATAATCAAAGGATATTTGTAAATAATTAAGATACACTGCATCAACTTTCAAAAACTGAACAAAAGTACTGTCTTGGAGAAACCACTGGAAAAAATAGCAGCCAGTTAATTCTATTTTAAACCACATTAAAGAGTAAGACAATTTCCTATTAAAACCATAGATGTCACTAGCTGATCTAAACTGATTTAAAAAGCTGGAACATATTCCCACTAAAACTTTCTTTGTGTGGGGTGGTAAATTATTATCCCATAGACACTTAAAGGGTTAAGTGAAAATGTTGATTTATTTTGATTAAAGTTTTATCTTTCTTAGGACAAGATATTTGTTTTTTATTATTATGTTAGCAGTAGCTGGTAACTTACGAGATGTTACACTTTTCTACACATACAATAGAAATTTCATTTTTGTACACTATTTAATAATTTCTACATCCAGTCTACGATCAGTCCATGGCCTAACCCAGGTGTCGGTGACGCCTATGCCCCCCAAGGGTTCGGGGGGCATTGCGGGGGAGTTGTACCAGTGCCATTACGATGATTACTATTATCGCAGTAACAGTAGCAACCGTGCCAAGTCGGACGGGAAGGGCGCCCAGGATCTGGGGGGCAAGGGAACGAGGAGAACAACGTTGAAAATGCAATAACTGTCAGTTGTTTTCTCGCCATGCCGGTGGAATCGCGAGCAGGGCGGGATTTAGGGGATGTTGGTTCTGGGAAACATGAAAATGTAATGTACATCTCGTCATATTTGCTGCTTAGTTTTTATTTTTGTTATCAAATACCGTTCACAAAGAATGAGATACAAATCGATATAACAACTAGAAGACTGTATAAAAGCCGTGTACCATATATTAAACATTTCGAATACACCTTCACACGATGAAACAGCTCTTACCACGAACATGATGAAAGAAACATTACAGAAGGTAATTAGATATTTACCTCAAGAGATGTATGGCTGGAATTCCAGAGACTATTTGATGCCAGAACAAAGGATAAAATATACGATAGGTGCATGGAATTCTTCAACTAGCGGAAACAATTGGAAGACGATATTGGTTACAATGAGTTATCACATGTCCAAACTGAAAAACCTGTGGAATGAATTACAATCTGAAATTGTTGACGATAAACTAGCATCAAACAGTTCCTGCGCTTGTGACTTAACCAAAATGCTACTGATCTGCAAGATTCTGGCCACATTATTAAAGGAATATTTTCCCTTTAAAACCAGCTGGATGCTAATGTAGGAGACCGATAAAAGCACTGATAATCTCACAAACGCTACTGATACAAACGTAACGTTATATGATTGAATGTGATTCAGAGAGCTGGTTTGACGACAACGGAGCCACAAATCACATCACTAACAGACGTGATTTGTATGAATCGTTCGAGTACTTCGGATAAGGTAACAAGAGGACAACCGCTAATGGAGACTCTGTAAAAGCTATTGGAAAGGTAGTTTATCGATTGAGGCACAAGTCAATGACCAGTGGAAAAATCTCTAGCTCTCAGACGTATATTAGTAACCTTCCCTTATGAAAAACTTGTTCTCAATCTTGTCTGCTCAAGACAAACACCCAGAAAGTAACTTCCTCTCGAAAGCTGAAGAATGTAGGTTTGTCTTAGATGAGAAAGTACTCCTCGTGGGAACCAGGAATCGCTTTGGAGGATTATTCAAGCTTTATGTTAAAAATTGTAGTCCTAATACGGTTCAAGTAACCTCTATCGGTACAGATAATCTATTACAGTTGTATCACGAGAGATTAGGTCACCAGAACAAAAAGCACGTGAAAGAAGTAATCTCTATATCTTGGGATAAGAGTCACGCTGGATAGCGAACTGTGCGAAGGCTGTATCTTCGGTAAAGCATATCGACAAAAATTTGGAGTAAGAGAAAGGTCAACGATACCTGGAGAGAGCGGATCCATACCGATGTTTGCGGACCTTTTGTACCTTCACAAACTCATTTTCGGTATTGTTCTCTTCAAAGACAGTTACAGCAGATTAAGATATATTTTTTTAATTAATGATAAATCTGAGGTATCTGAGAAGCTCAAAATCATGCTTGCAGAGACAAAAGCTACCGAACATGTCGTCAAAGAACTTTTGCGTGACAACTGTAGAGAGTTCGATAACGAAAAAATAAGAGAAATCAGAACGGAACAGAGACAAGTGATTCCCTTTACACCAGCACAAAACGGGTGTGCAGAAAGAAACTACTAAATAGGACAGAAAAATCAGGAGAGGATAGTAAGACACCCTATGAAGTATGGTTTACTAAGAAGCCCAACCTGAAGCACCTACGTCTCATAGGAAGCACTTACTACGCACATACTCAAAAACAATCTAGAAAAAAGTCAGACTAGAAAGCAATTAGAGGAATATTGATTGGATACGATAATGACGATGGATATAGAGTCTGGTATTCAGAAAATAGAAAACTAGTCAGGTCACGAGATGTCAGTTTCTATGAACGGACTCATAACTGCAGGTAAATGACTTTTCTTAAGATAGAATAGTTGAGGAAAGAACTACACAAACAAATGCAGATGTTGAAGAGGACGAAATAGCTCAGAAAGAACATCAGAAGATGAGGATTATTCAGAGGAAGCTGGAATAAAAGACAGCTCAGATATAGATCCAAAATAAAACCACCCACGAAATTTGATGACTTTGTTATGGAAACTTATGGCCTTATACAAAGTATTGATGAGCCATCTACGTATCTGGAAGCTATATGTAGCAAGGAGAAGGAGATCATGGATATCGAGATAAGGCCTTTGAGAGAAAACGATACCTAGGCTCTGCAGATACTACCACAGGGCAAGAAGGCAATTCCATACAAATGGACATTCAAAGTGAAAACGAATCCAGATGTCAGATGGATCGGTAGATAAGTATAAAGCCAGACTATTAATCAAAGGTTATTCACAATGGTGCTGGATTAAAAGACTAAACATACTTTTTTGTCGAGCAAGGTTTTCCAACGAGCAGAGCCGACTTATGTCTATTCATTAAAAGGGAAGGAAGAAGCCTTGGACTTCTCGCTTTCAACAATAAACATCTAAAACAAAGCTACTTAGAAAACTTCAGAAAGCAGTTTAATATCAAATTAAAGCTGCCATCATTCTTTCATAAGGGAACTAGTCATGGAAGTACATGGAAGTACATAGATTTGCCACTGAATTCCAACTAATAGATATGATGATCAAACCACTATTTAGACCAAGACTACAGATGTTATGTCACGATTTAGAACCAAACTGAAATAAAAAGTCTATCTAATGAGGGATGGTGTTGAAGTAATCATTATATAATTTATTTAGTATTTACACTTATGATATACACTTACTCCAAAATAAGTAGTGGTTATAGAAATGTTTAAAAAAAAATTGTCAATTTGAATAATAAAACCCAAAAGTAGTTCTAAATATTTTATTTACTTTTAAAAGTATACCTTTCACAAAGTATCGATAATTTCAACAGTTATTTATTTTATCTTTCTTTTTACCAAATACCGCTTGGCTGAATGATCTAGATTTGTCTTTTAGATTGTTGTTATTAACATACTTATGTTGGATTACCAGCTGTGTTTGTAATGAAAAACAAAACAATAAAAGTAGTTTTCTATATCGAAAAGCTAACATATACTTATCAAATAAAACTAGGTCGGTATCTACAATAATATTAAGAGATTCCTTCTGAAAACGATTCTTAGTTTACAAAGATTCTACGTCAAACAATAGTGACAAATATTGTCTAAAATTGTATAACCTGAAATATTAAAAATTGATGAAATTTCAGATAATAAAGTAATTGTTATTACGCAATTACTCACTAGTTTTCCACACATTTTGTTTCTCTTCCTGCAGAGTCCTGCGCTGGCGATAAATTAAAGTGGCAGCAGTCGGCGGAATATTGCATGCGGGCGCTTTCGCGAGATCGCTCCGGCACTCGCTTACCGCTCTTTCGCTCTCCCGCTCGCTCGCGAAAATCCTAGATGACGGCCCGGCGCGCATCACATCCGGATCCATGGCAACTCTGTCAGACATGAATATTTCATAGAATACATTTTCATACTTTATTGAACGTGTCACTTCCTATTAGGAACAATACACCTGTCCGCCAGCGCCGGGTTTCCTCCCGTTTCCCGCTCCTCGTTTTCGACGTCCCTCGGTCCCTCGTACCTCGTGCTCGCTTCCGGGAATGTAGCGAGAAGTCAGTCAGAAGGAAACCGACACGGCACAATTCCACTTATATAATAACAATACGGGTCTTTTTAAGGATATTTTTTCTTTTTCTCGTTGCATAATACAACAAATTCCAAGAGACGACATCGAGAGTAGGTGTAAATTAGGAAATTACTCGTGTGTTACTCGAAAGTTACTCGAGTGATACTAATTTACCATTTGTTACTCGAGTGTTGCACAAGTGGTGCTTTTTAACTACCGTGTGTTACTCGAGTGATTTATTTTAAATACTATATATTGTTCAGGTGTCACTCTTCTATACTGGTATATTCTAGAGCAGGGATTTCCAAACTATTTTGGGCAAGCTCCAATGAATTTCAAAACGCAAATGAACTTTCAACCTAATTGCAAGCTTGTTATATAATAAAATATAGGGCGCATGTTTGGACTTGAACTTGATCATGATTTGAGACTTTTATGAGGCGGGAACTACCAATTTAACGTCTCTCTAATTTAAATGCGTTTACTTTTTACATAATTCAGTTGTTTTATACTTTACTTGGTTCTTTTAATTCCAAGACTGTGCAATTTTGAATTGATTATTCTGTAGTATAATTGAGAGAATAAATACATAAATAAAATAAAATAAAATTGCATAAATCATTTATGTATGTGATAAAAAGTAACGGTCCCATATTTGATCCTTGCGGAACTCCTGTACATATGGAATTTAAATTCGACAAGTTATTATTACAAAATAACTCTGTATTCTGACGTTGTTATTTCAAAGAGTAATTTAAAAGTAATGGTAAATAATTTACAATTTCTAATAATTACTATTCATTATATACTAGAAGAGCAATTATACGTATTAATTTATTGACATATATAATACTTGAAATGTTTTTTTTTGTTCCAAGATCCCATAAACCTCCCATAGGTTACATCCAACCATCTGTAACACGTAGCTAGAGCTAAGCTAAGCAAAAGTAGGTATACACGAGGCCCACTAAGAGTTCTTCTTCCTTCTCGGATGCGGGAAATTTATGGTGACAAATAGCCACATATTATGCCGCAGGAGGCCTTGATGTCACGCGGCGGCAACTGCAGATCGCGGCAAGCCTTGAACGGAGATCTCTAGGTGACTCTCCGTGACACCTTTTCGTTCTTTTTTCTTTTTTCGTTGCTCTTTTCACGTTTCTTCGTTATGTTATTAGTACGTAGGCAGGGTTGACGTTCAACTGTATGTAAATTGTAAGGGAGGCCGTTTTTTGAATATAAATAACAATAATTTATTTATAAAAATAAAAAGAATTTAGATTTATGTGTACGTCTTTGCTGATGACTTATTTGCTAAAAACGAAAAAGATATTAAAAAAAAAAATAGACATCTGGATGAAGGCCCTCCAAATAGGAAATCTAAAAATCGTCGTAGAGAAAAGAAAATAATCCTACTTTTTAGGACAGTTTGCAAATGTTATATAGGAAAGTATTTACACCATGCACATTTTCATACCTATCTGTCTCATTTTAATTACCATATGGTATATACAATTGTATTGTTCGTTTCCTTTATCTGACAAAATTAATTTAGTAGTGCTTTGATAATTTTTATTTTCGTTCTTTTTAAAATGGCAACATTCGAAGATTTGAATAATGATTCATTAAAAATAGTCATTATGAGTGAGACATATTTATTAAAAATCAACCCAAAAAAACTCTTGCATCATTTTGTTTTGGTTCACAAAAATATATATTCATATGTTAAAAATAATAGAGAAATAAACGATTAAAAAAAATAAACATTCAACTTTTAAAACACCCTGTACAAACTAATATAGTACGTTTTTAAATTATATTGTTATAACTTTGTTGATAATATACGTATAAAAAATATGCCTAATAAACGTTAGCACATCACCATGTTTAAACCAAAGAGAAGAGAAGAAAAAAAAATAAAACAATTGTAAATGCCATTGAATCGTTGTGTATAATCCAGATAAAGTTTTTTTAAGAAATCACACAATAATATTGAAAACTATTTGTTTTTCCTACACTTCCATTTATTCATTTAACATGAAATGAAAAAATACTGAGAATTTCAAAGCATAAAAAAATCTACAAGGTAATTAAAAACGAGTATTTAGTGAATTTCTCTAACATTTCTAACATCTCCTACATTTCTAATATCTCTAACATCTTTAACACCTCTAACATCTCTTACATCTCTAATATCTCTAATATCTCTAATATCTCTAATATCTCTAATATCTCTAATATCTCTAATATCTCTAATATCTCTAATATCTCTAATATCTCTAATATCTCTAATATCTCTAATATCTCTAATATCTCTAATATCTCTAATATCTCTAATATCTCTAATATCTCTAATATCTCTAATATCTCTAATATCTCTAATATCTCTAATATCTCTAATATCTCTAATATCTCTAATATCTCTAATATCTCTAATATCTCTAATATCTCTAATATCTCTAATATCTCTAATATCTCTAATATCTCTATCTCTAATATCTCTAATATCTCTAATATCTCTAATATCTCTAATATCTCTAATATCTCTAATATCTCTAATATCTCTAATATCTCTAATATCTCTAATATCTCTAATATCTCTAATATCTCTAATATCTCTAATATCTCTAATATCTCTAATATCTCTAATATCTCTAACATCTCTAATATCTCTAACATCTCTAACATCTCTAACATCTCTAACATCTCTAACATCTCTAACATCTCTAACATCTCTAACATCTCTAACATCTCTAACATCTCTAACATCTTTGACATATTCAATATCTCTATCATCTTTAGCATATCTAACATATTTAACTCCTCTAACATTTCTAACACCTCTAACATCTCTAACATCTTTAACATTTCTAACATTAATTACTGAATTTTTTAGTTTTCTCAATGTTGTCTTTTGGCTTCTAATAATGTCATTTTTAATTTATATAATAATTGAAATCACATTGTAGAGAATAAGCTATTGATTTTGGTCAGTCAACTACTATACTCGATTTTCATGGATACTTTGTAGATATGGACTTGGCAAATGTTTTACGGAGTTATGGAGGAGGTAAATTATAACATCTCTAACATCTTTTACATCTCTTACATCTCTAACATCTCTAACATCTCTAACATATCTAACATATCTAACATATCTAACATCTTTAACATTTCTAACATTTTTAACACATCTAATATCTCTAACATCTCTAACATTGCTAACATTTATTCAAAACAACATATTTTTCTAGCGGATATTTAAAAGTTCGCAAAGATTGTTTGATATAATATTAAACCCAGGGACTATATAGAGGTCTAAAATAAAAGGATTATGGTTGATAGTTCTATAAAAACATTACGGATGAGATCATGCATCGTAAAACCATGAAAGACAATCCGTGTCACGACAAATGGAATTTAGGTAATGCCTTTTAAAATCGTAAAAATATAAGGTGAAATAAATAATTCAATATTTTTTTAACCAATATGATTTTAACAATAACAATCTTTTAATTTTAATTTAAATCCCGTGTTTTATAAATGAAGAGTTTATTTTGATGTCCGCTACCATATCACCGCTAACTTCGGTATATTTAAAAAGGCGAATCTTTAAATTTAGTTGTTTTAATAGCGGGTTGGTAATGTCAAAATTTTACCCATGTCGGGTAAGTAGGTAATTATAATTCCATGCATTTGTTGAAAATGATGATTATTTCTGATATAATTTAAATAATTTCTAGACTAATTAATACCAGGATATATCTCGTAAACATAAATATTCAAATAAAAATTAAGTACAAGGGATTTTTGGGAATGCTTTATCGAACTAAAATATTTTGGATAGTCAGCCACTCCCGGTTATATTCTGATAATTGTATTTTGATAATAATTATATTTTAATAAATACACAGCCCCACCAAAAAAATATGTATTTTTTGACGCTGAATCCAATTCTGAGCTCAGAAATGGCCCTCCACGTTTGGAATTGGCCCCAGTGGCCAAAAATGGCCAATATATTTCCTGAACGGTGGATTCCAAAATGAGGCGTGGTTGAAGGTGCATTCTAAAGGCAAAGTCGGGTTTGTGCTCGAAAAGTTCACGGACAACTAGAATTCCCCGTGCGGGCCGGAAAAATGGCCCCTTAGAGGCCGGAAAATCTTGTTTCGGACGTTGCAATCGCTACTGTGGAATTTTTATGTCCTTATTTATGTCCTAGTTCTCGAATTCAGACTATGTGCTCGAAAAGTTTATAGCCAACTGGAATTCCCTCTTTGAGACCTCTTTGGGCCGGAAAGTCGTGTTTGGGACGTAATAATCATGAAAATTGAGTGAAGCCAAAGTTCTTCTACTCTGCGAATAGATTTGACGTCGAGGTTTCATCACACACAATCGTTTACGGCCTTAATTCAAGAATTACTTCTATGTGATAGTTTACCTCGATATCTAAAAGATCCCAAATGCCCGATTCTAATGCGTCTATCCTTTACCCATGTATTCCTCTACACTCGATTGTCAAGTATGAAGATTAGTTTAAACGATACAATATAGAATACCCGACTTTACTTCCTCATACGGAAGTATATACATACAGTGAGGTATACGGGGATCTCTAATAAGACACAGTAGTCTCGATTGTGTGAGGAAAACTCTCTCAGATGACGTTCAGGCCGGAGTTCCGGTACACCAGGTCTCCGGAGGTACGTTTTCGTGATGGAATTTGGATTCCGCGTGCCTAGAAACCACCATTACGATTTTCGGTTTGTCTATAGCGATTGTGTCTGGAGAACCTTCGGTGACGACGTTTCGGTGCACTAGGTGTTCGGGGATTGTTTTTGACGTGAAATTTGGTTTAAGGACCCCAAAAAATACCCCTATAAGGTTTTTGGGCTTGTTTTTGGCAATCTTGGCAAGACACTTCGCCGATGTTATATTTGAATTCAGTAATCTAAAAAACCTTTGAGCGCCGAGTTTCTCTCCTTACCCGCGTGAATTTTGGGATATTCCCCGTAGATAATGATCATCGGCGTTCCTGAGCTCCAGGTCGGCTGTGGTTCAATTTGAACATTATAATCGTGATCAGCGACCTCGAAAACCCTCAGGAACTCGATTTGGGCCAGTCCTGACTCTTCCACTTTTGAGGCCATATACTCGTAGAGGCCATTTTTGGCCCCTGGGGCCAATTCAAGACGTGGAGGGCCATTTCTGAGCTCCGGATCAGATTCAGAGTCGAAAAATACATGTATCCGACTGGCAAGTCTGAACACTTTTTTTTTATGGGGCTGTGTTATATTCTAATAATTAAAATTGTATTCTGATAATTGTTTTCTGATATTGTATTCATATTTATAAATAATTTAAAATATTTACATACCAATGGTGTCTTGAATAATAAAATAGATGTTTACCTGAAACAAAGAGAAATTACTTTTAATACTTATAGATCTAAAATTTTTTAAGTCTGGAAACAAATGAAATTGCAAAGCACATAAATCCAGAAAAACTGGCCAGGACACAATCGTCTTTATCTTCCTAACCCCGAACGTCAATGAAACCAATATCTGTTTTTACTTTGTCAAAAAGACTTACGCAATGCTGTTAGCTATATCTACTTATAAATTTAATTTTAAATAAGCTACAAATAAAAAAATGGATTTTTGAAATCTATACCCAGACAGCACACCAAATCCTTTGGATATCTACTGAACATCCCAATATCCACTGAATGTCCAGTCCATGGTGGATATCTATTTTATATCCATGAGCTGTAATTTATAGACATGCAAATGTCCATAAATAATAGTAATTATATAGCAAATTATTAAAAAATTACGCCATTGTGGCTAATAGTACCGTTCAGATATTTAATAGTATATTATGCGCCAAGGTAGAGAAGTGAGTTATTTTGTCGAGGTCCATTAAAGACCGAGAAGCGAAGCGAAGATATCCACAGAATATATTCTGTGGACATCTCTGGGATTTCTTGTATTGTCTGGAAGATACTCATTAGATATTTTGCTGGATATACATATGATATCTTCTATATTCTGGATATAGACGGACATTTGGATATCCATATTAGATCCACGGAATATTTCTGATATCCTGTGGATATATTGGATATCTACAAAAGATATTCTGTGGATATCTCTGGGATTTGGTAAGTCTAATCCATACTACTTGACATATACCTTTTTGTTGCAACCTATTTAACGTCTTGTGATAAATACCATACCAAGTAGATAAGTATAATACGACACTATAGATAAAAATAATTAATTTAGAAACACTACTTGATCATTATAAATCATCGCATTATTAACGACCGCATACTCGTCTTATTTGTTCCGTCGCGGCTTTAATCAGCCACATCTACCAAACCAAAAACGTACAAGCAATTTCAGCAATTATTTCATTAAAATAATTGAAACTTAAGCCCATCGCATCGTCCGTCCACATGCGTATAGGGGCCATCTGACAATCTGACACAGTGCTTTTCCAATTATATACAGAAATTAATGATGGCCACTTTTTCACAGCGTGAGCCCGCTCGAAGGAATCGCGGCTGCTGATTTAGAAGCCTGCTTCGATCTTATTTTAACGGCGTTATTACATTTTACTTCGGAAGACCGAACGGACGAAAATAAAAGGACGAGCAACAAAAAAAAAACAACAACATCGAGTTCATGTAAATATCGCTGTTAATGATCACGATCCGTGTATTTTCGTGGGTCGTATTGTGAATCTGGATTTTCGTTAATGATTGAAATCAAAAAGATAATATGAACGTCGCGAATTATATACCAGTAACATTTTTATATGCGTCTACAGATGAGATGATATAGAACCGTCGAATTAGTGATGAAAAGGGCTAAGCCACATTTTTACGTAAAAGAAATTAAATAAGTCACATCCAAAAAAAAAAAACTATTAAACATTCAGTGGTAAAAAGTTATATTTTAATAACAAACTGCCAGAGAAGCAAGTGAAAATACTCAGGATATTTATGATCCAATCGAATAAAATATCTCAATCCGGGATGAGTTCCCTTGTCTAAAATAAGGACCACAATATAAATTCTAGTTTTTTCCACCACAGATGTTTATTTTTCTGCTTGTCTCTGCTTCTCTCTTCTTTTCTCTTCTTGTTTGTATCCTTTTGTATCTGCTTGTTTCTGCTTGTCTTTGTTTCTTTCCTATATGTTATCTGCTACTCTTTCATTAGTAGACTTGTCTCATTCAGAATATTTCTGACAGAAGTATCTGCATTTTTACAACACTGATCATCTTAAAAGTGCAAAATGGCCTATGAAAATAGCGAAAAGTTTGGCATGTTAGAGTGTTTTATTCAAAGTAATAATAATTCTAAAGCTACAAATGAATTATATTTTAATCGTTACCTGGAAAGAAGACAACCTAATAATTCTGTTTTCAAACGATTAAAAGAAAATGTTATAAATTATGGGACTTTTAAGAAACCAACCATACAGAATTATAATATTGAAGATGCCGAGGAAGTTGTCACCAATGTTATTGGAATGGTAACTGCAAATCCTTCGATATCAAGTCGACAAATTGAAGCCGAGTCTGGGATATCACTAAAACGAGCATTATCAGTTTGTAAAAAAATACAAATTCAGACCCTATAAAATAAGGAAACAGCAACATCTCCAACCAACCGATCTGTAGTTCCTCTATATCCCATTTGTTACTACTCACCCTGTATATATATTTAGAAAATTAAACGTTGACATCCAGTTTCTTCGTGTCGCAATAGATACTCCGAGCTCCAAACGTCCTTTCGCTTTACTTCCCAATCTTTTCCCCACACTTCGGAAATGATTTATCCCGACGTCGACGACGTCCTTCCCCCTCTCGCCCCCTGCCCCCCGCGGTCTTCTAAACGTACAAGCGAAATCCCATTTCCGCTTCCGGATCCCGAAATGAAATAAAAAAATATACAGCGCTTGGCTAATCTCCGGAAGAACACCTTAATGCCGTCGCATCCAGGACGGGAACAGGATCAGGACCATAGCCTGAATCCTGAATCCTTCCTGATATGTGTGGGTGTTGAATGTCACATGGAAAGATCCTCGATGTTACTGGGGGCTGAGCAGAACGATTTTACGTCTTTTAAAAATGGAGAAAAGCAACTAATATGTGTTAAATATCATTTAAAATAAGCAACACTGTGTAAAAATACTAAAAAACTTGTTTAATTACTTCAAATAATATTTTATCGCAAAATTAGAACAATTATGCCATCGTATTTAGGACTCCAAAAGGACTAGTCTGAATCCTGAACTCGTTCTAATGTGTGCACTAATAGGATCTTTTTTTAATGCAAATTCATCCTTATTTTATCAAAAATTTTAAGAAAATGTCATTTTTTAAAGACATAAAAACTAATAGTATTTTAGCTTTAATATAAAAGGTTTAGAAAATTTTTTTAGATGCTTTGCTAGTTTCTGCTTTTGTTGAAAAGATGGATAAGGTGATTAGGAGTTCGTACAAATAACTTCAAGTTGGGGTTACTATTGCAGATCCAATACAATCTTTAGATTGGAGGCATCGGTTTAAATTTGTGTGAAATTTGTATAGTTTTCTAGGAGAGTTTTTAAAGATGATTTATTAGAAGAGCTGTTTACAAAATGTTTATTTAAAAAAGTGAGATTGGTTACACAAACTGTTTTTTTTTTTATTTACTAGGGAGGAGATAGTTTGGAAAAGCTAGTTTGCTATATCAAATCAAGTATTTAGGTACTTAGGTAAATAATGAAAATTCAAGTTAATTTATAAATATTATTTATAGAGGTGACATTTAACTTGCGCCTGCATAAAATGACAGAAGTTTGTAAGCCGGAACGAGTAGAGGTGCATTTAGAGTTATAATGCACTAGCAACTATCAAGAATTGTAAACTTAAATGTGTAGACATTCTACAAAATATTAGTAGTGATGTTTTCATTATAAAATAAACTTTTTAATGTAGAGTTGATTAAGTATTTTGAACATTTTTCTTAGATGAAAGTTATTAATTAGTAAGGTAAGGTGGGGTGTGTATCTGGGGTTGGTAGAGGCATCATAATTTCTATTCGGTGGTTTATTGTGGCTCCATCTATGAGCAAGGGGTACAACTACATGTTATGTAATTTTCTAATGTAAAATGTTTGAGCTCAAATAATTCTTAGACACGCTGTGGTATCTAAAGAAAACACATGACAGTATGGGCACTGAACACAATTTTATTAATAATTTTTAATCTGCCGGTATGATATCTAATACCGACCAATTTCAAATGAGTTATTTACATGTAGTAATTATTAAGGTAGCTCACGCGCGACAGTCGTTCACAAACATATCGCCAAAAGTTTGAAATTCTCAATGCTGAAAAATGTTATTTTTGTAAGAAACTGAACACAATACATGTAAGCTTATGTACGGATACGTTATTATTTCAAGTAAAATCCATCCGGCAACGTCACAAATATATGAATGGTGCGCTATCAATTGCATACCTATAGAAATTTGTGACTTCCTTATACTAATTTGAAGGGTTTGTTTTGGTTTAAATAGAACAGTCGATTCCAGTTCTCAAATACAGTAGACAAATTAATTTTTCAAGAACACGTCACGAGGTTATAACAACCTTTTAGCTGATCGAGTGTAATTCAGTGATTCTGAACTAACAATGTTGCCAAGATGTAATAATTGTACCCCACTACGCATCAACTGCTATACCAATATTTTTATTTTAAAAACCTATATCTTTTTACCAAAACGGTCAAAAAATTCAGCGTTTTTTTATAAAATTTTATAACTTCTTGGTTTACATTACATTAGTTTTTAAAAAATATAGTAAGAACCGATTTCGAGATATCTTGAAATAAATGCATCGCTTGGGTATATGACAGGCTTCAAGACTGTTAATTAAGCACAATTTCATTGTTAATATCTCGTTTCATAGACGGTCAAAAAAGTTATTTCATTAACCTTATATTTCAATTTTATTAAATTACTTAAGAATGAACTACTTTAAATATTATTTAAAAAAAATGAAAATAAAGTCTTAAAATATAAATCTTGAAGCTTATTTTTAATTATATTTAATATGGATCTTAATTTTTAAATAAAATGTACCTATTTATTGTAGGTTTTTATATCCATCTATCCAAATGAAACCATTTTAAATAAGAAATTCTTATTATAGGTATTTAAAAATGAATTATCAGAAAATTTCAATCGACACTACTACCTATTTACGTCATACCACTTCATGCATTGTCAGAATTGTTCAAATAGAAACCAAACACAAGCC
The DNA here is from genome assembly GCA_927349885.1 of Psylliodes chrysocephalus. Classification (NCBI taxonomy): domain Eukaryota; kingdom Metazoa; phylum Arthropoda; class Insecta; order Coleoptera; family Chrysomelidae; genus Psylliodes; species Psylliodes chrysocephalus. Next base: position 86,453,333 of record OV651817.1, read on the forward strand.
ATTATTTCTTCTGTTCCCTCTAAATTGTGAACGGCAAAATTTTGCTACAGTATTTTGTAAATAATAAAGTTCAATAATCTCCATATTTGTGTATAACTATTTTTAGTTGATAAATAAAATGCTTTAATTGGTCTTTATTTTATTTTATTTTATAGAGAAAGGTATATGTATAATATTCTTGCTTCACATATAAAACGGGCTCTTCACAATATTTTTCTATTTTCTTTTCTCCTTCATCAGTCAAGCTTTATAGTAGGTATATTTACTCAAAATGTGTACAAATTGTTTAAAGTACAAAATTAATAATCATATAAAATTGAGTAAATAATATACAAAATGACAAGCCTGTGCATGGTCTGTGTAGTATCACAATACTGTGAAATACTATTCTTACATTGAAAGTTAAAAATATACGCTATAAAACAATATTTTTAAAATCATGTCCATCCGCTTTCATCTAGCATTTTATAGTAACTAACAATATAAAACCCCTTCCATATGGTACGGCACTGCCAAGTTTTCCGTTTGTGTACCTTTCATCTCTCCCCGTCTAGATAATCATTAAAGCCACTACTTCCACAGGTAATGTATATCTATCCTAATACATGATCGAATGTCCAGGATAGCTATTCACTATAGTCTATTTTTATGTATGAGAGAGTATTAAAATAATAAAGCGGTAGTAATCCATAGGCGTACTTCTTTTAGTAGACAGTTAAAATATTTTTTGAAGTTATTCCTCGAGTATACACTTATATTTTCACCTAATTTACCTGCTTATAACTTCTAAACAGCTGAAGGTAAAAAAGTGCAATTTTTTCTAAAATGTTTTATTTTTCCACAAGGTATGTTAAGAACATTGTGTCAAACGGGTTATGTAAGTATAAGGGTTTAAAATTTGACTTTTAAACAACGTTACGTTCATAAATAATAATTTTAATATAAAAACTACTTCTTACCTACAAATCCAAATCAGAATCGAAATCAGAAGATGAACTGTCGCAACCAATATTTACAATGAGTGGCTCGATCATTTCATCAGTAATATTGTCCAACTTCCACATTTTTTCTTCTTCTTTAATCGTATGATTTACTGCCTTTTCCCATTTTTCTGCAGCATTATTTACAGCCTTCAAAAACAACTGTTTAACATCACTCATTTTAAAAGAATTATTTTTTCTTGAAACTTCTCTCTTTATCTGTGCCCATATCAGTTCAATCGGGTTTACTTCGCAATGATATGGTGGTGATCTAACCACCGTCATCCCACGATTTTTTGCAATTTCATCAATTTCATATTTTTTGAATTTCTCTTTATGAAGGAAACACAAATGATACAGTTCTTTTCTCACAGAACCGGGATGGAACTTAATATTCTTTGAATTTAGCCAATTCTGTAAATCTTTTTTTAACCACTTGGTTGTGGGCATTTTTTCTATAAGTCACGAGTGATAACTTGCATTATCCATTACTATTATACAGTTCTGAGGAAGAAGATCTATAATTTGTTCGAACCACTCTTTAAAGACATCAGCATTCATGTCCTCATGGTAGTCACCGGTACGAGTAGATTCAAAAGTCAAAAAACCACCTTTAACAAAACCGTTTGAACTACCGATGTGTACTATTATTAGTCTGCGCCCCTTTCCTGATGGTGGATTTAAACCAGTAGATAAATTATTTAAAAAAGCCTGTCTTCGACTTGTAACAGTTTCATATTGCCAAAATTTATTTGGTTTATGTCCCTCGTTGATCCAAGTTTCATCTAAATAAAATATATTTCTTCTTTGGTTTCTCATTTCTTTTATAGTCCTTAGGTAATTTTTTCTCCATACTACAATATCGCTTCTTTCTATTAAAATAGACTTTCTGGAATGCTTTTTCCATAGAAAACCTATTTCTTTTAAAAGTTTCCATAGTGTGCTTCGACTCATTTCAGGGTAATCCTTATCATCTCGAACCGTGGCAAGAACTTTGTCTACTGTCGGAAATTCTTTTCTAAAAAAGAACGCATGCACTTTCCTTCGTCTTTCGTTCAAAAGATTTTCTAATTGAAATTTTGGTTTTCCTGGAGCTTTACGTGCTATTTAAAACTCGCCACATTTCTCTTCTTTAACAACTCTGTAAATCGTAGATTTCCCAACACCAAGCGTACTACTAACTAATTCCACTGTGTCATCAACACTTTTACATAAATGTTTGTCTGTAAATGATTTAAAACAATTAGATATTAATGTTTTTTCATTAACTGTTAAAGGACCGATTTTTTGTCGTTTACGCGGCCCTTCCAAATTTTTCATGATCACATTAGAATTCACACTGCACCTTGCAAGTTGCAACTAAACGACATTTAGTAAACTGTCAAGAATACACAACTTGGACCTCCTTACTAAATGGAAAACCTATCATCGCATTTTCGGTGAAATTTGTTGGGAAGGTATTTATCTACTTATAATTCGATTACTGTAAGCAATTCTTGGAATTAAAATAAAACAAAATTGGCAAATAGGTACTTATTGAAAATAATCTTAAGATACGGCTATGTAATCTTTAATACACAAGGCTTTTGTCCTGTCCAAACCTTTTTCTATTGTTCTGTACAGCTTATGTTTATAAAGGACCAATAAAAGACCCAAAACTTGTAATAGCTCGGGTACATTTATTACAATTTTAGGAAATATTTAGATTATTCTGTAAAAATATTTAAAATGACCGTACTAAGTTTTGCATTAGAAATGCTGTTTTATTACTCTATCATACATAAAAATAGACTATAAGTTATGGGAGCGCTCCCATGGGAGTGCTCCAATATATTTTGCTCTCTTACTCTTAGTAGGGTATATCGTGCTTACTCACTTACTAAAAGTGAGTAAGCACGATATACCTAAGAGTAAGAGAGCAAAATATATGGGAGCACTCCCATGGGAGCGCTCCCATAACTTAGTGAAAAGCTATCCTGACAAAAATTTTATAGGTTATATTTATAAAAATGACACTATCGATAGATGATTTGAACTTTAGTTAAACAAAGCTTTTAACATTGTAGCCTACTTAAATTTAATTATAAAATTAAGTCCGTAGTATACAGCCTCTTCTAATCCATTTTAATGCAAAATAAAACGGTACATATACGTGTATGCATAATGGAATGTAATGCACCAGGGATAGCCGTGTATTAGTTATAAATTTCGTTTTCTCATAGCAATATTGACGTGAGGTGAAATTTACTGTAAGTGCACGTCAGGAGGTATTACAATAAACGAAGGTGCTTTCAATTTATGGTTTAATTCATCGGATGCAATGCCGTGGCATAACGGCTATACGAATGCCCCATACACTTTATTATTATGATCCCAGAAAGGTCATAAAAGAATGTAAACATGTGTCGTGTCATGAATGTTGATCGATGACTTCTTGATTCTATATCGATGCTTTAAAAATGTTTCATAATTTGTTTCTGATATCTGGATGGACCACTAACTATTTACAAAATTTGTATTAACAACATCAGTAAATATTTGAAAAATCAACATTTCTATAAATTTTTTGTTAAACTCAGTAGATCTAGGAAAATGTTTATTCAAATTTGCAAATGTGCAAAACATTAATATCTTTTGTTTTTAATGTTTCAATGTAATTTAATAATTTCTTAGAAAATTAGTCCCAATTATTAGTCCGGAGATACAACAAACCCTTTGATTGGCATTTAAAGAATTAACATTCCACGACCGATTTCGTCCCATGTGGAAATCATCAGGTAGAAACAGTTGACTCGAGTAGAATCTCTAATATATTCTGAAGTTAGAAGTTAGAAATGAACTGCCTTACCACCACCTCATTTAAAATGTGAATAGTTACGCCCATCATCAATTAAATAAACATTATTGTTATTTAATAATGTTAGTATTGGATTTTTTACTGTATATTTTGTAACATAAGAGTCATCTTCAAATTATTTATATGATATATTAAAGTAATAACATTCTTGATGAAACGTTTAATATTTTTCTATAAAAGAATTTGTATCCTTCACTTGTAAGATACACTTTATCATAGATGACAACGATTTTTTCTCCTTGTCAGAAATTTTGTTTATAGGTGGCAAAATTTGAATTTCTGAAAAATTAAGTTGAAAATTTCACACCACCATTTTTAAGCCAATCAGAGTCTATTTTTTTGTCTGGTTACCATGGTAACCCAAAAAATTTCCGGAAATTTTCATCCTCCGGGGTACCCTGGACGAAATTAATAAGTGGACATTTTTATGTCAAAATAATGACACTTGTAATGGGATTGATTCATATAAGACTTTTTGTTTACCTTTTGTTCAAATCAAAATTAAACAATTACTACTTCTTTTGGTTTTTTTTTTAAATTTCTTTATTATTAATTACATCTATTAAATGTTTTAAAAAATCTTCTTTCTTCAGTGGTGAGTAAGACTCGTATTAACTAAATGTCTATGCTTAAGTAAATAAATGTAATATTTTGAAACTTTACAAATCCGAGAAAACTTGGTAGACACATTGAGTAAATTCTTCTGTATTGTACTAAATAGATTTTCCTCAGGATTTTGTAAACTGTACTCCAAACTACATTCATCAATAAGGTACGACAAATATTTTAAATTTGTGTGATACACTCTGAGATCACAGAGTTGTTCACAATGTTTGGATGATGTATATTTTTTAACTTTTTCCATAGTAATTCAATTTACCAAGATTTTTTTAATAATGACGCAAAAACTATACCAAAAGTTATAGGTTATTATTCTGCACTGTCAGTGAGTGAAGCTGTCAGCAAAATAATTGTCTACAATTTTTCCAAAGCCACCTAAGCCGTTATCTGTTTCATGCAGGTATTTGGAAACTGCAATTACAGCTTAGCATATTTTAGGTACAAATTAATTAAAAGAAAACGTTCCACCTACTTTAGTGAATATAACTTAGGTTATAACTGTAAAATAAATTTGTTTTAAATAAGTTTTACAAATTTTATTAAACTAAAATCGGTGGAACATTAATATTTTCGTAGTTTTATTTAGATACTCCATACCAATTATAACACTTGAATAATGAAAGAAAAACAATGTTTCACCTATTTTAGTGAATATAACTTAGGTTATAACTGTAAAATAAATTTATTTTAATAAATTTTACTAATTTTATTAAACGAAAATCGGTGGAACATTATTATTTTCACAATTTTATTTAGATACTTTGTAATTACAATTATTTTCTTGACTAATGGAAGAAAACAATGTTCCGCCAATTTTAGTGAACATAACTTAGGTTATAACTGTAAAATAAATTTGTTTGAAACAATTTTTACTAAATTTATTAAACTAAAATCGGTAGAACATTATTATTTTCACTATTTTAGTTAGATACTTTGTACCTGCAATTATAACACTTGAATTATAAAAAAAATAAGGTCCACCTGTTCTATTATGCAAAACTTTATTTATAATAATAACTTTAAACAAACATTAGTATTATTTATTAGTCTCAATACAAAATTATAATTATTAAAATAATTAATACTACTATTTTTAATTTTTAGCTTATTCTATTTGTTATTATTGGTAATATTAAAAATACAGTTATTATAATTATTTGTTGGGTGATTTGAACCTTCAGAAAACGTGTTGTCTTTAATTTCAACTGATTTGTGAAAAACGGTTGTCGAAGAGGTGTTAGGGAAGTTACTTCTCATGGACTCAATTATATCTTGATGATGTTCAGAATCTAACTAGAGATATGGCTTAATTGATTGGCTGCTGCTATGTCCAGTTATTTTAATAAGTTGCTGCTCACTAACTCCTTTTTTAGCTAAGTTAGAAACAGCTGTCGCTCTGGCCGAATGATTTGTCACTTTTTTTTGTTTTTATGTCGATACCAATATTAGATGCTGCCGACTTTAAACCAAGTGGATATCGTATTCTTTCCTACCGGACAATTCTTGTACCATCCCTTAGAGTCAGGTTGATTCCAAGTAGGATTAGGGGTTAAAAATAATCTTTCAGTTTTTATGTTGTTATCCCGTTTTTCTAATAGCTTTTTGAATAAACGAACGGGGCAAATTTCTGAGTTATTATTGTTTGTAACTAGCCACTTACTATCAGATAATTTTTTAGAACCCCCTTGAGCTGTTTTAGAAAACACTGTATTATATTCTATCCTTCCACTTAAATTACCCTCATTATTAATTTCCTCTGTAAAATACTGGATACAAGCTGATGACTCTTCCCCTCCCCTCCAGGCTAGCTCAAGGGATGCGACAAAAATTTTCGTTGAAGACCATCTGGACAATCTTCATCCCAATTTTTATAATTTTGTTAAATTCGTCGTAAGATAATGCCAGCGAACTTGATTTTATTTTTTCAGGATCCCTCTGCAATTTTCTTCGCATTGCATCACGCGCTGCTCTGGCAGATGCAAATTCGGGATCGGTAAATGGGTCAAATTTAATATTATAATTATTAAAAAACATCTCTTTTAACTGTTTTGCTGTGCTATTTCACATTACTTTTACAACACCCTCCTTATAATCATGAGCTTTTTTTTTTTTTCATGTTAAATGCATAGTCTTCTAATATTTGACTCAGTGCTTCAATCAAAACAGATGGACTGTTTATATCATAAAATTTCTCAGAACAAAACTGTAAAAATTGTCTCCACACACTTTCTTTACTCCTCTTTGTATTTTGTGGCACTAACTTTTCGACTTCTTTTCTAATATTCTCTTGGTTTTCGTTTTCAAGACATTTTTACTCACTCGTTATAGATACTACACTGGACTTCATAAACTGACAGCAAATTTTAATGTGGAATAATTTTTGACATACCAACAAACACTCATGACTAACTGGACCAAAACTAGTCTTCCCTTCTTCATGTCCTTAAATAATAATCTTAATGTCAAATAAAAATTAATTACTTTTAAATTTTTTAGGTGTGAAATTTTCTTATCGAATCCCCCACGATCTTGAATTAATAACCGGAAACTTTTCCTCGTACATGATTTTATAAGTAAATCGTGTACTCGAAAAAAATTCCGGTAATAATTCAAGCTCTAGGGAGATTACTAGTGAAAATTGTTCTTCTTGTTTTCAAAATATTATATTCTATTCAGATTTCTAGATCAAAAAATATATCTTTATTAATGATAACCGTGGCGAATTTTCTTGAAACTATTCTAATTTCAACAGCTTTACTGGTAAATTGTTCTAGATGTTCCGTGTGAAAATCTGAAGTATTTCGACAACATGCCACATTTAAATATTCGGTGTCAATGAAAATCCCATGCGGCCGGCGGTGGCTCGATTGCCGTCGCCGTGGCGTTAATTCCCGGCACGCATCCCTGATATAATTGGCCGCGGCTTCTTCTCGTAATCCGACACCGTCACTCGAGCCACCGTCTCAGAGCCGGCTTAGGATTTCGGGACCGAAAAGTCTCATAATTAGCCGTAGCGCCCCCGTCTCTCGGGACCGTAGTCACTTCCACTAATTGCCATTAGAGCTATCATAAAGTCAAAGGGGTTCGTTATTTTCTGTTTTTGCTATCGGGAAAATATATATTATATCCCGTGGTACCGTGATGGGAAGAAAGTGAGATTGTGAGTGGACTGGGGGGATGCGGGTCCTCTGGGAATGGGGGTTTGATTTATCTGCGGTCGCGCTAGATTTATTTGAAATAGAAGTCAATCATTTTTGTGATATATATACGATGCGTGGACTTATTGGATTACTGTAATTAGAAATTAAATTTTACACCAACTAATACATAATTTTTTACAGGTATAGGTTCCTATTTAATTGTAATAGATTTAAGTTTAATTTTTTTAATTCTAAAGGAAGAGAGTTGTACAATTTAATAGAATTATATAAAAAAACTTCTTTTAAATAGGGCTGTTCGATGACGGGGTATTGTGTAAGTTGTGACGTCGCGGAGGTTACGATCATGAATTGTTTTACGAGTTATAAACTTTTTAATTAGTGGAAAAGAGCTGTCAATGCATTTTATTAATTTATGAAAATAATTATCTAAATGGAGTGTCCTGCGTTCCTTCATATTAAGATAATTTAATTCTCGTATTTTAAAAGTAACATGATCATGTTTACGAAGATTAAATATTAATTTTGTGCACGAATTTTGAATTTTCTGAATTCTACATTGAGTGTTCAAGTCCATAAATAAAATCGCAGTAGCTTAGTTTGGACAAGACGAGAGTTTCACTAAGTTTTATTCGTAGATTATGATTAAGATCTTCATAAAAATGATGAGATAGAATTGAACGATGAGATTAAATTGGATAGATATATTATTAAATATAGATGATAATCCACTCAAGTTGCTGCTGACTGTGAAGTAAAGGTGACACCTTCACACGTTGTAAGAGAGAAAGATGTGGTTTCTGATATTCCAAAATTTTTAAACTGTAATCGTCCCCCATATTTTATTAAACTTTGACTGCACCTGAAGATAGAAAAATGTAGTGCTTGTGCTTAAATTTTTGAAAATAAAAACCATATGACCGTATGACTGAATAAGCTATTACAGTCAAGAAAATATCCATATTCAAATATTATTTTTATTGTTAATTATTTACATTATTTTATATCTTTTCAACAATGTTATCAAATTGGATATCGATTTCTTTGTTTATGTCTTCAAGAACATCTGTCTCTTGTACATTCTCACAATTAAAATTTATACACTGTTTGCAAAATACTGAACAAGTTATTTCTAACTTCCTACAACGACAGCTTCCGTGGCAACCTGTGATACATCCTTAAGCCACTTTTTTGAGCAAAATATTTGACAGTTGATTCATTTGTGGAAATCGCAGTTATCCATTTTTTTATTTTTAACAACCCCAGTTGAGAGGGTTTAAATGATTACCGTTCTGCTGCTGCATCTGGAAATATTATATATTTTAATGTAAAGCCATTTCCGGCCAATTTGGTCACGCTATGGTCCTTTGGGTGCCTCTGCCTTGTTTGGGCCTTGTTACGACCCCACATTTCCTTAAAACCAGGAATATATTCTGTAAAAAACGAAATTTCATCTTTAGAAACCATTTCATCTGATATGTCTTCTTTACAAACAGAAATTTCTTCCAACTTGGACAATAAAATGTCTTTTATTAAAACCGATATTTCTTCTAACATTTCTTCAATAGAAACTTAAGTTTCTTCTGCTCTTTCCAGCATAAAAAATGATACTACTTTCTTAGAAAGTAAAGTTCCTTCTAACATTTCGTCCTTAGATAATAAGGTTTCTTCCTTAGAAATTAAACTTTCTTCAGACATTTGTTCCTTAGATAGTAAAGTTTCTTCCTTAGAAGAAAAGGTGTTTTCCTACGACCACTTAAGAAAGTGACACATATCACACTATATAGTCCTAAGGAAAGTGCCCTATATCACACGCCTATGAATAAGAATTTACTTTCCACGTGTATACCAATATACTACTTTCCGCAGCAGCTGTCACAAAATGTCAAACATATCATTTCTATTTTGATCTATGTAATGTCCATATTAATACTAAAATCGATATGATTGTTATATTATTAAATTTGTTGTAAATTAGATCCTAGATATTTATCTTTAACAAAATTATTATTAAAATAATTTTAAAATAACTAAGATATGTTTGCTCTTTATTCTGGTTAAACACATAAACCGATTAGATCATTCAATTGACGTAAGGCTTGTTAGCTCAGATGGTTACAGCGTCAAACTTATCAACTTTGCCATTTGAGACCTGGCGAGCGACCGCGTTCAAATCCTGAATTTTTTTTTTGTTTTTTTTGTTTTTTATTTTTTTTTTGTTTTGTTTAGAAAATATGAAAATTGAATAAATACGATTATTGTTAATTATTTTTTTAAATATATTTGAATTATTATAATAATAACCTGGTTTTACATTTTTTGATGAAATTATATTGTGGTCGTAGGAAAAATATTGTACATCACTTGTGTGAAAAGTGATTTTCCACACTCGTGTGATAGTCGCACTCGGCTTGTGCCTCGTGCGACAATATTTCCCACTCGTGTGAAAAATGTCACTTTCCACACTCGTAATGTAATATACTATTTTTGAAATGTCTTCTATGGAATTTAAAGTTTCCTCTGATATATCTTCTATAAGAAATTAAATTTCTTCTGTTGAGGAGCAAATAAAAGAAATGGAACATACAGAATAGACCAAGGACGGTGAAATAAAGTGCCATTAGGTCAAAATTGAAATTGGAAGGAATTGTAAACTGTGCTCGTGTTAAAGCCCGAACTTTCCACAGGAAGATGCCATGGATCAACTACCATAAACAGTTCGAAACAGCTGCCAAGGCAAACTAATAGTCTGAAAAGGCAGTAAATCTGATCATCGCTCTTCGATGAGATGCTTTAGATGTTCTTCAGACTATACCTGTCTCAAAAAAAAGACTAAACATGCGATATGGCCACGAACATTTGTACCAATTCCAGTTAGAGAATCGTCCATGTCTTGTCCGCTGCTTTTGAATGTGACTGTAAAGCAGCAAGAACAGATAAATTCGAATTGTTTCACATGATAAAAAGTGTTATTGAGAAGCAGTCGAAGATTATTAGGTGCTGGAATTGCGATGGTGCGATAGATGTGAAACCATAAGACTAACGCGGTTGAAAGTAACTGTAGACAATGAATGCCTGTCATGATGAAACCTTCGTAGCGCAATGGGTGTTGGTGGTAGGTCTTGGTAAAGGGAGTTTATACCATTCATCAAATATTTCTAGTTTTAAAGACAAGTGGAGTCGTAATAAGGCCCAAACAAGGCAGAGGGACCAAAAGGATCAGAGCATGACCAGATTGGTCAGAAATAGTTTACATTACATTGCCCCCCCTCTTAAGAGAGTTCCTCCTGGAACTCTTACGAAACTAAAACTAAATGGTTATATCTGCAACTGGATCATCTTTTACAATTTCCAGTTGCATGAAAGTAACAAGGGACAAGTATTCGCTATGACCTGGATACTGAGAGAATAGCTGCAAAACAATATTTGAACTCCTGTATCTTGGAAGATTACTTTCACCATATTTTTAATGATTCATATCGGCTATTTGTGAGCATATGCGTCTCTATAGTTGGATAAAGGGCTGTATACCTTTCATTAAATTTTCCTTGTTCCGAGGACAAGTGGGGTCGTAACAAGGCAGAAGGAACCAAAGTATCAGATCATGACCAGAGAGGTCGGATATGGCTCACATTACAATATGTTCTTAAACTGTGATGCTTAGTGACATCGCGTCTTGTCTGTTATTGGACGAGAAAAGTTTTGTAATCTGATAGTTTGCAGAATAGTTGAAAGCGACACTTGTGTAAGGTCTTATTTAGCTTTTTTAGTGAAACTCAAGCTCTATAATAAATCTGTAAAAAAATTAGGTGGTTTGAAATATTAAAAAAACACTGAACTTAAAAACAAAAAATCGTACCTATCATCTTGAGATTTTTAGCAAAAATTAAGCTCTATAAGGGAACGTAACCCATTTATTTTAAAAAATGGAAGGTGAGGGGGGCTAAAATTAAAAAACAAATAAATTAAAAACGAAAAGCAATATTACCATGAAATTTTCAGTAAAAAACAAGAAATTCTATAAGAGAATGAAGCCTATTATTTAAAAAAATGTGAATAAAAATGGAAGGTTATGGGAGTTGAAATATTTACAAAAAAAATACTGTCTCAGAAACAATAAACAAATCATCTTGAAATCTTGAGGAACGACAATCTCTATAAGGATTTTGAAAAAACAAATCCGATTAAAAATGGGGGTTAAGGGGAGTTTGTTAAACTGTGAAGAGTATAATATAGAGTGTCAAGCATTATATATCCTCATACTAGTTTTTTTACTGTATTTAAAGGTTGAAATTTGGTTTTAAAACACATTTTTGGTAGGTCAATTTTGATCAATAAGCACTTGCTATAACTTTATACAGTGAAGACGTACAAATTGTGCCCCGTCCCTATCAACTTCTAAGTGGAAGAAGGTAGAGAGGTGAAATTATAGAGATATTATGATATTTTTGTTATAAAAGAGATGCACTTTACTCGATACGTGAGATAAAGTTCGTTAATATTTTTAAATTTTCTAATGGAAAGTAGGGTCATGTGATAACCTCATTTGAAATATATTTTCAATAAATTTACGCGTATGCAAACATTTTTAGGTTATTTATGTTTTTACAGAAATTACATTAAATAAAATTAATAAAGTACGATACATTCTTACAAAATATAGACACACTATATTTACTAAAATAAATTAAGAATATCAAAGGTGATCTAAAAACCACTTATTAAGAAGAGGGGCACAATTCTCGTCCTCACTGTATATCATTAACCCTGTCAGCTGATGTTAAAATGTCCTCATATTTAACAAGTTTTTAAAATTTAAAACTTGAAAATATATTTTAGAAAATTTTTAAACAACTTTTAATTTTTTAACAGTGTACTGGAAATTTCTATATTATCATTTTTTAATAATCATCTATACTGTAATATAATAAATTATTGTAAAAATGGTAAATATTGTACTAACTTTGCAAAAATAAAAATATTTTGATTTATTGTTTGAAAAATTTTAAAATTAGAGAATTTTTAGAAATAAAAAAGAGTTTCTACAGAATTAAAAATTACCAGTGGCATTACAGTAAAAATTAAATAGCTTACAATGAATTGATTAAATTAAAATAAATGTTTGTCATCTTTTATGTCTGTTTTATACTATTTAAACAATTTCTTTTCATTAAAATTTTGCTATTTTCCTAAATGTCTTACTTTTCCAAAATCGAAACAGTGCAAATTTTCTAACGCGTGTTTTGTTGAAGTAAATATTGATAATTAGAATACACCTAGACCATTAGAAACAGAAATACGTGGTTTTATCTCTAAAACATTTTAAATTATTGTCCCTTAATACTGAAATATTATTTATGCAACAAGAGTGGATATGATGGCCATAAGCGGAGTCTGAGTGCGATGTAGACAATCCACTTGAGTTGTACAGTATATTTTTTCTACGACACACTAACGAAAATTTACAAATTAAAAAAATATTTTAGGTTATTATGACTTTTAATAATTTTTAAAATAAAATAAACGAAAAAAAAATGTTCATTTCATTTTTCCCCATCCAAGAATCGAGTCTTCCGTGTGGAAGGCAAGAACGCCTAACCACAGGACCATCTATTCTTTTATTTTTGTTGCTTTAATACTCGTAAATAAATTGACTTCCTATAGTTTTATTTAAATTAACAAATTATTTATAATTATAGACGAAATAAAAACAGAAATGCTATTATTTATCGATTCTACACAAGAATAACCCATTTTAATGTATGTTTAATCTCAATAACTTAAAAATATACTGACAATTAGTTTGACAGAATTGTTACTTATTAATTTTAAAAATAATAGCAGTCGGTTCATCAGAATATGAACGGTCTTTGGTGGATTGAAATTTTTTCTACACCCACATGGATATTAGCTTATCTACGCACAGATTACAAAACGAAAAAGTATGCTATTGCCTTCAACTAAACGAATATATTTCATATCCATTCTAGGTAGTGAGAACACAGCAAAAAAATGTTTGTTGCACAAACTACTATTTTTGCAGTGTTCAGCATACTTTTTCGTTTTGTAATCTGTGCGTAGATAAACTAATTTATTTATTTATTTATTTATTTATCCTAACAGGCCTATTGGCCTAATTACAAGGATAATTACTATTAAATAATTACAATATACGTGCCTACCACAATTTACATAATTTTGATACCAGAACACCATAAGATCAAATAACATTACTTGCTTAAATGGACATGTTTGTAATTTGTTTAATAATATTCTTTTTAAATGTATTATATTTCTCATACCAGTCTATATCTTCTAAATTATTTATACCATTGGCTAAGCGAAGAATGATCAGGAGGGGAGCTCTGGATGTAATCGTGGCAAAAGGAACAATAAACATATTTGAGTTACGCATGGGACGTGATGGAACACAAAATGGTATTAGGGCTAACAGATCTGAAGAACATATTTGATTATTGATTATTTTATACAAAAATAAGGTGCATGTGATTTTGCGTCTAGTCTCAAGAGAAGGTAATTTAAAATCTATTCTTAATTGTGATGTTCTAACAACATTGTAATCAGGTCTAATATTAAACTTTTTAAAGTAAAGATATCTTAAAAATTTATTTTGTATTTTCTCTAATTCTTGTAAAATGATTTGGTATTCTCCAAGCCATATAATTGAAGCAAACTCTAATTTTGAACGGATTAACGAAATATATAAAAATATTAACAAATTAATATCAGAAAATGGCTGCGTTTGTTTCATTAAAAATCCCAGAGCACGATTTGCTGCTTTACAAGTATTCTCAATATGCGTAGAGAATGATAATTTAGAATTGAATGTTACCCCCCAAATCTTTAACTTGAAAGCACTTTCTTAATGACACAGTTTCTATTTGATAGTCAAATATAATCGGTTGCTTTTGCCGGGTAATAGTCATATAATAACATTTGCTGATGTTAAATTCCAATTTACATTTTTGACTCCATTCGTATATAGTATTTATATCTTTTTGCAAAGAAACGCAATCGCGTACTGTTTGAATTTGTTTATAAATTTTAAAATCATCAGCAAAAAGTAAGCATCTCGAGTATTTAATCACTTTTGGCAGATCATTGACAAATAACAGAAACAATAATGGACCTAAATTGGAACCTTGCGGCACTCCGGAAACAGCACGGAATCTGCTAGAAGTATTAGCATTATGTCTTACCAAAAAGTATCTATCTTTTAAGTAATCCCTGATAAGTATTAATACATTACTTGTCAATCCAAATTGACTGATCTTTTCTAACAAAATATCCATGTGGGTGTAGAAAAAATAATAATAGATCATACCAATGAAGTATATCATTTGTTTATGAAACATTTTTACGTTTATTGCCATAATACAGTTACCTTGTTCAAAAAACATCTTAGGTATATATACGAACAGAAGAAAAAAACAGTTGTTTTGTTCACAATCATAATTTTGCTGTTTGTTTTTTCATCGTCTGCTAGCTAGCGTCCGTCTGCAGTTTTGTTTGTGTTTGTTTTTGTACTGTTAATTATTTATTCATTATTATACGGCTACTACGATTTCCCGTGGCCAGAGCAGCGAAGGACCATCAAACAGGCGATGACTGAGAAGGCGTATACGAACCGCGACTGCCGTTTGTTTCACGAGCTTAGATATTCATATTGATATTTCATTATTTATGGTGGCGTCTGATGGTTCCATAGATATACGTACACTCTTGATATATATGTATATATACCTGTGGGGGTTAATTTACATTAAAAACTGAACGAGGTTCTTCAATTAGGAATGTATTAATAGGAGCAAACTACTTGAATAACTGATAGAAATATCTCTTTAATATTAAGATAAATTTTTATTATTATATAGCAAAACTAAAATTATGTAGTGCTACTAGTGCTGTATTAAACGATATATAAAGTATGTTATGATATATAAATGATGACGATATTAACATCACGTTAAAGGAGTATAATGCAGGAGAAGCTAGCCGCGAGCTTAGTGTGCATCCACTTACTCGCAACAGTTAAGCAGTGATCTCTCCGGTCACGTCGTGGATGGGTGACCGCTGGGAGGTTCCACCATGGGCCGTGTCACCATGGGATTTATCCCACTAGCGTTTAACCATCGACGACGTGGAATGAATGAGGGTGTGAATGGGAAAGTAGTAGGACCTTCAAATGGTGGTACAATAAGCCGCAGGCTGCAGTGCTGCTAGACTACAGACGGATTAGGGTGTAATCTGAAGGGTGTAAAAAAAAGAAAGTAGTATAATGAACTGAAAGATCAATTAATTCACTTTTTATGCACTTCTTTATGTTCTTTATAAGTACTTGTATTTCTCTTGGGTGAATCTATTGAAATAAATTATTATAATTATAACTTATCAATAAATTTTCACTAGTAATCTCCCTAGAGCTTGAATTATTACCGGAAATTTTTTCGAGTACACGATTTTTTGAAAATTTTGTCTAGTTAGTCATGTGTGTTTGTTGGTATGTCAAAAATTAGTCCACGTCAAAATATGCTGTCAGTTTATGAGGTCCAGTGTAGTATCTATAAAGAGTGAGTGAAAATGTCGCGTTTTGGAAACGAAAATCAAGAGAATATTAGAAAAGAAGTCGAAAAGTTAGTGCCACAAAATACAAAGAGGAGTAAAGAAAGTGTGTGGAGACAATTTTTGCAGTTTTGTTCTGAGAAATTTTATGATATTAACAGTCCATCTGTTTTGATTGAAGCACTAAGGCAAATATTAGAAGACTATGCATTTAACATGAAAAAAAAAGCTCATGTGATTATAAGGATGGTGTTGTAAAAGTAATGTGGAATAGCACAACAAAACAGTTAAAAGAGATGTTTTTTAATTATTATAATATTAAATTTGACCCATTTACCGATCCCGAATTTGCATCTGCCAGAGCAGCGCGTGATGCAATGCGAAGAAAATTACAGAGGGATCCTGAAAAAAGAAAATCAAGTTCGCTGGTATTATCTAACGACGAATTTAACAAAATTATAGAAACTTGCGACGAAGATTATCCAGATGGTCTTCAACGAAATTTTTTTTATGTCGCATCCCTTGAGCTAGCCTGGAGGGGAGGGGAAGGGTCATCAGCTTGTATCCAGTATTTTACAGAGACAATTAATAATGAGGGTAATTTAAGTGGAATGATAGAATATAATACAGTTTTTTTCTAAAACACCTCAAGGGGGTTCTAAAAAATTATCTGATAATAAGTGGCTAGTTACAAACAATAATAACTCAGAAATTTGCCCCGTTCGTTTATTCAAAAAGCTATTAGAAAAAAAGGGGTAACAACATAAATACTGAAAGATTATTTTTAACCCCTAATCCTACTTGGAGTCAACCTGACTCTAAGGGATGGTACAAGAATTGTCCGGTAGGAAAAAATACGATATCTACTTGGTTTAAGTCGGCAGCATCTAATATTGGCATCGACATAAAAAGAAAAAAAGTGACAAATCATTCGGCCAGAGCGACAGCTGTTTCTAACTTAGCTAAAAAAGGAGTTAGTGAGCAGCAACTTATTAAAATAACTGGACATAGCAGCAGCCAATCAATTAAGCCATATCTCCAGTTAGATTCTGAACATCATCAAAATATAATTGAATCCATGAGAAGTAACTTCCCTAACACCTCTTCGACAACCGTTTTTCACAAATCAGTTGAAATTAAAGACAACACGTTTTTTGAAGTTCAAATCACCCAACAAATAATTATAATAACTGTATTTTCAATATTACCAATAATAACAAATAGAATAAGCTAAAAATTAAAAATAGTAGTATTAATTATTTTAATAATTATAATTTTGTATTGAGACTAATAAATAATACTAATGTTTGTTTAAAGTTATTATTATAAATAAAGTTTTGCATAATAGAACATGTGGACCTTATTTTAGTGTTATAATTGCAGTAACAAAGTATCTAACTAAAATAGTGAAAATAATAATGTTCTACCGATTTTAGTTTAATAAATTTAGTAAAAATTGTTTCAAACAAATTTATTTTACAGTTATAACCTAAGTTATGTTCACTAAAATTGGTGGAACATTGTTTTCTTCCATTATTCAAGATAATAATTGTAATTACAAAGTATCTAAATAAAATTGTGAAAATAATAATGTTCCACCAATTTTAGTTTAATAAAATTAGTAAAATTTATTAAAATAAATTTATTTTACAGTTGTAATCTAAGTTATATTCACTAAAATAGGTGGAACACTGTTTTTCTTTCATTATTCAAGTGTTATAATTGGTATGAAGTATCTAAATAAAACTACGAAAATATTAATGTTCCACCGATTTTAGTTTAATAAAATTTGTAAAACTTATTTAAAACAAATTTATTTTACAGTTATAACCTAAGTTATGTTCACTAAAGTAGGTGGAACGTTTTCTTTTAATTAATTTGTACCTAAAATATGCTGCATGAAACAAATAACAGCTTAGGTGGCTTTGGAAAAATTGTAGACAATTATTTTGCTGACAGTTTAACTCACTGACAGTGCAGAATAATAACATATAACTTTTGGTAAAGTTTTTGCGTCATTATTAAAAAATCTTGGTAAATCGAATTACCATGGAAAAAGTTAAAAAATATACATTATGCAAACATTCTGAACAACTCTGTGATCTCAAAGTGTATCACACAAATTTAAAATATTTGTCGTACCTCATTGATGAATGTAGTTTGGAGTGCAGTTTACAAAATCGTGATGAAAATCTATTTAGTACAATATAGAAGAATTTACTCAATGTTTCTACCAAGTTTTCTCGGATTTGTAAAGTTAAGTTTAACCGAATTGTTTCAAAATATTACATTTATTTACTTAAGCATAGACATTTAGTTAATACGAGTGTCCTTTCTTTCTCACCACTGAAGAAAGAAGATTTTTTAATTGATTTTGAAAAACATTTAATAGATGTAATTAATAATAAAGAAATTTAAAAAAAAAACCAAAAGAAGTAGTAATTGTTTAATTTTGATTTGCACAAATAGTAAACAAAAAGTCTTATATGAATCAAGCCCATTACAAGTGTCATTATTTTGACATAAAAATTTCCACTTATTAATTTCGTCCAGGGTACCCTGGTGGATGAAAATTTCCGGAATTTTTTGGGTTACCATGGTAACCTAACAAAAAAATAGACTCTGATTGGCTTTAAAATGGTGGTGTGAAATTTTCTATAAATAATTGGAATTTTTCTACTAATTGTCCATGTCCCTACATGTGTGTTATTTGTAATAGAAAAATTCTGCAATTTTTTGTTTTTTTTTCCTCTCGCTGTTATTTAATCAGCCCCAACGCGATAAATAAATGGCGTCTGGACCACGTAAACACCACTCCAGTAAAGTGTCTAAAAACCGTCTACTTGATTCGACGATTTATATTAAAAATTCCACAGCCGCATCGACAATTTTTCAGCATACTCGCAGTCTATTGTCCGGCCAACGCCAACTTCACCGCGGACTCGCATTGTTTCCATTGTCGACGTAGAAAAGGTTCGATCTCTCGCCGACTGGGATTATGTAGCTCTGTCCACGGATCATCCAGGATTTCAGGATTTCATATTATTTATTTGCCGAGCGGCTGTTGGCTGGAAGGCAGGCATGTAGACTCTGCTATAAATCTCTCTCGGTGAGCTCTTCTTGTTCCTATTCACACAATGACGGAAATTGTGAAGTGCAAGACAATGCACAAAAAGACAAATGGAGGGAATCAAAAGGATGTAATATATACCTACTGGAGATGGACGATTGGTACGTGTGTATTTTGTAATTGTTTTAATAATTTCTTCATGAAAACTCTAAAAATAATAGAAAAATATAGATGTATAATATACAAGGTGATTCAGTAATAAATGCACCTAACATATTAAATAATTCAAACAATGAATCAAAAACAATTTGGCAACTAGGCCTTATCAAAATTTATTTATGCTGATGATACGACAGTATATAATAGTATCTGCTATCACTTTGACACAGGCAGTAAAAAGAGTAATAGGATAAAATTATCACTCAAAGATAATCTTTATAAGAAGATATTAATAGGCCTCCATTGGCTGAAACGTTCTTTAGCATCAATATAGTATTTTTCTAATAAATATTTATTTGACTAAAACCAATACGATTATTTTTTCAAAACAATGTAATTTTTTTTATTTCAAATAATGTCTTTATGTCAAGCAACATAAGAAATGTACGTAAAAAAAGTGTTGGAAACAATTGACGTCTCAACGGTCTCTTTGTAACAATATACAAAAGACAACGGTGGTGTAATAGACTTTGGGAGTCGGCCTACTCGATTTGGGATTTTATTGCACATCTAGAACGCCTCGGTTGCTCATTTGAGGCCTGTCAAATGAGCGACCCGCGTTTCCGAAACGTCTGCCGGCGTCGCATCGATAGGAGGGTAAATTTACATTTTTATTTTCCGTTTACAAATCCTTCTACGCTTTTTATGTACATTGAATCGATTTCCTTATGTACCACCTGTTATTTTACGTCTTTTCCGGTTCTATACGTTCCAGCGCAAGTTAGGGACTAAACAATACTTTTTATGGCGTTTCTAGCGAATAAAATAAATTGTAAAAAGTATAAATTATGTCTATAATGCATTTAAAAATACTTAAACATTCCTAAAAACCATTTAAATATACTTAAAAATTCTTTAAAATACTTAAAAATACTTAATTAAAAATACTTAAAAATACTTAAAAATACTTAAAAATACTTAAAAATACTTAAAAATACTTAAAAATACTTAAAAATACTTTAAAAATACTTTAAAAATACTTTAAAAATACTTAAAAATACTTAAACATACTTAAAAATACTTAAAAATACTTAAAAATACTTAAAAATACTTAAAAATACTTAAAAATACTTAAAAATACTTAAAAATACTTAAAAATACTTAAAAATACTTTAAAATACTTAAAAATACTTTAAAATACTTAAAAATACTTAAAAATACTTAAAAATACTTAAAAATACTTAAAAATACTTAAAAATACCTAAAAATACTTAAAATACTTAAAAATATTTAAAAATACTTAAAAATACTTAAAAATACTTAAAAATACTTAAAAATACTTAAAAATACTTAAAAATACTTAAAAATACTTAAAAATACTTAAAAATACTTAAAAATACTTAAAAATACTTTAAAATACTTAAAAATACTTAAAAATACTTAAAAATACTTAAAAATACTTAAAAATACTTAAAAATACTTAAAAATAGTTAAAAATAGTTAAAAATAGTTAAAAATAGTTAAAAATACTTAAAAATACTTAAAAATACTTAAAATACTTAAAAATACTTAAAAATACTTAAACATACTTAAAAATACTTAAAAATACTTTAAAATGCCTAAAAATACTTTAAAATACCTAAAAATACTTTAAAATACCTAAAAATACTTCAAAATACTTTAAAATACTTAAATATGCTTTAAAATGCTTAAAATGCTTTAAAATGCTTAAAAATACTTTAAAATACTTAAAAATACTTAAAAATACTTAAAAATACTTAAAAATACTTAAAAATACTTAAAAATACTTAAAAATACTTAAAAATACTTAAAAATACTTAAAAATACTTAAAAATACTTAAAAATACTTAAAAATACTTAAAAATACTTAAAAATACTTAAAAATACTTAAAAGTACTTAAAAATACTTAAAAATACTTAAAAATACTTAAAAATACTTTAAAATACTTAAAAATACTTAAAAATACTTAAAAATACTTAAAAATACTTAAAAATACTTAAAAATACTTTAAAATACTTAAAAATACTTAAAAATACTTAAAAATACTTAAAAATACTTAAAAATACTTAAAAATACTTAAAAATACTTAAAAATACTTAAAAATACTTAAAAATACTTAAAAATACTTAAAAATACTTAAAAATACTTAAAAATACTTAAAAATAGTTAAAAATAGTTAAAAATACTTAAAAATACTTAAAAATACTTAAAAATACTTAAAATACTTAAAAATACTTAAACATACTTAAAAATACTTAAAAATACTTTAAAATGCCTAAAAATACTTTAAAATACCTAAAAATACTTTAAAATACCTAAAAATACTTCAAAATACTTTAAAATACTTAAATATGCTTTAAAATGCTTAAAATGCTTTAAAATGCTTAAAAATACTTTAAAATACTTAAAAATGTAAAATCATAAATATCAACTGAACAACCAGAATAATGTTCATAGAAAAACTAATAATCAAAAAAGGATCAAAAGAAGTTGAAAATATTTTAGAAATATTTAGACAATCTTTATAATTTTGTAGAGTCACATCCAAGAAAGCATGTAGGTACTGAAATAATTGATAGAATGTGTGGATAATGAAGAATTATTTTATGTAAGTAGATTGCTGGATCTTCCGTAAGGAAGAACAGTTTCTCCAAATCACTAAAAAATTGTTAACAGAAATTCTAGTGCCTAAATTATACACAATCCCTAGAAGCAATGAAAAGATAATTTTTAAAAATTACATTTAGAGATTTTTTTATATAAAAAAGGTGGCGAGTGAAAAAAGCTTCCCATATATTATATGACAGTAATTTGAAGCAATCTGGTGTTAACGTCGATAAATCTTAAACGCATATCTCAATCATTGAGTCTATTTATATATAGAGCTCGTTTAGGTGACTGGCGGCCACTAAATTATAAAGGAAATTGGTTCGGAAGGAATGTGTCGTCGTTTTGCGCCTGCCACCAAGACGCGTACGTAATGAAATCAACAAATAAAAAAAACAACGATGAAGAAAATAATCAACAAAACGAAGTATCTGTAGCAAACTTAATGAATTGCTCAAAAAAAAGCAACGACTGATTTAGAGCTGACTGCGATTCAGTCATTTTTGTGGGTAACTTAATTAACATGCAGGGCCGTTTCAGGTGATATGGACACTGTTTCGTATAGGAGTGTGCCAAATGTTTTCTATTAATTTGGAATTAGTAGATAGGACTTTTGTTTTTTAAATACATTTAATTTTATTAATTGCGGCGACATCGTAATCTATATGTAATCTTACTTTTAGTTTTGACTCACATGTCATTTCAGTTTAAGACTTTTAGGTCGTTTTTATTTGAGGTTATTCAAGTGTCAATGTTGGAACTGATGTCATAATTATGTTAAGCCTTAGGCAGGTATGTCGGGTCGATGTCCTTTGAGCTGCATCTTGATTAGTCGAGCCTTGACGACCGTTGATATGGAGTTGGGGAAGAACAAAAGAACATAAAAAAAAATAAATAAAAATCATTGACAAACACAGAACGAGATATATTATTTTATTTTTTTAATCCAATAAATATATTTTTATATTTTCAGGCGTCTAACTCTACAATTTACATTAATATATGTTACATTGGCTCAAAGTTCAAAGTATCCCAAAATACAATGGAAATCGTTTTGATCAATCGTCAAACATTTTATGTTGTAACCAAAAAACACTATTTTTGAGTAAAATGATTAATTCCCGATAACAGTTCCTATTACACACCCTGTACGATTACAATTCCAGTTCAGTAATTAAAATTTGACATTATACCCCACACCCATGATATGGAAAACGAATTCCGCCCTGTTTCACACTTTTCCCATACACGAAACATCCTTCCTTTACACACCCCACACCCCATCGCCATTATTCATTCGCACGAGATTATTTTAACCCCCGCACCCCCTAAGTTAACTCCGATTACAGGCCCGGCCTCTATGCCAGTTAAAAAACTATTTATAGTATCTATGAAATGTCCATTTAAGATTTTTTACAAGTTTTGCGAATTTTGGTGCAAAGTAATCACATAATCGTTATCTTATAGATTTTTTTACTCCAAGGAAAACAAACAGGTTCTACTCGATGCCAAAAGAATTTTTGATGTGTTTATAAATTGAAGAATTTTCAAGAAATATAATTGTCTTAAATCAAAGTTACTAATGTACACGGAATTGCTAGAAAATTTATTATTTTTGTTGTAGATAATACCTCATCCTAGCCTACCCTTGAGAAAAGGGTAAACTCATTTTGGACTGCGACGCAATCCAACACGGCAACAAAAGAGGAAGGAGAAAGTAATTGCGTAGTTTAGTAGACCTTGGGAAAAGCTGAAAAAAATTATTGCGTCACTAGAAAAGAACTTATCAGTAAAGCCTTGTATATAGTAGCTGATGAATTTTAAAAAACTGGAAGGACAAGTTGCAATAATATAACTTCGAGATAGTGCGTCGAAGACGCCGTCTCTATAGCAACGCAGACATTATTTTCAGACGACCTGATTTAGAACTGTAAAAAGCTCGAAGAACAAGAGGAGCCAGTTGAAGAAGTTAGTCTTGAAGCAACCACTATCAAGCCAGTGGATGACGCAGACGGAATCACCCTTGAAAGTATGAAAAAGACTCAAAAGAAAGGCAATGACTTGAAGGTTGTCCGAGAATGGCTCAATGATGAAATAATGACCTACATAGCAAGACATAGCCACATATAGTGGAACTTTTAAAGGGTTCTGGACTCAGTGGGATTTCCTGTATATTCACGATGGCCTATTGAACCAGAAGTGGGAGAGTCAGAAGTATATTGGAGGAGCTTCTTCATAGCAGCCGTTCATGAGGACATTTTGGTACTAAAAGGACACTGATACGAGTTCGGGAAAGATTTTATTGGAAGTTCTGGAAAGATTTTATTGGATCAATTGCTGACGGGATGTAGTTAATAAATTGAGTTGACAAAAACATGCGTAGATTAGATTAGATTAGGAGTTGGACGTTATTTGTCCTTGTCCACCGCGACCTTTTCAGATCTGTTGGCGGACTCCGTTTGTTTTAGAGTATGTCGTCTAGCATGGTCTATTTTATTAGACTTAGTAGCTTTGACAGTGGCTCCCGCATGTAGTTGCATGCAATTGGCTTTTCTGCGCCAAATGTTAGAAACCTTATTCCAGCCAGGCCTTCGCATTGGCACAGGACGTGGAATGATGTTTACTCTTCTTCTTCAGAGAACCTGCACAAAGTTGCTTCTTCTGCTGGATTTATAACACTCATGTGCCTTTTGAGACGACAGTGTCTAGTAAGAAGGCCTACTGTTATCCTAACGATTTGACGCTTTTGATCCAGTAGGTCTTTCGTGAACTTGGCCGATGGTTCCTTGATGAACAGTTTGGCCTGTCTCAGTCTTGGATAGTTGTTCCACCATTCCTGAGACTCTTTTTGCATCCATTGTTTAATGGATGCCTTGCACAATGCCTTAGCAACTCCACAGAAGGGTTCGGGGCCTGTCATGGTCTTATTTGAGCCTTCTCGGGCTAATTCGTCGGCCTTTTCGTTGCCCTGATATCCCTCATGGCCTGAAACCCAGGCTAAGGTCACCTTATTTTGACTACTTAGCTCTGTCAGGTCTTCTAGACAGTCTTTCACCAGTCTTGATTTGATTTCTGGTGAGAGAATTGCCTTTAGAGCTGCTTGGCTATCAGAGTATATGGCAATAGTTTTGCCTGATACTTGCTGATTTAATAGTTCTCTTGCACAAGTGTTGTATGGCTATTAGTTCAGCCTGGAACACTGTTGCATATTTTCCTAAACTCAGCGAAATCGTTGATTTTGACTTGGGTCCATAGATTCCTAGATTCCAGCACCGGCTCCTTGCTTGGTTTTTGAACCGTCTGTGTACCAGATGTGAGATTGGCGTGAGATTTAGTAATACCTCCATTGCTGCGGTCGGCGTAGTGCGCATGGCCCCAGTAGCACTTAGACAGGCAAGCCGCTGAATGCTAGTGAGTTGGCCTATTGCACTTGCCTGCGCAGTTTTGGTTACCCACGCCACTGCGCCATAGGCTATTTTGGGGTTTATACCCCAGTTTTTCCCACATATTCTTCTACAGCTTACGAGAGCTATTGTAGCTTTATGTGTGAGTTTTTTGAGATGTATTTTTGAAATGGATAATAACAGCGACTTCAAAAAAAAAGTTAATTTTTTCTTTACCACGTTTTCAGATTTCTTTTTTTTATCAGAAAGAAGTTACTTCAGGATAATCCCCACATACAGTTTGGTCAAGATCTGATGATGAAAATCATCAATCTATTCATTTTTGGAGTTAGTTTTAAAAATTACCTTTATCACTTGTGAAAATACATTTTTAAATCGCAGTATATGAATGGTAAAAAAAATTGTAAGAAAAAATTGTAAGAAAAAATTGTAAGAAAAAATTGTAAGAAAAAATTGTAAGAAAAATTGTAAGAACATAGTGTAAGAAAAAATTAACAGAACAACCGTAAGAAAAAAATTATAAGAAGAAAAGAAGAAATCATTTGGTGAACATTAAGTTTAACCTCAGTAACTGCACGTCTTATGACATAATAAGTTTTCAGCCACTATTCTCGTGCACATTATTAAATTAGATTTGGTGTTCTTTAAAGGACACTTCGATAAATGCCCTTCTCTGATTAAATGGCAGTTTGACTTATTTCAACGGGTCCATCCCTGGCCAAAGCCTGCTCTGGCCTTTTTCAGGAAGCAGCCCCGTACAGCTACAATGTCGGTAATTACAAAAATGATAATAATAGTATTTCTAAGCTCGGGATTAGCTGAAAGGGTGCGTTAGGGTAGCAAGAAGGAGGCAGGGGGGAGCGGGAGGGGTGCGATTGACTTGTTTGTGTTGGTTTCGACACGAGCATGTACTAACAATGCAATTATCCCGGCGTTGGTCTCTAAGAGGCTTTTGGGAATTTATCATGGGACTCTCGATGTATGATGCATCTTCTAATTGGGTTTTGAATGTTTTAGGTGTAGCGTTTCAGATACCTGAAAGCGATTGTAATCAGAGAAGTTCGGATAAAATTCTGTATGTGTTTCCATTTTGTTTCGATTGTTTTTTTTTATTTTATTTATTTATAATCAAACAGACTAAAGGTTATGTGTAGTACATGGTTAATACAAATCAATACTTACTTCCTATTTAAAATTATTTTTTCTAAGAAATGTAGAAGTTTAAACTAATTCACTAAAGTTGTTTTAAATTTAAATGGAATGATTTAAAATGTATCTTAATATAACTGTTAAAAGTACTATCTTGGCCCAACTCAAAAAGTACAAATTTTGAGATAAGGCGTTTCAAGTCCAAATTAGAATATCTGCTGTAAAATATAACTTATCGATAACCTATTTTGTCAAATTTACAGTAGATATTCACAGTTAACTTTAGAGTATGTTCTTTCTTCCATAAACATGCAACCAACCCTTAAGGCTTTGGACTTGTGATACTATTGACGAATTTAAAACCATGGATGTATAATACTAATGGAGATGCTATGAGGCAATTGTTTAGCATATGATACGTTTTATTAAAAATGAACCCACTGGGCGTGGCTTAAATGGTTGACTAAGCAGGGTCGTATTAAAATATAACTAAAGTCCGTATGCAGAATTACAACTTTTAAATGACTTACTTACCTAAGATTTGTTTCAACATGATCGATTCGAAATTAATTTGATGACATTCCGCAATTATGACTTCTACACTATTTACTATTATTTATTAACCGTTTTCTGACCAAGCCAATGCCAAGACCATAAAAGAGATTAATATTATTATATTGTTCTGTCTTCGCCGAAACCGTCCGATATATGACCTGTGTGATCGAAAATCAACGTTCGAATAACACTGTGCATCAGATTTGTTAATCTCTTTGTGCTTTAAAACTAAAAACAGAACTACGATTTTTCGTTCAAGGACTCTCTTGTCTTGATCAAAGCTGCCAATATCAAAATCTGACAATGAGGAGAATTATGACATCAAATCACCAAACCAAAAACCAAACCACTACGTGAATTGTGAATAAATATATTTCAGTAAAAATACAGCCGAGTTTGTAGAAAGGACAATTAATTACTTTTAAATGTAAAACATGTAGGTCTTTCTGCATACATTAAAAATATGACCCGCTACAGTCAAAAGTTTAAAAAGACCAAAAATTCAGCTAGGTATGACTTTATGGTTAAAAGTAGATGGAAGAAAACCATGATCAAAACTACTCTGTCAAAACCAATCGGAACTAAAAAGATAAAGATAATAGTTGTTGGTTTTATTTATATTTGAAATAATTAATTATATAGGGTAGGTACATATATTACTAAAATTGCAAGCAAGTACTTACTAAAGATTTCTATAATTGGTACCTAAGTATAATAAACAATCTCACAGATGCACAGCATACAACTATAGAAATGGAATTATAGAGATAATTTATTTTAAAAATAGGCATTCAGTTGCGATTTGTGATTATAAAAAGAAAACTTTAACCACTTTTTCTGATCAGTAATATTAGTGTTATAGTGAAAAAGTTTCTAGAAACTGGTGTTTTTAATCCTAATAAAGCATTGTGAATTTTCAAGAAAAGTGCATGATGAAAATTGTTTTGACCAAAATTTTGAATGTCATGCCATTTAAAAAGAAACCCTGTGGCTGTGGATAACATTTCACACAAAATCTTATCCTAAAAATAACTGTTTGGTTGCATTGGAGGAATAATTTCTTCATTAGTACTTTTTTATGGTGCAAGGATGACTTGACATTACTAAATTTAAACATTTGTTATAAGTTTTCTTTTTGCTATAATTTATGATACACCTGTATTGTACATACTTGAAAAATATAAAATTGTTGTAAAAGTGGGAAGTTTATATACAAGGTGTCTCATTGAAAAAGGGATACAGAACAACTGAAGAGTCTGATTAAAAATAAGACTATGCTTAGAATGCGAATATTCTTCATTTTAATTTTAAAGTTTCTTATAAGTTCCCAACAAAGGAGAGAGGAGAGTGTATGTAATATTTTTTGTTTCTTTGGCGTCAGCGGTTCTTCATATGGAATATTTAGAGAAGAAACAGATTAATATTAATAATAATTGTAATGTGGTACATGAGCGGGCATATTATTTTATATCATGAGGATGAGGAGGTACATAGCAGTGAGTGATGGCCACAAGTCTAATTAAATAATAAAACTACATCACCAGTATTTATTATTATACAGTATATTCATTATCAAAACGGTATAATAATAGGAAATTAGGATCTAATAAAAACTGTTTTTAAATACTTGAAATTTTATTTATATTTATAAGTTGGTTTTTAAGTTTAATTATAAGTTGGTTTTTAAGTTTAATTACAGTTGGTTTTTAAGTTTAATTATAAAGTTAGTTATTTAAGTTTCATTATAGTTATCTAAGTTTTAATATAGTAATTTGTCTTTATTATAAAGTTAGTCAAGCCAATGTTCTTTATTAAGTTAGTAATTTAAGTTTTATTGTAAATAAAGTGTATACTACCTAAACATTCATTTATTGTCGGAACAGCATTCTTCTTCAATCTGACCCTAAACACACTCTTATCAAAAAATTCTTCTTTGAAGTGAATAGAGCACAACATGCTATTCGCTTTAGGCTCAAATTGGTCTTTTCCCACAAATTTAGACCAAATTTTGAGATATTGTGTTTTTTTTTAAACCTATAATAAAAAAAAGTTAAGCATTCTAAAACAAATTCTAAGTACACTCCTTATACTTACTTTTGAAAATTTAAATTAAACACTTAGTCATGATTTTTATACAAATTAATCAAAAAAAAAAACACTTATTAAAATAGAAATAACGTCGAAATATTTAAATCTGAACAAAGTTCTGACAGCTCTTTGACAACTATGACATGACCACTAAGAGAGGGGTAAGGGGTGTCGTTTTTTTTTTGGCATGTCATCTCCATAGTATTCAACCTCATTGTTTAAAACATACCTTCCAAGTTTTATGACAAATGAAGACAAATAACACATTGTAAGGGTATGGCGCCAGCCATACATGTAAGAGGCCATGTAAGTAATAATATGTAAAAGACCATATGTAATAACAAGAAAGAGAAGAAGAGTGATTAGGTTAGATTTTTTGATTATCATCATGGTCGTGCTGATGGAGCGACGTGATTTATGTTTAATAAATAAAATTTTAAAGTCATCCATCCGATTTATTTTGTGTTTTCGGCCATCCCTTATAACATAATAATATTGAAAACTAAAAATGGACAAAAAATCAAGATAATACTTTCTTGTTCGCTAGAATCAATTCAACTGCAATATTTGTAACAAATTTAGTACCTACCCTAATGTTATTTTAATTTAAATCTGACCATTAGGACAATTTTACCTAATTTCTTGGGAAGAGGCTTATTGGAACTGGTTGTCAATGACTAATTTGCATAATTTTGTTAATCCGAAACCCGCGTAAGTATAGCGAACAGACTGTAAGTAAAATTTGGAGCGTCCTGGTACCGAGAGGAGCAAATGTAGTATTGCGAAGACTGCTTTGAAACGGTACTAATATTTCAGAAATTTTCTCTGAGCACGTTTTATATGTATTGAAGTCAGATAGACAGGTGACCAAATTAGAATATCATTTTTTTTTACTTTTAAAATAAATATTTTTCGAACATTTACAAAAAAAGATTTCTTCATTCTAAATTTAGTTATTGTTGGTATTTCCTAAAAATTTTACAAAAATCGTACCAAAAATAAATACTTAGAAGGAATTATAAATGTGTTCAAGCTGTTCGATTTGCTCTTAACTATGAAAAACAACCTGTATATTTGTTATTTAAATGACCAAACCACCCCTACATACGAACACATCCACGTAGACATTTAACTCATTTTAAACCGCCACTAACACCACCAACTTTAATAAAATCATCCCCATATGGGTTCAGTCTATACCACCAACGGAACAGACGCAGAGTATTTTAATTAAAAACCAAAATCTCTTTTTGGACCCCTTCAAAGTTCGACAAAAGCCCAATTTCACGAGCCGACACCCCTCGCCCTCCCTCGTTGCTCTTTTTTAAGTTGCAAGAATCGGTAATTATTAGAAGAACGTTGTTATTATATTCATTACAAGCGGGATGAACGGACTATGGAAAGGGTGCGACGGGGTGGTTTTATTCCTGGACGAGATGAGCTGATTTTGCGCGAACGAGCAGTGACGGGGTTTGGAGTTTTTTAAGAAATTAATTTATAATAAAAAACGCAATAAATGGATTAAAAAATAAAGAAGTTGTAGGTATTGATAATATAAAAACTGAAACAATTAAATTAATAACCTATTTTATCACTAAACCATTAAAACATATTTTTAACGAATGCATTAAAAAAGTATATCCGACTGACTTCAAAAAATCAATAATTATCCCACTTCACAAGAGAGGAGATGCCAAATATTTGGCTAGAACTAGCACTTCAAATTTCCGTTTAGTAATCTCGACAGTCAATGTCGTTGATAACGTCAATGTCGTTGGTAAGGATACATGTCCAGAACATGGAAGTCTGGGTTCGACCCCCCATCGACAACAGGTTTTTTCAAATCGACAAGTATTTGTTATCACTTTTGGGGTCCGGGGATGATCTTAATAATTCATAGGAGATTGTTAAGATATGTTAACATTAATTAATCGACGACTCTCACCTGTTTCTTTAAACTAACTAAAAATGCTTTTCGAGAAGTTTATGTTTCTGTCTTTCTAAACTCTTTATTAACCTACGTATTGTCTAAATAATAAATATTCTTGTTTTCTATGTTATTTTTTTTATTTTTCTTATGTATTCTCGTCTCTTCTATAATAATTAATGTATTTATTTTAAGTTAAAACACATTTTCAGAAAATACAGATCACATAATCTATCAACCGCACAATCCTACTAACTGCGCCAATTAAAAAACTGCAGAAAACTAAAAATTTACCGTAAAACAAGGTTACTTTGGCACTTCGGCCTTCTTTGGCAGTTTGATCATATATAGGGTGTCCCGAAATTAGACGGTCATATTTTAACAGCACAATGTACATCCTAAAATAGGAGTAAAAGTTCATATAAACATAGGTCCGAATACGTTTCGTTTTCAAGATACACGGAACATGTTTGTAAATATTTTCTAAAATTTCTTTAGTCACCGATTTTCCAAAGTTAAAAAAAATAAAATTTCTGATTCCATAGGCCTACTTATTATTGTTTACACTTTCGAATAACATAACATCAACTTATCATGAAATTTTCTCTTGAAAATGGTGTGTCCTAGCGAGATGCAAAAAAAGTAGCTTTATTATAAAGAAAACATTGGTTTTTCTAAATTTTATAGTCAAAAACTTAGGGCAATTTTATCCTAATTTATCCATCTATGAAGATGATCTAATTTCGGGCACTCTGTAATATGTAAAACAAAAAAAAAAAATTATATATATATATATATATATATATATATATATATATATATATATATATTTCTTTGCGGTTTTTTCAGTTTTTCTCTTTTGTTACAGGTA
Organism: Psylliodes chrysocephalus; assembly: GCA_927349885.1. Taxonomy (NCBI): domain Eukaryota; kingdom Metazoa; phylum Arthropoda; class Insecta; order Coleoptera; family Chrysomelidae; genus Psylliodes; species Psylliodes chrysocephalus. Next base: position 86,485,384 of record OV651817.1, read on the forward strand.
TAAAGTGACCAACCTGCCTAGAAACTATCAGAAAAAAGTGAGGGGCGTGTCTACAGAAACTTTACCGAAGCTGCCCTTGAAAAAGCGTTGGCTGCCATTAGAAATGACATGAGTAAGGCAGCGGCCAGTAAACGGTTCAAAATTTCTCGGGGACCCTTCAAAATAAGTTGAAGGACAAGCATAAGCGCCCTCCAGGTCATCTGAAGGTATTTACACCTGCGGAAGACCAATTACTGACAAACACATTAGTGACAGTGAGGAATTAGGTATTTCCTTTTAACAAAGCCGATATTCGCGAATTAATTTACAAATACTTAGAAGGGAAAGGGCGTAAAGTTAAGGAGTTTAAAGGCAATGTTCCTGGACAAGATTTTCTTGAAAACTTCATAATCCGGAATAATCTGAGTATCCGTTTGGTTGCAAACATAAAACAAACACGTGCGGCGGTAGGGCCGAATCAAATTGGCGATTTTTTTGATAGCATTAAAGATGTTTTGCAAGATATTGACCCCTCTTTGGTTTTCAATTACGATGGAACTAATGTCCAAGATGACCCTGGAGCCAAACAGGTCATTGTTCCAAGGGAAACCAAACGCGTGGAGACAGTTCAACAGCATTCCAAGACCTCGTTCAGTATAATAGTATGTGGAAACGCTGCAGGAGATATTACCCCCTATTGTGGTGCACAAGGTAGGCAATCTATAGGTTGGACAAAAGGTAGTCCTCCTGGACACACCTAGCGGCTGGTTCGATATGGACCAATTTGAAAAGTGGTTTTCCTAAATTTTATGGAAAAAAATTGTTGTTGGGGACAATTTAGAATCTCATTTTTCACCCACTGTCATTGAAGCTTGTGAGGAGAACAATATATAAATGACAGCGTTGCCTCCCAACAGCACCCACCTAATGCAACCATTAGATGTGGCAGTGTTCGTCCCGTTTAAAAAAAAAGTGGCGTCAGATTCTAGACAAATGGAGCAGTGAAACCAAATCAACTTCCTCCATTCCAAAAGAATATTTTCCAGTCCTCTTAAATCGATTGTGGGTTGCAGTCACTGAAAATGTGTCCAATAATTTAAAATCTGGATTTAGGGCCACAGGGCGCTGTTCTTTCAATCCTCAAGAAGTTCTGAAAAGAATTCCAGACATGCAAATACAAGGCGATGACGAAAATGTCCAAGCTGCTATTCTAAATGACTGGCTTAATTGATCAACTTCAAAGTCTGCGACAAAGATGACTCTTGAAAGGATTGTAACGAAATAATAAAAAAAGAAGGAAATTGATTTTTTTGTAAAAAATAAATTAACATTAAAAATTAAAGAAAAGCAAAAAAAGGGGGAAGAAAAGAAAATATATAGAAATTTTACGTGGAAGAAATTTAACAAAGAAATATTTTAATTTTAACTGCCAAAAAAAGAAAATGCAAAACGAAAATTGAAATGTAAGCTCACAACTAGCTCAAAGGGAGTGGGCTCTCACTGCTTCGGATTCACAGAGGTATTTTGCTACTATAGTAACTAGCACGAAAAGGACGGCAACAAGAAATAAGGACGCCGGAAGTTTTAGAGACAGAAAATACCAATTGTACCTTCTGTGAACCTGAAAAATTGAATAATGTGCACAACAATTGTTGTTCAATAGGTAAATAATAAAAAAAATAATAAATAAATAGTATTTTATTCCTTTTATTCCAAAATACAAGCTCTCTCCCTCTCTCTCTCTCTTTCTCTCTCTCTATGGTAATATGTAAATTTAAGAAATATTACGGAACTTCCCTTCTCAACTTCCACGACGTCGGCTGGGTGGTCTCTCTGGAAGCAAGCAGGACCTGGTGTTAGGCCGGTGTTATAAGATCCGTAGTTGTGCTGTTCTGCAGCTGGTGATGTTGTTCTTTTCTTCCTGCAGGAAGAAAGGGATCCTTCCGTCTTTAAATTCTTTATTCAAAAAAAAAAAAACGAGTGGGTCTGTCTTCGAAATCTTTTTCAGAGTGCTCTAAATCTTTTCTTTTCAGAGTGTTAATGTGGGCTTAGGTGGATCTAGGTGGGCCTTGTTCTCGTTAGGCCCACTTAATTCGATGGCATTCAAAACAGAAGAGCAAGATATCTGGTATCTGGAACCAATTTTGGTAGAGAATTTAGGTATCCCCCATTAGTTCGATCAAATTGATCGTGTACCTGTCCCAATTCTTTATTTAGAATATTTAGATTCAAAATTAATTTTTGAATATTGTGTTACGGGCTGATTTTTATTTGCAAAAGACTTTATTTTTAAAAATTTAAGTTTATTTTCGTTCAGAAATAATTTTTTAGTTAGTTCTCTTATAGTGGTTGGACAAATAAATGATTTCTTAAAAAGAAATGCATTCTAACTTCAATAACTTCGTAACTATGCAAGATATTTAGACCAAACTCAAAGCTGCCTTTTTGTGCCTCCGTCCTTTACCATAATTGGTGGCAAAGAAAGACTTATACAGCCTCTACATTGGCGCAAAAAAGATTTGCATGTGCTGCCAAAGTAGCCCCAAATATCTGTCTATTTTGGCACCCCACATCAAATTTTCTTTTCCAACACGCGGTTCATAAATACGAACCATATTTGGGTGATCTATTGTCAATTGGACATAAGGCACGATGCAATTTTAAAAAGTTTGATTTTCCAATCGGTTTTTAACTTAGAGTTCCAAAATAGATCAAAACTTGCCAAAGTAACCCCGTTTTAAATATTAAAATTCTTATTAAAAAATTCTACAAAACTGTAACGCCGCTGTTCGTCACTTGTTTTCGTCTGAGGGACGGGGGGGTTTTTATTGAAAAGCACCCTTGTCGGTCGGTTGACTGATTGACACCCTGTGTGAAAAGTGGAAGGATGTTTGTGCGCGCGGACGACGAAAGAATGGGATGCAAAGCGTGAGAGCGATTTTTTTCTATTTGAATATTCTAATGTCGGCATTATGTGGCCAATGCGTTGAGAGACCATCAAAAAAGTCAGGAGGGATGGGAGGAAGGGTATAAAGAGAATTGATTCTAATTTGTTTTCATTGTATAAAGTTTGTATTTGTAATGCGTGTTAACGTATTATAAGGGTTTATTTTATCGTTGTTATCGGTGGTGGTTTATTTGTTTTTAGTTATTGACAGATAGACACGTAATAATATCAAGATATACATAGTTTAAGAAAATTGAGACAGTAGTCTTTATTGTTTACTTCTTGACGATCTAAATTTAATATCTGCCTGCGCATTTTTTTGATTATAATTTATTAATAGTCCATTACAACCTCCACCTATTTAATATTCATTAAAATCATCAAAAAATATCGAACCGGAGTACGAGCAAAAAAAATCCATCATCAATATTCCGGGTAACGTTTTAACGACTAAAAATTTGCATTTGTGATTAGACCGAGATGCCCTCAGATTGGTAGTTAACGCTTTTTTTTTGAGTCCGCCGTGCCGCCCATTCTTATTTTCTCATTATTCCAGACTGGCCTCTTTCTGATGCCGTTCGGCAGCCAATCACTAGTGGGCACCCATTTTATGCGTTTAACAGGATCGTAAAATTTTGCCTCGTTTGTTGTGCGGCTATATGAGCTTCGGAGGAATGTGTGCCATATTTAACTACCTACATCTTATTGTCGATATCTATTTTTTCATTTTAATTTAAAGTTTCTAACAATGCAATTTTAAAAAAAGAATAATTCAATTTATTTTGTGACTGAAAAATATATTTTGAAAATATTAAGAGAAAAAACGTTCATTTGGTAACGCGAAAAAAATATGATTATAAAATGTTTTTACCACAAGTAATTAGTAGGCTTGTTGGAAATGTATTTAACGTTTTTTAGAGAAATTTTCTATAATGTTTAGTTCAAATTAAAAAAAGTTAAATCGATGAAATATGTAGAAATACAGTCCATAATATTATTATTATTATTATTATTATTAGTCTCTTCAGGACCTGGCAGAACATATGGGTGGCACAACACAAAGGAGTATTTGGAAACGAAAGAGCAGCTTAGTCAGTAAGGCAGCTGGGAAAACTCTAAGTGGTATTTCATATCAACATGTTTGGTGGTAAAGAAAGAGATACATAGAGAAAACCATAAGCTCTATTTAGAATTTTTTGGAATCAGGCAGTCTAGAATATTCATAGAGAGTTCTTCCAAGAACATACAAAATCATCTGCAAAACCTTAGCAGTAGTGAACTAACGGCCGTAACAAGAATCTGCTGGACACTAGGGCATTAGAAGATACCTTAATATGTTAAGGATAGCTAATGACTCTTCATAAAGAAATACAGTACTACCTTTGGAACTTAACCGCTACAGAAGCAACCGACTAACGAATTCTTCTATCCGCAATATAAAATTTTAATGGGAAAACAGTTAAAACCAATATGTTTGCTAAACACCATATCCCGCTAAGTATAATTCCAACATTAAATACGAAGTTAAAAAGTTTCTAAAATCCCTGTATCAGCTGGAACTACCCCTAGAAAAATTTGCCATGAACTAGGTAACAAAATCAATACAGCAGTTAAATCTCAAAATATCTTCTGGATGTGATCGAATCAGTCGTAAATCTTAATGAACTTTCAGATATGGGACTGAGATATTTGACACAATTCTACAATGCAGTTATTTCCCGCTGTTGTGAAAGGTAGTCCAAGAGCAAGTTCGAGATGACGCCCTATGGAGTGGGCAGGGCATGAGAAGAGTTCTGTCAAGTCAGAGAGCGAATGTAGTAACATTTCGAACGCGCTCTGTCACTCAGAGAAAAAATCTGATGTGTCCAACACATGACTTTCCTATCAAGTTATTATAGGCATTTTCCGGTTATTTTGTACAACCTATTGCAGCATCTCTATAAATGTTTAGAGGATAAACTAAATATATACATTTTCCACATACATCTACCTCGAAACATTTTTCTATAGATATTCATTGAAAACGAAAATACAGAAAAATTTTAATTTAGCACTTTTCCATTACGGTCCATTTTAGAAAAATCATATATAAACAAAAATTATAGAAATCGATATCGCAAACAACTTTTAGTTCAACAATTTTCATAAAAATCAGAATTTTGCACATTTTGTCAAATTTCTCGAATACGGACCATTTCAGGAAATTTTGACATAGAACAAAAATTATAGATAATAATATTAGAAGTAACTTTTATTTGAACAATTTTCTTCTCCAAACATAAATAACAGATATATTCCATAAAATATAAAAACGGCCTCCCATAAAGTACCCCCCCAGATGTTCCGACTTTGTCCAAAATCTAATCATTTCACGTCAGGCCGAAATAAACCTTAAGTTTAAAATTTAATGTTTTTTCCTTTATCCGTTTTTGAGTTTTCTTCAAATTTCGAAATTTACACATTTTCTCAAATATCTCGAATACGGTCCATTTTAGAGAAATTATGTATAGGACAAAAATTATAGAAAATTATATTACAAACAACTTTTATTTGAACAATTTTTATAAAAAATTATTTTTTTTACATTTTCTCAAATTTCTCGAATACGGACCATTTTAGGAAAATTTTGCATAAAACAAAAATTATAGATAATTATATTAGAAGTAACTTTTATTTGAAGAATTTTCTTCTCCAAACGTAAATAACAGATATATTCCACAAAATATAAAAATGACCACCTATAAAGTACCCCCCCAGATGTTCCGACTCTGCCCAAAATCTAATCAGCTCATTGGACGCTGAAACAACGCTTAAGTTTAAAATTTGGTGTTTTTTTGTGTATCGGTTCATGAGTTATGCGTTATACAGACACACACACACACAGACACACACACAGACACAGACACACACACACACACACACACACACACACACACACACACACACACACACACACACACACACACACACACACACACACACACACACACACACACACACACACACACACACACACACACACACACACACACACACACACACACACACACACACACACACACACACACACACACACACACACACACACACACACACACACACACACACACACACACACACACACACACACACACACACACACACACACACACACACACACACACACACACACACACACACACACACACACACACACACACACACACACACACACACACACACACACACACACACACACACACACACACACACACACACACACACACACACACACACACACACACACACACACACACACACACACACACACACACACACACACACACACACACACACACACACACACACACACACACACACACACACACACACACACACACACACACACACACACACACACACACACACACACACACACACACACACACACACACACACACACACACACACACACACACACACACACACACACACACACACACACACACACACACACACACACACACACACACACACACACACACACACACACACACACACACACACACACACACACACACACACACACACACACACACACACACACACACACACACACACACACACACACACACACACACACACACACACACACACACACACACACAGACAGACATCATCGCGAAAATAGTCAAAACGGATTCAGGGGACCTCAAAACGTAAAAATCCGTCGAAAACTCGAGGTCGAAAAAAATCATGATTCCTATACTTTCCTTATATCTGTATACAGATAGGAAAGTAAAAATCATAACCTCAATCCAGTATGTCAGTCAACGGTCATTTAATTATTATGCATTACAATAGAATGACATAAAATAAACTTTCAGAATTTACTTATAATAATCTATAGGAGTTAAATAATTTTAAAATACAAATATTACCTAGCACAAACACACAGAACAATAATATGTGCAGTTCGTTGGCATAATTGACATTTCAGATCTAGATCTTCTAACACAGAGTTAAAAGAGCGCACTCGGAGTCCATACTCAGAGTCATATCGAACGCGATAGATCACACTCCGAATCTTTAAAACTCACGGTAGTCATACTAATATCTAAAGGCTTGGTTCCGCTTGTGCAGCAGACGCATGTAGCCACTGCTTGCAGCCGCTGCTGCAGCGGTCGCAAGGACTGATATCTGTGCATCGTTATGGTATTGGTTCTGCTAGTATAGTGCGTCGGTCGCATTACATCCATGCTAGAAGGACCAGTCTGGACGCAGCAGTCATTGCAAAACCACGTGTTTTTCGGTAGTGTTTGGAGATATTGTTTTTGTTTTTTAATTCCTTGGTTTTATATAATAATACAAAAGAAGAGTGGTGAGAAACACTTCTCCCGTGATGAGGAAATGGTACTAATTGAATTGGTGTCATTTCATAAATGTTTGTATAACAGTTCGGATAAAAAGTTTAAAGACAATATTGCCAAAGATAATGTGTGGAAAGAAATAGCATCTCACATTGAGGGTAAAACAGGTATGTAATATAAACTTTTTTGCTAATATTATAATATATAAAGTTATTATTTAAAGAAACACAGATAATGAGATATACAACAAAGTTCTTAAGTTCTTAAAACTTGATTATCCTGCAAAGGTATTCTTCCTTCGGTCATTGAAAAATCTTTAAATTTATCCCTTACGACAAATCCTTCGGCATTGGCAAATCCACCACCTCTTACTAAAAGTAACATATTTCTTCTTTCTTGTTCGACTGCTATATTTGGTCCAAGCTCAATACATTTTCTGGTGTCATCCAAATCTTTTCTCAGTACATTATGGAGGCACACTGTTGCCATTATTAACAAATCTGCAGTGCTTGGCTTAACTGCAAGAGGCGTAAAAAAACTCTGAACGTTTGGCATAACAATTCGAAATTCTGGAAATGTGGCAGTGTAAAATCCGGAACCCAAAAGCGAAAGATCTAAATGATTCACCAGTTGCCAGATATCTGAAATAAAAAAAATTGTTTTATTTTTACAGATGGTTAATGCAAAAAGAGATGGAGGTCTATTCGCGATACATACAAGAGACTAAAAAGGAGTGGCAAATAAGGAACCGGATCATCAGCAGCAGTAAAGCGCAAAAAGTGGCCTCTGTTCGATTACCTTTTCTTTCTCGAAACGGTTCCAGAGGAAAGAAGGTAATTATAGTCAGTGTTTTTTTTTTAAACTAGCAAATAATTTAAAGTTTTGATAACATGTTTGTTTTTTTTTTCAGTACGATATCCAACATAGAGGAAGAGTCACAGGAAAGCAATGACGAGGCGGTTCTGATGCAGACCATAATTTGGTAGAAGAGACGCAAAGTACAATAATTGACTTAGAGCAGTCTTCTATTGCCACGCCGTCAACGTCCAGTGTGGCAAGTACCTGCACCCCTGTCAGAGCCCATAAGATAAAAATGACTGATAACATTTCAAAATTACTTAAAGAGAACAAAAAGGCCAGAGAGAAAATCGTCGAAACATTTCTGGATAAAACCAATGTTCCTCAAGAAGAAGAAGTAGATGTGTTCTACAGAAGTATCGCTTTAAGTGTAAAACGACTTTCCCCGCATTTAATTGCAAAACTTCGACATTTAGAAACTATAAATGAGTTACAATTGCTAGCATCTCAACCACAGGATTTACCTCAACAGCAAAATAGGTCTTTAGCTGTAAAGAGTCGCAATGGCAAGGGTATAATAATAATCAGGATCAATACGACCAATTACGATATCTTAATTTAGATTAAAGTTAAATCATATCTGTTATTTGTCATAAAAAATAAATATTTTTTCATTTACCTTAACGTTACACCTAATTTTTCTTCAGCTGCTATCGGTCGTTGAATTATGTTGGTGGGCGCTTTCTTAATGTCTGTTTTAATGGCAGATAAAACGAAGTGAAACTGGTTTTTTGTTAGTCTAAAGAACTGCTGAAATTTTTCTTCATCGTCCACTAGGTATTTACATATTAAATTTTTATAAGTTCCTTATTTCTTCGTCGAAACATCATGTGCTGTGTTCTTCTCTGAACATTTCTGTTAATTATGCGCACAATGGTTTCGTCTTCTTCTTCGCCTAATAAGTAAGGAGCTAATAATGCACCACGATGCATCGTTTCACAATGAATGCTCAAAACGAACTGACTAGACAGCGACTTTTTAAAAACACTTGCATTTGCACTGCACAAGGTGAACCACTTCAACTGCCAGTAGTAAACGCAGCAGCGGCTGCATGCGTCTGCTGCACAAGTGCTGCACAAGCCTTTACACAACAAATAAACAGATTTAATGCCTTAGCTAGTTTCATTGTATCAGCTTCGCCCCAGCAGTAAATCTGTTACTTCTAGTTCTAGTTAAACAAATAACTATTTTATTAATCGTAGACTATAAACATTTAATCAAAACCAAATTTAAACTATAATTACGTATAAAACACGTTTATTAAATTGATATGTGTAGCCTGGGTAATTTTAGAATTTTAAAATGATAATGAGCCCATAAAAGAGTTGTTTTTTTTTCAAACTGATTGCTAATTTTGGTACGCTATAAATTAAAAACGACGATAAGAATCCCAATAAATTTCAATAAATTTCGAATAAATATGCAAACACGATGATGATGATGCACTGTATAGGCACGGTGCACACAGTAACTAATATGAGGATCGCCTGATCTACTTCCATAAATATTCATTAAAAGCTGTACGAAGTTATTACTGTAAACATTGGGACAGCTTCCTCTCTTTTAATTGCTTGTTTATTCCTTAAATTATCTTTTTATTTAGTGTTATTGCGCTCCTATATGAAATCATAAAAATATAAGAACATGAGGGCTGAAACAAATCATCGCTGAGCGTCTTTTCTTCAGTTAATACCTGAGGTTTTGTGGTTTTGTTGGTTTTGAATGTGTTGTTTGCTAGATAAAGAGATAATTCCCTCACTCAAAGTTATATAAAGTTGGTATAATTAATTAAATTGTTGCAATTGTGCTTCTATTAATAATTTATAAGATAGTATCTATGAAAAACTAACTGATAAAGAGCAAGAAAATACTTACGACAACATGGAAATAAATTTAAGGAATAGTTGAACGTTTTTGATATAACAAATAAAGTCCTTATCAGATAAAGCGGTAAATGAAATAATGGAAATAATAAATTACACATATCGTCGCCCATTTTACAAAAAAACATAACTCATTTTTTGCAACTTTTCAAGAGAGCGATTTTAAGATTTTAAAAATGAGGTGGTCTCAGTTAATTAATCATAGTAAGGAAATGCAACTCCCAATTTACTTGATTTCTTGAACAAGTGTAGCTATAGAATGTAATTTGTATTGCCTTATGCTATTCATGAGTTATTGTGAGAAGTAACCTAGAGGTTTTCTTGAGATATGCCCTTTTGAGACGGGAATTTTTCAAAAAATCCTTGAGTTAGGTCCGATGACATGCAATATTAAAACACAATGCAAATTGATTTTAATGCATTTTTTGTTAACAAACATGATATTTTTGATTTTTGTTTTTTGTAACATTATTGAGGAATATAAATGGCCTTATGAAATATTTCTTTTTAAACAAAATAATTTTTTAATATTTAAAAAAAAAAACTTAAAAACAAAGATTTATTAATATTATATTGTAAGTACTTAGTTTTTGGTACCAGGGAAAACTAATTATTCGTGGGGTAAGTGAGTATAAAAATACCTGTGGTCCTCCGACCTTATAACACTCTTCTCTCCTTGATATAGAGAGTACAAGTCTCTATATTTAAGGTTCGGTATCTTTATTAGGCCTGTATTTAATTTAGGAACTGGATTCTTAAGAGGGTGATTAGACTCTATATTTCTCTTAAGAGAAATGCTGCTGTATGATGAGCAGTTAAGTTTAGTTTTGAACTGAATTGTATTTGGCTTTAGTTTCGTAACTAGCAGCTCAGATACCTTTGTCCAGTCAACGGTGTCACTGGAATTGTCACATTTTCGATTGGTCAGGATTCGTAGATTTTTAAACAGTTCCTTGACAGCTAGAAACTTTTCAGGATTCATCTCTTCTACATTGTAAGGGTGTTTGCGTAGTTTTTTGTTTGATTTCTTCCATTTTGATGTACCTTGCAATGTACTCTCTTTGTAACTGCAAGGATCCCATTGAATAAAAATCTTGCATAATCTTTTATCTTTTACCATCACTGAAGAGACTACATTTCTTATTACGTTTTGAACATGATTCCCCATATGCCCTTATTTGACATAGATATTAAATTTGGTTGATGTTTTCTCGAAAGGGTTTATTTTGAGTTGAGCCATTTTGTAAAAATAATAATTCGTCTCGACTGAGATATGCCGAAACACACTTTTCCCCATAACTTTGTTCCCTTTTATCGAGAGATATGCCGTTTTGAGAGAAGAAAATATACGCTACGGGGCACAACGTCCACTATATAACTCAAAATCGACAAAAAATGAGTTCTGCCCTTTTGTAAAAATAGTGACGATAACCTAAAAAATAAACATAGTTTTTACTTTCCTATCTGTATACAGATATAAGGAAATTATAGGAATCATGATTTTTTTCGACCTCGAGTTTTCGACGGATTTTTACGTTTTGAGGTCCCCTGAATCCGTTTTGACTATTCGTAGATTTTTAAACAGTTCCTTGACAGCTAGAAACTTTTCAGGATTCATCTCTTCTACATTGTAAGGGTGTTTGCGTCTAGCCAGTCTTATTATACTTGTTAATTGTGAGGGTATAAAAATATCTTCTGCTCCTTTAACGGCATATCCTATGGCACTATGTGCACTATCCCCTTCACTTTGTCCGTGGTGGGGGCTCAAAAAACGTGATACGAATCTCATCTAATGTTATTTATGCAATAAAGCATCATTGTAAGTAAAATTGTATTTTTGTATTGGCCAGCACAGCCATCGCAATATAAGTGAACAACACTTTTGTTTTGGGATTCAAATTTTTTTATAGAAGTGTAAACGCAAGTGGCAACCTCTTTTACTAATTACCTCGTACCACAAATAGCAATCACAGTCTCTAAATGCTATATCATATACAGTAAAGTTGTAAACTGACAACCTTCTTTTTGTAGAATATAGCACTCTCCTATGATATTGGAAGTGAAAAAACTTGTTGCAAGTCAAAAACAGCACAAGCATACTTTGAGTTTAGTTGCTAAGCCATTTGTTTACTTTCATCTTTCATTTTTCTAACGTTATTTTTTCTAATGATGTATGATTCATATTCTAGTGATAACTTCTTTTTTTCTTCATCGCCATTATTATATGACATACAAAGGCTGCATTGATCCTTTTTAGGTCGGTAAAAGGATAAGTCCATAGATTTCAATACTTTGCGGGACACAGAATAAGCTCCTTTCATTAGAGGTCCAGATTCATCTGCTAGATACATGGAAAACATCTTCAGTAGACTAAGATTTTCATGTAAATATTCATGAGTTAAATTTTGACGGCAATAATGAGATTCAACTCTTCCAAATTAAAATTATTTATGTGTTCGATAATTCCATTAATTATTTGAAGGTCTCTATCGACTTGTGACTTATACCTTTCTCCTCTTTGTTCTTTTTCTATAATTCCAGTTGTACTTTTCTTTGATAATGTTGTACTTATAGCCTCTGCTGTCGTTGCCAGAGTATTAATAAAAAATGTTTTACAAACTGGTAGTTCGTCGCCGTTTAACAGAAGAAAGTAATAATGGCTTTTATTTCTTCGAGATACCTCTTTTTGTGTAGTTTTTGTTTGATTTGTTCCATTTTGATGTACCTTGCAATGTACTCTCGTTGTAACTGCAAGGATCCCATTGAATAAAAATCTTGCATAATCTCTTGTCTTTTACCATCACTGAAATGACTACATTTCTTATTACGTTTTGAGATCCATTGCATCGAGGTCCCAATTGTTATGGTGGCATGAGGTTCATTGTTTCCGGTGTTTCATAACACTGTCCTTTGTTCTTTAGTTCTTTGGCTAATTTATATGAATTTATTTTCCTGACTTTTTTAAATGAAACTTCTCTTGGAGATCCCTCGACTGGAAACAAGCTCTCCGGATTGTAATCTTGGTGTGAGCGGCAGTTAGTATCTGCTTCAAAGTGTTCAAAACAGAGTAAGACTTTTAAGCAGATACAAGCACTATATACTTCAAATGAACAATTTGGGTGTTCACAGAGCTTTTCGTTGCTGTCTTCATTACCTAAATTAGCTGCTTCATTTGCCTTCGGGCTTCTTTTATTTATCTTTCTAGACTTTTCTTTGATTCTTTATTTGTCCGTTTCTAGACTAAATAAGTGACGCCGACATAGATCATGATTATTACAAACAACTTCTTTGCAAAGTAATGCACTACACTTGTTAACGCCTTTGTTTTTACATTTTTTCGCGGTACATTCATAAACAACAAAATCAGGGTCTTCATCACTGTAATCTCCAAATAGTGAGTTCTCACTTTCACTATTGGATTGATTATACTTTCGTTTTTTTAGCTTCTCTTGTTATCGGCCGTCTCAAAAGTGTGTTTAATACATCAACTTTATTCTTGTTTTTTTTTTTAACAATGGGAGGAATATTATCATCAGAGCCACATACGCTTAAAGGAGATTTTGATAAGCCAACTTCCTCATCATTAGAGCTGTTGTACTGTGCGTCACTATCATCATCATTTTCTGTAGCAACTATTATTCCATAGTAGATATTTCCACCATAGTCCATTTTTACTTTTTTATATTTTTCGAAACGGTTTGATCCATCAATGTGACAATTCTTTAATTGCAACAACATTTTCTGTTCCATCTTCCCAATTAATTAAAACATCCATGATTATTAATTAGTTATCTGAAACAAATAATAATTACAGGTACTTACCTACATAATACAAAAATATTTTTAATAAGTGCTCCGCTAAATAGTATATTGTATTCCTAGGCAGTAAAGTGCTTTTGTATGCCTCAAGAAGTAGCCAGGCTCGGCGTAGTGGTTTATACATAATTTTTTATCCTACACAATAATTGTTTTCAAAAACTATAAACGTCTAATCTCCGTTGGACCAAAGTATATTAACCGTTGAGTAGCGACATAAAACGTCGGTGCCTTTGATCTTGGGTGGTGTAAATTTTCTTTCTTTCTCTTTTGACGTTATTGACAGAACGACACAGTAAAACACTGCTCGAATTATGAACTGGTCTTGAATGTGATGTTTATACTGCTCGACGTAATTTGAAGTAAAACTCTGTTGTAGTTTACATTTATAATAAAGGTTTGGTCATTAGGCAGTTTTATATTTATGAGTATTTAACTTATGTAGTAAATATAAAAATATATATCTCTTATAGCACATACATTTCCTGGCATAACTAAAAACCCACAAAACCCCAAAAAATCTTAACAAAAACACAATAAAAGAGCACTAATCAATCCACAACAACGAATTCCTATATTAGCTGCCGGACTAAAGTGAAAGGGGTTGTTTACATCTTTAGAAGACGTCTCGCCTCTCTATTTCGCGTCGGCGCATTAGAATTTGGTTGGACTTGTATTATAGATAAAAAATGACGTCGCAAAACAAACATCAAACATGACAGCTTATTACTTTAATGATTCGATATACGTCTAATCTCCTTGAAGCCAGTAAAATTCAACTTTCTCATAGTGAAGAATAAAAATTAAATTACATTCAGCCCTATATAACTGGGCCAAAATGAACCTATGGTAGATTAGGTACTGTTGGGACAAATATGTCACTCATTGCAATTACGCTTATTTTTCGATGAAAATAACTGTCAATCTTAATCTAAATCTTAATATACATAATTAGTAATACATAATAATAATAATAATAATAATAATAATAAATTGTTTATTACAAAATAAAGTTTTAAAATTACAAAGAGAAAAAATAGATTAAATTTATGAACTCAAGTAATAAACAAGGTAATCCATTTAGGCCCATCAGGCCTGTCTATGGTATAGCCGTTTATTAAAATAATTTTATTAATTTAATCTTAGCAATATTTCTTAACACATGTAAAAAATGTAAACAAAAAGAGTACTGTTAAAAAACATATTAAAAGGTAAGTACATTTATAGCTTAAAAACTAATCTAATATAGTAAAAAGTAAGAAACGTAAGAAAAGTAAGAAAGTAAAAAGAAGTAAAAAAAAGTAAAAATAGTAAAAATAGTAAAAACAGTAAAAACAGTAAAAACAGTAAAAAAAAAAGACAAATAGATAAACATTTGTTGAGAGTGTTGATTCTATATTTTTTAATAAATAAATTTTTCTTTTTTTATTCTATTATATCATCAAAATTTTCATGAAGGATCCATTGTTTTAACTTGTGTTTTACTCTTCTAAAGTCTTTAATCTGTCTCAGCTCTTGCGGTAGCTTATTATATAATCTTGGTATAACATAAGTGTGACATCTTTGACCTAAGTCTTTATTCACTCTAGGTAAGTAAACATTATTTGCTAGATTTGATCTTGTCAAATAATTGTGATCAATTATTGTGGATGTAACAATATTATGTTTTATTGCAAAAGTCAGAGATGTTTTGACAAATAATCTTCTTATATCTAAAATTTGCATATCGTGAAATAATTGGTTAGTTTGTTAGATAGTTATTTCACAAAGAATCTTCAATAAAAATACTATATAACTAGAACTTAAATCGTCAAAGAATTACCACACAATGTGCTCACTAAAGATAACATAGAAACTGTGAGGTTATGTTATTTTGTCGCGCAAACGAATCTCGTCTTTATGAATTTGAATGTGTGGTTCCCCTATACCTACCTACAGTATTTTTAAATTGTCCCGTGACAAATGAAACTCTGCAATGTTTTCAAAACCAATATTTTGAAGAAAAAAGTCGTAGAGGAGTTAAAACTTTATTTATTTAGTTTTTTTTTTTTATATATATTAAATTGAGATATACCCTTATGTGAGACAGATGTTAAATTTGGTTGAGCCATTTTGTAAAAATAATAATTCGTCTCGACTGAGATATGCCGAAACACACTTTTCCCCATACTTTATCGCCTTTTATCGTAGAGATATGCCGTTTTGAGAGAAGAAAATATAGGCTACGGGGCACATCGTCCACTATATAACTCAAAATCGACAAAAAATTAATTATGTCCTTTTGTAAAAACAGTGACGATAACCTAAAAAATAACCTAAAAAACCCAATGGTGTGTTTAAAAACGCTATGATGACTAAGAAACATATCTTTGACCAATTTCAATGAGGAGTTACTACATGGGAGGTAAAATGCTCGTGGATTTAAGGCTTTTATTCTAGATTATACTCCAAATTTACCGCCTCTCATCTTGGCTCAATTATCGTAAGTCTGTCCTCTCAATCCCAATATTTCAAGTCTTTTAAATCTATTTTTCAGAAAAAAGTCTAAGAGGTTTAATTTTAATAAGACCTCATTGTGATTGGATTTGTCAATGAATACATACCTTAAGATTGTCATTTGTCCGATCTTGCTGATATCAGGAGGACAACCTAGAATAATAGAATAATATGTAGCTCACATGTATATTAGCTTATCTACATACAGATTACGAAACGAAAAAGTATGTTATTGCGTTCAACTGAACGAATATATTTCATATCCATTCTAGGTAGTAAGAACACTACAGTTCATATTTTGATCAACCAAATATTATTTTTAAAATTTTAAATAAGTAACAGTTCTGTCAAACTAATTATCAGTATATGTTTTAGTTATTGAGATTAAACATACGAAAAAGTTTCCGTTGTTCGTATATTTTTTTTTACTTTTATATTTCTGAAAATTAACCACACCTTTCAAATCATTCAAATCAACACCAAGTTGTTGTCAACCAATAAAATTTGATTAATTTCCGTGTTTAAATCGTTTAATAAACTAAATAAAGTTTTTAATAAGCCTGATGACGAATCTACCTAACCTCCACGTCCGTAATTTATAATTTACCGTCCCATATCAAACGAATGTCTTATAATAATGAGCTCAACGGTATGTAACACCATTAGTTTGTCATTTGTCAAGAGCAGTAACGCGAATTTATGGGGCATCTCATAAATCGTAATCCGCGTTGTGTAACGGGCTTCATTCTACCCATGATGGTAGATATATGGAGCCCGGTGACGGGCGGTGGGAGAAGAACTCGCATTTCGTCTGTCATCGATGCGACAAAAAAATTTGACGGGGCAAAAATAGTTTGACAAATGAGGAATGTCAACATTTTGATTTTCGGTCAGTGACAGGTTGATTAAGTTATTTTTATCAGATTGACATTAATGTTACTATTTACCGAATGTGATATAATAATAATAATAAGAGAGTTTATTCATACATATAAAATTATACAACAAAATAAAATAAAAGCTGATCATAAACTACAAAATTCTGCAAAGTTGCAACTTGTTGTTTGATTAATGCTCAAAACATTTTTATATTCATTATCATCCTCCAAAATAAAATCATCTACTCTGTCTATCTGAAATCGTTTTAAAATCTAAAATTACTTATACTAGGTACAATAAAATTAATTAAAATATTATAATTTATTAAAATTAGACATATCTTTTTCCTCTCCGTCTTCAGACTCTTTATGAGAATATTGCGATTCTTCCGGCTTCTCACACCGATTGGTCAGAGTAATATTATGTTGTTTCCTTATATTATTGAATATGTCAGAATTTTCCAGGTCTCTTAAATTGTAAGGTTTACTTTCGATATAAAGAAAACCTCCTTTCGGATGGGTTTTCTCATTGTGTTTTCTAGCTTCCTTCAGATAGGGGATCAGTCTTTTTTGCTCTTCTCTTTCTTCAAGAGTTAAGACTTCAGAAATTCTTAAGTTTGTGTCCTTTAAGTTGTGACAATTTCTAGGTATGTCCAGTTTTGTTAGATAGCTTACTGCCTGCAGAATGATGAGTGTATTCTCCAATTTTTTTCGTATAGTGTATATATATTATTGATGTGGTGTTTTTCAATTTTTAATTTCAGGACTTTATTCAATTATACAATTGTATAAATAACTAAGTAAGTCACCTGTTTTGTTTGTACGTTTTGATATTTTACTTTTTGTTCGTTTGTTTTCTGTTCTATTTTATTAATTCTCTCAGATTCCTTCTCTATTTTTAAGTTTATTTCTGCAATTTGTGAGCTAAGAAGTTCTTTTAATTGTTCGGTTTGTATTATATTTTGTTCTTTTATAAATGTTGACAATTTTTCAAATATATCATCCGCACTAGGGAATTGTCAGTTTTGTTTGTACATTTTGTATGATTTTATATTCCCTGGGTATATTTTTAAAGTTTTTATAGTTTTAAGAATGTTTTTTAAAGAATTTTGTTAGTTGTAAGTCTAAAAATTACTATTCAATATATGTTTTAAATATTCTAAAATATACGTAAAATACATTTTATGGATAATTTCATTAATTTGGATTTAAAAATACTTATAAATAGTACTTCTAGCACGAAAACGTATCCTACCAGAGGGAACCAGTGAAAGACTTAACAAAATCTCGCCAGATCGTATTAATTTCTTAGTTGGATCCCTTCGGGACGGTCTGTGCATCGCTCAGGCCGCCCGCGCTCATCGCCTCACTTCCCACAGCTCTTTAAAAGGTAACGCTGAGATACGTTGTGTTTCAACTGCATTTTTGGTTGATCGGCGAGCTTATAGTATGTGATATATATAATTCAATTTTGGTTTTGTAGGTGTATATTATTAGTTTTTTGTTAATTGGCCAACTCAAGTTTCCATCGTACACGAAAGACATAGAAGTGCACTTTATAAATTAATAAACGCGTACGAGTAAAAGCTTGCTGCTAAAAAGGACCGCAAAATAGAATTAATGTATAAAAAGTAGGTAAATAAAATGGTAAAAGGGGAATAAAAGGGGTATGAAAGGGTATAAAAAGGAAATAATACAAATATTTCTAGAAAAATATCAATATCAGAAAATATCAACATTTTGGTAAAATAAAGTTCCAAATTTATAAAAATAAATTTTAATTTTAAAAAAATTTAAATTTTGAGAAAGAAGGTCAACATTAAAAAGTCAATATTTTTAGAAAAAATGTCAACATTTTGAAAAAATAAAGTCAATGTTAAATTTTGGAGCAAATGTAATTATACAAAATTTAAAAAAAGTTAAAAAAAAACAAAATTAACGTAATTAAATACTGAAGATCGGTCGAAAAGAAATTAAAAAATTTAATTTTTTTAAATTTTCTCAAAATATAAACTTCAAACTTTTTAGATTTTTTAAAATTTTGACATTTTGGTCATAAATAAATAAAATTAAATAACTATTATCGATCTATAAATTATGTTCCGGTTATATAATATTATTTTCAAAGGTAATTAAAAAAAAGTCCGTTATGATTTATTAGCGATAAAATTTTTATTACTGGAATTGTAAAAATCTCGAAACCCAATAAAATAATATTTTACAGGTGTATGTTTGTGTGTTGCGGTGTGAGGTGTGACAACCGACACTGACCGATTGACACAATCATTGCAACGCCAACTGGATTTTATATGGACCCAAAGCGTTCAGTAGGCAGCAGCGTGTCGGTATGTGTGTTTATAAATTTATTGATTGGCAATTTTTAGTGTCCATCGAATAAATTTAATGAAGTTTCACGGCTGGCTACATCTCGACCGATTTATGGATTCGCATTTGATGATTCCATGCGGTTTTCGAATTATTCGAATAACATTTCTAATTTTATTCGAATATTATTACCTGCACTACCCGAAGAATCGTTAGAATTGACAAGTGGAATTTGGTAAAATACGTCTATAGTTGAACACGGTATATTGCCGTGAACTTTTGCATAAACCTTCTAGGCACTCTAAAAAACATTGCAGACAACAAATTTTATCTCGGCAAGACGTTTAAACTCTATCTTATATCTAATAGCTTACATATTTCGTAGATATACATATAATAAAAACTTTTATATTAGAACTTATTTTAAATTGTTCGTGCCGTAAATTAAAGTAAATTACTTAAAATTAAAACTATTAAATAATGGATCAATACATAAGAGAATTTGATATCCCAGAAATAGAAACTTTTGAACTAGATGATATATTTCAATGTGAGGTATTAAAAATAAATGAGAACAATAAAAATTTTACAATAATTCATAATAAAAAAGGCAATGCCAAAATAAAAATAGAAGATTATGGAAGTCATTATGCTATTGAAATCGAGGAAACCATATATATCTCGTATTTCTTAATTACTAGTTCATAGAAAACTCTTTGAGAAGCTACTATTAAAAGGTCCAAAGTGATCTTCTAATTCCTGGTGGAGCCTTTGGCCACTTATAAAAAGAAATATTGGGCATCTTTAATGATGAATTTTATAGCCTTTTTCTTAATAAAAATTGTCTATTTTGACCACTCCATTTGTGGACAGGGGCGGTTTCTCCATTGGTTCATTTGTGCAGGAAACACCCAGTTACATTTCATAAAAACATAATTGATAAATAGGGGGTTAAGATGGGTTGATATTAAAAAAATCCTATATTAAAACAGAAAAACAAAAAGTGATAACAACATGATATTTTTAGCAAAGTGAACACCCGTTTTAAATTACTACGAACCGCCACTGATATTGAATTTTTATTTGCCGTGAGTTTTTCAAAATTGTCTCATAAAGTCGACATAAAGTGTGTTATAAAAGTAAGGTGAGTAAGCATATTCTGTTTTACAGAAAAACAAACAAAAAAAACAATCCAGGACCCAACATCATTAGTATAAATTCCCGACGAAGGTATCCCCGTACGACATTTTGACAGACCAATGCATTCGAAAAGGTGGCGCTGCGATCGCGAGCAGCTCCTCGCGGCAACAATCAGCTCGGTGTCTCCATAAATTAAGGCCTTTGTTAGTCGGTTATACAGCCATTCAGGCGTTCTCGTGGCCTCCTAGACGATCGCGATGGGGTTCATTAAATTCGTTATCGCGTCGCTCGACCGACGAAACTTTTAAATTTATTTCACTTATCGGTATTCCGACGACTGTGGCGACGCCTGGCGTCTTAACAACAGGATCGTACTTGACTTCTAGACGTAATTGTCTAATTCTGTCGTATAACGCGCAGAATTTTCAAGAACATATCTCAACTTTCTTTTAGTACCTGTAAAAAATTAAATATTTAAGTATAGTAGTACATAGCCACTTGCACTGGGACAAACATACTCAATCACCAATGCTAGAAGGGAATTTTGTATCATAGTCTTTTCGAATGTCGTCTCAAATATGGAATGTTTAACAAAAATATAAGGTATCCTGCTGAAAATGTG
Source organism: Psylliodes chrysocephalus (assembly GCA_927349885.1). NCBI lineage: Eukaryota > Metazoa > Arthropoda > Insecta > Coleoptera > Chrysomelidae > Psylliodes > Psylliodes chrysocephalus. The sequence continues at coordinate 86,506,677 of OV651817.1, forward strand.
TATCAAGAAACCCAAATATTCGACTCGTAACGGGAGCATAAAGAATTGATAGAAAAATTAGATTAGACGCTTCGGACTCTGAACTAGAGTACGAAAATGTAAATGAATTGGATGAAGAGAATGAAGATGTCAAAAAAACTGTTTCGGATACAGAAGGCAACCTAGAAGTAGAGAACGAAGAAGATTTGAATCAAGAACCTGTTCCAGGTTTGAGAATACCAGTATACACCCCAAAATCTGGTCTAGAGTGGAAAATTCGGCCATTCGTTAGAACCAAAAGGCGAGGTAGAAATATTATAAATGCCCGTCCAGGTCTTACCAAATACAGTGAAAAGACAAGTACATATCTGGAATTTTTTAACTTGTTTTTTACAACGGAAATGAAAGACTTGATTTGTCGATTTACTAACGAGGAAGATACTAGATATTATAATGAATGGAATAAAACATATCCAAACAAATCAAAGAAGTGGACTCTTTGTGAAGCCGATGAACTAGACTGTTTTATAGGCATCCTTCTCAAAGCTGGAGCATCGTTTTTTACAGCTGCCATGTCTAGAAATAGGTTTGAACAAAGATCTTGCTTTCTGCATTTTGATGACAAGCCTACTCGAGAAGAGAGAAAAAACTGGACAAAATGGTGGCCATTAGTGATATTTGGAACATGTTTGTAGAAAATAGCAAAAAGGCTTTTGAACCATACGAGAACATTACAGCTGACGAACAGTTAGTGTGTTTATTTATAACTCCCTCACAATCACACAAAACTGTCGATAACTCTTCATAAGTGAGACAAGCCTTACCTAAAACTCTTCTTAAAAGTTGTTTTAAAATTCGAATTAACCTTTCCCAAAAACCTCCTCACCAAGGCGCCGATGGAGGGTTGAATGTCCAATTAATTTTACTGACTGATGAAAGACTTTTCCAGCTCAATTTTCCAAACGCGTTTTCACTTCCCACAAAGTTCGTACAGTTGTACCTGTATATCACCGCAAGTCTTCCTCTCCTGGCAATGAATCTACGAGGACAATGACGTCAACAACTCCAGATGGACTGCTCTATAGACAACTCACGTAAACAACGGTACCCATGACTTTTCTCTACCTTTTACATATAAAAGACCCGCCAAATCAACTCCAACAATTTCGAAGGCAGAGGCATCTCGAACCCTTAGTTCTGGAAGAGCAAAAGGAGTGGATTGTACGCCTTTATTAGAAAATCTTTCACATTTTATACATCCGTTAACAACACATCTAATACTTTTACGTCCTCCCAGAATCCAAAACTTTTCTCTCAACTGACATAGTAAACCTTGAACACCGACATGACAAAGTCTAATATGTTTTTCCATGATGAGCCTTTTAACAAAAATATGTTTTCCTGGCAATAAAGTTGGCTGAGTAAAGTCAAAAGTATCTACACGATTTAAGTTTTATCGCAATTCTTAATAAGCCATTTTCATCTCTAAAAGGCTGTAAGTAGCTGATAGATATTTCATCAACACTATCCGGAAAAGCTTCCATTTGAATAAGTTTCAGAACAACTAATTCAGCTTCACAAAATTCAGCAGCTGACAATTCCCCTCTTACACTACTGGAAATATATAAACAATTTGTAATAAAACGACGTATTCAACCAACCATTTGCACAACCTTAGAAAATTTAGAAAAATATCTGTAATACCAATCGAAATCAGAAGCTTTTAGATGCGACAGACACGTTACAACAATTTTTCGTTTCTCTACCAAGACTTCATCGTCACCAATAAGAACTTCTTCATTAGGCCACGAGTTAGGTTCTAATTTTAACCAGAATGGGCCCTCCCACCATCTAGATGACAAGAGATGTTTCGGTAAACAACCCCTTGATGGTAACTCAGCTGAATTCATCTTACCAGGTATAAACTTCCACTGACCTCTGGTGGTGAACTTCAATATCTCGTCAATTCTATTACAAACAAATATCACCCACATTTCATAGCGTGAAATCCGGGCCAAAACTGTAGCTGAATCAGATCAAAAGAAATACTTTATATTCATTAATTTATTAAACTCTAAAATACCTTTTGCAAAACGAGATCCTATTAATGCGGCCATCAACCTCGGAATCGTCATCTTCTTCAATGGTTCTACTCTAGCCTTTGCTTGGACAAGTGACACAATGACATCCGAAGACGTCTCAAACCTAAGAAAACAGACCGCTGCATAAGCACATCACAAAATATATGAAGACTCATTTTACCGATTCTACTAGTCAAAGAAAAACTTCGAAGAACTCTAATTTGGAATAGAAACTTCAAATCATTTAACAACTTAAAATAATCAGATTTTAAGTTTTCACATATTTCTTTATCCCATTTTAATTTATACTTCCAAGCCTGTTGTAACAATAGTTTGGGAAACAACGTTACTAGGCAAATAAACCTTATCGGATCAAAAATCCTTTGTGCTATAGATAATAACATTCTTTTTGTAGCTTTGTCAAATCTTAATTTTTGCAAAACATCTGGAGAAATCATATCCTCTCTCCTATCCCAAAGAAGCCCTAAAACATTAGTAACATGTTCCGAAAGAACTTGTGCATCCATATATTCCCAAGTTCTCAAATCAAATTTTGCATTTTCCATTATCTCTTTAGCTTTATCGTAATAGTATCTACGCTAGTAACACAATTATCTACATAAAAACTATTTAACCATTGTTCTTCTACTTTTACCGAATATCTATTCTCCTCTCGCAAAAGACTTTCTAGTGTTCTTTGTAAATGATATTGGATTACTGCTCCTAAATGAAACGGACTACTAGTCAAACCGAATACTACACGACAATATCTATATACTACTTTATTCCCATCATCATCCAACCATAAAAATTTCAAAAATTCCCTATCTGTATCTTTTAGACTAATTTGAAGGAAAACCTTCCTAATATCGGCGACAACACCAAACTGACGAAGTCTGAATCTAAAAAGTATAGCAGCATAGGCGCCGGAACTCAAAAATTGCTTTGGGTGCCCGGCTTCTATGCGAGAAATGCCCCCCTTCCCCCCTCCACACCCTACTTAGGGTCCCCACCAAGCCATTTTAAAGCGTTTATTTTATGAAAATATTCTTGGAAAAAATGTATTGTTAAATGTCAAAGAGTTCCAATGAAATAAATAGAAACACAATATCAAACATTTATTAACTATCATGAATTTATAAGGAGATTTTTGATGATTTATTAATACACATATTGTACCTATACAAGGTGGACATGCGAAAACAAACATATCAGGTCATTTACGAAAAAACGCTCGGAACCGTCAATTTTTGATTTTAGGGGAAACATTTTTTTGCCAGTTTCACCCCCTGAATGGAAACCCTCTAGCCGAGGTGAAACTTGCCCCTAAAATCTTAAATGGAAAGAGGTGTCGAATAATATCTTATTTTGAAGGTATTTGTACCTGGATTATAACCCCCCAGTTTTAAATAAACTACTGTCTTCCTAGCCATGATCTTTTAACGAGTTTTACTTTCTTTAAATGCTTACCAGCTGCATTATTAAGTTATTTGCTAGGTACTGATCGTTATCCTCAATCAACTCTAGTAATGCTGGATAAATGACGTTTTCTAATAATATTTCTGCGGTTAGAGTTCCAGGTAAAAAAAGGGGTCAGTTATATGGTTACAAAAATGCCAGTTCAAACATTCAGTTTTTCTGGATGTTGCGTATGCACTTCATGAAATATTCTGGGATTTAAATCAGACCAATAACGACAGTTGTGACGATTTACCGTACCATTTAGGAAAAAATTCATTCGTCAGAAAAACACACGTTAAAAAGAAATTGCTGATTATTTATTGCCCGTTCAGTCATAATTTCACAAAATTGTAATCGCCTGTCAATATCATCTTCGTTAAGTTCTTGTACCAGATATATTTTGTATTGGTGAAACTTGTGTTCTTTCAATATCTTCTGAATGCCACTTCTTTTAATACGAGATGTTATCGCCAACTGTTTTTGTACTCAATGTGGGTTCTTGAACAACATGCTCTAAAATCGTCACCTCTGTAGCTTTATTTACTGCAGCATTATCCATTTCACGTTTTTTGTTAGCTACTGACTCCATTTCCAAAAATGTTTGAACTAACTCCAAAATATACTTTCGATAGACTTGTCAATTTTGATGTTGATTGTTAAACATTTGGGCCGTTCTATTAGCACTACTTTACGGCGACCAAAGAATATCATCTGATAACAATAATTGAAGGCCATAGGAATAAAACTAGAATTGTAAAAAAAAATTCTTTTTAATAACAATGTAAAAATTCTGTTAAACTGGTTTTGTACTTTTGGTGAGCCACTGTATGGGCTACGTAGGGGGTTATAATCTAGGTAGAAATAACTTTAAAATAAGATATCATTCGACCTCTGTTTGATTTAGGACTTTAGGGGTGAGTCTCACCCCCGTTAGAGGGTTTCCGTTCGGGGGTAAAAATGGCAAGAAAATGTTTCCCCCTAAAATCAAAAATTGACGGTTCCAAGCGTTTTTTAGTAAATGACTTGGGGGACTCGCGAGCACTACTAGAGAGCTGTTTCTGGCTCTAAATGATCTGTAGCAACTTCCACATGTTATCCCTTCTCTCCTCAAGCATTTGTTCGATAGCATAATAATATGTACAGAGCTCTTGTCTTGATAATTGTAGACTGTTATTAGTCGTTATTTTTTGACGTCCTAGGGTTATATACACCAAGAATAATAAACTCTTAAGTCCAAGTTCAACGCATTGTCAATGACAAGTGACGGCGACTTTTTTATCACAAAAAATAGAGATCTGAACGATAATATTTTCAGAAATTGTTTTTTACGGGTTTAGAGTGCGGTAAAGGATGGTGGAAAGTCTTTTTAAGTGTTTTAGTGTTTTACTTTTATTGCCTATTATTTTAATAAGCGATATTTAACAAATTCTTAGAAATTATGGACTTTCCACCATTTTTTATAGTATTTAAAAGCTAAAACGCAATTGTGCTAATTCGAGACATACGTTTTATTAAACTCATCGTGTTACGAATTTCTGACATTAAGAGATAGAAATTTAAAGTGGCGTCTTGTACTACTTCGAACAAAAAATCGTTTCCAACCTAAGAAAAAAGTTGAGTTGGGTCTTAAAAAGAAAGCTTTAATATTTTGCATGAATATTAGGATTATCGCAACCTGCAACGTCACATCTTAACTCTGACAGCCAATGAAAAATTGATGCCGCAATAAGGCATCCTGTCGCTCTACCAACTTGGGCCACGACAGCTTCTTTATTTCACCTATTGGCACTTTTTGTCAACGTTGTGCTTGCGCACCCAGAGCCCCGAGGAATCGGCGCCTATGTATAGCAGGTATCTGTTCAGTAAAATTAACACCTAAACAATTATTCAAGGAAGGAAATCCCTTTTCATGAGATGATGCATCAAACACTGGTCTGATCTTAGTAGTAAGACTGCAAGGTTTGATAACGGCTCTATGTGGAAGAAAATGACCTGTATACAACTCCCTTTAAGCCGAAATTTCTCAAGTACGATCCTTACATCGAACAGCTAAAATGCACTCTAGATTCTATTCTGAAAAATCCTTTTTCTTTTTCCGTACTTCTCTTTCTTTTCACCAGAAAGAGTTAGTGTTAGATACTCTTTTCTTTTTCGCGCAAGATCGATGGTAGCAACTTCGAACGGGGCGATAAAAGAGCGATAACGTAGGGTTTTAAATCTCTATTGAAAAATTCAGGATAAAGTTCTAATTAAAAATAGCCCCATTCCGTCCGGTGGACACCGAGAGAATCGTTATTTTTATCCCGGTTAGGCAGTAAATGATTCCTTTTGTAAACCCACCTGTTAGTCGGTTTTCGATGAAAAAGTGGTTGTAGAATTGTTGATGACAAGGTCAAAATGGTGTCAGAAAATAATTTATTACTAAAAAATAAAGTTAATAATATTCGTCCATCGTTCTAGAGTTTCTAACAGTTTTTGATAGTTAACTGTATCAAATGCTTTTGCATGATCGATAAAAATACATAATGTACGTTGTTTTTCATCTACAGAATTGTTAATAATTCTTTTCAATCTTAGAATAGCATCCGAAGTTGATGTTTATTTTCGAAATCTGTATTGTCTATCTGAAAGGATTGCATATTTATTTAAAAACGATCATCCTTTTTTCAATAATTTTGTCAAATATTTTTTCCAATGCTTGATATATTGGAAACTGATCGGTTATTAATTCTTCTTTTTTATATCGGCATTATCAACGACTCTTTACATTTATAGGAAAGGTCAATACTGGAGAAATGTTTCAAAAATTTTTGGATGTTATATTGTCTAAACCTTGTTTTTAATTATTTGTTAGAGAATAGATAGTTTCAGTAACTTCTTTGGTATATCTGTGCTCAGAGCCCCCGCAACTGCGCATGCAATGCATGCACCGCACACGGGCGCACCTCTAAAGGGGTGCCAAACCGGAGGTCTGCATACAATTCGAATTTTTAATTTTTCTAACGATTCCAATGAACAAGGCACTAAGACACTAAAGAAATCAAAAATGTGTTTATCTCAATTCATGATAATATAATCGAAGTTTATGTTCGTTGATACAATGACCTATTCCTATTGTGACAGAAAACATATCTATTTTTGAAATCAAATAACTATTCAATTAGCGTTAATTATTAAATATAATAAAATCAATAGGTTAGTTTATTCTGTGTTCAACATGCAATACCTTGAATACCCGTATAAAGTATAAACTTGTCAATTTTTCCTGTCCAGACTCGAATATTGTACGAACGACGAGTAAGTTTCAAATTAGATCTTGTCGATTTTTCCTATCCAGACTTAAATACTCTATGAATAACGTTTTTCCTGTCCAGACTCGAATATTGCACGACGAGTAAGTTTCATATTAGATCTTGTAGATTTTTCCTGTCCAGACTTGAAGACTCATCTACGAACCACGAGATCCGAGTATAAATAAAACTGCAGGAGGAGGCGTCGTAATCTAAATTGTTAATATTTTCTTTGACACAAAGTTATAGTTATAAATATTCGACGGTGGTTAAATTCTACAATTTCACCAGTAAAAATATCAACAAATTAATATTTTACATCTACTAAATAAATAAACAATTCTCAAATAGTTCGACTGCTTTTTACCCTAATATAATGTGAAGTCATAAAACTATAAATAACATTTTTCTCAGAATACCGAACGTCGAACACCTGTGTTTTTAAGTGCACAGCTGTGCATTGGAACAAAATGAGTGTCCGGCGCATAGTTAACGAAGCACAAATGACGTATTTCATTATGTCATGATGTTTTCATTGGTTGAAACCGAATAGGTGCGTGAACTATGCCCCGGACACTCAGTTCGTCCCAACAGTATATATTAAGGTGCGCTCGACGCGAGGAGTTGAGTTGTCTTATTGCCACAAACGAGTTCATTTGTATGTTTGCCATCATTCAGTAGTTGTCTTAGTGCCACCAAAGAATGAGTTGTCTTATTGCCACAAACGAGTTCAGTTGTATGTTTGCCATCATTCAGTAGTTGTCTTATTTCCATCTAGTTCAGTTGTCTTTTTGCCATCATAGCTCACAGTTGTCTTTGTCAGGTGCTTTCTGCCGACGCACGTTACTTTCTACATTTTTACAAGCGTTTAATGCATTTTATTTTCTGGTGAAAGTTATTTCTTCTACAATTGTTATGGCATAAGAAATTCTACAAACAAATGTTTTCAAGTTGGTAACTAAAAAATCAACTGTATTAGTTAATAAAATTGTGATGAACTAAAATTGTAAATATTTAAAACTGTTTAGTGAAGATAAGTGAATCAACCACTATGTATTTACTTCAGTGAAAATAGTGGTTGATTCACTTATCTTCACTAAACAGTTTTAAATATTTACAATTTTAGTTCATCACAATTTTATTAACTAATACAGTTGATTTTTTAGTTACCAACTTGAAAACATTTGTTTGTAGAATTTCTTATGCCATAACAATTGTAGAAGAAATAACTTTCACCAGAAAATAAAATGCATTAAACGCTTGTAAAAATGTAGAAAGTAACGTGCGTCGGCAGAAAGCACCTGACAAAGACAACTGTGAGCTATGATGGCAAAAAGACAACTGAACTAGATGGAAATAAGACAACTACTGAATGATGGCAAACATACAACTGAACTCGTTTGTGGCAATAAGACAACTCATTCTTTGGTGGCACTAAGACAATTACTGAATGATGGCAAACATACAACTGAACTCGTTTGTGGCAATAAGACAACTCAACTCCTCGCGTCGAGCGCACCTTAAGGCCACAGTACCACCCCCAATATTCGTAACATGAACTAATTTTGATAGATGTCATTTATATGTCATAAATTAAGAATCCTTTTGTTCAACAGATGGAGCAATATTCCATATTTAATAGTTCTTTTGTTCAACAGATGGCGTAATAATTTTATTAATTTTAAACGGTAATTGTTATAAAATAACAAATTCATCACCCCTAGCCACTACGCGATGCGATGATACGTAAACGAGTTCTTGACCTTGCGAATATTTTCGATGTAGCAGGTATAAAAATAATATTTTGGATTACATTCGGAATATCGGTATATTTACTTAGTAGTTCATTCTTGTGTCCAGTCAACAAAGGATAAAGGTCTTCGTATCATTACGTAGGGACCTATTATACCATACATGGTGTTTCGTTAAGAATGGGACATAGAACAACTGACGATTCTCTGAATAAAATAAGACAACTAAACAAATCATGTTTAGATAAAATGTTTCTCGTTTCCGAATTACGGTGTTAAAATCCAAAAAATATTTATGGCTATATTTTTTTATTACTCATAAGAATTTTACTAAATTTGGCAAACGGTTTTGATGTTATAATATCCACCTATCAGCAAAAAATTAGTTACCTGCTTTAATTAACTTTTCCAGAGGCGTACAGCATTGGTACGTAATACGGCATCCCTTCTAAATTTTACGTCACTATCCAAAAAGTTATTTAGACATAAAATTTTAAATTTTTTGATGTTTTTCAAATAAATAATGTACTCTTTTTAGAAATTGAATAAAAAAAAAATCAAAATTTTGGACAGTGGACTAAAATTTAGAAGGGAAAAAGGTGTTACTTGCCCATGAAGTATGCCACTGGCAAAGCTTATTTAACTTATTTTTTTTGCTGATAGGTGTATTTTATTACACCAATAACGTTTGCTGAATTTAGTAAAATTAAACTGAATAACAAAAAAAATTGTAGCTGTTTATAATTTTTGATTTTCGAGTAATGTTTTACCTACGGATGTTTCGTTTAATCGGCTTATTTCTCATCAGTTAATCTTCAGTTGCTTCCATTCTTAATGGAATACCCTGTATATACCGAAAGGTCTTGCAGCCAATGAATCAAATAAAAAAAAAGAAAAATATAATAAAAAAGTGTTTTTATTACCGTATTTACCCACAATACTTTATATAGATCTGCATCAGTAAAAATTATTTTCAACAAATTTAATCTCATTTTGTGTAACTTGGCGGCATACGGAAAACTTTTTTAAGAATTTTAAGAAAAAATCTTATTTTTCATAAACAATTGAATGGTCTATTAATTTTAGAAAAAAAGTTACTTTACATAAAAAGTTATGCATGGTCTAAAACCTAAAATTCAAACATCTGATATCAAATTTTATCAGTCGTATATAGGGTTTGTCGAAAATAAATTTTTTGACAAACCTTGTAAAACCGACTGATAAAATTTGATATCGGGTGGTTGCATTTTCTGTTAGACCATGCATACATTTTTATAAAGAATAACTTTTACATAAAATGAATAATAAAAAAAGTTTTCTATATGCTGTCAACTTACATAGACGTACTGTGTGTATGCAACTTATGACATATTGCTGAGATAATGTTTTTGTAAGAAAAGAGAAATTAATTATAAAAATTTACTTCATTTGTAGAGTCGTAATTTATGTTTTCATATTAAGTTTTTATTATAATTTTTTTTATCAATTTAGAATTACAGTACTATTTTCAATTATTAATAAAACTTACGTGTTCATTTTAGATTAATCAATAAGAAAAATAAGCATTTTTGAAATATTAATAACCAAATACACATTAAACAACCAATAAATAAAAAATCATTTAAAACACGTTGTCTGCCGAAGCAAATGTTGTGGTCGGGTCTGCTGAGCCGAAGTAGTTTTTCTAAAAATTTAAGTCTGTTTTTACGTTTTAAGTAGTTTAAGTAAATACTTAGGTAAACTACAATATCTAATAGATGCGCGAATAAAATACATACACGCGGCGCGGGATTAAATTATTACAAACATATGTGGCGTGCATATATTGTTAATAATATATTCAGGACATACACAGGCCCGCCGAGAGCCAGGCCGGGCCCCAGGACAATTCGCTAGATCGGGCCATGTGACAAAAAAATCTTTAACCAAAAACTGTTCCTCTTCTACTGAAATAGAATTTAAAAGCTCTTTACATCAAAAACTATTCTCCCTTTCAATTACTTCTTCTTCTAAACAAAAAAAAAGTCCTCACCCGAATAAAACTTCTCTAGGCTAATACTTTTAATTATTTTAAACTTAACTTCCCTCTCTCATCTTGTGTCGAATTTCTCATGCAGAACAAAAAAAAACTTTGCCGGGCCCCCTTACAGCGCTGCCGGGCCCCCATTTAAGCCCGGGCCCCGGGAATTAGTCCCGGCTACCCCCCCCCCCCCCCTCTAGTCGGCCCTGGACATACATTAGTGCGTAATTGTTCAATATTTCAATTTGTGTTATGGACACGTAAATAATTTCTAAATAAAAAGTTATATGAATTTCAAAAATGGGTATTTTAAAGATATTTTTAGACATACAGTGTTTTGCGTTTTTGTCTGACAAATAAAAAGGTATATTTTTTAAATAAAAAACCCTGTATTTTACTTCAGTTTTAGAATGCTGCATGCAATGCTGTAATACTGCATTTAACCCTAGAACTTTATTAACAAATATTGCAGGGTTGCCAATAAATTAATTTTTTTATGAAATTGGAGAATGATGCAGACCCTAAATTAAATTATAATTTAATTTAAAAAAATAGTAATAAGATACTAAGCTAACGAATAGTGGTGATAGAACTGGATTATTTTATACAGAGTGTTTTGAAAAACAAGTCTTAAATATGGCTAATTCCAAATTAAATTTATTTAATTTTTTCAAATGCCACACGCTGTATGTTATTTAAACATACAATTCCTTATAAATTTACATATCCAACGATACCAATATGATAGTCAATAACACATGAGTTTTATAATAGGAAATACGAAAAAAAAAAATAATATAAAAGTTGTATGACCATATTTAACAATTATTCATAAATATGCAGTGTGCATTTTTAAAGCAAAACACCCTGGTTGTTATACATATTTGATTGTTTTTACATCGTCGAACAATATTTTCAATTTGATTCCTTTGATATGTTGTATATAGAATGTGTCAAAATTTGAGGTTACGATTTTCTCAATTTTTTAAATGTGATACTCTCTATGTTATACCACCAATTAATTAATACAGTGAATTCCATTGAAACAATTAAAAAAATCGTAACCTCGCGCTTTGATACACCCTACATATAACATAGCAAATGAATGAAGTCAATTAAAATTATTTGACAACCTGAAAACAATCAAATATGTATAACTACCTGCAGGGTGTTATTCTCTAACATGTTGGTATTGTTAAACAGGCAAATTTATAAGGAATTGTATGCTAAAATATGTTGCCTTTGAAAAAATTAAGTAAATTAAACCTCAAAGTAGCCATATATAAGACAAGTTTCAAAACACTCGGTATAAAAGAATCCAGCACTATCAACACTATTTGTTATCTTAATGTGCTACAAGTCTGTATATTAAACAATTTTGAAATTAATGTAATCCTACCCAAATTATGATAATTTAATTTGGGGTCTGCATATCATTCTGTAATTTCATAAAAATTTAATTGCTTGGCAAACCTGTAATAGTTTTTTTAAACATTCTAGGCTTGAATACAGTATTACCAAATCATTCTAAAACTGAAATAAAATACATGTTGTTCTATTTAAAAAATATGCCAGGCAAAAATATAACACCCTGTATATCCAAAAATATTTTTAAAATATGTATTTTCTAAATCCATATAACTTCTTTGAAACATGTTTGCGTGTCTTTAACACAATTTAAAATATTGAACAATTACGCACTAATGGGACATACACAAGGGTACATATACACATAGCAGTCAACGTGTTAACTCAGAAATAAAGTTCCTTATAAAGATAAAATAACATTCATTAGAAGAAAGCAAGTCCCGCAAATATTACGTGCGTACCATACAGTGATGCCAGGTCATTCGGATTCAAATTACATCTCAATGCAATAAAGTTCCTCTCCCGCATTTCACATTTCACCCACTTTAAAATTAAATTCGCCTGAGAAAAAATTGTGAAATTATCGTATAAATCGATATTTATTGTACATCTGGCAACGTGGCCAATACTTGTTCATACGCAAGGAACACAAATCGATAATTTTGTATCTGGAACGCAAAGCGAGACAAATATATATGAAAATCACGAAACAATAAAAGACGGCATACAGCTGTATCATTGTTTCAAAAATTGGTACCTCTAAACAATAATTTACCTATTAAAACCATCTCTAAAACAGAGTAGCTAGATTTTTTTTACGGTGACATCTTCTTAAAAATAGATGAACTACATGAACTATACACAATTACAGGAATTCATAGAAAATCTCTAATTTGACAAATAAATTTATCAAATATTTGTTAATCGTATTTCCAGTTAGATTTGAAAAATACGCAATAAAATTTAGAAATATTTTGGCGGGATACTTGGAAAAATATGTAGAATGAAATCTCCTACTTTTTAGCCTGTGGTTTTAAAATCACTTTTTATGATTTTTTTTAAAATTCAGTGTATAAACAGGACAAATAAAAAATAGGAGATTTCATTCTCCAAACCTTATACTTTAAGCTGGTAGAAGATTCATTTTAATACATTTAGCGGGATTTAAATGCAATCCGAAATGGTGAACCCTTGCTTCTTATATGAAAAATACAGTGATACTGCGCCCTTAATATATACTGTTGGGACGAACTGAGTGTCCGGGGCATAGTTCACGCACCTATTCGGTTTCAACCAATGAAAACATCATGCTTTATATTTTGTGTTAATTGTGTTGTAATAAAATTTTATGAAATGATAAGTACCTATTCACATAATACTTGATTTATGCCCGATTCGCCTGTTCCCAGTTCGCCTGACCAATTAAAATTTCCCGATTCGCCTGACAAGCTCAAATTGTGGTATCGTTTCACCTGACCATAAGTTGGATGGTGCGTGCTTTTTTTATTATAAGGGCCATTTTCAAAATACATGCAAAATTTGCTTTATAAGGATGATTTGATTTGAAACAAAAATAAACTGCATTTGTTGACATTATTAAGCGTTTTGTACCAGTGTTTTTAAATCAATTATTTTTAAATTTTCTAAACCATCTTGATAATTTTTCCTTTAAATCTTTTTTCATAGATATACTAAGTTCTTTTCTATAGTAATATATAGTTGAAATTATTACTGGAGGAATTTTTTTTAGGAATAGTTTTTAAATATATTTTTTTTGTCCTGGCCGGTTATTGGGACAAAAAAATTCTAAATTCAAATAGTTTATTCGCTTTACACTTCGTCAATTTGAAAAAATGTTTTTATTTTACTAACTTTTTACTATACTGGGTGCTCTATATTTTTTGTTTACATTAAATTAAATAACTATAACATTTTGATTTAATTTTATATTCATTTCTTATTATTATTCATTTGTTAGTAACAGATTTCTTTGCAGCAAATACATATTTATTACCTGAGCAGATCAAGGTATCTATTCTTGAATCCCAGGGAGTAGAAATTTTTAGTGAAAAATGAGACAAAAATACATATTTTGCGCGTTGCAGATAAAGACGCAAAACCGGTTTTCTATTCCCTCGAATTCAAGAATAGCTACTCAGGAGAAACGCAACTATTTTTCTCCGTTTAACATGTAGTCAGGCAAATCGCTACCAAAGCGTACCAAATTTTTATGTCAAGCGAATCGGGAATATACCTTTGACTTTGACTTACTTCGGCTATTAATAAGATATTGTGGAAAATACTAGAAAAGTAATTCAATACTTTTCACATCTGAAAATCGGGAAATGTGATTTTTTTCCTGTGTAGCAAATTAGGTCTAAAAAATATGTTTATTATTTTTTCTGTTAAAGTTTGTGCACTAAAACCTGAATTATCTTTAATAATAATTTTAGATTTTAGAAACTGAAAAAAAATATTGGCATAACGTTCTGGCAGCTGTCAAATTATTATCCAGACAATGTCTAGCGTTCCAAGGTTCTTCTAAAATACTTTTTGAATTTGATAATGGAAACTTCCTCAAAGCTGTCGAGATGATTTCCTCTTTTGATCCTGTGACGAGAGAGCGCATTAGTCGAGGGCAAAACTCACAAACAAATTCTTTAAAAATGGCTCATTATTTAGGCTAATCAGATACAAAATGAAATTATTGAATTAATGTGTTCTAAAGTAAAAAATAATATTTTGAATATGGTTCGCAGTTCCAAATATTATTCAATAATTTTAGACTGTACACCGGATACAAGTCATAAAGAGCAAATAAGCCTCGTTTTGCGTTGTCATTTCTAAAAAGGCTCGAATACAAGAGTTTCATAGCGTTCAACCCAATATCCGACTCGACAGGGCAAGGGCGATTTGATTTTGTTGTTGGACTTTTGAAAAATTTGAATTTAGATATTAAAGACATGAGAGGTCAAGGGTATGATAATGGGGTGAATATGCGCGGAAAACATACTGGTTTACAAAAACGCATACTCGATGCTAATCCCAGGGCATTTTTGTGCCATGTGCTGCACACAGCTTAAATTTAGCAGTAAATGATGCTGCTAAAGTTTTAAATGAAACAGATAACTTTTTCAATATTGTACAAGAACTTTATGTATTTTTCTCTTCATCCACAAAAAGGTGGGATATTATAAAAAAGCAAGTCCCAAAATTAAATCTAAAACCCCTAAGTGATACTAAATGATCAAGTAGGATTGATGCTATAAGACCGCTAAAGTTTCATTTAATTCAAATTTGTGATAGCCTTCTAGAAATAGCAGAAAATGATACTTTTAACATAGAAGCTAGGCGTTGAGCAAGTTCTATGCTATTAAGTATCCAATCTTTTAAATTTATTTGCAGTATAATAATTTGGTATGATGTTTTATTCCAGATTGGCATTTTAAGCAAAATGATGTAAAGTGTAACGACTGATATTAAAGTGTGCCAAAACTATTCAAAAATCTAGTTGATAATTTTAAAAATTATAGAGATGATAATGTTTTCGAGGAAAAACTTGCTCAAGCTGGAGAACTAGCAGCCGCTTTTGAGTTAGAGCAAGGTTTTCCTCCATTAAATACTGTTAGATGAAAGTATAAACCAAAACTGTTCGATTATGAACAGAGAGATGAGACACCTCAAGATCCAAAAACAGCGTTTAAAATAAATTTATTTTTAAAAATAATTGATCAAACACTAAGTTCTTTAAATAGTAGATTAGGTTTTTCTAGTGATATTTTTAAATTAAATGACGAGGATCTTTTAAAATGCTGTCGTGCTTTACAGCAAAAGCTAACTGATCAGAAAAAGGAGGAGGCTGACGTAGAACAAAATGATTTATTTAATGAGATAAGAGACCTAAGATTGTTTTCATTACCTGAAGCGTCAAATCCCCTCGACATTTTACAATATATATTTGAAAACAATCTAACTTCATCTCTACCAAATATTACCATTTCGTTAAGAATCCTGCTTACTTTACCTGTATCTGTAGCTTCTGGTGAGAGATCCTTCTCAAAATTAAAAATAATTAAAAATTATTTGAGGTCTACCATGTCACAAGAAAGATTATCGGGTTTGGCAATCTTAGCTATAGAGCAAGAGATCCTCGATAAAATTGATTTTGACAATATTATAAAATAATTTGCAGCAGCCAAATCCAGAAAAAAAACTATTTAATTTTTGGATAATTGAATGTTTTATTTGTTTACAGTTTGGTTTGTTTTTTCATTTGTAAGAATAAAATATTGGTTTTTGAAATATCTGTCGTTTCATTACAAAATTAAAATAAAATGTGGTTTCGCAATTCGCTAAAATGTTAAACGACTACAAGAATATTACAAACCAAGACAGCTTAAAGTTGTTATTCTTCAAAATATTATTTATATAAGTGCTACATATATTCAAAGGGCGCCAAAATATTTCCTGTGCTTGATAGAAATATTGATTTATTGTTTTTTCGTTAAAAGTTTTTTCATTTATTTACTAAGAAATTAAAAAAGAGTGGTACCTACTTTTCACAAAATATTCAAAAAATATAAAATATGCATGAAATATAAATCTTTAGAAATAGTTATACTTAATCATTTCTATTTCCTCCTCCTCTTAAAATGTTCACGATTTAGTAAGATTATGTTATGTTTGATGCTTAATAGTGATTGTGAAACAACTATTGTACAGATTTGTACTTGATAAGTCATATAGAGCAGCAATTTGAAACCATATACAACAAACCAGGGTAAAGAAGGACTTACTCTAAGCTTGTTTTAATAACATAATTCTGCATGTCTGAATAGCCGCCTTATTTAACAAACAAACAAACAAGACATTTCAAAAACTAAAACCACTTCCGGTTTTACTAGTTTATGACATAAAATCAATTATTTTTATCATGTTAATAATTGTTATTGATAAAAAAAGCAAATTTCATAAATTTTATTTTTGTTTCAGACCAACAAAATATTAGAAATATAAAACTCGCGGCAAAGGTTAGGCATTAGCTTCAAACCCTAATATAACATCTAGTTTTTTGTTTTTTGCTGTTTCTGATAAGTAGTTAACTACTGCTGGATCTTGGTTACATTATCAACTAATTTAAAATATGTAAATGAGCCGAAACCCTCAAAAACCTCGATCAATCCACGGTTATTATTATTAATATTATTATTGTTATTGCTATACCCGAAATTCGAAAAAAAAAATCCATTGTGAGATGCCCGCGACCGGCCAGACCGGGACCGTAAGAAACTTTTGATACGCCCGAAAAATGACATAAAACCATTCTTCCATTATGTAAAAAGATGATGGAGGGCCGACCATGGGCCCCTTTTTCTTTTTTATTCACCGGTCGATCGTAAATAAATGCTATAATGGCCGTATCGCGGCCCACTATGAGAATTCCAGACGTCTTATGATACGCGCCATGGGCGCACCTTCCATTCTACCGAAAGACATCCTTCGATTTTTAATAATATCAAAATAATATTTTAATACGATGGTAAACAAAAGGAGTGGCCATAGGTCTATTGACCATTTATTTCTCCTCTAATGTGGTCATCTTAAAGAAGAATCTAAATCTAATTGAGACTAATAAAGAAAAACTGGCAAGGGTCAATAATTAAATTAACAAAATGCATAAACAATAGGACAAAAACAAAAAAAGCCAACTCGTCCCCAGAAACTTTTCCTGGTCAGCATGGATGTAGTAAAAATATACAACAAAAGAAAGAAATACTCAATAAAACAAAAGAGATCTTCCCCCTATAACATTAAGTATGAAAAATTGCGTCATACACTTATGACAAATAATATTTTCTTTCAAACCACAGCTTTAAGAAATAACCAATTTAAAATTATTACCAAACAAGAAGAAGAAACCTTATATGTGGAAGAGATAAATTGGCATTCATATGAAATTAAACAGACCAGAAACATTAAAGAAATGGTTAGAGGTTTACCATCTATGTTTTACTTTATATTTGTTATAGATTTCTTCACATTTATATTTGTTTATTCATAATTAAAAACACCTTATACTTTAATAAGATTTATTACTTTTTATAGATGGGATGTACGCTGGCATGCTTCATGCCCGTCCGATATACGACACTGTTCATGCCAACCTACAAACATGGCTACCAACACATAAACTATAACTACTAACCATAGAACAATTTACATCTAAATCTGAAGAACTTGAATTAACTGCGGATAACATTTGTAAACTAAATAAAAAATAATTGCTGCCCTTCGTCAGTACTGAAGACATCAAGAAAATCGAATCAAATCAATACTTGATCTAAGAAAATCGAAGCTATAAGAAAGTCAAAACTAGTTCCGCAATGCAAAACTGCCATATGTTTGGTTACATACAACTTTTTCAAACGAAAATGAATATGTGTAAAGTACGTAGGAGAGCATCATACGATGGATTGCAAAAAAAGTGCAGAACAACAGTCGAAGTGTGTAAACTACTTAATGTAATACCCTGCTAACTATAGAGGATGTGAGGTAACTAAAAACTTTCAGAGAAGGAAGGATAATACGACGAGGCAGATAAGACTCATAAATGCCTATCCTACTATCAGAAACGAAATAATATCTCAGGTAACAAACTTACATTAGCAACCAATTCAAAGATCACAACCAGTTTTAGAACCTGCACTACAAATGGCGTGGCATACTGCAAGTACCACTTTCTGACAGGCTCCAGAAGCTAGAAAAAATAAAGCACAAATATATAACAATATCAATAGTATCGTCCAAAAATAACCTGATATCAAAGTTTCCTTGGACGTATGCAATGTTACCAATGTTACTCATCGCCCTACAGTATGCTGCGGTCGTTATAAGTAAAAGTACTAGCAAAAGAAAAGAAAGATATGTCTGGAAATGTCAATCCAAGTCAAGGAAAAGTCTAGACAGTTCGAGAAAGTTCGAGAAGGTTATAGCAAAATCCTGACATCAGTTTTCAGTTTTATGATAGACGTTACATGGTAATGTTATCAGTTGGATAGTTCTTGTAAAAGTTCAGTTGAAATAAATTGTGATATCAAAAAAGTTGCGTAACAATGGTGACAGTGATGGGATACAAAGTAGAAGTTCATGGTAAATACTAGATCCACTGGGTACGACACAGTCATGGATACTTCAGGTCCCCCAGCATGGTTTTTGAAGATGGAGGACGAAAAGGAAAGGGGTAGGAAGGAAGAAAAAAAGAAAAAGAAAGGCGTAGGAATGAAGAAGAGAAGGAAAAGAAAAGGCGTAAGAAGGAAGAAGAGGAGGAAAAGGAAAGGCGTAGGAAGGAAAAGGAAGAGGAAAGAGAAAGGCGTAAGAAAGCTGAGGTAGGAATTATGAATGTTATGCTGTAAATTCAAGATAACCTTAAGCAAGAGGTAGGTCAGCTAAACAGCCGAGTAGACCTCTTAACACAACAACAAAATAATTGTAATGCCAACTTAGAACAGCAGCAAGAGAATCTAAAAACCAATTTACAGAACCTAAAAACGAATTTAGAACAACAACAACAACAGAGTTTAAAGAGTAATTTAGAACATCAACAAAAACAGGCTAGAGTAGAGTTGGAAAGGCAAATTAGAGCTGAAATGGCCGAGTTAGAGAAAAAAATTCGTAGCCAAGCTTCCATAAACAACATTCAAGTTGAAAACACTACCTCATCTTCATCTGTAACCGGCCCAAGCTGTATTCAAATCCCAGTCTCACAAAACCATAGTAGTAAGACCCTGAAAACTGACGTCAGGATCACTGCATATATATTTTGCTTTAACCTTCTCGAACTTTCTTCTTTTCAATTGTTGTAGGTCTCAGCTGCCAGGGCTATTCGGCCTATGGTTTTAGGTTGATTGGTGGTGGTATCACATACTTTGATTTTCTTTTACTATACGGAGAATGGTCGCACTGCGCAGCTTTCTGAGTGCCTTTTAAAAGGAGATAGAAAACTCCGCCATTTTGATCCCTTATTACGTGTTGCCTACATCTTGGCGCAATATTTTTAATAGGTGCGTTTTAATCATCCGCTTCTGCTTCGGAATTATCGGTTTTCTTGTTTTAATCTGACAGGTTAAAACGACTAAACCGACAATTCCGGAAGCAGAAGTGGATGATTAAAACACACCTGATATTTTGCTTGCTGCTGTCAGTGTCAGTGAATATTATTTTTGGAGTCACAGTTTATTGCCAAAGAATCAGTTAGCTCACTCGGACCAGTTGAAAGTTCCAAAATAACATCCACTTCAGGGATATAAATTCAGGATACGCAGAAGACTGCTGTTTTATTATAGGCGGTTGTCATATATTGTATTATCCGAGTTGCGCAGTGTATAAACTGGAACATTGAGATAAAAAGTGCCGACGCAGAGTGAGCGATCTGATTCTTTAGCTATAAACTGTGGTAAAGGCATCAAAATGGCCGCTTCCTATGTTGGGCGTGTCGGACCTCTCT
Source organism: Psylliodes chrysocephalus (assembly GCA_927349885.1). NCBI lineage: Eukaryota > Metazoa > Arthropoda > Insecta > Coleoptera > Chrysomelidae > Psylliodes > Psylliodes chrysocephalus. The sequence continues at coordinate 86,527,130 of OV651817.1, forward strand.
CTTGCACCGTATAGTAGTAATCAAAGTATGTGGGTGGTATCGACAATTATTCGCAATGAGGTAGGATTGGAATGTTACCCTACTTTATGGTTTGTTATATATATACAAAAAAAACTCGTCATATTTGCAACTCCATTATTTGGAACTGGTGTATTTAGTAACGGCTTTGGTACCTTCACTTACTGCGTGCTTTGCCAATTCACCAGGAAGTAATAGTCGAACGGCAGTTTGGATTTCTCTACTAGTTATTGTGGACCGTTTATTGTAATGTGCAAGACGAGAAGCTTCAGCAGCAATACGTTCGAAGGTATCGTTTACGAAACTGTTCATAATGCTCATAGCCTTACCCGAAATTCCAGTATCGGGATGAACTTGTTTCAAAACTTTGTAAATGTAAATGGCATAACTTTCCTTCCTCCTGCGCTTCTTCTTCTTATCGGTTTTAGAAATATCCTTTTGGGCCTTGCCGGCCTTTTTCGCAGCTTTACCACTTGTTTTGGGGCAATATTCAATGGTAGGGCTCTTATGGCTTCACTTTTGAATTACACAGTTTTTAATACCTCACAGTTGATAGTTGCACTACAGTTTGATGTTGGATGCTGTTAGAAATCCGGAAATGATTTTAATGTTTTCCGTTTAAAAGTTTGAACACTAAATTGGACACTAAGAAGGGACTGTATATATTTTTTGGAATCTTCAACGATTTATGTAGAACTTCTTTGTTGTGTTGATTCGTTGAACATGATAAAAAAATATGCTGTCCACAATCGCACAAGTCACTGGGAATCATCTTCAGTCTATTTAGGTAGGACCTTGTTAAGCAGTGGTTTGCTCTCATTCGAGATATAGTGCCTTTTCTAGATGTGTCGGTGTATTTTTTGAACCAAGGAGACTTTTTAGGCTTTTTTGTGAATTGGGCACATATAACTCCTTTGCACTTTCCAACTTTTTCGAATGAGTCACACCATTCTTCGAAACTCTGTTTGAGTTAATGACATCCATTGTAGTGTCCAGGAGGAAATGTGGCTCTTGCTATACGAAGATCACTACTCCAAAAATACCAACTGGGGTTTAAGATTAATCACAGTCAAAGGAAAAGAATTGCACCGTGAAGACAGCGGACTGTGTTTTGATGAAATTAAATAAATTAAGGTATGATTAGGAACTTGGCAATGTATCCTATAAGATGCATTTACCTTCTGTCATTTCGGGTTGAAGTTTTTTTACAAAAATAATGTCTATAAGTATAAATACGACTTATTATTATTATTATTATTTGGAAACACATCTTATATTTTTATTTCTAATAGATATCTCAAAATGTTCATTAATATTGAATCAAGCCTATTGACAAATTCATGGACCAATATGGTTCTAAATGTATGTATACTACCCAGAATACATATAGGTATTGAACAATTGTATTTATATTAGCATACTTTTGATGTATCCTATAGGATACGTTGCCAACTTAAGGGTTAAGAGGTACCAGCACTTGCCAAGGTTTTGGACGCAATCAATAGTGATCCGTATTTTCCTAAAATGGGAAAGACAAAACTACGGGAAACTCCAAATTAAAGTCCTTGGTTCTATTGAAACGATTATCTTCATAGAGACCTGAAGATGCCAACAATCGAAGAAAAAATAAAGAAATTTGCTGCGAAATATGAGAATCGAGTTGCCTCACAACGTCAGTGAACAAGCACTGCAATTATTATACAATTCTCCATTAAACAGAAGGTTCAAACAAAGTTTTTACAGATCTATATAAACAAAATTTACATTGAAATAAAAATAAAATAAATATTGTTATAAAAAACCCTATTTAAAAAGTAATTCTTTCCGCTCATGGTATAGAAGCCAAACCATACAGAAAGATGCACATCGAGAATTAACATAATGTTTTTTGGAATTTGAATTTGCTTCATTCAATGGGTAGATTTTTTTTTCTTCGTCTCGTTTCCTTTTGATACGGATGAACGTTTTTATAGTGAGAGAAGAAATTTATTGGTATGGCTTTGTAAATATGAACAGGTGGAAAAATATATATCTGCCTACCTTACCTAGATGATTGTATTTTACGAAAAAATAAAAATCGAAAAGAGGATTAATTTCCAACATAATAATATATTCTTATTAGTTATTCTAAAGATGCAGAAAATAGATTTGCTGGATTGTATTTGATATTATATTCGACTTATATTCTATGGTTCGATTTTATGTTCTTACAAGATAATATTTTCTAATATTAGGTAATATGTTTTTTATATTTTTAATGTTTTTGCATTTTAAATAATTTTATATTTTTATATTTTTAACGTTTTTAAATTTTAACTTACAGTACTAATACCAATACAATTATACTTCTCATTGTCACGTACAAGACATGTCAATATGGCCTCTGTGACTTATTGTTTATTATATGTTTTTTATGTATGTATATTTTCAAATTATATTTGTAAACTTATTGATTCATAATAATTCAATTCAATTCAATTTCTATAAAACTATTTTTTGGACTGGTAATATGGGCTTAAAATACAATTGTTTGTATATAACCAAAGAGTTGTAAATTAGATTGATCATCAAAAAATTTGTGGTATACTTATTATTGTCATTTTTTTAATAATTACAAAAGTTTCCAGGTATTTCAATTAATCGGATTATGTGGATTAACCCTACTATTAACTGCTTGTTAAATACTTAGTTGTTGTTTCAATGGGATAAGAAAAATTGAATTTTATCTATTTTAAGATATTCTCAAATAATAATTTTCCCAATAAATAAATTGACAGATCATATTTTATATGGAACACTATCTGGAGATAATAATTTATTTACAATAAACATCCTATAGACGGATTAACACAAATGATGAAATTAAAAAATTATATCCTTATCTGCAATAAAATAATTTGATAATTATATATAAAGGTAACTTTTCAAGCAAAATTTATGAGTAACATTTTAGTTTAGCCAAGTTTCATTAGTAGCTAAAGAAAATGTTTAAAATTTCTGTTTTTGTGACTGCAGTTGTGTGTGTTTCATTAGCACGTAAGTTTTTATATTTAAGTTTATTAATTTTTAATAAAAATGGTGTAAGATATTAACAGTTTCAAAATATTAAATAAATGTAATTCCTATACGAATTTTATTAATTAAAATAAAGGAACTATAATTTGGGCACGAGCTTTAACGAACTCCAGAATGAAACTCTGAAAAAAAAATAGTATAATTGGATCGTATGCGAATAATATACATTATAATGAAGGAACGATAATTTTGGTACGACCTTTAACGAATTCCAGAATACAACTCTGAATTTAAAATTAGAATAAAAAAAGTAAAGGTAGAGTAAAGTCGCCTAATGTGGAATAGCATTTTATTTTAATTAAAAAAAAAATGATAAACTTCAATTTTGTTTTTAGATATTTTGTATAGATATAGGTAAGGGTATTAGGGATATATAGTTCATGTCACAAAAATATAAATCTCCCAAAAAAATCATAAAAAAATAAGAATATAAAATGAGCCTTTTTTTAGATCTTCAAAAATGGGTTCCTAATGTGGAATATCTATGTTCCAAGCGAAAAATAGCATTCGTTATAAAATGTTGATTGAAAAAACTTTGTTTTTTGAGAAAGAAGTTTATTTAAACAATAAAGATACAAATATATTAGCACAAAGAATTAAAAAAAAATTTAAACTAACGGCAAAAGTCGCAAACGTAGGGTTCTTTTTCGGGTCCTGCACACTCTTCATGTGCCCAACAGTTACATAGCATGCACATTACCCAAATTTCTCCTTGATTATTATCTGAAAACTTATCTTCACAAAAAATGCAATGTGCATCTTGGTTAGGATTATTTTCCTGTTTTGCAAAATCTTCTTCGTCATCTGAAGAATTCTGCATGGAAATGCTCGATGCATCAGATTCAGCACTTGATGAAGACACATCTCTCTTTTGACGTTTAGTTAGTGTTTTCTTCGTATTACGTCTACCTTCTTGAGATGAACTACAAGATGGATTTTCGGAAAATACATTTTTTTTTACTATGTCCTTTTTTTGAGTCGCTGCGTTTGTGTCTTTCATTTGAACCGATTTCTCTAGGTCTTCCTTATTTGGCGTAGTAGTTATTATTTTGGCTTTCCGGATTTTCGGCCTCTAGTGCCTACTTTTCTCTTTACGGTCGGTATTGGTGAAATATCTTCTGGACCAACAGCTTCTACACTTGGATTTCGGATTTCCTTTTCTTCTTCTGCGGCAATCATTCTTGGCTGTGGGGTGGGATTATTGGCTATTGGACCAACATTACAAACCTCTTGTTCAACGGTTAGAAAGTCCACTTCGCTGAAAATGTTTCTCCTAGTAGGATAAATTCCTGTAGTTGCGAACCCTTTGACGGCTCGCTCCGCCGATTGCGTCTTTTGGCATTTTTCCTGAAACAAATGCAAATATGCTTAATTTTAGTTATAGTTTCCTATTGTGGAATATTCCACTTTAGGGCACCTCTCCTATTCCACTTAAGGAGACTTTTATTATTTTATTTCATATCAACATAATCGAAACTAAAATGGTTATTTGCATTAAATATTAAGCATATTATAAAACTACAAACTATGTACTTTAACTCCACAAAATATCTTACCTTTAATATTAATACCAACGGAGATAACACACCTTTTATTTATACAAAAATGTCTACTGGGCTTGAAACTATATTTGCTTCGCTCCCGTCGAACCACTGACGCTATCCATATCAAAGTCTTCCACGTACGAAAACATTTTAGGTGGGGCGTTTGATGCACTGGCTTGTAAGTAGATGGCGCCTATAGATCACCGTATAACAGCGTATTCCTTTTTAGGAACCTATTCCACATTAGGCAACTTTACTCTAATAAATATTATGTTCATATGGGCAGGCTTAAAGGGTAAAAAGACCAAATATTGTTACAGTCTATTCGCTATACTTACAGGGATTTCGGATTAAAAATTTTATGAGTATTTCCAGGTAAGTACCCGAAAGTTTGACCTGTTCTTTGGGGAAATATCAACTGGTTAAATGAAATGAAAAATAATGTACAACTTTTTAATTAAATAATAATGGAGAATCTTTTGTATAATTGAGAGCAGAATTAAACTTCTTCATTAATGGAGCCACCTATTATAAACCTAATAATAATTTTATATTACACTTCACACAGAAAATATGTTCTATGTATAATAAGAGGGTTATTTAGCTCAAATAAAATATTTTCTAACACAAAAATTTGTTCCATGTAGAGAATTTCAAATAAAAAATAAAAAAATTTAACTTGCCAACAAAAATGAAAATCAGTCATTATCATCTAAAATATCATAATCGTCATTATCATCACTATCATCACCATTAATTGTTATTATTATTGGACTTATTTCGTTTATTTTATTTTCACGAGTTTACCAATCTTTTATTAGTTTCTCGCACTTGGATATACAGTTCCGCCACACTTCTGGAGTTGCAATTGAAAGTGCTTTTCGCCAAGTTTCCCGAACTGCGTCGTCACTATAACCATTATAACTATTTTCACGCATAAAAATGTACTTGAATTTTTTACCTTAAATATCAACTTTTTTACAGCTTCCATACATTCAGCATCATGCGTCTTGGGTTCACTATTTTCCCATGAATCAGATTGTACCAAATTTTACCAATGTACAAACTGGGGCCCGCAAGAAATGCCTTGTGCCCCCGGAACTGTCTTTAATCCAAACATTGGGGTATGCGATTGGCCACAACCAGGACTCTGCGACAAGCCAAAACCTCCAGCACCAGAACCTCCAGCACCAGAACCTGAAAAACCTCAAACTACTGAAGAACCCGTCAAAGAAACAGAAAAACCTCAAACTACTGAAGAACCCGTCAAAGAAACAGAAAAACCTCAAACTACTGAAGAACCCGTCAAAGAAACAGAAAAACCTCAAACTACTGAAGAACCCGTCAAAGAAACAGAAACACCTCAAACTACTGAAGAACCCGTCAAAGAAACAGAAACACCTCAAACTACTGAAGAACCCGTCAAAGAAACAGAAAAACCTCAAACTACTGAAGAACCCGTCCAAGAAACAGAAGTACCTCAAACCACTGGAGAACCCGTCAAAGAAACAGAAGAACCTCAAACTACTGAAGCAACCACTACGGTAAAACACGAAAACGAACCTGAAGAACAAGAGACTACTCAAACACCAGAAGAAGATGTCGAAGAAGAACATGGTACCACCGCGTCTCCAGAGGAAGAAAATGAATCCACTGTAGAACCCGAACAGGACACTGGAAAGCCAGAAGAATCCGATGAACAACAGGAAACCGTACAGCCCGAGGAATCCGATGAACAACAGGAAACCGTACAGCCCGAGGAATCCGATGAACCAGAGGAAGCAGAAGGATCAGCAGAAACAGAGACACCAAGTAATGACGATGAAAATAATCAGACAACAGAAGAACCAAAAGACAATGAGGAGGAAGTAGACGAACCAAGTGATAACGATGAAGATAATGAGGATGCAGAGGAATCGAATGAACCTGAGGTATAGTATAAGATATTTTATATAGCGTGAGTCATGACTATTGGGACATTGAGCAAGAAGAGGTTGTTTGGACCAAAATATGGGGATTGCTGTGAAAAAAATAGATTTTTTTTGTTTTTTAGTAATAATTTTAAAAAATTAGCATAGACCCATAAATTTAGACAAAGAATATTATTTAACTGATTGAGACATACTTTTTTCACTAAACCTTTTAGCAACTTTGATTTGTAAATATGATATAAACATCATTTTTATGTAAAATTGTTATACCAGTTTAAACTTAATAATTTTTGACCGTTTTAGAGAAAAACGCAATTTAACACTTTATATCTTTAAAAAGAGTATACAAACTTACTTGATTTCGTTTTTCCTGTAATGTCATTCCTAATTTTTTTTTACATAGAAATATACTATGAGCTTCTGGGTTTAAAAAGCCATGCCTATATTACCCCTTCTATTATTGTTTTGTTAATCTTTTGCTTATTTAACCTTTCCTTTTCTGCCTCTAAATATTCTACACCTGTTGGAAACTTTTCTACAAAAGAAGATTCATTTAACTTCAATTTTAACACCCTATTCTAATATTTATGAATCACCCTGTATATCATTGATTTGGTGGTAAAACTTTGAGAAGTGAAACTTTAAGATTTACTTATGCATTTTGTCAATAATATAATTCTATTTTTTTTTATTTTAGGAAGAAAATTTGGACAGTATATGTCCAAAAGGAATGGCCTTTATTGAACATCCATCCAACTGTCACCAATTCGTGCTTTGCAGTAACGGAGTTGCCAATGTGATGGAGTGCCCTGCTGGTCAAAATTACAGTCCGAGAACTAGAAGTTGCTCTACTAGTAACCCTTGTAATAAGAATTGAAGCTGTAAGGAAAACTCAATTAAATACTAAATAAACAATCTTATTCAGACATTGTAATTTATTTTGTTTTATTTTATTTTGGGATATATAAAATAAGTTACAATCTTTAAACACTACATTTTGAAAGTAAACTTTTTGTTAGTTTGTTCATGTTATTTTAAAATTAAACGAAAATTACACTCGTTTATCAGTTCAATTTTATCAGTTAAATTTTTTCAGTAGTATATTTTAGTTAAAGTGGCCATACACGTAAATTACATTAAAGCAAATAATTAAAATATCTCAAATTGAAAACAGTTCTTCATTAAAAGAAATTGTTGATTAAATTATTAAAAAAAGAGCTGAATTGAAAAGCAAAATTGAAGCTTGTGGAACTAGATTATTGCTGGAAGTTCAAGGGGTACAAGATAAGATTAGGGAACTAGAAAAGGATAACAAATCAATGAAGGAAGAAGTCGAGTATTTAAAGAGATATAATAAACAAAACACTATTGTTATTTTTGGCGTTGAGAATACTACAAATAATTTAAATATAAAATAAATTTGTTCTTTGATCAAATCATTGGTAACTGTAGATATTACCTTTGTAGAAATAACAGCATTCTATACTATAGGAAAAGAGAACAGAATATTAATTTTAAATCACAATCTGAAATTCTTTTTAATTTTGAATGTGTGTTGAAGTCTTTTGGTTTATCTCTTACAATACATGATGATACTATAGTTACAGCTTCATCTTCAAATTGTATAGACAACATATTTACAAATTTGGCAAACGAATTGTTTACTTCCGGTGTATTTGAACCCTCCTTTTCATACCACCGTGCCCAATACATTTCTGTGAGCAGGGGCGGTTTCTCCATTGGTTCATTTGTGCAGTGAACACCCAGTTCAATTTCATAAAGACACATTATTTTAAAATTACATAAATAACATAAAAATATAAATTTAATTTTAATATTTTTATTTTCATACGTGTTAATCTATATTTTTTGGTACATCATTGCTTTCTGGCTGATCGCGTCTCTGTGGCACAATATACCTAAGTAAACCTTGTCTGTGGCGCATTATGATGAGTGAGCCTAACACGAGTGAGACGATTTGACGAATACATATAGCTAAAAAGAGATGAAAACACGCCAACAGATCCTTCAAACTGTCAAAGAACAAATTAATTGGCGCGCCGCTCACAAACAAGTTTGCCAAACCAGTGTTGCCAGTCTAGTACAAGTCACAATTGTACTAGATGTAGTACATTCTGCATGCATCAATGTTCACGTGTAAAATATATGTATATATTGTGTTCCTTGTTTGGGTTCGTTATCAATAAAGATCCCCTTTTTTCCTCTTCAATGAATTTAGATGTCACTGCAAATAGAATTCGAAAAATCTGGTACATTTAAGGAATCTGGTACATTTTTTAGACAAATCTGGTACATAACAAAAACATTCTGGCAACTATGTACCAAATCAAAGTACAAACTGTCAATGTCAATACTGTCATTCCATCGATTTTAATAAAATTAAGATTATTTTATTTGTGATTATTTAAAAAAATGTGTTTAATTGAGAATTGCAACAACTTTAATAAATTGGAAGGATGTGTGTCAATGTAATTATTGTTCAAGAAAAACTTTTAAGGCAAGGTAAATAAATAAAATATTTTAAGGTTATATTTTGTTTATTTACTTTATAATAAAGCAGTAATAAAGTTTTACGACTATAATTTGTTTTATATTTTGTTTCAGTATCTAGACCATCCAAAGACAACTTCAAAATGGTCTATTTTGTACACAATTGTAAATACTATGGAAGTAAGAAGTAAACAAAAAATCTGTAAATTTTTTCCCACAAAATCTGCTAAAAGGAAAAATTAATTATTCTGATGAGGTAACTATTTGACATCATTATGGAAATGTACAATAAAAATTTGATTAAGATAAAGAGACAAATGGTTTTCACTTTAAAAGTCTAAATCAGAAGAATGGATCAGCCAATTAATTTAATATACTCGATGAGAAATTTTACCTAAGAAATGGTATGTACATTTAAATAGTTTACCTATATAAAGTTATGTTTACAATTATCAATCGTGTTACCCTCTAACCAAGGTCGTTTGTTACATACAAACAAGAAATATTTTATTTTAATGATATTTTTTTATTGCCTTGTTTGTCTAATTTAGTATTTTCAAAAATATTAAATGTTATGGTAATTAGAATCACTACAGGTATTAAATAAAAATAAGGGTATTGGTAAAGTAGTTTACAGTTGGTACTAAAGAATGTCTCGAAAAAAGTCTCGAAATAAGTATCAAACGTAAATTGTGATTTTGATTAGGCATTTAAAAAGTCACATCCCACATCTACATGCTCTGGCTAATCAATCCTATAAGTACATATCAAAACATTAATATACTATCTATAATTAAACAATAATTTAAAAATACAGATGAAGCCGATTTACCTATTTAAACAAAATTGTTATTATTCTATTATTTATTAAAACACATTATTTTTTAGTAAACTTGGACATGTAAAAGCAGCCATGAGGGTAGGACATTAGTGAAAGCAAGAATACTTTGGAATGTTCTGTGAAATACACTTAGAAAGTGTCATATGGAGAATTAAGTGTGATAACATTTTACGATATGCATCTCACTAGTTTAGTTCACAGATTTCTGTGTTCTGTGTTCAATTATGTGCTGCTATTTCAAACTTTTAGTATCCTTTTATAAAAGAAGTTGAATATTATTGTTGACCTTTTTAAATTGTTTATTTTAGCTCATACATTTTTTTTCTACTCTTCATACAGTATTCTGTGAAGAGTATTATAGGTTTATTTTGTCTGTCTGTCCGATGTCAGGTTTTTTGTCTACACGATAAGTCAAAAACGAGAAATGAAATCAACATGAAAATTTTAAGCAAAAATCAAGCTCTATAAGAGGACAAAGCTTATTGATTTGTAACAAATCTGATTAAAAATAGGGGGTTAAGATGGGTTGAAATTAAAAAAATCCTAAATTAAAAACGAAAAGCGATATCAACATGAAATTTTTAGTAAAAATTAAGCTTTATAAGAAGATAAAGCCTATTGATACTGAAAAAAATATGAATATATGGGGGAATTAAGGGGGGTTAAAATATAAAAAAAAATCCTAACTGAAAAATGATATAAACTTGAAATGTTTAGCAAACATCAATCTCTAAAAGCAGATGAGGCCTATTGATTGTGAAAACAATCTAGTTGAAAATGGGGGTTAAGGGGGTCTGTTAAACTACGAAGAGTATCCTCTAGAATGCCAGGCATTATATATCTTTATTCTAGTTTGTGTCTGTGTAATATGTATTGTGATGGGACTGATCTTATAAAATAAACATTTAAAACATTTTAGTTCTTATTTTATTTGCCAATAAAAGGTATTTAAAAAATATATTTTTTATTTGACATCTGTGACAAATTGTGAAAATGATTAAACTTACAATAAAAACTAAAAAATGGTAGGTAAAGTTTCATATAAAATTTTTTACACAAAAATCAATGTAAAGTTTCTACATTACTTGATATATATTTAAAAATAATCTCAAATTATGAGGAAAAGTCAGTTTACTAACTAATAATGTTTAGATTGTTTTCAACATATTAAAAAAAAAAACAAATATTACACTAACTAAAATATTCATTTATTAATAGTTGTAATGCTTGAAAACAGTATGATGTTGATAATAATAATTACACTTAATACAAACTCAAATAATAAAAAAACAGTGATATTGACTTGTTTGTACAAGGTTTTGATCCGAACTTACAAATGATAAAATTATTGGAAAAAGTGAACACCCATTTCAAATTACCACGAGCCGCCACTGTCTGTGAGTTACAGTAATAGTCTAATAAAAAATAAAAATCAAACATGTCTTAAAAGGTGTATTACAGATAATAGAATAAAGATGTTTAAACAGTCTCTAAGTAGTATAGATTGGAGTATTTTTTGTAATAAAGGTAATGATGTAATTTTTTTGTCAACTTTTCTTATCAATACTTACCATAACTTAAGTATGAAATATTTTCCCTTGGGACAATGTAAGAATAATTTAAGAAATTCACCAGTAATATGGTTTGACAACAGTCTAAAATCTCTAAGAAACGATCTCTCAACCACCAAACTAATAACAGACGTTACAAAAGATCCAAATGACATAAAAACATACAAGAAACTCAAAAGCGAGTACAATGCAAAATTGAAATCAACAAAAAAACTGGCCTAGGATGAATATATTACTCGAGCAGACAATAAAGCCAAGGCATGTTGGCAAATAATCAATTTCGAAAGAAACAATTTAAAAAGAAATCTAGTAACTCCTGATTTAACACCAAATGAAATAAATACATTTTTTAATACAACTGCTGCAAATATCATAAGATCTCTTCCTAATGTTTCGAATGCCGAACTTCTGAGTTTTAAACATTTTCCTATGCCGTGTAGTTCATTTTTCTTCCGCCCTGTTCTTGAGTCTGAAGTTTTTGACGCAATTACTTCTCTAAAAAATTCTAAATGTGTTGACACTCACGAACTCAATAGTAAAATTTTAAAAGAGACTTGCAATATTATAATAAAACCGTTTACTGAACTGATTAATTTAATTTTATCCACTGGTATATTTCCTGAAGTACTTAAATACTCTAAAGTATTACCAATTTTCAAAAAAGGTGATGTCTCGAAAATTGATAACTATCGTCCCATAAGTATTGTTTCAATATTTGGTAAAGTTATTGAAAACATTATTAAAAAACAATTATGTGAGTATTTTGAATTAAACAACTTCTTCAGCAACTCCCAATATGGTTTTAGACGCTCTCGCTCTACTACACAGGCTGTTTTCAATGTTGTGAATGATGTAGTTGAGGAACTTGAGCAGGGAAATCACACAGCAGTAATGCTGTGCGATCTGTCAAAGGCTTTCGACTGCGTCTTTCATGATATTCTTCTGGAAAAGCTAAGCTTTTATGGAGTTAGGGGAATTCCGCTTGCACTAATAAATTCATATATCAGTAACATACAACAAGCTGTGATGAGTACTGGTATTCTGTCTAACTTTCAGGCTGTAAGGCAAGGGGTTCCCAAGGTTCTGTCCTGGGCCCCCTTTTATTCATTGTTTATGTTAACGATCTAAGCCGTTTTATGCTACCTAATAAATCAGTTTTATTTGCTGATGATACAACACTCATCTTAACAGACAAAAATAATAAAAATTTAATTTCTTCGTTTGATGAAATTGCAAACAAAGCAAACACATGCTTCTCAACCAACAAATTAAAACTTAACAGTGAAAAAAACTCGAAATATGCAGATATCTGTCAATAATCAAATTATCTCAAAATGTGAAACAAAAAACGTAAAATTACTTGGTATTACATTGGATAACAAACTCAATTGGTCGGCCCACATTAATCAGTTAAAGAAAAAACTTTCTAGTTGAAAATAACAAACAAGGATTTAGAAAATATTTTTCTATATTTTATTGAAAAAACTTATTCAAATATTTCGGATAAAAATTATTAGCAAAAATATCCATAAATTAATCGAAAATACAATCTTTTTAAAAGTGGATTCACTCAAAAACTATTGAAAAATTCAAAATATTAATAATTCGATGTTTTTACAAGTTCATTCACTCTAAATTCTTTTAAAACTGTTAAAAACGCGACAAAAAAGTAATTTTGTTAGGTTATTTACCTCTTCGATATAGAAATTATGAGATGAACGTACAATAAACATGTCAAGAACGTAACAATACGCCATTAAAAACGCGAAAGCTCGAGCTCAAGACAAAAGCCCTTTTACACACATAACCATAAGTCTAATTAGTTTTAAAGCGTAGTCAAAACGGCGCTTAATGAATTTATAGTTATCATCATCGTTGTCTCCTATACCGTCGCAGGCGGGCGTCCGTCCCTCTGTCCCTGCACCGTCCCTTCGTCGTTTTTAGTGCATTACGGCCCCTGGAATGGCCCATCGCGACCGTTAAGCGAATTTTCTTAATTATTATTACACCTGAGAGACGATTAAGGCTTGAACTGTAATTTTTGACAATTAGTGCTGGTGGTATAAATGGAGACTTAAGTATTTTCGTTAGAAAAATCTATAAGTCACCGCCACACTTCAAAATATATATTTTTCCCTATAAAAGTAACAATTAACAAATATGTAGTATAGTAGAAAAATAAACATATTTAAGATGATTTCTATTAATTAAAAACCTTGGGTTTGTATAAATAACATAGCAGGTAAACGGATAATAAATATGGATAAGTAATACCTAACTGAAGAGATGAAAAGCAATGAAGTACGAGTACAGATACTAGGAATAAGCGAAACAACGAAAAAAGGAACAGGCCAAATATAATTAACAAATAAACATTTACTGTATTATTTGGGGGTAAGAGCAGAGCAAAGAACAAATGAAGGCATAGGAATAATGATAAGAGAAGAACTAATGAAAATGGTAATAAACTATAATGTAATAAATTCAAGAATAATGGCAATAATTATACGGACCGTGGAAGGAACAGCAGAACAGAACTAGTCTCGAATGAAACATATTTGTATATACAAGGGAAGAAAGAGGAATGAATGTTAAAACCGTTCCATGTTCTACATGCAAGTATCCTCAGCCAACCAATCAGAATGGATGGTTAGGACGAGCTCGTATATTTGCAGACCAAGTCATATAGCTTCAAAAAACTACCGTAAGTACATAATGAGAGCTCAAGTGGAGGATGACATAAAAAAGTGTCTCCAACAACCCGAATCCATCCAGCATATAACAAGTGCTTGCCGAACTCTAGTACCGATAGAATGTCTGTCGAGACACAATTAGGTAGCTAAGATTAGCCATCAAAGCCTGGCGCTGATATATAGCCTCCCGTGTAAAGAATACCATATTAACACTACAAGCCTATCTTGGAAAACAATACCTACAAGTTGTACTGCGATAAATCAGTACTAACAGACAGTACATAATTTTACAATAGATCTGACGTTACCAATAATAGTAGGAAATCCAAATAACCACAATATTCTAACCTACTAGGTTGTTAAAGAAGGAAATACCAGAAACTTGGACAGGAAATCTTGCAGGACATGCAACAAGGAGAGTGTGCCTGTAGTTCCATTGAAAATATCAACCGGCGTTATACCAAAGTCCTTGACTAATAACTAGAAGATGTTGGGAACTGCCAATAAAAAAGCATCTATCCAAAAAGCAGTAATACTATTCAATACCTTAATTGTACGCTCATTTCTCAGCGGTTGAGTGCCAATTGAGCGTTTATCCGGGTGTTGGGTAGGAGAACGGTCAGGATTTCACTGGTTAGTGGTAGATATAACCAGAACAAGGGAGCCTAAAAACCCTTAAAATCTTCTGCGAAGAAGACTACTTCCCGAATCTAAAGTGTAAGGTAATATGCCAAAGAATAAATTGTTGCAGGGGTAGATGTGGCAGCAAACACTCCCCTGAGGGAACCTGGCGGCACCCTATTTTATCTACCCTTGCTAGCGCATGTTGGGCTCTGCGTGGGTTGACCTTTTCCCCTCTACCTACTCCTCGGAACCATATGGAAACTACTACAGCACAATAACCCAAAAAAGCTGGTTGTTAACGCTCACCTCCAGCAAAGGATTGGACAACGAAGTTCAACTCCCAGACAAGGATAACCCTTACGATAAGATAACTAACGAAAGAGAGATCCTTGTCAAAAAGACACTCATGGGAGAGCTTGACAAAACAATGTTTTTCTCTTCCTGTAGAAAAACCAAGCCATCCACATTCAGGTCTTGGACGAACTCTGGTGAAATCATCAGAGTCACGAGCGACGATGACCTGACATTGGACTAACTAAAAACCAAGGTACCAACCTTAAAAACATGGGAAAGAGCAAAACTTGCTTCCCAAGCTCACCAAAGCCTCTCATTGAATCCCAGGGGAAACGCAAGCTGACCTTGACGAAAAGGAAGTTGTAATGAGGCGATTTGAGAGGCAAAACTTGAACTTGCATGCGACAAAATAGTGCACCATCCATCATGAAACCAAAAAACACTCCCAGGGTCATCTCTTTGTCTTCAGCATCTTACAGATAGTGATACGAAAACAATCAATAATAATCCAGGATTTCCCTATAGAAAAATATCTCGTATACTAGTACCGCCTTGACTATCAGACTTTTTGAGAGCGAATTTATAACCATGGAAGTAATTGTTTCGGTATCAGGGGTTATTACAATTTTCGGCAACGCTTGTACTACAAAATACAGAACATCGTTAAAAGATAACGCTTTCCTGTTTTAAATATTTATCTGGAAATTTACTGGTCCAATTACGCCGCAACCTTTTTGGAACATCTGAGAAAAACGTTTTAATTTTGTAACTGGGACTCGGTATAGATACAATCTTCTCCATCTACGGGGTATGATCCAAAAACTAAACTCTAACGATATCTTTAGAAGAAGGAGAAATTTGAAATACAATACAGTTCTTTGTAAATTAATTAAGAAATGCTGCTTCAAATATCTACAGCAATTATATATTTGTATTAAAACAATATTTTTTTTAATAAATATTTGTTTCCTGTGGTCCAAAATAATATTTTTTTGATATACCTTAATTTAAGATAAATAAATAGTTTATCCATTATAATCTTAGAGATTATAATCAACTTAATTTTTTTGGATCAATAAGATCATTGCCTACTTTAACTACTTCTTTTCTTTTTTAATCTAATTTTCAAAGATTTCGTCTTATACAAACGCTTTTCTCAGATCAATAAAAAGACATAAACAAAGTTTACATTTTTCTGACGATGCATGATTTTTTTCTGATAGTGTAAGTCTAAAGATTAAGATATATCTATTTGTTGAATTACCTATATTCAACATTGCTCAGTGTTGTATCAAATATGCACTCAGCTTTCATTCTCAATTCTTTTATTACTCCTGAAGACGTATCTGTCAGCCTTTTACTCTTGTAGATGTCAATGCTGCACTGCCTTGGCCGATAAGAACGGTCTTCCAATTAATAACTAGGTCACAGGCGTGATTTATTTCTTGTCCACACCTTGTCCACTTCTATACGAGGTCACCACCTTCATTGGTTAGAGACACAGGCGTTCTGCGCTTCCTAATGATATAATTTTTAAACCCATAAGAATGGCTTAGGTAACAAATTTCATGAGAAAAGACTGTGCATAGTGTAAAAAATATGTAGTTTGTAAGTGCACCATGTATTAAAATTAATATCGTTTCAATAGTGTTTTAAAATGAAGTGTGTAATTAAAAAGTGATGTTTTATTCAAGCACTAATTTTTCCAGCCCTACGGATTGCACAGGTATTTCCAACATTATTTAATATAGATCACAATTTGCCAAGGTCCGAATGTCGGTCCTAGTTTGTTTATTGGAGTGGAAACACCGATAGAAGCCTGTCTTATGGTCAATCTGCGACATAATCCATATATCAACTCTTCCCTCCCTACGGATCGCACAGGTATTTCCAACATTATTTAATATAGTTCACAATTTACCAAGATATATATCAAAGAAAACAGTCCATAATTACTGACTGATATATATTTTTCTTAAATACTTCCAACCAAACTCCAGAAACTAAACATTTATTTATAATATGTTTTAATGGTGGTGGAATAAATTCGGGGCTATTCCTGCTGTGTAGTAGATCAGCAGGAATGCTCGACACAATATTCGCATTCCACTGTTAGGGTAGGAATCCTTGTTGACAGTATGCAAGTTATCCTGATATTGCAACGGCAGCGGTTCTTCAACTTGGATATATGATAAGGACCCGACACGCATTCCTGGAGTGTCCCACATCGTTGCCACATTTACGCGTATATCTGGGAATATCTTAAAAACTATCTACTGATTACTGATGTCTTGGATTTTTGTTTGATGTCGTAGTTACTAAAAAAATACATAACTAAACTGACAGCACAATGTTTCTTCATTGAGGCTAAATATAAAAAGATTAGGTAAAATCGTCAAATAAATTTAAACGTGCTTTTTTCGAAATTTGGAAAATATTAATTTCAATAAATTCAATAAGGATTTTTATCTTTGTCTATCTGATTAATGATTTACATCTCCAGAAGAAGCTGAAGGAAAGTAATAGTCATCACTACAGTACCAAATTCTGGAAATTATCTATTATTATATTGATGCAGAACAAAATTTGCTAAAAACTGATTTGAGCCAAGAGGAATGTCAATTCCAAATAGGAATTCACAAAAAATTTCGAACGTTATTGTTATATAGGTATATATTAAAAAGTAGAGGCCCCAAATGTGGACCAGATGTAGCAATAAAACCAGAAGATGGAAATCAAGAACATGAACAATTTGATTGCGGTTGGTAATAAAATATTGGATCCTGTTCGGAAGATAACCACAAATTCCAATGTTATTAAGCTTTCCAAACAAACAATCTATGTAAATATCATTTGGTGATAGTAGAGGAAAGTAAACAGCTCCTAAAATAAGAGCATTACCTATGAAAGCAAATAGCTACTGTTCAATTATTCGTGAAGAGTTGTGTATAGATTTAGAGACTGCTATAAGACGTCCACCCCTTTGAACGAAAAGCTTGTTTGTGCCAAGCTATCCTTGCGGTAAATGGTAAAATTTTCGAATTTAAGTTCGACATCACTAAAGTCTTCTGTCATAAAGTTTTGTTGTCTTAAATCTTTTAAAGTTTTATTAGTAAATTAAACTAAAACCAAAACTGACAGAAGGTGGGTGCAAAGATTATCCTTTTCTACATCGTCTGCATAGTTCTTCTTTGAGCAGTTTTTCAGATTCCCTTTGTTTAAAAAATGCCATAGCAAACAATACAGCAAATATTTCTTAAATCTTTTACATTATTTCCTAAGAATTTGATTTAGATGATTGCGGGTTGTTTTTTCTGGTTCATTATAAGGCCCTTAGTTGTGGATGATTAATTCATTTCAATTCAATTGATTAATAATAATTTAATAAGTCTGTAGATTCCATATAAAAAAATGTACATTCATAACAATTATCAGCGCTACGGACAACACTGTTAAGAATTTCTTCTTCAGCATCTGTTAACGACACTCTGACGACAAGTGTAGTTTGCTTAACCTATGAAGATGGTGCCCAAATTTTTTATTAAATTTTATGTTTTTAGTGATTTTTAAATATTTTGTACACCTAGAGCTCGTTTTATACCAATAAAAAAATTAACCTATGAAGATGGTGTCCAAAATTTTTATTAAATTTATGTTCTTATTGATTTTTAAATAGTTTGTCCACCAAGAGCTCGTATTATACTATTAAAAAAATTACCTATAAAGATGGTGTCCAAACTTTTCATTAAATTTTATGTTTTTAGTGACTTTTAAATATTTTTTCCACCTAGAGCTTATTTTAAACAATTAAAAAAATTAATCTATGAAGATGGTGTCCAAAATTTTTATTAAATTTAGTGTTTTTAGTGAATTTTAAATATCTTGTACACCTAGAGCTCGTTTTATACCATTAAAAAAATTAACCTATGAAGATGGTGTCCAAAATTTTTATTAAATTTATGTTCTTATTGATTTTTAAATATTTTGTCCACCAAGAGCTCGTTTTATACTATTAAAAAAATTACCTATAAAGATGGTGTCCAAACTTTTTATTAAATTTTATGTATTTAGTGACTTTTAAATATTTTTTCCACCTAGAGCTTATTTTATACAATTAAAAAAATTAATCTATGAAGATGGTGTCCAAAATTTTTATTAAATTTAGTGTTTTTAGTAATTTTGAAGTATTTTGTCCACCTAGAGAGCGTTTTATAAAATTGAAAAAAGTTACCTATGAAGATGGTGTCCAAAATGTTCATTACATTTTGTAAATTTAGATATTTTTTGTATTTCGTTCATCTACAGCTAGTTTGATTCCACTAAAAAAATTAACCTATGAAGATGGTGTCCAAAATTTTCATTACATTTAATGTATTTTATGATTTTTAAGCATGTCGTCAACCTAGAAATCGGTTTATACCTTTAAAAAGTTATTTTGAATAAAGTATATTAAGTCATTTAAAAGGATTTACCTATGAAGATGGTGTCCAAGATTTCCAATAAATTAAGGTATTAAGTGATTTTTTAAGTATTTCGTCTACCTAGCGCTCGTTTTACACTATTAAAAAATTTAACTATGAAGATAGTGTCCAAATGTTTTATTAAATTTTATGTTTTTAGTGATTTTTAAATAGTTTGTCCACCTAGAGATTATTTTATACTATTAAAAAAATTAACCTATGCTATAAGACCTCCACCTTTCTGAAAGTAGAGCTAGTTTGTGCAGACTGTCCTTGCGGTAAATGGTAAAATTTTCAAAAAATCCAAATTCGGCATCACTAAAGTCTTCTGTCATAAAGTTTTGGTGCCCTTAACCCTTTAAAGTTTTATTAAACTAAAAATAAAACTCATAGAAGGTGGATCTAAGATTATTTTTTCCTTTTTCACATCGTCTGCATAGTTCTTCTTTGTCATATTCCCTTTGTTTAAAAAATGCCATAGCAAACTATACAGAAAATATTTCTTAAATCTTTTACTCGATTATTTCCTAAGAATTTGATTTAGATGAGAGCGTGTTGTTTTTTCTGGTTCATTACAAGGCCATTAGTTGTGGATGATTAATTCATTTCAATTCAATTGATTAATAATAATTTAATAAGTCTGTAGATTCCATATAAAAAAATGTACCTTCATAATAATTATTAGCGCAACTGACAACACTGTTACAAATTTCTTCTTCGGCATCTGATAACGACAGTCTGACGAGGAATGTAGTTTGCTTGGCCAAAAATAACGCTTAGGCAGCGTTATTTATGGCTCCGAGGAAGGGAAGAGGGTGCAACTTAAGGGACATATTAGATTATGAGAAGACGAACTCTCTCTCATAACGTTTAGGGATATAGGGATGGGAAAAGGGGTAGAGCGCTCACATCCAACGGAATTGACTTATTAAATTTCTAGTTAGGAAATTACTGACTAAATTGCTCGTAGTGGGTGAGAATTAAGAGAAGGTATGTCGGAGGGGAAACATATGGTATTTATTTGGATATTTTTAGTGTCGGTATAATTAATATACAGGGTAGATTATAAATGTCATATAGTTTGTTGATTTTGTTTTTTCTATTTTCTGTTTGGTTTTATGAATTGTAATGTGAGTTGTAATATAGATTTTTAAATAAACCATCCTACAAAACATCTTCATATAGTATGAGTTACAAGAAGTACAGGGACACTGCTCCGAGACCAAAATCGTGCAATTTTTATGTAAATTAACATGGAAATTTCTAAGGTATCAAAAGGCATTTTGATCACTAGATTTAGTATCTTTTCAAAATATAGTAATTTGTCCAGATTTCTAAAGGATTATTCCAAATTTGACAATTTGTAAAGACAGTGTATCCTCAAACCAAAATAGAAACACGATAAACCGTGAGTGACTACTAAAATAAAACTAATTTAAATATTACAAAACAACTAATATAACTAAATACAAATTACTAATGATTCCCGACCTAAGAAGCATACAGTGGGAGATTTACCAACAATGCCTGATGTTACCAGCCAGAAAACCGAAAATCATAGGAAAGAGAAGGAGTAGGAGGACCTTTCGGGCCTCTACCGCAAGCAAGAAAGCAAGAACAGTTAATCTCTAACTGGAACGCGTTTATTTCTGTAGCAATCGAGAAAATGACAAAATGACGCAGAGATTAAGGGCCGTCAGCTCCTTTCACTTGACACTTTCGTCATCTATCTCTGGTCGGTCCCTTTCCCAATCTCTTTCGTCTCTTCTTACGCCAGTTTGCCTACAGGGTGTCCCGCGCTTTTTATCAAAACTCCTCTTTATTTAAAATATTACAATTATTAGTTTGTTTTTTTTTAAATATATTTTTCTATTAGTTAATTTTTTTAGAATCTTATTCTTTAGTTTCTAATTTTTCAGTTTTAAATTCTTCAGTTTCTAATTTCTAGTTCCTAAGTTTTCTTTAGTTGATTCTTCAATTTCAACTTCTTCAATTTCTACTTCTTCAGTTTCTAATTCTTCAGTTTCTCTTTCTTCAGTTCCTACTTCTACAATTTGTACTTCTTCAGTTTCTAATTCTTTCATTTCTTATTCTTCAGTTTCCAATTTTAATTCTTACGTTGTAAGAAAATAAATGAATTAAATAGGTGATAAAATTAAAATGACCACATACCATATAAGCCTATAGACTAGATGGACACATAAATATGAAAGATTGAAACTAAAGTACAATTTAAAGAAGTGGGGAAGAAACACATTCAAAAATTACTAACTGAGAAGGAAAATAAAAAGGAAGCAGAAGAGCCC
Organism: Psylliodes chrysocephalus; assembly: GCA_927349885.1. Classification (NCBI taxonomy): domain Eukaryota; kingdom Metazoa; phylum Arthropoda; class Insecta; order Coleoptera; family Chrysomelidae; genus Psylliodes; species Psylliodes chrysocephalus. The sequence continues at coordinate 86,548,998 of OV651817.1, forward strand.
ATTAAAGAATACGAGAAGATATTGTGAAAAAGAAGAAGTTGCTGGAAAGAGAGCCAATTAAAGAATAATTGAAGATAACGCAAAAAGAAATGGGAAGGCCTTGCTGGAAAAGATAGATTAAAATATAGAGCTTATAAAATATAAAGAAGATCTATTGTATACAAAGATTATATATATGAGGAAAATTTGGTAACATGAAGATATACCAAAAGAGATGAACAATTATCATTATATAATAAAGGAAACAGACAATGAAGCGATGTTTCTTCTTCAATGAGTGAGACAATGGTGTTGTCGGAGAGGCTAGAAGCAAGATTAGTGTGCAGCCACATACTAGCAACAGTTAAGCAGTAATATCTCCAGTCGTGGATGAGTAACCACTAAGAGTGCACCATCGACCGTGTCACCATAGGACTTGCGTTTAACCATCGACGACGTAAAATAAATGAATACACGCTGTCAAAGTTTCTGGAGATTTTAGAATGTACGAATTAAATATTAGAAATGGTATATATTTGAAATTTTTAAAGAAAAACAGATTTTTCTCATTATTTATTAAAAAGCAGAGTTGATAAAAAATTAAGATTTTCTTAAAATTTAGAATTAAGTGATTTTTCAAGAATTTTAAGCTTGTTTTAAGCCACTAAAAAAAAAATAATCCATGAAGATGGTGTCCAAGAATTTTAGTAAATTTAGTACTAATACGTGTTTTTTAACAAGTTCATCTACCTTTAGCTAGTTTAACATCGCTGAAAAAATGAACCTATTAAGTTGGTTCTCTAAGATTTTCATTAAATTTAGTATTATAATACCTTATTTATAAAAAAAATTAACTATGAAGATGATATCTAAGATTTTTATTACAAGTAGTTATATTAAATGGTTTTTTAGAATTTCGTTACCTAGAGCTCCAAGAACCTTGAAGATGATGTCCAAGATTTTCATTAAATTCAGTATATGAAGTAACTTTTAATCATTTCATCCACCTGAAGCTCGTTTTGTACAACTACGCAAACCATGAAGATGATTGTTATTAAATTTGCTAGTATATTATATTTAAACATTTCGTTCACTTTTTGGACACCACCTTCATGAGTTTATTTTTTTAGTGGTGTACAAATTGGACAAATTTTCCCCGTATATTCGTCTACCTTGAGCTAGTTTTGTGCCAGTACACAAATGAACCTATGAAGATGGTCTCCAAGATTTTCATTAAATTCCGTATAATACGTGTTTTTTAAGCAATTCGTTCAGCTTGAGCTAATTTATACCTCTAAAAAATAAACCTATGAAGATGGTGTCCAAGATTTGCATTACATTTAATGATTTTTAGCATATTGTCAACCTAGAACTCGTTTTATACTTCCAAAAAGTTATTTTAAGTAAAGCACGCTTCAAAATCAATTGAACTGGACACGGGCTGGCATTAGAAACTCTCGCATCCCAGTAAACTGAACGTGGGTACTGATCCTGTTAAGTTAGTTTGAATGATTAACCTATGAAGATGGTGTCCAAGATTTTTATTAAATTTTTTTGTTTTTAGTGATTTTTAAATATTTTTTTCACCTATAGCTCGTTTTATACCTTTAAAAAAATTAACCTATGAAGATGGTGTCCAAATTTTTTATTAAATTTAGTGTTTTTGGTGATTTTTAAATAATTTGTCAACCTAGAGCATGTTTTATACCATTAAAAAAATTAACCTATGAAGGTGGTGACCAAATTTTTTTATTAAATTTAGTATTTTTTGTGATTTTTAAATATTTTGTTCACCTAGAGCTTGTCTTATACTATTAAAAAATTATCCTATGAAGATGGTGTCCAAATTTTTTATTAAATTTAGTGTTTCTAGTGATTTTAAAATATTTTGTCCACCTAGAGCTTGTTTTATGCCACTAAAAAAATTAACCTATGAAGATGGTGTCCAAAACTTTTATTAAATTTAGTGTTTTTTGTCATTTTAAAATATTTTGTCCACCTAGATATCTATTTTTAAAATTAAAAAAATGTTACCTATGAGGATGGTGTCCAAAATGTTCATTACATTTTGTATATTTAGTTATTTTTAAGCAATTCGTTTATTTACAGCTAATTTTATTCCACTAAAAAAATTAACCTATAAAGATGGTGTCCAAGATTTTCATTACATTTAATGTAATTTATGATTTTTAAGCATGTCGTCAACCTAGAACTCGTTTTATACATCTAAAAAATTATTTTCAATAAAGGTAGTACATAAAATTATTTTAAAGCAATAACCTATGAAGATGGTGTCCAAAATTTTTAATAAATTTATGTTCTTATTGATTTTTAAATATTTTGTCCACCTAGAGCTTATTTTATACCATTCAAAAAATTAACCTATGAAGACGGTCTCCAAATATTTTTATTAAATTTAGTGTTTTTATTGATTTTTAAATATTTTGTTCACCTAGAGCTTGTCTTATACTATTAAAAAATTATCCTATGAAGATGGTGTCCAAATTTTTTATTAAATTTAGTGTTTCTAGTGATTTTAAAATATTTTGTCCACCTAGAGCTTGTTTTATGCCACTAAAAAAATTAACCTATGAAGATGGTGTCCAAATTTTTTATGAAATTTTGTGTTTTTAGTGATTTTGAAGTATTTTGTCCACCTAGAGCTCGTTATATAAATAAAAAAAAACTATCTATGAAGATGGTGTCCAAAATGTTCATTATATTTTGTATATTAGTTATTTTAAAACTTTTCGTTCATCTAGAGCTCGTTTTGTTGAACTAAAAAAATTAACCTATAAAGATGGTGTCAAAATTTTTTTATATGTTTTTAGTGATTTTTAACTATTTTATCCACCTAGAGCTTGTTTTATACAATTAAAAAAAAACAATCTATGAAGATGATGTCTAAAATTTTTATTAAATTTAGTGTTTTTAGTGAGTTTAAAGTAGTTTGTCCACCTAGAGCACGTTCTATAAAATTTAAAAAAAGTTATCTATGAGGATGGTGTCTAAAATTTTCATTACATTTTGTATATTTAGTTATTTTTAAGCAATTCGTTCATTTACAGCTCGTTTTATTCCACTAAAAAAATTAACCTATGAAGATGGTGTCCAAGATTTTCAATACATTAAACATATTTTATGATTTTTCAGCATGTACTCAACCTAGAACTCGTTTTATACCTCTAAAAAAATTATTTTAAATAAAGTTAGTACATAAAATTATTTTAAAGCATTAACCTATGAAGATGATGCCCAAAATGTTTATTAAATTTAGGGTTCTTAATGATTTTTAAACATTTCGTTCACCTAGAGCTCTTTTTATACCACTAAAAAAACCTTCTCGAAGAGAAGAGTATTCCATTATATATAAGGGACATCCCTTATATCTAGTCTTCTAGGCTAGGCTCAGCTGGTGCAGACGGTCTCGTTTTCTAATTAGTCCTACGCACAAAATGTCTCTGTCGTGGCTTTAAGTGATTTATTTTCGTTTTCAGTGACGTGAGAGTCGCGTTTCTAAAACTCGCGCTTTTCAAAACGGGGTGGAAGATGTAAAAATAGAAATACGGTAAGGGATAAAGGGATGAATTTTCAAGATGTCTTTACAGCTTTTGTCGCTTTGTAGCTCATAAAAATTCGTTGTTAACTTTTGTGTTAATATTATTTTAATAAATAATAAACAGATTATTAACCAGAGCAAGGAATTTTTTAATCTTACTTATTTTTAAAAATTGTACTATTTTTTTAATAAGCTTATGTATATTAAGATTTAGTTGCTTAATAAGAAAGAGACCATTATGTCAGTTGTCAATTACATAAAGTACTGTTCTGTGTAAAATGTCACTTGCCATGTCAATGTGCTAAGAAGATGGTTATTTGTAATAAGGTTGATGTTGATAACCCTTAAACTTCAAAATAAATAATTACCCGACGATCAGATCCCAACTTGAATAATGAATATGTTAAAAAGATATCCAAGTTCATCTAAGTGGTTTAATTATAAAACTATTTTAACAATCTTGATGATGTATACATGACTGAAACTAGTAGCCTTTAAATATCTAAAATATATTTTTTTTCATTTGCTATTTAAAATGTTTCAAAATAACCCCGATGCGAGTAAAATAAATTGCTTTTTGCGAAAAAAATAAATAACTTCCCATAAGACGATCGGGAAACAATAAAATTAACGACTCATGACACACTAGATGGCAAAGAACTCATCTATCGCCCCGGGACGTATGGAAGATTTATAATGTAGGGGTTGGATTTATAGGTTGTCACCTTAACACTATACGACGAATACGAGATTTTATTTATCTCAATAGAATGTAGAAAATTAATACATATATATCGTTGTCTGTATAAAGGTATTTTTAATGATTTACCTTTAATATGTTAAGAAAAGAAAATGGGATTTTTCATTTTAAATTTGAAGTGATTTATACGATTAATTCTGCTTATATTTGCTACAGTGACAAAGTTTTATCAAAATTATCATCAATAACTCTTATGCAAACAACAGATTTCATCCAAATATCCGTTTTGGTGGAGGTTTAGGATGAATTGTAAACTTTGTCTAACACCGACTTCTTTGGTGATTTGTGCTCTTCCAGACCCAATCGCCAGCTCAGTTGGTTGAACGTCTGCTTCTTTAGCTTCAGAATCTGACATCTTTACATGATTTAAAATTAATTCTAACTGGTTTCAAGTAGAGGCTTCAATCATCATTAGAAGTACAGGTATTGGAAGATTAGTTCTTTGAAATAGACAAAATATTAGAGTCACCTGCACATTTATAGTCAACTGGCCAGAGAAGTTAACAAAGCTTCAATGTTTTACCATCTTCGAGATTACAGTAGTAGCTGGACCTCTCTACAGAACATTGGAATCAAAAAATTAAACCAGGATATTTAATGGGACATTCAAAAGATAATTAACTGAGTCTAATTTGTACCACGAACTCTACCAAATTGAACTTTGGCTGTGACTTTGAAGTGATTATTAACAACCGAACCTAGAAGTTGTAGTAGGACAAAGAGAAAGTCTGAAAGTATATCTGCTAAGGGTCAATCTAGGTTATAATGCCTTAACAGATGCTCACCTAAGATCTCGATCCAGAATTTGAATAAAAATAGGAGGTAAAAGTGATAGAACACTTCATAGTAACCTAGATGGATACATTCTTACCCACAAGAAGCAATTCTAGTCAAAAGTGAGTGAGTAGAGAGAGAAAAATCTGGAATGATATGAAATAAGATATAGAAAAGAATACTAAAAAGACCAAAAAACCCATATTGATAGAGATATGCTATCTGTTTAGAAGCAAACGGAATAATAAAATCACTGCACTGCCTGTGCCCCTAATATAATTCTTCACAATTTTTTTTGTTATGGCTACTTTTAACAAACCCAAATAGCACACCAAACCTCTTGGATATCTAGTGGACATTTCAATATCCACTGAATGTCCAGTTCATGGTGGATATCTATTTTATATCCATGAGATGTAATTTATAGACAAGTAAATGTCATTATTCCAAAAAAATTATTAAAGCAATAAATACGACACCCTATATATCATTTCGATATCCATAATATATTAAGTAATGAATGTACACTGGATATATCCAGTGGAGATAAAGATATCCATTAGATATTTTGCTGGATATCCATAAAATAGCTTCTATATCCTGGATATAGACGGTCATTTGGATGTCTATATTAGATTCACTGGAGATCTATGATATCCTGTGGATATACTATATATCCAAATATCCATCTAAAAAACATATAGGATATATCTAGTGGAAATAAAAATATCCATAGAATATCTTCTATATCCTGGAAATGGACGGAAATTTGGATTTCCATATTAGATTCACTGAATATCTATGATATTGCTTATCCACAAAAGATATTCTCTGGATTTGGTGTGTTGCTTGGGAAAAAGTTGAAAGAATATCAATCTAAATATGTAAGGGATTTGAAGTAGAACAAAAGCTATTGGGCAGGTATTTCGGGAAACCACATAGTTTTGTTTTTTAAACTGGTGAGATGTATCTGGAGATGTTACAAAATGCAATTGAGCCATTTCTTCAAATTCTGGATATCAATCTAGATGTCTAGATAAATTAGGTAACCTGGAAAAAATGTTCTAATAAGATTATATTCCTGAACAATTTTATGACGCAGTAAGGGAATATCGTGGTAGATGGATTGGACGACAAGGTCTAATGTCTAGATTTTTTCCTTGAGGGTTTCTTAAACATTAAATTTAAGCTACAGTACCTGTCAATAGTGACGTTTTAAAACAACGAGTTGTTGGAGAATGTAGAGAAATTTTCACTGACATATTTGAACAAATATGACAAGAGTTTAGCAATAGAATTATGTTACTATCAGGAAGATGATGAAGCACATTTTAAACAGTTAACTGGTACCTGAATCTTTATTAGCAAACCGATAATTTTATTAAAACATCTTTAACAGACCATAATAATTAATGTCTTTATTTTTAAATTAATATTCAGCATACCTTTATCCAAATTTTAGTTCGGTCCTCAATTTAGTTAGACCTTGTTTGGTTCATTAAACGACAAGGGATTTATTTTTCTTCAATTTAGATATGACTATTTCAACTTATACTGTATAAAACCTTTCAAACGAGGTGTCACTTACTGTAAGGTTTAATTTAAAGTTTTTGGTAACAGTAACCCTGTTAGGTAATCTGGGATTATTACAGCACCTCTTACCAGTAATAGATAAGCTTGTAACCATTTTTTTCACCCTCCAAATTTCATTGGTACAAGCATAAGGGTGGGGATTTCTGAGTAGTACTCTATAGATAACTTTTCGTGTAAAATATATGAGTAATATTTTAGTTTATTAGTATCAGTAGCATGAGTAGTAGGTAAAGAAAATGATAAAAATTTGCGTATTTGTGACAGCAGTTGTCTGTGTTTCATTACCACGTAAGTTTTTAGATTCAATTTGTTATTTTTTAATAATTCATTTTTGAGCCATTAACTAAACTAGATCTGATCAAAAATGGCGTAAAATAGTAAAACATGAACCTATTGATCATACAAAAACGTTAGTATTAGTTAAACTTAAAACTGTTACCTAATACCTTATAGGAATAATAGAAAAAGTATTGGAATTCATTTAAAAATAAAAATAATAAATAAAAGAAAGTCTAGAACACTTGAAAATGTTTATAAATACCTATCTAAATGATTTTAAACTAATTATCTACATAATTGACTATTAATTAATTTTTAAAATTAAATTTTTAACACCATTGAAATACTTTTTTTTGTCAATATCTCTGATTTAAAAAGTCATGACCATTTTAGAAATTTAATGTGATTTTGCAACTGATCTAATTCGACCTATCAGCAATTTTATTCTAAGCTTAATACCCAAAAATCACCCATTTTAGCGTCTCTCATTTAACAACTTTTCTTTTTTAAACCAAAACAATCAAAAATAAAAAATTTTCAATTAAATACGATTATCAGCATCATGTTATCATGTCTTAAAAATTTCCACGACTCTGCTTTTTTGCAGCTTCCATACTTTCAGCACCATGCATCTTGGGTTCACTATTTGCCCACGAATCAGATTGTACCAAATTTTACCAATGTACAAACTGGGGCCCGCAAGAAATGCCTTGTGGTCGTGGAACCGTTTTCAATCCTAAGGTTGGAGTATGCGATATGCCACAACCCGGGCTTTGCGACAAACCAAAACCTCAAAAACAAGAACCAGAAGAAAAACCCCTGGAAGAACCAGCAGAAAATCAAAATACGGAAGATCCCACTAAGGAAGATCCCACTAAGGAAGATCCCACTAAGGAAGATCCCACTAAGGTAGATCCCACTAAGGAAGATCCCACTAAGGAAGAACCCACTAAGGAAGATGCCACTAAGGAAGATCCCACTAAGGAAGATCCCACTAAGGAAGATGCCACTAAGGGAGATCCCACTAAGGAAGATCCCACTAAGGAAGATCCCACTAAGGAAGATCCCACTAAAAAAGATCCCACTAAAAAAGATCCCACTAAGGAAGATCCCACTAAGAAAGATCCCACTAAGGAAGATCCCACTAAGGAAGATCCCACTACTGAAGAACCCACGACAGAAGAACCCATTACGGAAGAATCCGTAACGAAAAAAGAACCCAAAGGATCAACAGAATCAGAACCAAAACAACCCGATGAAGCAAAGGTACCAAGTGTTAACAATAACAATATTCTAGAAATAGAGATACTAAAAGATTCACAAGAAAATAATAAGGAAGTAGAGGAACCAAATGCTAGCAATGAAAATAATCTGGAAGCAGAGGACACACAAGATTCCCAAAAAAACGATTGGAAAGTGGAGGAACCAAATGATAACAATGAAAATAATCAGAAAACAAAGAAGCCAGAAGATTCACAGGAAAATTATTGGGAAGTAAAAGAACCAAATGGAAACGATGAAAATAATCAGGAAACAGGGGATCCACAAGATTCAAAAGAAAATTATGATGAAAATAATCAGAAAGCAGATGAACCAATAGAACCACAACCAGAAGATTCACAAGAGAATAATAAGAAAGTAGAGGAAACAAATTATGACGATGAACATTATCAAGAAACAGAGAACCCAAGTGATTACGATGAAAATAATCAGAAAGCAGAGGAAACGTTGGATACACAAGAAAATAATCAGGAAGCAGAAGAACCACAAGATTTACAGGAAAATAATGAGGAAGCAGAGAAAGAAGAGGAACCAAATGATAATTATAAAGAGGATGCAGAAGAATCAGAAAACTCACAAGAAAATAATAAGGAAGATGAGGAACCAAATTATATCGATGAAAATAATGAAGAAGTAGAGGAAACAAATTATATAAATAACGCTAAAAATTATCAAGAAGAGGGACCAAGTGATTACGAAAAAAATAATCAGGAAACGGAAGAACCACTAGATATACAGGAAAATAATAACGTCGCAGTGGAATCAAATGATAATTATGAAAGTAACGAAGCAGAGGAATCTAATGATATTTATGAAAATAATGAAGAAGTTTGGGAACCAAATTATTTACAAGAAGATTATAAAGAAGCAGAGGAACCAATTGATAACTATGAAAATAATCAGGAATCAGAAGAATCACCAGCTTCAGAAGAAAATTATCAGGAAGCAGAAAATCCACAATATATACAGGAATATAATAAGGACGCAGAGGAACCAAATGATAACTATGAAAGTAATGAGGAAGCAGAAGAACCAAATGATAATTATAAAAATAATGAAGAAGTAGAGGAACCAAATTATTCACAAGAAAATTATGAAGACGTAGAGGAACCAACTGATAACGGTGAAAATATTCAAGAAGTAGAAGAATCACTAGATTCAGAAGAAAATTATCAGGAAGCAGAAGAACCCCAATATATACAGGAATATAATAAGGACGAAGAAGAACCAAATGATAACTATGAAAGTAATGATGAACCAGAGGAACCAAATGATAATTATGAAAATAATGAAGAAGTAGGGGAACCAAATTATTCACAAGAAAATTATGAAGAAGTAGAGGAACCAATTGATAATTATAAAAATAACGAAGAAGTAGAAGAACCAAATTATACGCAAGAAAATTATCAGGAAGCAGAAGAAGCACAATATATACAGGAATATAATAACGACGTAGTAGAGGAACCAAATGATAACTATGAGAGTAATGAGGACGCAGAGGAACCAATTGATAATTATAAATATAATGAAGAAGTAGAGGAACCAAATTATTCACAAGAAAATTATAAGGAAGCAGAAGAAACACAATATATACAGGAATATAATAACGACGCAGTAGAGGAACCAAATGATAACCATGAGAGTAATGAGGATGCAGAGGAACAAATTAATAATTATAAATATAATGAAGAAGTAGAGGAACCAAATTATTCACAAGAAAATTATAAGGAAGCAGAAGAAGCACAATATATACAGGAATATAATAACGAAGCAGTAGAGGAACTAAATGGTAACTATGAAAGTAATGAGGAAGCCGAGAAAGTAAATTATAATTATGAGAATAATGAAGAAATAGAGGAACCAAATTATTCACAAGAAAATTATCAGGAAGCAGAAGAAGCACAATATATACAGGAATATAATAACGACGCAGTAGAGGAACCAAATGATAACTATGAAAGTAATAAAGAATCAGAGGAATCAATTGACAACTATAATAATAATGAAGAAGTAGACGAACCAAATTATTCACAAGGAAATTATCAGGAAGCAGAAGAAGCACAATATATACAGGAATATAATAACGACGCAGTAGATGAACCAAATGATAACTATGAAAGTAATGAGAAAGCAGAGGAACCAGTTGATAATTATAAAAATAATGAAGAAGTAGAGGAACCAAATTATTCACAAAAAAATTATCAGGAAGCAGAAGAAGCACAATATATACAGGAATATGATAACGACGCAGTAGAGGAACCAAATGATAACTATGATAATAATGAGGAAGCAGAGGAATCAATTGATAATTATAATAATAATGAAGAAGTAGAGGAACCAAATTATTCACAAGAAAATTATCAGGAAGAAGAAGAAGCACAATATATACAGGAATATAATAACGACGCAGTAGAGGAAGCAAATAATAAAAATGAAAGTATTGAGGAAGCAGAGGAACGATTTAATAATTATAAAAATAATAAAGAAGTAGAGGAACCAAATTATCCGCAAGAAAATTATCAGGAAGCAGAAGAAGCACAATATATACAGAAATATAATAACGACGCAGTAGATGAACCAAATAATAACTATGAAAATAATGAAGAAGTAGAGAAACCAAATTTTTCACAAGAAAATTATCAGGAAGCAGAGGAACCAAGTGATTACGATGAATATAATCAGAATGCAGAAGAATCACTAGATTCAGAAGAATATTATCAGGAAGCAGATGATCCACAATATATACAGGAATATAATAAGGACGAAGAAGAACCAAATGATTACTATAGAAGTAATGAGGAAGCAGAGGAATCAAATGATTATTATGAAAATAATGAAAAAATAGAAGGACCAAAAGATTCACAAGAAAATTATGAGGAAGCAGAGGAACCAAATTATTACGATGAAAATTATCAAGAAGCATCGGAATGGCAAGATGTTGAGGAAACAGGGGAACCAGGAGATAACGATGAAACTAATCAGGAAGCAAGAGAATTACAAGAATTACGAGAAAATAATGAAGAACCAAGTAATAACGATGAAAATAATATGGAAGTTTATGAACCACGAGAATTACCAGAAAATAATGAAGAAGTAGGGGAACCAAGTGATTATGATGAAAATAATCAGGGAGCAGAGGAATTTGAAGAATTACAAGAAAATAATGAGGTAACAGAACCAAAAGATTCACAAAAAGAAGAGGAACTAAGTAACAAGGATGGAAACAACACCGAACCAAAGGTATAGTTTAAGATATGTTATGTATTATTGAATTGGAACTAAAATTTTAAAATAATTTTTTTATGGTTTAAGAAATGAAGCTACAAAACTAACAAATGCGTTTTGTCAATAATACAAAACTGTAACATTTTGTTTATTTTTATTTCAGGAAGAAAATATGGACAGTATATGTTCAGCTTATTCTACAGGAATGGCCTACGTGGAACATCCAACCAGCTGTCACCAATTTATACTTTGCAATAAAGGAGTTGCTAATCTGATGGAGTGTCCTGTTGATCAGAATTACAGTCCTAGGACTAGAAGATGTTCTACTACCAACCCTTGTAATAAAAATTGATCTTGTTAATTCTTAAAGATCTTGTAATTATTTATTAAATAAACAACATAATTCATATAGTAAAACATTAGTTTTTTTTTAAGTATAGGCGATCCTATTTGTGAAAATGAAATATTTCGATAAAAATCCTGATGGTTTGTATTGCTGAGAGACTACAAATATTGAAATAGTGTTTAAGAAATCTATATAGTATAGACAGCTCATGAAAGTATTATTATACATATTAGTAGAAAAGCACTCTCGACATAGCATCTAGCTATGGGGCTGTGCCAGCAAAAGGAAATTCAAAAATATTCAACAATTATACAAAGGATTATCGCGAACATACTACCTCAACTCTGATCTTCACTAGGACCTAGATATGTCAAAAAAATTATTACCAAGTTCGCCAGAAGTCAAACAAAAACTTCTTCAATATATACGAATCCAGCTTCTGGACAACACAAATCGAGTGAGAAAACTCAAGAGGACCAAACCGTTTGAGTTCATCTAATAGTGAAAAAGAAGAACATAGTGCGAAAAGTGTACTCGCTATATTAAGGGTAATCAACTTATTAGCTCTTAAATTATTTTCTACCTATTGTTTTATTTTTATTAAATCCTAATTTTTATTTAAGTGGAAATTACCAATTAATTTAATAGTATTGTCATGTATTGACAATTAAAAAATACCAATAAGTTTAATAGTACTGCCATCTATTTACAAGTAGAGATTACTAATTAATCTATTAAGAAATTACTTTTGGTAGAAAATAATTTATATCTATTACACTGTTTTTATCCACCCTGTAACGAAATAATATCGAGATAAAATTAATATGAAATTAAAATATTTCAGGATGTCTACAACATTAACGGATTTGTTAGATTGCAATTTCAATAGCAATTAGACTGGTAATTACAGGTTGACCAGGTACCTACCTACCTATAAAATGTCCAAAACCCATCAGATTTAATCCGTTAGTCGAAATGTTTACTTTTGTTGTTATCCTCAGTGTCTTGTTGTGCGTCTCTAATGCCTACCCGGCTGTTTCCTGTAAGTTAATTTTTTTTAATATTTCGCAAGAAATAAATACCTAAGTGAAAATCTATTTTTTACATTTTGTTTTCATTAAAAATGAAATGTTATAACATCTAAATATGTCTACGTAAGTTGTTTACATACGGAAAACTTTTTTATTATTAGTTTTATCAAAAAATGTATTGCTTATAAAAAGTTTTGCATAGTTTAAAACCCAAAATTCAACCATCATAAATTAAATATTTTAAGCCGTATACGAGGTGTGTCAAGAAGTAAGCAAGAGTAAAAGTATATAGGTACTTTTATTGTTTGACAAACCTCATGTAAATTTAAAAACAGTTATGTTATTCAGCTCTGTGAAGCTTTTCCCCCGAAATTTGAAAATTTTAGTTTTGGAAGCGGCATGCATTTGACTATGTTTGACCACCCACTAACTTTTTTTAACCATCCTCAGTAACCTAAATATTTAAAAAAATAATAAAGGCCTAGTGCCCGCTGGCCCCCCGAAGATAATATTTTTTCAAATTGACTGCACCACAGGATGAATCACATTTTTTGACCATATTTGACCAACCATTAGATTTTGTTTTAACAGCCCTTAAAATAATTTAAAGGGGTAAATTATAGAAATCCTAGAGTTTTAGTACGAATTTCAACTTTGAAAGAATGATCAAAGGTCAGAAAGGACAAAATAAGATCCAAAAATGTTTAAAATTATGTATCGCCGTTTAATCACCCCTTAAAATATCTCAGAAGACCCCACAGGGGTTAAAAATTCAAAGAAAGCATTTCCCAATCTAATTTCTAGTTGAACAAAATGGTCAAACGACATAAGTGCGTAATAAACATCCATAAAATTTAAGAATTATGTTTTGACGTTTGACCACCCCATAAATTAATTTTAGTGTGTCCAAATAGTGTGAAAGTTCGAAAAAATAAAAATTAAAAATTAAAATTAAATTTGGAATAAAGGGAGGTATAGATGATCAAAATGAAAACACATGTTTTATGTATTTTGTTATGTGTTTTTAGTCTGTAAAAAAATATTTTAAGATGACTTTATTGCCAAAATATTACTATTAAAATTATTTAATAACCTTTGTAAATTTCGTATATAGTATGTCCCCTAAGTTAGAATCATGTGAAAAACTTTTTTATTAATAATTTTAGGAAAAAAAGTTATACTTTATAAAAAGTTCTGCATTATCTAAAACGTAAAAAACAGTCGTGAAATATCAAATTTTTCAGTGGTATACGAGGTTTGCAATAGTAAAGTACCTTTAAATTTGTCAATATCGAAAAATGTTACTAGGAAAAGTTGATCAGAATTAAAAATTGCATTTAAATAATCTATTTACATTAATAAAATTATTTTTGAAACGTATGTCTACAATAATGCAAATTTAACTATAGTTACATGTAATCTAGGATGCACTGACAAACAAATAATTTGTTGCATATTTAAACGTAATTTTTAATTCTGATCTACTTTTTTTAGTAATATTTTTCGATATTGTCAAATTTAAAGGTTCTTTACTTTTGAGTAAGAATCATATTTTTTGACAAACCTCGTATACCACTGAAAAAATTTGATATTTAATGACTGTATTCTAGGTTTTAGATAATGCAGAACTTTTTATGAAGAATAACTTTTTTCTTAAAATTAATAATAAAAAAGTTTTCCATATGATTCCAACTTAGGGGGACATACTTTATTTAGGTACATTGAAATTATTTTAGGGGATTTTCAAACGTCAAAACATAATTCTAAATCGTTATGGATATTTATTGTAAACAGATGTCGTTTTGACCATTTTTTCCAAGTGGAAATTCGATTTCCAAATTTTATTTTTCAAACTTTCACACTATTTGGGCACATTGAAATTATTTTAGGAGGTGGTCAAACGTCAAAACATAGTTCTAAATTGTTTTAATAAAACTAATAATAGTAATAATAAAGTTTTCTATATGTACCCAACTTACGTAGACTTACGTATACAATATAAATGTATGTAGGTAAACGTTAAAAATTGACGGATGAAAGGTTTATAACTGATTTTTTCATAGTGTTCTCATCCAATCTTTTTTTTAGCCCCATCAAGATATATGAACTATGAAAACAACCAATACTATTTTGATCCAAATTTCAAGGTAAGTTTTGAACAACCCACCCATTTCATAATTTAATTTATTAATTTATATTTTCATTATTAAAATTAAATGACTCTCAATTAACACAGTAATGGAATGATGCAAAAATTTTCTAATAGCACCTTAAATTTTATACAAATACAGGGTGATCCATTAGTGTAAAAAAATCCAATATCTCCGCCATTATTAGAGATATAAAAAAATATTCTCACAGAACGGTGGACGGTGTTAAACTACATATATTTTAAAATTATTACCACTAAAATTTAAAAATCTCTAAAAACTACTAACTTTTGGTATAGAGAATGCCTAAGACAAATTAAAGTATAATTGGAATACTTTTGAACGATGATATAAAATACAGGGTGAACCATTTAAAAAAATTGAGAAAATTATGTATTTGTGTTTTGACTCACCCTGTACAGATTTGATGCGAACTGAAAAAAGTAGTGTCTCCAAATAACATTTGACCATGATTAAAAAATTGTGGTAGAAGAAAAATTAGTTATCAATGGTTACTTTTGCATGATATAGCTCATTGAATTCAATACGATTTGCATACAAAACTGATTATATCCTGCAAAATACCCTGTATAAACTAATAATAATTAATGTTTCTAGAATGGGAAAAGCGAGGGCAATTCAAATATAAAATAAAATACAGGGTGATCCATTAAAAAAAACATAAGTTGGTTCCAGAGGGAAGTTATTAAACATCCTGTATATTTAAAAATAATTTTAAAATATGTAATTTAACGCTGTCTACCGTTCTGTGAAAATATTCATATATTACGTGTTATTTCTACCAGCAATTACATTATGTAAACGATAATCACATTTATTCCAGGATAACTATCTTGCAGCGGTAAAATTATGTCAACAGAAACAAATGGAACTGTTAGCAATCGAATCACAAGGAGAATTGGAAGCAGTCACCAAATTCGTTAAGAGCTTAGGTAAGTAAACATTTTTAAAAAAGAACTTTGTTATGTCTAATGCCTCATTCTCAATTTATTCTAAGTATCTTAAAATTATCTATCGATATTTAATAGGACCTGATTATAACACATGTGTCTCAAAAGTTTTGACACAAATAAAAACTTCATGGAAATAATAAAAAATAAAAAAATATGAAGTTAGCTCTGCGAACAAGAGTCATTCAATGATTTGTTATTTTAATGACAGTTCAATTACCGAAATTAGAGCTTAGAAAAAGCGTTTGTTAGACAGATACACAGAAAATACCAAATGAGAATAAAATTCGTAAATTAAATTGAAAATGGTGACAACACCGACTTACTCTTACCTCTAGCTGTTAAAGTACGAATTTTTTAATCGATTTAACTCTAGCAACAACTATTGGCCAAATAGTTTTTTATTTGCGTCAATATTTCTCGGTTTTGCTGCATAGTTAATTCAAATTTTAAGTAAGTAATTGTACAAATTGATAAATAATATCGTTTTAATATTTCAGCTACAGATAACAAAACATGCTTCTGGACATCTGATAGCAAACTCAGCAGTGATAAAGACTTCATCGTGCTGTCTACTGGAGAAAAAGTATCCGTCCTCAACTGGGGTAGTGGAGAGCCAAACACAAACATTAAATATTATGCAGTGTGCAAAAGCAAAGGTGGAATTGTACATTAGAAGGTTGAATAGGTTTAATGAGATGTGAAATTAAATAGACTAATAATAATAAAAGCTTTATTAAAATTTTTATATTTGTTTTGATTCATCTCCTATATCTTTTGTTGAATATTTAAGGTCTCTATGTAGTAGTAGTATTATTTAAGAAAATAATAATAATAATAATACTCTCCCTAATTCACCCCCTTACGAGTGAGTTATTATTATTTGCCGTGGCGCTCCAGGGCGACTTAAAGATTATTAATGGTGCCATTTGACTTACAGGTGAGGAAAACGCGGAAAACCTCACCCACCATCATCGAGACGGTAATGTATGGCGATTTTTATAATATGCATGTCATATCAACAGAAATTTAATTTCTATTAATACGGCACACATCAAATCCTAAACCGAACCATGCAATTTAATTAAAAATCCACATGGTCTAGTCTGGGATTCGAAGCCCAGCAGTCTCAGACTCATAAACTTGCCTATAAATGAATATAAGCGCGTTAGACCGCTACACTACCGACCCGATAGCAGATATGATGGCAGATAGTAACATAGATATATAATTAAAACAGATAGAATTGTTTACAAAATTTCTGAAGACAACACGTATTCACAATCTAAGCGTCCTTGGTAGAAATGCAATATTCTGATTAAACAGTGTAGCCAAGTTTACGAAGTTCGTAAGTAGTTGTCATTCGAAATGTGAAATCTAATTACCGCGCAGTAACGTATGGGGGCTTAAACCAAGTATAATGCACTGGCTTTACACTATGGTTGTAGTACCTGTTATAACTTACTCATCAGTCATATGGTGGCACAGACTAAAAGCATAACAGCTAATGGAAAAAGATTTCAATAGTTCAACGTACTTTTAAAAATAAAAATTTTGATTTGGCAACAACGGTGTAATTTGTGAAAATTAATACCTTTTAATGTACATTAGCTTGGGAGACAACTCGACCTATGATGGGAGACCCATAAAAAAAACTACCTGGTCAAGACGGGACCTTGCCCGATCGTATTTGTATCTACTCGTAGGTCTAAAATTATATAATACCCTCCCAGTCAACATAAAATGTAATACCTTGTCCATATTTAAAAATAATTTATCAAAAATTAAAAAATTGACGTAATAAATAATATTTTTTTAAATAACTTATATTTCTTTGCGTTTTGTATGATCAACGTTTCAATATCTTTTTGATTAAATGTAGGTATTTTGATTCTGTTTTATTTAATTGTATATACCTTTTTTTAATTTATATTTGTTCTCAAAACAAATGCCTTATTAGCACTTATTGAGTAGTATTAATATTTATTTGTTTAAAATTATTTGAATTATTTTGTAACTTATTATTTCTTGAATAAATATTATTAAAATGAATTTCTCGAAACAAAAACTGTCATTTTTATTATCTCAGGCTTTTGCCTTTTTTATGTAAGTATTTTTGTAATATTTTTAAAAAAATTATAAATAAATAAAATAAATATTTATATATAGTCACAGTTTTGGCACTTTTGGCCACTTTTCCTGTCATCTTCAGAGCTTGTGATCGATTGGTTTAATGAAGTTAAAAATATACAAACAAAAATTAATTATACACATCTCTTTATTACATTATTTCGAATTTTAACACTTTCAAATCAATATGAAAAACAATTATTTTAATGATCCGTGCTCATGCAAACAGGGGTTCTGAGTTCATAGCACTCACAATCGTCCCAATATCCCTTTGAAAAGTAGTTCGGAAGAAGTTGAATGCATTGTTGTGCAGCGCCTACTCCACTTGATGATGGTTGACCGGTACCCCAGTTGGTGAAACCTAATTTGTTTCCAGTAGTCATCCAGATCCAATCACCGGCTCCGTTTGATGAACGCCTGCTTCCTGATGTCCACAGTCTGGGACTTTCCTTGCCAACTAAAAATAATAAATTTTATAGATAGGGCTTGAGTTTAAGTGCATTTCTTTGCAACGATATCTAGGCACATTTGACGAATATAAACAAATATGATGACATTAGAAATTCCATTGTGGTAGCAGTTAGAAGATATAGTGAAAAATTTAGTAATGTCGGAAGAAAAATTAGGAAAACCAGTAATATGTAAGTTTATTAAAAGAGTAGAAAATAAAGAATAAATGTTGAATTTAGTTATTAACGATTCAATCATTAGAACTCGAAGATTATGATTGAGAAGAAAAATATACTGCTAACTGTTATATGACCAGTTTTGAAAGAACAACAATCACTATCACTACCGAAGGGTTCAAGAACTTTTACCAAGAGATTATCCTTTGAAGAAAGTTTTTGGCTAAAAGAAGGCTAGATATAAACATTTTCTAGTATAGAAAAATTTGAAAGAAGAAAGAATACATAAAAAACAATAGTACATCTAATTTTATTCACTATAAGTAATAAAAAAAATAAGCGATAAAAAGTTTGAAGAATCCCTATTTGAAGATGTAAATGATTTGAGGTATGGAATCACTAAAGATCATAACACTGAATCTACATATAAAAAAAAGTTACTTACCAAGTTTAATGATTGCATCGTATACAGCTTGATCTTGAGCTGATGAATCAATGACTAAAAGTTTCATGTCGTGTTTTTCACAGAATTCCATAGAACTAATAAAATTACCCTGAAAATAATTGTTTTTATTATCAAAAGTAAAATATCACGTGATTTTGAGTAGAAAGAGGTGAAGAAAGGATGGAATTGGAAAGAATTAGGATGTTAGGTTTGTAGAATGAAGAATTTGATAAGGAACTTCTGGCAAATATAAAGACAGGTAGGTAAGGTAAGCTAACATATAAGCTAAGGTATGCTGAAATAAGCTAAAGTAGATAAAATAAGTTAGGTAACCATAGACTCTGATTATAAATTATGAAAAATACAAACCAAAATAAAAAAATAAAAATGATATACATGGTACTCAATACATTATTTAGTCTTGAGAGTAATAATGTTTTATCTAGTATATGGTGGAATTATATGTGACAGACAATGTTGTAGGTAATGGATATGAGAAAGCGAACAAAATACTTTTGTATAGGATTGGTAATAAATTGTATAGTTTTAAGTTTATTCATTAAAAAAAAATTAAAACTTACCTCATAGTTCGAAGGAATATAGTAGTATATTTTGTCATGCTTGAACACATAGAAAGTGGGTTCGTTATCTGTAAAAATATAATTTTTAGAAAATAAATATGAAAGGCATTTAGAATTATTTATAATTCTAATTCTTATTATCCACAAAACTAAAGAAATCTTAAATAATATTTCAGTTTTTTTTATAAACTAACAAGAATAGATATATAGGTACCTAAGGCTTAGCATTCTGTAGGTATTATTCTTTTCGCAGTTTATTTGAAATTTTTAGGATCAAAATCATAAAACAAAAACGAAAAGCGATATCAACTTGAAATTTTCAGAAAATTAAGCTCTATAAATGGATGAAATTTATGAATAAAAATAGGGGAGATATTAAAAGAGGTTGAAATTAAAAAATTATAAATCAAAAACCAAAAAGAATACGAACAAATTTTTTTTAGTAAAAATCAAAAAAAATAGTTATGAAAATAACAGCATAGGGCTCTGGAAATTCAATGCACTTATTGCCATTCTATTAAATAGAGTACCTAGTAGAAGTTAATTTTTGTAAATCTATAGAAAGGACATTAAACAGTAATAAGCATTATTTATCTAAGCAACTTATCTAAAAATGTAATAAAAAAGTGTTTCTATTACCTTATTTACCCACAATACTTTATTTAGATATGTATCAGTAAAAATTATTTTCAAAAAATTTAAGAAAAAAAAAGTTACTTTTCATATAAAGTTATGCATGGTCTAAAACCTAAAATTCAATCATCTGATATTTGAGTGTGTGGCAAATGGCTTACGGTTAAACGGTCTTAAAGAATAACAATTTTTCCTGAGTTTGACCCAAATTGGTGAAATTTTATTACCACACTAGTGTAATAATCATTTTATTATGAGACTAGTGGTGTAATGCATATTATTTTCCAAATAAATTAATATGTATAATAAATATATAGAACAAAATGTTAAAAATAAATTTCAATTAAATTATTACCTCAAAAATAAATTTAAATATTTAAAAAAAAACTTACTAGGTGGGATGACAGCTTGGGCCAAACTGGCGAAGACACCAATAATTGCAATAGCCACGATCATTTTGAAACTTTTTGTATATCTAATACCAACCATTCCTAAAGATTGTTATATATAGGGTTCTACTAATGACTATTTGATTTCTTTATTACAATTTGATTTGTCTAGATCGTTATGGTGTTAGGACAAATTACTGAAAACTATTTTATGATTACTTTACCTAGAAAAATATCACGAGATATTACAGATTTTGTATATTGTTCATAGGTTTAATAACAGTGGCGTAGCTAGGTGACCAAGGGATTTGGGGCAAAAATAAACATGGGTCTCCTTACATTAGATAAAATATATAGAGCATGTTTTTGAAGAAATTTAACTTACTTGTTTTAACTACGTTTAATCACTGTTTTTGACATAACAACAGCAAATTCTTGGTTATTTTAGGGACATAATAACAAAGAGTTTGGTCATTTACCCGGTCTCCCCTATATTTAAAAAGTGCGCGTGCTCGTGCATAAAAAACATATTTTCATATAAACTTTACCACTTTTTTCCCCCTTTATAGAGATGGAGTGTCAAAAAATCACTCCTTAGTGCACCCCTGTGGTACTCAAGAAACATTTTCTCCTCTGATTTAGATTATATACGTTGTCAAACATCGGTATATTATAATTGTGAATTTTAAATAAATAGCTACACAAATAATAAGATATAATAATAATAAATTCATTTATTTACAGCTTACACAGAATATGGAACAAAAAATATAATTGTAAAAGAAACACTTAATATAACACTGCAAAATAGAGCTGGCATACAGTAAAACTGATTCTAAGTGCCAGCCCTAGACAAAAAAAAATAATAAATACTAACAAGCGTTTACAATCAACCTTTGAACTAAAATATCAATATTGTGACGAAAGTCTAATTTATTTAAAGTTTATTTATTTAAAAACACACTATTTACAATTTATTTCAGACCTACTATTTAATTTATGTAATATTTAGACACTAACTAACAATTATTTTTGACAACACTGGTAGTATGGCAATAGGCCGTAACTCATTTATACTAAAAAAATTCTTTTTTTTTTGGCAATGGTAATATCACCAATCACCAATTTTTTACTCAAGGAACAACGCAGAACAGAGTCCTTTTTGTTCAAATACTTTTTATCAGGTTTTTCTCTCAACAATCAGAAGTTTAATTATTTAATAAATATTTTAAAAAAAATCATATTTTACATTATTAGTTTTATTATAAATAAATAAATACATAAATAACTACGAAACTAAAAATATTTATCACAAGCCGCTATAACTTTAGGACAAGCTTTTTTAGCATAGTACAAATAACTAGTGTAAACATTATCCAGAGATATTTTTTCATCTTTGCTCAATTTATTCCACATGTGTAAAGTTTTGCTATTCTCGGTGGATCTAATGACATGTTCAAAATCTTTTTCTTCGAAATACCTCCTCCATTGCGTCCAAGGTACTGGATAAAATACATCTCTGGCATACAGGGTGAATCCCTGACAATTTGTAGTAGTTGCTTTCTCTAGTGAATCTCTTTCACATATGGATTTCAGTAATCTTCTTATAACTCCAGTGCTGCTATTTGACCATGAACGACCATTGTATCCATTTTTTAAATCGTTTATACAGATTTCGGCCCATTGGTGACCATTACCATCTGGTGCGAAACTTAGAACCCCAGCAGCTGCAGTCCTATCGAATTCGCAACCAGCATAGTTCAGGGTTACCTTCTCTAAAGATTCTAAAACTACCACGTCCAGGTCTAAATAGATGCCACCGTATTTCCATAAAGTGAGGTATCTAAAAATTAAATTTAAAAGTCTATTGTCAATAAAAGTTATGGACATCATCTTCATGAGTATTTATTTATGGATGATTAAATTCGATACCCTGCTAGTAAATACGTTGTAAAATATTGTATTATATTAATTTCAATTCAAATTTTGAACATCTTCATAGGATATATTTCTATGGATGTCATCTTCAACGAAATCATGCACTGGGTCATGGAAACGTTTTCAAAAAAAACTGTAAGCACAATCTTCGTGATTATAAAATTATTGGTTATAAAATAGTAGCCCCAGGTGGTGAAAACTATTTTATCCATTTCAATAAACAATTTAGACAACATTTCTGTAGATGACATCTCAAATGAAATAAATCATGAAAACATTTTAAAGTATATTAAGTCAATATCTACAAAAAATATGATTGCCATCTTGACAGGTATAATTTTATGCCTAGCCAAATACAAACTCAAGGTGGGAAACATCGTAAAAACGTATTATATTTATGTGGACAACATCTTCAGCGAATTCATGCACTAGGTTATAGAAACAAGCTAAAACTTAGTAATAAGCTAATTTCAACAAACAAAGTAGACGCCAGCTTCGTGGGTATTATTTTTATCCTATCTCCAGGTGATATAAACGCTTTAAAGGGTACAGTTTGAGATGATATTGATGTTACCTTCATGTGTAATGCAATATGATGTATTTATGAATAGAAGAATTATTTTTCTGGACAACATCTTCAGCGAACGTGTGCACTAGGTGATAGAAACAAACTAAAACGTAGTAGGAAAGTATTTTCAACCAAAAAATGGACACCATCTTCATGGGTAATATTTTAATCCAAACTCCAGGTTATAAAAACTCTTTATAGGGTAAAGATTAAGATGATATTGATGTTATCTTCATGTGTAATGAAATATGAGATAAGTATGTATATTGTTGTTATTCCTGTGGATAACATCTTCAGCGAACTCGTGCATTAGGTCTTAGAAACAAATTAAAAACTAGTAGAAAAGTAAAATATCTAAAAAATGGATGTCCTTTTTAATGGGTAATAGAATATGAAATATAAAATATTTACATTGATGGTTTTTTAGGATGACATCTTCAATGGACTCTTGTTGCTCTATGTTATAGAATCGAGATAAAACGCAGTAATAAACTGTTTCAAAAAAAGAATGCGATTTTCAAGGGTAATGGAATATCTACATTAGTGCCATTTCTGTGGATAACATCTTCAGCAAACTCGTGAACTATGTCATACAAACAAACTAACACGTAATAATAAGCTAATTTCAACAAATAAAATGGACGCCATCTTCATGGGTAATATTTTAATCCAAGCTCCAGGTGATATAAATACTTTAAAGGGTACAGATTGATATTATCTTCATGCATAATGCAATATGAAGTAGATTTTGGTATTATTTATGTGGAAGACATCTTCAGCAAACTCGTGGCAGTAGGTCACAGCAACAAACTAAACCGCAATAGAAAACTAAATTTAACAAAAAATGGATGCCATTTTTATGCATAATGGAATATGAAATATGTACGCTGTTTTTTGAGGACGACATCTTCAGCGAACTCGTGCTCTAGGTTATAGAATCAAGCTAAAAAGCAGTAATAAACTATTTTCAACAAACAAAAATATTAGATTTTTATGGGTAATGAAATATGTACATTGTTGCTATTTCTGTGGATAACATCTTCAGCGAACTCGTGAACTAGGTCATAGAAACAAGCTAACACGTAGTATAAGCTAATTTCAAGAAACAAAATGGACGCCATCTTCATGGGTAATATTTTAATCCAAGCTCCAGGTGATATAAAAAAGCAGTAATAAACTATTTTCAATAAACAAAAATATGCGATTTTCATGGGTAATGGAATATGTATTGTTGCTATTTCTGTGGATAACATCTTCAGCGAACTCGTGAACTAGGTCATATAGACAAGCTAACACGTAGTGATAAGCTAATTTAAACAAACAAAATGGACGCCATCTTCATGGGTAATATTTTAATCCAAGCTCTAGGTGATATAAAAAAAGCAGTTATAAACTATTTTCAACAAACAAAAATATGCGATTTTCATGGGTAATGAAATAAGTAATTTGTTGCTATTTCTGTGGATAACATCTTCAGCGAACTCGTGAACTAGGTCATAGAAACAAGCTAGAATATAATAATAAGCTAATTTAAACAAATAAAATGGACGCCATCTTCATGGGTAATATTTTATTCCAAGCTCTAGGTGATATAAACGCTTTAAAGGGTACATATTGAGATGTTATTGATATTATTTTCATGTATAATGCAATATGAAGTAGATATTGGTATTATTTTTGTGGACGACATCTTCAGCAAACTCGTACAGTAGGTCACAATAACAAACTAAAACGCAGTAGAAAACTAAATTTAACCAAAAAATGGCTGCCATTTTCATGCATAATGGAATATGAAATATGTACGCTGTTTTTTTTTTTTTGAGGACGACATCTTCAGCCAACTCATGCTCTAGGTTATAAAATTCCGCTAAAAAGTAGCAATAAACTATTTTCTACAAACAAAATATGAGATTTTTCATGGGTAATGGAATATGTACATTGTTGCTATTTCTGTGGATAACATCTTCAGCGAACTCGTGAACTAGGTCATAGCATCAAGCTTAAACGTAGTAATAAGCTAATTTTAACAAACAAAATAGACGGTATCTTCATGGGTAATATTTTTATTCTAGCTCCAGGTGATACAAAAGCTTTAAAAGGTCAAGATCGTAATTATATTGAATATATTTACCTAATAATATCACTGGCATGCTCTATTTTGTGTGATGAATTATCAATTTTTCCAGTCGTATATAATTCCTCCACCGGAGTATCATTAGTATATTTTTCATAATCGAGATGCATTATTTGGACATTCTTGTAGCTCATCAGGGCGTTCAAAAATAAATCCGATTCATCACCTTCCATTTTAATCAAGCCAGGTGAGGAGTAGAGAAGGTACACGTCCAAATTTGGGTTCATTTTAGCAGCGCTTTCCACTGCGCATGCTTGGCGGGCTGTTATATGAATTTTCCCGTGATAAAACGACTTACAAGAGGTTTCGTGGAAAAATATCGATTTACCTTTTCTTGGTGCAATTTGTGATATGTCTGGTAGAGAATCTGCTGTTTTATCATGAAAGCACTCTATAGTGTCTGTGACTGTGACTGTAACCGGAGTCGTTTTAGGAGTGTGTTTAAGATCGCTTTGGTAACAGAAGAATTTGAAAAATAAAATCACCATTATCAAGCTGAACATGTAGACGAAGATGCAATGTATGGATATTAGTTTTTCGTTTTTCATGTTTGATAGCTGAAATTAAAATAATAACAATTTAATCAAATCTTGGAGTAATCAGCCTCCCATAAACATAGCCCACAAAACAAAGATAAAGAAGAAATGTCATAATATAACCTTAAAATTATTTTTATAAACCTTGTAATCATTTGCCAATAAAGTAAAAATAAAATGACTGCGTGTTATTGGGGATATTCTCTCCTTTTAGCGCTATTTACATGAGTGTTGGAGAGAGATAGCGATAGGTCATTACACAGCGTGTTTATATGAATCGTATTCTCGTAAATAATAAGTTGTAGTGGTTAAATTACGGACAACGTTTCATGTTTCTTTTCCAACTTGAAATTTTCATAACAAAGAACTGAGTATCTTTCATATTCGTCCTCGTTTGGTTTATGAGTGTTACTTGACCAAAATCTTCAAAGTTATTTATTTGAAAATAGAACTTTATGGCAAAAACGATCGATGCGTTTTCTAAAAAAGGATATTCCACGAGTTAAGTTTTGTTTGTTTTAATATTAATTTGTTAAAGAATTCATTTACAATTTCTATATAGGATATATCTTATTTTTCCTGATATCCTTTTCAGGCAGTTTTGCACTGATTACAATAAGTCACCAAGATAGCTTATTATCTAAGTTAGTACTTTTGGAGTTTTCACAGAATTACCTTATAAAAAATAGTCTAGTTAATGGGTAACAAACCTCTAGGAGGTGAAGATTATAACGCAAATATACTGCTTGGAAGTCCCGATCAACAACAATTAAAAGTTGAGGCAAACAATCTAAAACACCTATCTAAAGACGAGCCAACATATTGGCAATCAGACAATAATAAAATCCGGACTTAATTGATTTTAGTATCACCAAAAATCTGGGTCCTTAAAGATGTACAGTAGAATCATGTCTGGACCTATCCTCAGAACACCCTTCATTATTAATAACAATACATTCAAATTTAGAAAATAAATAAATCCCTTTATATGTACCTTTATAATAAACATACTGAATATTTATAGAAAAACTAGATAGTTTAATAATACCTACTCAATGTTTTTCAAATTTTAAAAGGAGGATAACAGAAAGGCCCTTTGTGAAAGAAGTTCTGTCGTGCACAAGAGAATTAACTTTCTAAGAAAATATTCTAAATTTAAAGAAGAAAGGGCGAATTTTATAAATTTAGACGAAACATGGATATTTTCTAGGGGTGGAACCAAGAGAATATGGCAAGATGATAACGTGAAGTCCATCAAACATACCGATGGAGAAGGGAAGCGACATATAATTTTACATGCAGGAGGGAAGTCGGGTTTTACAGAAGGTGCTGATTTAATATTTTCATCTAAATCAAAATCCAGTGACTATCACGATAATATGAACACAGAAATGTTTGTAAAATGGTTGCATGAAAAATTTCTCCCATGTTTAAGTGAACCCAGCGTAATTATTTTAGACAATGCACCTTACCATTCTGAAGTATTAAACAAAAGTCCAACGAATTCTTGGACTGTTGATAAAATTAAAGAATGGTTGACAAAGGAACATATACCATTTCCTCAATATATATTAAAACCAGAATTATTACGCTTGGCAAATAAACACGCAAAACCAAAAACCTTTGTTGTGGATCAGATTATTGAAAGTTACGGTCATCAAGTTTTACGTCTGCCACCGTATCATTGCCAGTTTAATCCCATCGAATATATATGGGGAATAGCATATTATGACAACCATATTGGGCCTAATGGTTATAGTGACGATGCAGTTCGGAAAACTTGGTGAAAAGCACTTTCAATTGCAACTCCAGAAGTGTGGCGGAACTGTATATCCAAGTGCGAGAAACTAATAGAAGATTGATTGACTCGTGAAAATAAAATAAACGAAATAAGTCCAATTATAATAACAATTAATGGTGATGACAGTGATGATGATGACGATTATGATAGTTTGGATGATAATGACTGATTTTCATTTTTGTTGGCAAGTTCAATTTTTTTATTTTTCATTTGTAATTCTCTACATGGAACAAATTTTTATGTTAGAAAATATTTTATTTGAGCTAAATAACCATCTTATTATACATAGACCATATTTTCTGTGTGAAGTGTAATATAAATTATTAGGTTTATAATAGCCACATTAGACTCCATTAATGAAGAAGTTTAATTCTGCTCTCAATTATACAAAAGATTTTCCATTATTATTTAATTAAAAAGTTGTACATTATTTTTTATTTCATTTAACCAGTTGATATTTCCCTAAAGAACAGGTCAAACTTTCGGGTACTTACCTGGAAATACTCATAAAATTTTTAATCCGAAACCCGCGTAAGTATAGCGAACAGACTGTAAAAGATCTACTGCTGCAGACCAAAAATAAATGCATACGAAGCTACCTGCTATCGTTGAGTCCAAATTAAATCTCAGACAGATATAACGGAGATATAACCATTCATTGAGAAAATTTAATATTCACGATGTAAAGATTAATTTGACAATCAATACGCTCTATTTGTAGGTCCGCGGCGAGGATAAGAAAGGTGAAGAGAGGATTTTACGCAGATACAACTTTATTTTATCAACGAATAAATGTGTGCGCTTATAATAAACAACGTAGATATCCATGCCGATGTAATCCCTGTTGCCAGTTTCAACTTAACATTGATAGGTTTTGGAATTTATTGAAATTTATTACATCTAATTTAGTGAAATTACATCTAATTTTGTTAAATTTGATATAAATAATAATTCAAAATTTTTTGGGTTCAGTTGCCATACAATAGGTTGAATTATTTTAGCTTTTTTAATATATTTAAATATGTTTGTAAACAAAACGAGAATAATGAAATAGCCATATGACAACAGCGGATATTATATCCCCCTGTGTCCCTTAGAATCTGTCTTATTAAGTACCGTACGATTTTTGTTATTAGTTACATATCCCGTTATTTCTGGTCTCAAATTATACTTTATGGAAAAGCAACTAATATAATTACGAAAACACAGCAATCAAATATTCACATTAGTCCTATTTGAAATAAAAATAATTGAGCCAAAAACGATAAAGAAAAGGCACACATATTTGCTGCGCATCTAAAAGAAAGTATTTCAACCCTAAAGAAGCTGCTGACTAAGAAATAAAAAACTATTACCTGCACAATTTCAAATGATGCCATACAAATAAATGAAGTCAAAAAGGTAATTTTGAAGAGCTTGTAAGAGCTATCGGATAAATTTCAACTGTTCATGTATATATTACCCTCACCTGTGATTAGGTTAAAACACTATCCAAACATCTAGAAAATTGCACGAATTATCATGACTCCAAAAGCTGGCAAAAAACAGAAAAAGTGACTTCCTATCGTCCCATCAGTTTACAAATAGTTCTATATAACGTTTTTGAAACGACATATGTGGTTATACTACAGCTCATAACAGACATTGTCTTCAATCACCAGTTTGAAATTCGGAACAAATATGGGACCATAAAACAAGTACAACGTGTGGTAAAACAAATACAAAAAGATTTTTACAAAGTCTGGCATACAGGAAAAAATCATTTCCCTATCTATACTTACAACTTTTTAAATCCTATTTAATCAATAGACACGTTTTCGTTAAAGAGAACAACCAGTTTTCCAATAGATATCTTATGAACTTTTGAGTTCCTCAAGATAGGATCCTTGGCCTGATCTTATATCTTATTTGCACAAGAGACTTAATAACGACAATCACAATAACAACAGCCACATTTGCAGATGATACTGTCATTCTTTCGTTTCATGAAAATCTAAATATTACGTCGGAACGTCGATAAACAAATCTAAAATGAAATAGATTAGATTAGATTAAGTTTGAAAGGGGTAGAACATTATTTGCCCTTATCTGGAACACTGTTGCATATTTTCCTAAATCAAAATTATTCCAGGATAATACAAGATTAATATATAAAGCTATCCTGAAACCATTATTTATTTATTTATTTAATTTATTTATTATTACATTACTCAACAGGTCAAGACCCAATTACAGAGTAAGAGTACAAGAATATATAAATACAATTAATTTAGAAATAATATACTAATTGATTGAACAACAGGTAAGAAAAAAAAGCTGAGAATTATTTTTCTAGCATTTCATAAATATATGCAAAACTGAAGAGTTCAGAGAACATTATTATAGAAATAACACCTTATTATGAATTGAACTATAAAACAAAGCAAGCTGGCAACTTACTGATTCATAATTATTACACATGGTGTATATAGGGGATTTTAAGAGAACATTTATTCTGGGTGTATTCAAGTAAAATGTACGGGTGTTTCCGGAAGCTATTCCAGAACCTGCAAAATTAAGACTATGAATCAAATATGAAAAATCAACTTTAAAATGAACTGTCTTTAATAGCAATACTACAGCATAATATTTGTGTCTTGTATCAAGACTCCAAAACTTATGTCTAAGTGGCAGATCACGATGAGGTGCATGTATAGGGGGATAAACTCCATCTTGTTTAAAACTTAAAAGTTTTAATAATCTCCATTGGACTGTTTCAATTCTATCAATATGTAACTGATAGAATGGGCTCCACACAACTGAGGTATATTCAAGTTTAGATCTGACAAAATAAATAATACAATAACTTTAGTGTCTTCAGTTCCTTAAAATCACGATAAATCCACACATTTTGTACGATGCTAATACTATTGATTCTATATGGTTGTTTATTGATAAAGTGTGATCAAATGTAATTCCAAGATCTGTGATGGTAACCGGTCTTTGAAGAATCGTGTTATTAACGTTATAGTCAAAAGTTAAAGGGAATTGATTCAAGGTATAAGACATTACAAAACATTTAGAGGAGTTAAGAGGAAGGTTGTTATTGAGACAGCTCTCAACACGTCGCAGATTATCTGAAACCCTTTCATAGTCCTCAACCGTTTTGACACAACAGAACAACTTTAAATCATCGGCGTACAGAAGAAAGTTAATATCTCTATCTAAAATATTGCTTATATCATTTATAAATATGTTAACCTTGCAGAACACCGGAAGTTGCCAGATATTGAGTCGACTTGAAACCGTTAATCTGAACATATTGCTTTCTGTCGGAAAAGTAAGACTTAAATAAATTTAACAGGGATTGGGAAAAATCACAGCATGAAAGTTTATTTAACATGATCAAGCCGATCGAACGTTTTGGAAAAGTCGGTGTATATTACATCCGTCTGGATTCTCTTGTCGATATTTTCTGCAATGTACTGTGTTACAGCTATAAGATTGGTAACGGTAGAACGGCCTTTCATGAAACCATGTTGTTCTGTTGATATCATATTACTAACGTGATGATAAATCTTGTTTTGAACATCTCAAACACTTTACAGAAATTACTAATATTTGAAATTGGACGATATTGTGCAATGTCCGAGTTATCACCCTTTTTAAATACCGGGCAGACCTTAGAGCATTTTCAGATAAATGGGATAGAACAAAATTTGAGACAAATATTTAAGATAACTTTTAAGGGATGGGCAAGAATTGAAGCGCAGTCTTATCTGGCCCCATAGTCATTTTAGATTTAATTGATTTTAACGTATTTTTAACTTCATCTTCGGAAAGGGAATTTATGTTTAAGTTTGATACATTTAATAGATTAACCTCGGAATTTGGCTCAGTAGAATCAGTGTAAGACTTACAAAAAAGGGCAGCAAATCTATTAATACTTTCAGTGGGATTCTCAAAGTAATTTTCATTGTAGCGCATTCTGTTAGGCAAACGAGCCGACTGTGTTTTATTTGAAATAAATGACCAAAATTATTTGCAATTGGATGATATTTCATCTTCAGATTTTTTAATAAATTGTTTATAAACCACAGTAATATCACTTTTTTATGATTGCTCTTAATTTTTTAAATTCGTCGAAAGCTAAAATATCATTATCAGATTTATATTTACGCCAATTTTGTCCTTTTTTATGAATATTTCGAATGATATTACCATGGCGGATATTTCGTTTTAGAAGGTATGGAAAATTTTGGTACGCACAAGTCTAATATATTATGAACCTATGGGACACATTTATATTTTTCAAAGGTTTCAAAATAAAAGGATTATTTTTGATGATTCTTATTATAATTAAACATCCATTCCCATGGTAAAATAAGTTATAAGTGAATACAATGAAAAATACCATCAATCTAAATATATCAGTAAAATGTTTGTTTGTAGACCATGAAGAAGCTGCAAGAATAAAACGATTGAGAATATCTGATTTACTAGATTTACTTGTTATAAAAAACGAACATTGGCCCATGCATTTTGCGCTGTTGTCGCCTTTATATTATTTGCTATTGGATGTTTGTTAAAAATGAACAAGTAATTCGAACAACTCCTTGCTTTTTTTGCGTTATTTGATATAGGATTGGGGAGAAGAATTCTATTTAAAAATGTTATTTTAATTGTGTGACATCCTGTATAAAATAGTATTCGATTAATTTAAATTCAATTATCGCCGCAAGCAATATTCTTAAGGAGAAATATCGTGAAGTGGGAGTACAGTAAAGCAGACGATATCGACATCAGGTCTTAAAATTTCATTTTCCGATATTATCTTGAAGTATCTACTAGTGTCTGGCTGTACATGGTAAGTAAAAAAATATAAAAAATATCTCAGCAGAGATTATATTTCTACCTGTTGTTAGTTATAAGTTTATTTTTTTGAAAGTCAAGTTAAATTTAATAAATATGCTTTTATAATTCATTTTGGTTGCTGGAATTGCACATTGTTGTTTAAAATTTAATTTATATCTCATACAAGAGCCACGTGCAATTTTTTTTGTTTAGAACGCGAATAGAAGCAGCTAGAACTAGCATTAGCATTTATACTTAAACTTCTTCCATCTTCTACATTGGAAATAACTAAAGCAGCTTTCTGAAAGCAGAAATATAGGAGAAAGAACGAGATTAGGTGTTCGTGCTCGAATAGCAGAATTACAGTAGTTAGACTGTATCCTAATGAAGTTGCCACCCAAACCAATATAGTGGTAACTAGAACATGTAGCTAATTTAATGTTAGAAATATGAAATTTAAATAGTTGGTACCAGCTTAAGTTTAATATTTATTTGTTTCTTAGAATTTTCATAAAATTACTGAATAAACTAATTCATTTATAAATATTTATGTTGAATCTTATTTTTGAAAGGTTACAATAATTCACTTTTACCTAAATTTTATATAAATTTTAATTAATTTCCTTTTAATAAAGCTAGAGTTTATAATTCTCATTAGCTTTTTAAAAATAAAAAAGAAAATTACTGGCGCCCCTCTCTCCGAGCAAACTATTTTCTCCAAAAGTCGCATTCACGACTGAGAAAACTATATGGTCAATGTGTTCATTTCTTTTTTTAATTTGATTAAAGGTAAGTAATGTTTGGTGTTAAATTTCCATGAGCTAGTCAAACTTTTTTGTTTTGAAATTAACATTTTATTTCAAAGTAACGCCGAGCTATTACAAGCTGTGTGCTTCTGAAGTCCAATTGGTAGAGGCGACGAGGACTATTCTAGGAGGTTCCAGATTCGATACCATGCCGACGTACTCATTCTGGATTTTAAATTTTTCCTTTCACTTTGTAGTATATGGGGATTAATTTGGAAATGCACTTTCACATATCCAAAAACTGCATGTTTCGGTTTTCGTATAGAAATCGATTTTGTTACTTTCCTTTATTATTTAATCATATCGGTTTTTGATACGGCTGCAATATATTGCGAATTTAATTTTCCTTATATTTTCGATTATTGTATTGTACCAAACGGCATTTTTGTAATCCAACCTTCAGTATAGGAGTTAAAATTTTCATAACAAAGC
This sequence comes from Psylliodes chrysocephalus, assembly GCA_927349885.1. Lineage (NCBI taxonomy): Eukaryota > Metazoa > Arthropoda > Insecta > Coleoptera > Chrysomelidae > Psylliodes > Psylliodes chrysocephalus. The sequence goes on from OV651817.1 coordinate 86,582,798, forward strand.
GACGCGAGGTCGTCCCTCGAAATTCGCAAATAATCCAAAAAGGAAAAGCAACAGCAACGGCGACTAGCGACTAGCTAGCAGCTCTCTCTCCGAGGCATATATCACTCTCCGGTGCAAGCAGTTCTACAGGGTATCATGCCAGCCAGGACACGCCAGATCATTATCGCGTCATTTTTATGATCGCCATTAAGGACTCGAGTAGGACGAACGGCCCGAAGACGCAACTTTGGTATGTAAATGCGCGCACAATTAAAGACCTTCCATACCATTCCGTGTTTCTTTGCAAAACGATTTTTCTGTAAGAATTGCTCTACGGCTTTTTTATTAATTGAACTCAGAGGTTAAAATTTACTTAATTGAATCGTTTAGTTCGGAATCCAAACCTACATGTCGCCCAACGTGGTCAAAATTATCAAAATAATGTCTCATACCTGGTATTTTATATTTAATAGTATTTAGTTTGCAAAATGGAATCAAATGCCATGGACTGTAATGAATTGAACAATAGGCTTACTAAATTATGCTGCCCCCATATAGTTCTATACATTACGCATATTTTAAATTTTTATCTATTAAATGATGGTATCTCCACTGACTGGAAAAAGGGAAGTGTAAAAGTTATACCCAAAAAACAAAACCCTATTAAGTACGAAGACCTAAGGGAATCAGTATTTTACCAATCTATCCAAAATTTTAGAAAAATAAGTGGAGAAGTCACTAACAGAACATTTAGCACTCAATCAAGTCCACGCAGAGGATACGAACAAAATAATAACTATAGCTCAATTTGGCTTTAGAATGCACCATAGTATGACCACTGCCCTCTTAACTATCACGTATGACCTTTTTAAGGCGACAGACCTGGGCAAGGTCACATGTTTGGTTCTCTTTGATTATAGCAAAGCATTTGATACTTTAGATCATCCAACACTTTGCAAAAAATTTTTTCGGTGTTTCTCATAATTCCGTTTGTTTAATATCAAATTTTATAAGCAATCGTACTCAAAGTTATTTTGGAAGCTGATGTATCCAACAGTGTACCCGTTATTTAAGGTGTTTGTTTTGCAAGGATCCATTCTGGGACAATTGATGTTTTCACTGTACAGGGTGTCCCAAATTGTTTTACCCAGGCTATAACTTCTAAACCCTGCAAGATAATCGAACCGGACAAAAGTTATCCATTATAATTGGCAATGTACTTTGAAACAAATAAAAATTTGACGACCCACTCTCAAAAACTACCCCCCTGGAACAACCCCCTCAAAAATTATTAACGACACCCTAATTATTTTCTGCTCATTTTTGTAGTCGCTTCTTTTCTCTGTATAACTGTTTTTAAAATTTTGAAATCGCTCCATAAATAAGTGAGAAATTAAATAAAACTATGTCAAGTTGATGATAAAAAATACTTTATTAGGAGACATATAATTAAACATATACATTGAAACAAGAGAAGGGGAAGACAAGAAATAAATATCAACAAACCAAAAGAGAGGAGTAATAACTTATAATAAGTGCTCAAATTGCCCACCTCCTACTTCCACACATTTGTCAAACCTTAACAATAAATTTCTAGTACATGCAGCTCGAATCATGGCCAGTGTAAATCTATTACAAGCATGTCTGATTCTATTTTTTAAATCTTCTAAGTCCTCTAGTTTTGTTTCGTATACTACGTCCTTTATAGTACCCCAAAAAAATCTAGAGGTGACAAATCAGGTGACCTAGCCGGCCACTGCATAGTTGGAGAATGCGTGAATATAACACGGTTTCCATAAGTGTTTGCCAAATATTAGCTCACAATATGAGCTGGTGCACCATCTTGCTGCCACCACATATCACGTCTTTGATTAAGAGGAACACCTTCCAACAAATCAAGAACGGTATTGATTAAAAAATTACGATATCCCATTCCCTTTAGAGTGTTTTCATAAAAATGAAGACCTATAATCCTACCATTGAACAAACCACACCATATGTTTATGCCCCAAATATTTTGAAACCTTGTTTCTCTTACCCACAGGGCCGAACTAGAGGGGGGGTAGCCGGGACTAATTCCCGGGGCCCGCACTCAAATGGGGGCCCGGCAGCGGTATAAAGGAGCCCGGCAACCGGATATTTGTTGGTTTGTATGAGCAGTTCGGCAAAAGACTAGAGAGGAAAAGTTTCTGCTTGAAGACCTTTTTCAAATCAAGTAGAACACGAAAAGTTTTTGTTTGGGGACCCTTTCGTTGTCACGGGGCCCGATCTACGGCGGCCCTGCTTACCCAGTGAGGATTTGTTGGGGACCAGTAATTGGAATTATGACGATTTAATAGACCATTATTATGGAAACGTGATTCGTTGCTACATAATATTTTATCTAAGAATGTGGCATTGTCATTTAGTTTCACCTGCATTCTAGCGAAAAAGTGAAAGCGTCTTTCAAGACCATGTCCTTGTCTAAGACTTCTTTCTAAATTGGAAAACGTTCTAACTGAGGGAATTGTTCTATTCGGAAAATGTCCCACTTTTGAAGAACAGAAACAAAAAGTGTGGAGTTTGAAACTTTTCCAAAGTTTTTGAAAATATTTTGCATAATACTCTTTTTTATTATGCGAAGCCATACATACAGGGTAGCGAAAAGATTTGACAAGGTGGGTTTTCAAAATAGTTTTTTTTTTTAAATTCAGACAATTGGTTGTATCACAATTGGTCAGAGAATAAAAAGGAGAAAAGTTTGAATATTTTTATCCAAATTTAAGTCGTTTACTGCTACAAATCATCTTGAGTCTCATCGCCTCATTCTGAACCACATCTTTTTAGTCAAAAACTTCTTAAAATAAATTAATAAAAAACATTTTTATCGTTGCAAACGATAATGCAACGTGAATTTCTCGAATGTTTGGCTAACAATATGTATAATAAGATACGAGTATCAGCTTCTTCGTAATTTAAATTTAGAAAATTCTCTTTTGATGGTTTAAAATTCATCCCATATGCTATTGCTGAATAGAATTTTCAAAAAGTTGCCCTAACTGAAAATTTTTTAAACGTCTTTTATTAAATATTGAATGAATAAAAAAGTTCCAATTTGTATATCAATTGATTTCTGGAATTCTCTATTTTGCCGTGTTGTATTTTGGATAGAATTTTCTTTTCAATGATTAAAAACCACATCTATACATTGAGCGTTAAATTTATATTCTTTATTTTTTGGTGTTTCTTAAACCTTAAACTATTTATTTTATTACCATCACATTAAAAATGTGACAGGTTTTCCCAGAGTCAATAAGCTCAGATAAGTCTTTGTAAGTAACTCCATTTATCCCTAAAATAGTTCCCAATTAACTCTTGTGGAGGTGTCGAGATACTTATTTATCGTCAGAAATATCGGAGAAGCTGTTAGCTCAAACTTAAATATTTCAGTATAATTATTGCTTCTACCATCCTTTGCTGATAAAATTGTTTAAAGAATCTGTTGACTATGCAAAGATTGAGAAGTTGGGGAGTTTTTGAGTTTTCCATTGATAGTCCTGTGCATTTTCTATAATGGCTTATAAATATCTGGAATATCTACAATATCTACAATACTTGAAAAACTCCTCAAAATCGTATGACTCTGTTCTTTCGCTGTTAATTTTAAGACCTCAACTTCATTACTGAATATTTCCTTAGTTGAAATAAAAGTTAATTTCGTTGATCCGTATTTATAAACTTCAAATTTATTAAGATGTTCCAATAAAGTAACCACCAATTCTTCACTTATTGATATTCGTTTGTTCTTGAGTTCTATATTTTACCTTAGATTCTCATTGGTTAGTTACACCAATTTCGTTGAAGTTTAAATACCATTCATCTACTCTGGAGCTGTTTTTTGTCAAACCAACAATACCTTCGGCATCTTTTGACATTTTATTAACATGTTCCACAGCTTGATCATCTGAAATTCTGTTAAAATCCCCACTCAGCCTCCTAAAAACTAACTGCCTTTCCATTTATTTTTGAAAACAACAGGAACATAGTATATTGCAGTAAAAGTTTCGTCACTCGTGCAAAACACGAAATATGCAATTAAAACTCTAATTTTCAGACAAGTATATTGCATTGGCGAGGTTTAACAACATCCCTATTTTGAAATCATTTTTCTCCTTGCTTATTGTATCAAAAATTTTAAAAGAATAGGGTACGCATTTTAATAGGCTTTGCTTCTCTTATAATATTCCTTTACTCAAAAGCTTCACGAATATACCACAGATCAATTAGACAATGGTTGTCAGATGTTTCTAATGTTTTTGACCGGTTGAATCAAGGTATTCTACTTTAAAAACTTTCAAATTCAGGATTAACTAAATAATTTATCAATTTCTTTACCAAATAGTTTAAAATTGACGTTTCTTCTGAAGAACCGCAAGGCTCAGTATTGGATTCACTGATATTTCTTATCTAAATAAAATTGATTGCTCGAAGTTAATAAATCAATCATCTAGATTTTCACATTTTTCATTTTCCTATTAGATTTTCTAAAATATTTTGTTTTTCTACTTCAAAAAACCAATGTATTAAAATATTCACTGTATATTTTCTTTGATAGTGAAAGTACTTTTTTCTCTCTCTCAATTAGGAGTTTTTTTTGTAATCTATTTTAAAAAATAATATGCAAAATAATACTATACATTTCCATGTTGTTTTTAATTGTTTTGTTATTTTTTTACTACTTTTTTGCTATTTTTATACTCATATTTCAATTAAAATAATCTGTGATTGCTCTATATTCCATTAGTTATTTATGATTAGCCCTGTATGTTTTCTACATTACTTATAATCTACTCTGTATTTATACTTTTTCAATTAAAAAAACTTACCTTACAAATCTTATTCGCACGTTCACAATCTGATATAAAATAGGTCACTGTGTTAAATGTATTTTTATATATAATAATTTATGTAAATAAATTGTTAAACAACATTGACATTAATGGTACTCTGCTTTAATTTTTATTATTCTATAAAATATACATTGTATTATGTATTATAAATAATACTGATAAAAGTGGAAAATACAAAATTACAAATATTTAACTAGCGAGAAACGTTAAAATACTATGATTTACTATTAAATTAAAACTATTAATTACATTTTTTTAATTAAATGATGTCAGATCTTCTTAATTATTATCAATTAATACAATCATAAAATAATTTGTTTAAAATAGGATTAACGTTTTAAAAGTTCATTGTTCACCTTCTGTTTACATCCCAAGTGCTATTATTTTGTTTATTTCACATAATTGTAAATTTCCTGTTTTTCATTATTTTTCGCGGAAAAAATCTGGGTCGATAATTTTGAGACGCTTAAAAAATTAAAATTTATTTGACTAAGAATCAGTTATGGCAAATAAATGATCTACAATCTCTATAAGAAACTTCTCATGTACATAATAAAAAATATTATGTCCGAAAATGCATGGTTACCAAGTTAAAAGTGTCAATGACTTTTTCACAATAAGCAAAAAAAAGTACAATTATTTGTCTATTTTTTTTTGCGGGTATCTAGACCTATCTGAAATAAAAATGAGAATACTATAAACGTTCCAAAAATGTTTTCTAAATTAAGCTCATAAAATTTAATTCATTTTATTATCTTCAAAATAGTCATTTATTGTTTTCTTATAATTAATCAAATTTAACTCAGAAACAATTTACTTTGCAGGTTCTGCTTTTAATCAATCTTGTACAAAATTAAATTCTCTATAAAAAAGGTCCTTTGCAATTTTAATGTCAAGTGAATAGTTTAAGAGAAAAAGTCGAAAAATCACGATTTTTGAGAAAAAACAACTACACAATTTTTTACTGACAATATAATTCAAAAGTTGGAAATTAAATGTAAGAGCATTTAAAGAGGAATTATCCCTCTCCAATTTCCACCCATGATCAAATAAGGGCCATAAAATATGGCTATGCTATAGATAATTTAAGGAAAAAAAAAATCATTTTTACGGGTTAATTAAATGGGAAAACTTTAAATTTATTTAGCGAGTACTTAAAATTAAAATTAAGAGCTCTCCTTTGGTAGGGATTTTTTTTTCTATGTTTAGAACAATAATTCGTCAATGGAGTGAGAAAAAAAAATAGTCGTCTCAAACGAAGCACCCTAATGCAGATGGTGTCCAAGATTTTCATCAAATTTATTATATTTAATAATTTTTAATCATTTCGATCACCTAGAGCTCGTTTCATCCCACTAAAAAACAACCGATGAAATTGGTGTCCAAGATTTTCCTTAAATTTAATGTATTAAGTGATTTTTAAGTTTCGTCTACCTAAACATCATTTTATACTACTAAAAAATAACCTAGGGAGATGGTGTTCAAGGTTTTCATCATTAAATATAATAACTTTTAATCTTTTTATTTACCTAGAGCTCGTTTTATACCACTAAAAAAATATAACCGATGAAGATGATGTCCAAGATTTTCATTAAATTTAATGAATTAAGTGATTTTTAAGTATTTTGCCCACCTAAACATCGTTTTATACCACTAAAAAATGAACCTATGGAGATGGTGTCCAAGATTTTCATCAAAATCTTTTATTTAATAATTTTTTAATCATTTCGATCACCTAGAGCTCGTTTTATCCCACTAAAAAACAACCGATGAAGATGGTGTCCAAGATTTTCCTAAAATTTAATGTATTAAGTGATTTTTTAGTATTTCGTCCACCTAGACATCGTTTTATACTACTAAAAAATTAACCTATGGAGATGGTGTCAAAGATTTTCATCAAATTTATTATATTTATTAATTTTTAATCATTTTGTTTACCTAGAGCTCGTTTTTTTACCACTAAAAAAATATAACCGATGAAGATGGTGTCCAAGATTTTCATTTAATTTAATTATTTAAGTGATTTTAAGTATTTCTCCCACCTAGACATCGTTTTATACTACTAAAAAATTAACCTATGGAGATGGTGTCCACGATTTTCATCAAATTTATTATAATTAATAATTTTTAATCATTTTGTTTACCTAGAGCTCGTTTTATACCACTAAAAAAAAATATAACCGATGAAGATGGTGTCCAAGATTTTCATTAAATTTAATTAAGTGATTTTTAAGTATTTCGTCTACCTAGACATCGTTTTATACTACTAAAAAATGAACCTATGGAGATGGTGTCCAAGATTTTCATTAAATTTATTATATTTAATAATTTTTAATCATTTTGTTTACCTAGAGCTCGTTTTAGCTCGTTTTATACAACTAAAAAAATATAACCGATGAAGATGATGTCCAAGATTTTCATTAAATTTAATGAATTTATCGTTTTATACCTCTAAAAAATTAACCTATGAAGGTACTGTCCAATATTTTTTTTGAAATAAAACGTTTTTTAAGCAATTCGTTCAGCCACAACAGAGATGAACCTATGAAGATAGTGTCTAGATTTTCATAAAATTTAAAATATAAACTGATTTATAAACATTTTAAACACCTTTCATATCTGAATAAAGTTAGTAAATTAAGTGATATTTAAGTATTTCGTCCATCTAGACGTCGTTCTGTACCTCCAAAAAAATTATCTATGAAGATGGTGTCCAAGATATTTATCAAATTAAGTATATTTAATAATTTTTAATCATGTCGTTCATGTAGAGCTCGTTTTATACAACTAAAAAAATAATCGATGAAGATGGTATCCAAGATTTTCATTAAATTTAATGTGTTAAGTAATTTTTAAGAATTTCATTCACCGAGATCGTTCTATACGACTAAAAAATAAACCTGTGTAGATGGCGTCCAAGATTTTCATTAAATTTCGTATATTTAGCTATTTTTAAGCATTTCATATGCCTAAAGCACGTTTTATGGCACTTTAAAAAAATTACCTATGAAGATGATGTCCTATTATTTCTTGAAATTTAGTATAAAGTTTTTTAAGTAATTTGTCCACCTAGGGCAATTTTTAAGTCACTAAAAATAATGAAACTATGACGATGATGCCTATATTTTGTATTTATTATTTAATAAAAATGACTAATAATTTATAGTTTACATTCAAGTTTATGAAGTTGTTGTCTTTGCAATATATTTAATTGTCTACTCAATTCTACCATTTAATATAAGGGAATATTAGTAATTTTATTTTATCTAGAGTTAGTTTAATGCCATTAAAAAATTACCCTTTGAAGATGGTGTCCAAAATTTTCTTCATATTCAGTATATTCGGATATTTTTAATTTCGTTCACATAGAGCTCGTTTTATACCACTAACCGATGAAGATGGTGTCCAAGACGTTTATTAAATTTAACGTATTAAGGGAATTTTAAGTATTTCGTCCACCTCGATCGAGTTTTAAGCCATTATAAAAATGAACCTATGAAGATGGTGTCCAAAATTTTCAGTTATACTTTTTCTATATCTCTATCAACCATTTATATACCAATTTATTTTAAAACCTCATTTACGCTTCGTACCGATAAGATACGCGCTCGTGCAATAAAGGGATCGTCTATTTCTCAACGAATGAAGTAAAAGTTTCTTGTTTTAAAATATAAAAGCGGTGGCTAAAAAGACATCGGACGTGTCTAGACTTGAAAACCTTTCGGGTTTCTTATGTGCATTTGCTATCATGATGCAGATGATGTATGACCCCATTTCCAGCTATCCCGTGGGACGAATTTTTGGGAACGACGAGTTTTTTTTTAGCAAAAAAAGTAAATTGGATCGTTTCTTGGTTTTGGCGTAAAAACGACCGTTGAATATTATCCAGTTTTAATGTTGTAAATGGGACACGTATACACGCAGTCAAGTTCTCTGGAGATTCTAAAATGAATGTACGGTTTAAATATTAGAAATTGTGTATTATTTTGAAAGTCAGTTTTTTTTCTAAAATTGCTTAATAACTCTCATTATTTATTAAAAAGCAGAGTCGATACAATAAATTGAGATTTTCTTAAAATTTAAAATTAAGCTAAAAAAAATTAACCTATGAAGATGATGTCCAAGAATTTCAATAAATTTAGTGTAAATATGTTTTTTCTTTAAACAATTTATCCATTTTGGGCTAGTTTTACATCACTGAAAAAATGAACCCATGAAGATGGTCTCCATGATTTGCATTGCAATTTATTTATTAAATGGTTTTTCAGCATTTCGTCCACCTAGAGCTCTCTTAAAAATTAAGCTATAAAGATGAAGTCCGAGATATTCAATAAATTTATTGTATTAAGTTATTTTTGAGTATTTCGTTAACCTAGATGATGGTTTCGAAGATTTTCATTAAAGTACCATCAAAGTAATTTTTACACTTTTCGTCCACCTAAGGCTCGTTTTAGTCCACTAGGAAAAAAATACCTACGAGTATGAAGATGGTGTCCTTGATTTTGATTAAATTTGCTAGTATTAAATAATATTTAAGCATTTTCATGAGTATGTTTTTTATTTGTATGAATTTTTATCGTATATACATAGTTTTTAAACAATTCGTCTACCTTGAGCCAGTTTTATGCCACCTATGAAGATGGTCTCCAAAATTTTCATTAAATTCAGTATACTACGTGTTTTTAAGCAATTCCTCCACCTTGAACTAATTTTATGTAACTTAAAAAATAAACTTATGAAGATGGTCTCCAAAATTTTCATTAAATTCAGTATACTACGTGTTTTTTAAGCAATTCCTCCACCTTGAACTAATTTTATGTATCTAAAATAATAAACCTATGAAGATGGTGTCCAATATTTTTATTACATTTAATGTACGTAATGATTTTTTAGTATATGGTCAACCTAGAGCTCGTTTTATACCTCCTAAAAAGTTATTTTAAATAAAGTTAGTCTATTAAGTTATTTTAAAGCATTAACCTATGAAGATGGTGTCCAAAATTGTAATAAAATTTTCTGTACTTGATGATTTGCAAGCATTTTGTTCACCTACAGCTCTTACTATACCGATAAAATGGACTATAGAGAGTGTGTTCAATGAAGCTTTCATTAAATATGTGATTTTAAAGTATTTTGTCTACTCGTTTTATACTGTTAAAAAAATTAACCGATAAAGATGGTGTCCAAAATGTTCATTAAATTTTGTATGTTTAGTTTTTTTAAGCATTTCATCCATCTACAGCTCGTTTAATACAATTAAAAAAATGAACCTATGAAGATGGTGTCCAAGATTTATTATTATTTAATCTATTTAATGATTTTTAAGCATGTCGTTAACCTAAAGCTCGTTTTATACTTATTATTATTTATTATTATTATTATTATTATTATTATTATTATTATTATTATTATTATTATTATTATTATTATTATTATTATTATTATTATTATTATTATTATTATTATTATTATTATTATTATTATTATTATTATTATTATTATTATTATTATTATTATTTTGAATAATGTTAGTTTAAAGGATTAACCTATGAAGACGGTATCCAAGATTTCCATTAAATTTAATGTTTTTATTAATTTTTAAGTATTTCATCTACCTAGATCTCGTTTTACACGATTCAAAAAATTAACCTATATTCTTTCCCTTAGGAATCTTAAATTTCATCTCTGAAAAAATTGATCTATGAAGATGGTTTCAAAAAAAACGTCTCTTATCTACATACAGTACATAAAGCTATTCCAAGTTGTTAAATATACCCAGAAAAATTTGCTTTGATAAAATTTGTAAACAGAAAGAAAATATTTTATTTCAAAAAGATAAAAATTGAAACAGACAATGTTCTTTGATTAATCCTTCTCGCCAGTGATTAGTCCGGGCTAATAAAAGCATAAATAAATCGTGGGCTGCTCCTTTAAATAGATAACAGAGTCGTTGGGACAAGTAAAGAAGTTGTCTTCGATTGTAGTATCAGTTGTACAGGGGGCGGTTTAAGTGCTATGCCGTGTACCAAATCGGCAGGTGCTCCGAACCATCAAAGACATACGTACAAACACACACACATTCTCAATCCATTCTGGGACGATCACTTATCGACACCTCCGCTAATTTCACCAATAATAATGAGGACAAGAGACATCACGACAGTGCCGTGGGGGTAATTAATTAAATTCCAATTAAAAATATATTATTATACTAAATTTAATGAAAATCTTGGAAACCATCTTCATAGGTTCATTTTTTCAGTGATATAAAACGGGCTCTAGGTGAACCAAATGATTAAAAATAATAAAATATACTAAATTACATGAAAATCTTGGACACCATCTCCATAGGTTTATTGTTTTTAGTGGTATAAAAGGAGCTTCAGGTGGAAAAAATGCTTAAAAATCATTTAATATATTAAATTTGATAAACATTTTGGACATCATATTTATAGGTTAATTCTTTTAGTGGTATAAAACGAGCTTTAGATAGACAAAATGCTTAAATTGACCTAAAATATATAAGTTAATGAAGATCTTAGACACGTTCAATTTTTTAGCAGTATTAAAAGGGGCTCTAGGTCGACGAAATGCTTAAATAATCACTTAATATATTAAATTTGTTGAAAATCTTGGACACCATCTTCATAGGTTACATTTTTTTAGTGATATAAAACGGGCTCTAAGTAAACCAAATGTTTAAAAATAACAAAATATACTAAATTACATCAAAATATTGGACACCATCTCTATAGGATTATTGTTTTTAGTGGTATGGAAGGAGCTCTAGGTAGACAAAATGCTTAAAAAAAATCACTTAATACATTAAGTTTGTTGAAAATCTAGGACACCATCTTCATAGGTTAAATTTTTTTAGTTTTGAAAACTGAGCTTCCAGGTGATCATGGTGAAATTTACAGCCAAGTAATTGGTATAAAGAATGAGCATTCTGGACAACATCTTCATGGGTTTGTTTTTAGTCGTTAAATTTGGGCTCCAGTTGGTGGAAGTGCTTAAACCTGCTATTTAGATTTAATAAAAATCGTAGGTACATTTATTTTTCTGGTGAAAATGGATTGAAGGCAGAATTTACTCTAATATCGATAAAAATATTGAACATCAACTTCATATCTTTAGTTTTTGGATGCTGAATTTTAGAATTATTGAAAATCATGTAGACCACAATAAACTTTAACGGAACTTGAGATTGTGCTCTGCCTGAATGGCACAAACTTCAAATTATTCAGTCTAAATATCTGTCGTCACAATTTAATGAAAATCTTTACACCATCTTTAAAGGTACTTTTTTTATAGGTATATAACAATTTCTAGGTGAACAAAAGTAATATACACTAAATTTAAAAATTCTGGACACCATATCCATAGGTTTTTTAGGGACATAAACGAGCTCCAGGTATATTCAATACTTAAGTCACTTATTACATTAAATTTAATCAAAATCCTGGATATCATCTTCTTAGGTCCATTTTTTAGTGGTATAAAACCTCCTAATTTTGAATAACATACAATGGTGTTTAGGAAATTATATATCAAGTTTTTTTTAAATTTTGTTTTTACCACTAGAAAAAATGAGCTTATGAAGATGGTGTCCAAAATTTTCATTAAATCTAGAATTTTAAGTTATTTTCAAACATTTCGTCCACCTAGATCTTGTTTTATATTACTAAATAAATAAACCTATGAAGATGGTATCCAAGATTTTCATTAAATCTTGTATTTTAAGTTATTTTTAAACATTTTGTCCACTTAGATCTCGTTTTATACTCCAAAAAAAATTAACCTATGAAGATGGTGTCCAAGATTTTCATTAAATTCAGTATTTTAAGTTATTTTTAAACATTCCATCCACCTAGATCTCATTTTATATCATTAAAAAAATGAACCTATGAAGATGGTGTCCATAATTTTTCAATTAAATATGCAATTTTAGGCTTTGCTTATTTTTTAAGGATTAGCGGTACAACCTACAAAGTTGAAGGAAAAAAAATTAAATAATTTTGTTTTCCCGGAGTCATCTCACAAAATCACGATCTGATAAGTGCCACTTTAGTTTCTACATTCTTTTTTATCTTAACATGCCTTTAAAATGACTCATAAAAGTCATAAAATCATTTACAACATTGTTAGTAGAACTGCAAAACATTTGATTCCGGAAATAGCTATTTTCCAACCATCTAAATATATAATGCGTTGTAATAAGTAAAAAATGAAGTAAGTAGAGTAGAGGAGAGAGCAAGGCTATAGGCTAGGATAGCTAGAGCTAAGCGCCAAACGATTTATAGCCGGAGTCCCGCTGAAAAGTAAACTACCTTAGTGGGTGAACAAATAAACATGGCAGACAGCCATCAGGCGATGCTTTACACGATGCACGCGCTCCTCTTCTTTCCTTCTTGCTCGTCTCGACGGGCGTCGATGTCGATTTGTATTTGTTACACGTCTAGGCGTCCCATTGTGGCCTCGTCAGGAGTACCAAACATTTTTTCTAGTTCGTCAGATCCCGAAAATTTTAAGAGAAGGTTCATTCTTTGTTTTACACTGTATAAGAAAAAAAGACATGACCTATCACACTAGTGATAAAGTGCCCAGAACATGCATAATGGTAAGAAGTAATATTAAATATTCTTGTCTTTCAGAATTTATGACGCGTGATCTCGTTTCAATTCAAGCATACCTGGAGGCGGCAAGACATAGTAATAGCTTCTAGTTTCTTCGCCGGAAGTATCGAGGCTAGTGGAGTACTGCCAGAGAATACATCTGCCATTACTTATTGGATGCGACGCCAACGCGCACAGCACCGTATGGGGAAGCAACGACACCAATCAAAAAAGTGAGCGACTTTTAGAATATATTTTTAATAAGAACCTTATTGTGCAAAATATTGGGAATACTCTAACATTTGTAACAAGGGCAAGAGGTGAGGTATTAGACATCACAATAAGCACACCAAGCATTAAAGATCTAGTTAAAAACAGGAGGGTATCGAGTGAACCATCTCTATCTGATCACAAGATAATTGTGTTTACGTTAGAGAGCGACATTCCTGAGACGATCCTCAGGAGGAATCCTAGAAAAACAGACTGGGACAAATACAACACCATTCTAAAACAAAATTTAGCACGTATCTAGACAAAAAAGGGGCCCGGGCACCCACTTGTCCTGGAAAGCGATCTCGAAGAACTAAATGGGGCAATACTTGAGGCATATGAATTAAGCTGACCCATTCAAATAAATAAAACTAGTAGGGATGCTCCTTGATGGAACCGTCATCTGTCAAACTTACGATCCGAAGTGCGGAAGCTCTATAATAGGGCCAAGCACAGCGGAGATTGGCAGAGCTACACCGAGGCGCTTACTACACACATAAAACAAAGAAATCAGGGAAGCTTTAGAAAATTTTACGAGGATATTAACTCTACACTTGCGGCAGCGATACTGCACAGGGCCCTGGCAAAAGGGAGAGTTGATACAGTAATATCATTAGAAAAACCAAATGAAAGCTTCACGGAGAGTGAGGAGGAAAGAGTTCTATACCCACTAATGTGGAGCCTAACCGTAAACGAACTTCTATGCAGATGACTGACCTCGGCATACCCTGTTATGACGATATAGTCATATTTGCTAGTGGCAAGTTTAGTAATATCCTGTGTGATATAGTCCAATAAGGACTAGAACCTACCAAAAGATGGTGTCGTGAAGTGGGAATTAGTACAAACCCTAGAAAAACAACACTAGTAGTAAATAAGGCCACAAAAGCCCTAATGGTATGCAGAAACATTGCAGGTAAACAATGGGGATGTAACCCAAACATACTGCGATGGATGTATACTGCAATATAGTGAGACCAATCATCACTTACGGGGCTATAGCCTGAAGTAACAGAACTAGTTTAGCTACTACGAGAGCTAATATCTCCAAAGTACAAAGACTAGCCTGTGTTTGCATTACTGGTGCAATGAGAACCTGTCCTACGGCCGCAATGGAGGTGATCTTAAACCTCACCCCTCTACATTTGATGATAGAGAATGTGGCAAAAAGGACACGATATAGAATGATCAGGAACGGAGTAATTAGACGAAAGTCTTCTTGCTTTAGGACTACAGATACCTGGGACATGCCCCAGGATGAAATGCTAAAGAAGTACAGTTTTGTGAAAAGCTTTAAAACCACAGAGCTGGGCTGTAAGAAAGAATGGATCCAAGAATCCATCGCGCTTGCAACTAAAAGACGTGCTATTCAGTGGTATACGGACGGTTCCAAAACCATAAAAGGAACTGGAACCAAGAACTCCGAGAGGTTGAGAAAATACCCAAGCATTTTCCAGGTGGACATTCACGCCATCGAGAATTGTATCCAGTTGACCATCGAGAGAAACTATCATAGACAAGAGATTATCATCATGTCCGATAGTCAAGTAGCCATCACTCTTACGTAATCAGCTCAAAAATGGTCTGGAGATGCCTAGAACAATTGAATGAGCTAGGCGAGCAAAATAGAGTTACTCTCACTAGGGTCCTGGGACATAACGGGGTACAGGGTAACGAGATTACAGATAGTCTTGCAAGGAAAGGGGCTTAAACGCCCTTTGTAGGACCTGAGTCGTTCTGCGGTATTAGCAGTAACATAATTTTAGGAGAGATTAAATAAGAATTGGGCAGTAGAAGAACCGATAATTGGAACAATCTCTTGGGGCTGAGATAGGTCAAGATATTTATGGGTGAATATAACCAGAAAAGATCGGAAGCCTGCATCTGCCTGAGCAAGAACAGGCTACGTATTGTAACAGGGATCCTTGCCAGGCATTGCCAACTAAAAGGACACCTAAGTAAACTGAGAGTAGTAGAGGATAGTGAGTGTAGATTCTGTGAGAAGGAGGAGGAGGAGGACGAAACCTCGATTCACATTCTAACTGAATGTGTAGCACTCCAAAATCCAAGGGTACTATATCTAGGAGGATATCAAATAGAAGAGGGAGATTTACCTAACTTGAAGCCACTTCAAATCCTACACTTCCTTGAGAAAATAGGATTGGAAGGGTCGTTATAGGCATTGAGACATTTTCTTAGTGCATTGGCGACAGAAGGGGACACAGTGTATTAACACCTCATTCTCAACATAACATAACATCTTCTGTATTGCAGGTATCCCATAAACCGTGAGATTTATATAAAATTTGAATTTAAAATTTCCATAGTTTGTATGTTTCTGGATATGTAAGTTTTTCAATATGAACACCTTCATCTGATGAAGATGAAGCCATATCAAGACTTGTTGTTTTCTATACTTTTAAGGTTTTTACTTTTATGGTTTTTACTTTTACTCAGAATATACTGGGCCCATAACCTGTTCAGATTAATTATTTTTACCTTTAGTTTTACTGTAAACAAAATCTTTTATAGCTTCTGAAAAAAAGTTTTATTATTTTTACATTGACATTAACAGTTATTATTAAATCAATAACACCGCATGTCTTGATTATTTATTTTTAATAATCATTATTGGTTAGTTTGTTAATTACAAATCTGAACAGGTATAACGTTGCAGTATTATAAAAACTATTATAATTCTTGCTTGCTGTATATTCCTTTAAAACCATTCTATTTAAATTATTAAAGGGTACTATGATTATTTAAACACATGCGGAAGGATTTAGAGTTTTATTTTCTTAATATTATTTATTTACTTAATAGCTTACTAACAAATTCTTCCTCGTATTTTACAATATTGGCGACGCGGTTTTAAAAAAAATATACAGAATCATAACAAGATTGATGAGAAGGAGACCGACTTTCGTCAAAGTTTTGGAAACGCTGCGTATCTGAACCAGCAAACAGCACATATCTGTTCACAGTATATTTTAAAATGTCACGATATCTTTCGGAATTTATTTATATTTTGGTGGAATTAAATAACATAACTTACGGCCGTAGAAAACGGCGAGATAGTTTTGTTTAGCACAGTCTGTTGAAAGAACTATGAATATGTAATGGTATTAGGGGAACTGCAACAGAAATTACTTACGTACACCTATCAGTGTTCTTTTGTTTGTTTTTCTAATAATGTTATGTGCTCTGGCTGTATTAATAGATGTGTTATAATAATATTACTAGCTTCTATTTATTTCTGATAAAAAATGTACATACTCTTGTTTTTCATGTAGAAAATGGTCCACCCGTATAAAGAAAAATGGTGCAAAAAACCTCAAAACCGTCTGTTAAGTTTAAACATCATAAATCAATTAAAAAATACATATTTTTGATTATTTTAAAATATATTTTTTTGTCAGTAGAAAGGTTAAATTGACGCATTCCATGCAACATCATGCTGTCATTATGACGTGATTTTTTGGTGGGCGTTACGTCATTTGATGACGTGAAAATAACGTTATGGTAACGTGAGAATGTCACAGCGAAATGACGTCATTCCATATCGTCATTTTGACGAATCGATATCACGTTAAAGTAACGTGTATATCGAGTGTCCTTGGCTAGGCAAATTGACGTCATTATCTCGAATCTACCTAACGTTAAAGTGACGTCAATAATTGGGTGTCCCAAGGTTGGATGGAATTATTAAAAATACTAAGCAGATGAAAGTTATTTATTTAATCCAAAAAAATACATGAAAAATATATTATAAAAAATAAATTACACTGGTAAATAAAAAAGTCATGTGCAAGAAACCAAAAGGAATAAAATGACAAAAGAATATTAGAGGAACTGACACAACATACCTAAAATTGTAGATTTGGTTTTAATTGGAGGTGAGCAAGCATGCTTTGCGATTTCATCATCTTCAGTTTCATCGAATGACAGCTTTCTAGTTGGCACCTGTTTTCTTTTAGTAGGTACTTTATCAGCCTCGGAATGTAGATCTGAGGTAACTTCGACTTTTTTAATTTGGTACATCACTTATCATTATCATCTAAAATAAAAGAACTATTAAAATACATACCACTGAAAATTCTTAAAGTTATAAAGTAAATTGTGTATCTAGTTGTAAAATTTGAGGGGATTACTTCACCAGAGATTGAGGTAGTAGCCCCAAAAACTACCTTCTCAGAGGTATACATATAGTCTGAGTTTATAATAATAGTTATTAAAAAAAAGATCATATATTGTGTGAGACGATAAAAGGTATCTAAATTAAGTGACCCCCTACAAATCTTTTATTTTTAAATAAACTATTAAAAAATACCCTGAAAGAACTCATAATTAAAAAATAAAAGTATAACTTTACTCATCAATCTTATATTATATTATATTTCTTTATAAAAGCGACCAAGACTTGTTTTTTACGCAGCATCAGCCATTTTCTGCTCACCTCACAACCGCCAGACCGTCATCATCCGGTTTTTCAAACTCAACAATGCCATACATCTGTAAAATACAAAATTCAGTTTAATATACTTTATTATTTTGTCACATTCTATTTTTTATCTTTTTCTAACACATCTTATCAAATAAAGTACAATTTAAAAATGCACCACGTTCTCAAGGTCACGGCTGTCACAAGAATCATAAAGATGGAGGAAACAGGAAACAACAATGACAATTGATATATGACATTGCCATAAATATACGAAAAAACAACGTAATTATGACGAATTCTAAGTGACGTCTATTCTATGTCATCAATGCGACGTCAAATACACGTTACTGATTAGGATATTGTATTTCGGATAAATTAATACTAAAAAATTACGTCATAATGACGAGTCTGTCTTGACGTCTAATTAACGTAACAAAAACGACGTCAAAGTAACGTCATTAATTGGGATAGTGTCGTTTCTGACGAGTAAACCCTCACGTCATAATGACAGCACCTTGCTGCTTGGGATATGGTTTATATTTTTTGGAAATTTTTATTCACTGCCTTACTTTAGATGTACAGATCTAAAACAAAAACCATTCTAAGTAACCCCATTTTACGGTACACCAGAAATTGTTGATAAAACTACATCCAAAATGTCTAGGAGAATAATTCTGTACAATAGATTAAACCAGTGGCGGCTCGTGGGCACTAGCGGCAGTGGAGCACACACTGGAAAGGAATCCCGGGATTCGTTTTTTCCTTAGGAAAACAAATTATCCGCTTAATGAAAATTAAATACCTATATTTCAAAACAATCAGTTAGGGCAATAACGATTTCTGAATGTGACTACAAACAAGGAGCTAAATGTGACCACTCAAAATGCATTTAACTATGTAAGTGGCTATTTAATCAAAAAAAATCATTACATGTTCACTCTTGCGAAATTTGCGTACATTTCTCAGAAGAATGCAATTTACTTAACAATTCTAACTTGTTAACGCATTTTAAAGCATACGACTCTGAAGAAAAAGTGTTTGGCAATTTAAAATCTCTCAGAAAAAAATTTCTTTTTTATATTTTCAAATTAGAAAAAATATTTATATCTCTATTTGATAGTTTGTCAACTAAGCCTGGAATTTCCAACGCATACCTTTTTGAGATGAGCAAAATAGAAAAATGAACACCGTTAAAATATTTATAAGGCTCAGAATTTTTTATACTCTTAAATATGCAAACAGAGATTTGAAATTCTCGAAAAACTCAGACAAAACCAAAAGAAAAATTAAAATTTTGTCCCATTTCTATTTTCAGATGTACAACATCTACAAATTTATATCCCGTCATAATAAATTTCACAAATTCACAAGTTTGGCGGTGTTTTGTAACCTAGGCGGTCGGACTAAAGTTTCAACGGTCGCAAGCTCTGCTGAAACTGGAGCCAACGCAATCGTCCGTACTATTTCTTCCGCTGGATCTAGGAAGAAAGTGGTGGAAGCTCTAGGCTATTTCCGCCGCATACAATCGTATCTGGTGTAAGTTAATCTGGGATAGCGCCCTGCTTGTGACGTTTAATCCATCGCCTGTGTTCATCTCTTGCTAAGCGATATTGTCGTTGTCCTTGTTTTTCGCATCATAATGAGAGAGAAAACAACAGAGGCACACATTTACTGTGCTCTGTTCCCATCTTCGGAACGTCGCTCAACGCCCGGTCGTCCAGTGTCGTGCCAACGCGGTTTGCACTGAATATTAGATAAAATAATAATAATAATAATAATAATAGGCATTGAGGAAAATATAAAATATGTAAGTTATTTTTTTTGTTTATTATACTAGGGCACGTGTCCAAGTGCCCTTACGGACAAACCGCCACTGGATTAGACTACATTTTGAGCAATTTATATGACTTTTAGATATCTATTCTTATTGCATTTTTGTTATTAACTTTAGAATATTGTAGTAGAATATAGAAAGTAGGTATACCAATTTGTATGAAACAAATATTTATGTTAGAAAATAAAAGAAAAGGAAGCTACCGGTGGGTCCATTCATAATTACTTAAATTTTTATTTCTATTTAATATTAAGGCAGACTTAAATATCCTAAATTATCCTCTTTAATTTCAATAAACCAGCACTCAAAATGTAATCTAGAAATGTATTAAGATGAACCTGTAAATGACGTCGTCATTAAAACATCATTAAATCATTTGATGCGTTAATATTGTATTATTTGTAATTATTGCTTAACGATCCGATAATAGAGGTCGTGTTGGCACTAGTCAGTTTTATCTAGAAAATGTACTGGTACAATTTTTGATTTTCGACACTATTTGTAATAAGCAATATTTATATAAAAGGTAAAAATTAAATGAATATCTACCTACATTATAAAATTTTGCAGAATAGATGGGATATTATCAGCATATACAGGGTGGACCAATCTTGTGGAAAAGTTCGATATCTTCCTTGTTGAAAGAGATATTAAAAAAGTGTGTTAAGAAAATTATGGACATGTTTGACGTTAACATTTTAAAATTATTGGGAGTGTTTAATAAAAATGAAAGGCTTCAGTAGGTACATTAATTTTTAAATTCGTCATCAGTACCTTCATCCGGGATTAAAAACCTTTTTTCCTAGTAAGATTGGTTTAATAACATAATTAGATATGAATATGGATACAGAGTAGTCAAGAATTTTTAGATCAATTTTAATAATAAATTTTATTTACCGATTCAAAATATACAGGCTAGTCACAAGTACAAAAAAAATAATAATATTGAAGAAAAAACCAGGAACAGTGAACAACAATACAAATTCACTACCTTTCATAAATAAAGGGTGACATACCGAAAACTTCCCACCCTTCCAGTAAATAATATCAAAAATCAGTCAATTTTATTTTCAAGGGGGATGTTACCTTAAAATCTTAAAGGGCGTTCATTTCTTTTTCCATTGGTACCCTTATTTATATTATTTTCCGAACAATTGCATTTCAAAGTTACATTAGTTTAGAACGTACCTGCACTGAAATTTTTGGTTTTCAGTTTAGTATTTGAAAAAAAAAAAATTATTCTATCGAGTTGAATAGCAGGAGGAATATCAAGTCTATACGTCTATACACAAAAATCAATGTCAAGCTTTCTACATAACCTTATAAATATTTAAAAATAATCTCAAATTATGAAGAAAAGTCAGTTAACTAATAATTTTTATAGGTGGTTTTCAATGTATTAAAAACAAAACAAATATTACACTAACTAAAATATTCATTTATTAATAGTTATAGTGCTTGAAAATAGTATGATGTTTATAATAACTACATTTAATACAAACTCAAATAATAAAAAAAAAACAGCGATATTGACTCTTGTACAAAGTTTTGATCCGAACTTACAAATTATAAAATTATTGGAAAAAGTGAACACCCATTTTAAATTACTACGAGCCGCCACTGGTGGTAACCTCAATACAATATGACCATCATCTTTTGCAAAATTATCAATATAATACTGTATTGGAATATTCTTACTTTAACAATTTGTAACAATTGTGGTTTTGTTTTTACGGAAGCAGGACTATCAATGTTATTACCTTTTGAATACTTTGATATACGTTTTTCATAGGTAGTTATGTCAAAATTGTCAATAGCATATCAGAACTGTAGGGGATTGAACACGAAAACGGCAGAATTTTATGCGAACACTTCAGAAGGTAATTATGACATAATAATAGTTGTAGAATCTTGGCTAAAGGAGGGTGTCAAGAGTGGAGAGTTAGTCGATGTTGATTCTTATAATATATTTAGAACAGATAGAAATTTAGAAATTACAGGAAAGGCTTGGGGCGGTGGGGTTGTCATGGCCCTTAAGAAACAGCATAAAATTTTAAATATTACACAACATGCCTCAACTTTTGAAATTTTAGCTATAGATGTAAAAATTTTTAATAAGTTTAATGTTACTATTGTAGGACTTTACATTCCGCCTAATGCTGGAGTAAATGATTACATATCTTGTTTTCAATTATTGCAAAATTATGTAAAAGATATTAACAAAATATTTATTTTTGGTGATTTTAATTTTCCCGAGATTAAAGGAATTAGTTATTTGGAATCAATGAATATAAGTACTAAAGGTAGCATTCTGATAGATTTTTTAACTTTTAATTCTTTTATACTACATAATAATGTAAAAAACTCACAAGGAAAAACATTGGATCTCGTTATTATGACTGAAGAGAATGCTAGGAATTGTAACATTATTAAGGAACGTTTTTCTTTAGTACCGGAAGACGTACTACACCCAGCTCTAGCAATGAACATTTTATTCAATAAATGTAAGAAAGAGGTTGGTACAGATAAACTCTCTGATAATAGATACAATTTTAAGAAAGCTAATTTTCACCTAATGTATGAATATATGAAAGAAATGAATTGGGATAATGTTACCGAAATAAATAATGTAGAACTTGCTTTAGAAAATTTTTATTCAAACGTATATAATATTTTTAATCAAACTGTACCTCAATATAAAACGTATGTGAATTATAAAAAATTTCCAGTATGGTTTAATGCTGATGTTATTAATTTATTGAAAGAAAAGAATTTTTACTACAAAATGAAACATGTTTCAGATTATTTTAATAATATGTACATTGAAACTCGGAGAAAATTAAAATCATTAATAAGGAAAGAACATAAGAAATATTTAAAGAAAATAGAGGAAAATACAATTGCGGATGTGAACAATTTTTGGAATTATGTCAACAAAAAAAGAGATGAGGGACGTCAATCACAAACATTTTACTTTGAAAGTAGTCAAGTACCTGACAAAGATATTGCCGAAAAATTTGCGGAATATTTTATGTCCGTGCATTCCTCTGAAAAATCTGTATATAATTTAGATCATGTGAACGTTACTTTACATCAATACAATCAATGTCATTTAAATGCAATAAATTCAGATGATTATGATGAAGCGGTTAAGCGATTAAAACCAAAAAAAAGTGCTGGTAGTGATATAATACCACCTTACATTTTAAAAGGCTGTCAAGAGTGGTTAAAGACACCCTTATTGCATATTTTTAATTTAATTATTAAAAACTCATCGTATCCTATACAGTGGAAATTAGCAACATATATACCAATACATAAATCGGGAAGTAAAAAGGACATTGAAAATTATAGAGGTGTTGCTATTTTGTGTGCTGCTTCAAAACTGTTTGAACACATTATTTATATTAAAATATATAAACATATTCAAAATATTTTAGTAGAAGAACAACATGGTTTTGTTAAAGGGAAATCAATCAATACAAACCTTTTCATATTTTTGGATCAAGCCACAAAATCTCTAAATGAAAAATTACAACTTGATGTAATCTTCACCGATTTCAGTAAGGCCTTTGATCAAGTTAATCATGATATTATTTTAGCAAAGTTAAATAGTTTAGGTATTACAGGACAATTATTAGAGCTACTCAAAAGTTACTTAAAAAATAGACACTTTGTTGTAAAATACAATGGAAATATTTCGTCCAAAAAAAAATCATATTCTGGAGTCCCGCAAGGATCTAATCTTGGACCACTACTTTTTTTAATATTTATCAATGATTTGCCAACTTCTGTTAAATTCTCTGATTGTTTAATGTTTGCAGATGATTTTAAGGTGTTTAAAAAAGTCCAAACAGTTAGAGACTGTGTAGCGCTCCAGAAAGATATTATATCAATGGAGTTTAAATAATAAATTAAATTTTAATATAAAAAAATGTTATGTAATGTCAATTAGTCGTAAAAAGGAACCTGTTATTTTTAATTATAACATGAATGATACATCTTTAAATAGAGTTTCAGAAGTGAAAGATCTCGGAGTTACATACAATAGCCTGTTATCATATGCCACTCATATAGAAAATACAGTTAAAAGTGCTAATCGTACTTTAGGGTTTATTATAAGACAAACTTCATTATTTTCTAACCTGGAAACCATTAAATTATTATACAATACACTTGTTCTGTCAAAACTAGATTTTGCATCTATAATTTGGGAACAACAGCCACAAATGTACTTAGATACCCTTGAAAAGGTTCAAAATAAGTTTCTTCGCTATCTGTATTATAAAAAATATCATCGTTGGCCAGACTATAATGAAATAAGAACCCAGACATTAAGACAAGAATTTGAAATTCCTTCTTTGATCATTAGACGTAAACAAGCAATGATGAAATTTCTATTTAATTTAATGAATAATCAGATTTCATCTAGCACTTTATTATCTCTTGTTCCTATCAATGTTCCTCCAAAACGCACTCGTTGCCCTTTAATGTTCAATTTACAAACAACCTCTACTCATTCTCCATTCTACGCCATTCTACGTTTAGCCAACAATATAAATATGATGCGGAATTTAGACTGGACTATGTCATATCAAGAATATCGGAAAACACTTCTACATTATTTTGAAATTATGAGTATATGATCTGATATTGTTTGGTGAAATTGTGTTGTTTTCGTGTTTTTTCTTTTTCTTTTCTCCTTTCTAGCTTTTATTATTTATAATTTAGTGCTTTCGTAGGTATGTCATTTTTTAATTTTAATTTCTTAATTATTTTGTTATTATCTTATACTATCCATGTAATAAGGCTGAAAAGCCTGTATGGATTTTGAATAAATAAATAAATAAATAAATAAATATATCTGAGAGTCACTACTTGGCTTCTTGTGAATTTGCCGGGAATGATATGGCGTATTGTCCATACAATGACTGAATTAGTTGGTATATTCGGTAAAAGTTGTTCAGCAAACCAGTTCTTAAAAACTGCTGCATTCATATCTTCATGATAAACCAACAGAGCTTTATTGACATATTTTGCTGAAAGTAGCGTTTGCTACAAAGCCATTTTCATTTCCGGCATGTAAAATTATGACTCTAGCATCTACATCTACCTCAAAAGGTCTCCAGAAAGCATCTCGTATAACACAAATCAAAATTTAACAGAAACACCGAAAAATAAAAACAGTTTATAACAAACGCTTTGGGAAAATTTTTCAAACCGTGCACACTACTGATCAAAGATAAAACAACCGAAGCAGCCAGGCGAGCCTGCAATTCTGGCCGCTCACTTGTAGACCCAACATCAACTGTAGGTGCGTAGATGTTTAAAACTTAAGTGTGCCACATCAGAGGCTATACCAAGACGGTTCACGCTTATTTGCAATGTGAGGGTATAGAATTTGTAGCATTCGCTTGGCATGTAACACGAATTATTACGCAATCCCGGTACAACGCCTATATTGGATTGAGTCTGGAAACATTATACATCCATACTTTAAAGTAAATGTGTTAACACCTTAAATTTAATTTTTTGCTGTATAAACCACGTACCACACTTACTTAACGCTTTCCTAAGAACAACTGACGAATATCCGTTTAATTGCACTATGCAAGGGTCAGAAGTTTGCAAGTCGTATTATGTTAATATGAGATACGCCACCTAGAATTTTCCTAAAAGTCCGAAATAAAATTTATCAAAGTGACTTAAGTTGAGTTACGCCTATTTCTTAAATTGTATTTCAACAAAATATAAAAAGAACCCATGAGATACGCCAGTCTATCGAAGTAGCTATAAGGAATTGAGATACGCCACTTGCTGAAGTTGTAGAGCACACTTTTTTACCTATGTAGGTGTGAAGTATCTCAACAAGTATTAGAAATTAAAAATTAAAAAAAAACTAACTTCAAAACCGTGCAGATGCCATCAACACATCTTAACCAAATTTATATGGAACCATCCCTAAGGTACCCCCCCCCCCCTTACTAACAAAAAAAGAATCATATAAATCGGACAAGGTGGTAAAGCATTATCGCTAAACATACATAAAAAATGAAGAGTTTGAGGATTTTCTCATGGACTCAATTATTAGATTTTGACCAAATATATATGAGACCACCCCTGAAGTACCTCCTTTCTAACAAAAAAGAATCATTGAAATCGGACACCGTGTTAAAGAATTATTGCTGAACATACATAAAAAAAAATATTGCGACGAATTGAGAACCTCCTCATTTTTTGAAGTCGGTTAAAAACCGATTTTTTCGAGATATGTCACTTTGTGAAATTGACGACATATATGGTAAACAACTTATTTATTTTTATTGATGTCTCAAATACTTTTAAAGATGTACGTATTTAAAATGGATTCAAATTAATCCACCCTGTAATGAAATAATATCGAGATAAAATTAATATGAAATTAAAATATTCCAGAAAGTCTACATCATTAATGGATTCACTAGTTTGCAAAGAGTAATTAGACTGGTAATTATGGGTGGAGCAGGTATAAATTGAAGTCAAAATTTCCCAAACCCATCAGTTCAAACCGTTAGTCGAAATGTTTTCTTTTATTGTTATCCTCAGTGCCTTCGTGTGCGTCTCTCATGTCTACTCGGATGGTACCGGTAAGTTGATTTTTGCTTTTATTTCACCATAAATAAAAAATATTTGACACTTATATAAATTTATAAACGCAAAATGTTATAGATGATTTCCTCATATTATTCTGTAGATAAATAGCTATTTATGAAACCAGTAATTGTACTGTTACTGTTATTGTATGTAAATATTTGCGAGACGAGCAGAGCGAGGTTCCGCAATTGAAGACACAAGTGGATGAAGGGCCTATGTAGCAAAATAATTTTTACGAGATATTTCGTGTTAAAGTTTATTGCTTGGCAATTATTCCCTAGTAGGTGGGTCCTTTATCCACTGGCAACTTCTATATTTGATGATATATTGTCACGAAAGACATTTTAAACGAAGATAATGAATTAAAGCCAACAAAAAATTTAAAAACCAACAATTTTGACTTCATCATTTGTTACTTCAAAAATGAGAAATTAAATACAAATGACATTTTGTGCAAAAATGGCATTATTTTTCAAAATTTTGAGAAAGGCCTAAAGAAAAAGTTGCTTATTTTTAATTTTTGTCCGTTTTTGAGTTAGAATTTTTTTAAATATCTTAACCCTCTTAACACACGATTTTTAATTAATTTTTTTTATCTCTTTATAAAACTAAAAATTTCATGTTGATATCGCTTTTTGTTTTTGATTAATGATTTTTTTTAATTCGACCCTCCCCCCAGTAAACCCCCATTTTTATTCAATTTTTTTTTTCCAAATTCAAAGGGCTTCTTCCCCTTATAAAGCTCGATTTTTGAATTGGGATTTTTTATTTATTATTTTAACCCTCCCACAATTTATTCAGATTTTTTTTCAGAATTAATATGCTTAATATGGGTTTTTAATTTATGATTTTTTTTTAATTTTCACTCCTCTTAACTCCCTACTTTTAATCAGATTTTTTTTTAAATTAATGATAGAGCTTGAGTTTTGCTAAAAATTTGAAGTTGATATCATTTTTAAGTTAAGATTTTATTTAATATTTCAACCTCCCTTAACCCCCATTATTATTCAGATTTTTTTTTTCAAAATCAAAAAGCTTCGTCCCCTTGTAGAGCTTAATTTTGCCTGAAATTTTCAAGTCGATATCATTTTTCGTTTTTGAAATAGGATTTTTTTTCATTATTTTAACCCCCCTTGACCCCCCGAATTATTCACTATTTTTCAAAAACAATAGGCTTCATCTTTTATGAAGCTTGACCTTTATTAAAAATTTTATACTGATATAGCTTTTCCTTTTTAATTTAGATTTTTTTTTAAATTCAATCCCCCTTAACCCCCACTTTTAACAAATTTTTTTTCTTATAGAACTTTTCGTTTTTTTTATTAAAAAAAATTATAGTTTTGGTTTACATTGAAACTATTTAACATTGAAAAGTGATAAAAATGTTTATTTCGTTTAATACCATATTTTGAGTGATATTTGCTCTATGGTTATACTATAATTGAAAAATAATATGATAAAATCCGTATGTTAAAATAAAAAACAGCTATTTACTAAAGATCCGTCGAATTTAGGTATAGGGAAATCTTATATGGAATAAAAGATAATTTAAATGTTATTTAATATATTTATGTTATTAAATACAGGGTGTGCCATTTAAAATAGGAATATTATTCAACTCCATATGTAAGTTGAATTCAATTAGACTAAATGAACACCCTGTATGATGTAATGGAAAAATTTGCTTTTTATTCGATAGTCTAGTATCTTGGCTAGGCATATCGCAGGTGACTGTTGATGTGTTTTAAATAACCGCGACATACTAGGTTATGTTGTTCAAGCTTACAAATTAAGAATCCTTTAAATGTTTCAAAAAAGAAAAGAGATAGGGCTAGGAAACATTACAGAAACTTTACTTTATTTTTTCCGGAGAATCAAAAGACTTCATCAAATATAGGATGTTCCCTTTAAAAAAACATAACTTTGATATAAATTTCTATTTTTGGGTCACCCTATATAATCCAAATTATTTTTAATTTGTAGTGTTAATGGCCCTGTATATCCCTATTAAGAAATAAAATTTAAATTTTCAGTCGTTTTTCCTACAGAGACCGATGCCTATAGGATGCGCCACCCTGTATATTTGTGTCTATTATGATATTTGGATATTAATTGCGATGCATACATTGTATTTTTGTTAAAAAACATAGTCATTTATATCATGTACGTGTATAATTATCAAATGCCGATGACATACCCAAATATCATAATAGATAAAAAAAAAGTATTGGAAATTGTACAACAAAATGTTATTCAAGTAACTTCTGTGGTACCCCAGGGAACACATTTAGAACCATTGTTATTTAATATACACATCAATATTTCTAGATGCTTCAAGTTCGCGAAAGTATTAGTAATAGTCTATCAAAACAAGTAGTTCAATAATTTAATTTAATAATAATAATATTTTCAGCAATGTAAATATCTTTCAAGTGGATTAGCCGTAGTAACTCCAATACTTCATAAATATTTAAGTCTTAATACTACTTTCAAAATCAAATAGTTTTTCGTTTTTTTATGCCACGACTTTGCCTTTGAAAGCCTAATAGGTATGGGTCTCAGCAATTAGAGGAATCAGATATAAAATAGGGTGTGAAATTCAAAGATTTTGCAAATAATAATATATATGTAACTACCATTCAAAACAAATTTATTAAAATAGTAAATGATTATTTTTTCCCGAAAACTAACATTAATTTCACTTGATCAAAGAATGTTATCAAATGCTAAATTTATTTTTTATCATTTAAATAGATGTGTAAAAACACACATAAATTACTATTTTTATTACCACCATTACCATTGATTTTTTTAAATACAAAAATTCAATTTTTTTTAGTTCCATCAAGATATTTGATTCATGATAAGAACCAATACTACGTTGACTCAATTTTCAAGGTAAGTTTTAAATAACCCATTGAAAATACATTCCGTGGAGATTTTATAATAGAATATGATTTTAAATGATTTAAAGATGATATTATTTTTATTCGAGTTAGAATTTTATGAAATATTTCAATCCCCCTTAACCCTTCAGTAATATTCAATTTTTTTTTTTTCAGAATTAATAGACTTCATCTTTTTATAGAGCTTAATTTTTAATAAAAATTTCATGTTGATATCGCTTTTCGTTTGTGATTTATGATTTTTTTCAATTCCAACTTCCCTTAACCCCCATATTTTTCAAATTCAATAGGGTTTGCCCCTTCTAGAGCTTGGTTTTTGCTAAAACTTTCATGTTTTTAGTTTTTGAGTCAGAATTTATTTTTTATATTTCAAACCCCCTTAACCCCTCCCCCATTTTTATTTAATTTTTTTTTAAATCAGTAGACTTTGTCCTCTGATAGAGATTGATTTATTCTAAAATTCTCTCAAGTATGAGGGGGAGTAATGATAGTAATTGCCCCAAGAATTTTTAAAGCTGTTTATAGGTACTAAAATGTAATATTAAAAATTAGGTATTAATTATTACCACTACCTCCCCCTGACTTAAACTTTTCTACCACTACACCCCCAGACTTGAACTTTGGATGCCCCACTGAACGGAAGTAAACATATAATACTCTTACACAGACTACCGTGTAGAGAGTAAACTAATTTTCAGCAAGGCTTTAAATTTTAGAATCTGACAAAGATAATGGAAGAAAGTCCAGCAGAGCAGAAGCATTAAGTCTCTATTAAACAAGCACCGACATTATCTAAGTCAGATATTACCGAGTTATTTTTACCTTTTAACTACATTGTGTAAAACAGCAAATTTGTTATTCCAGGGTAACTTCTATGAGTCTGTAGAATTCTGTAACAGGCTTGATATGAAACTTTTAGCGATAGAATCAAAAGAAGAATTAGAAGCTGTGGACAAATACCTTAGAGGATTATGTAAGTAAACATTTTTCAAACTAACAATTTTTTCCGCTTCTAAAACCTAAATAAGTTTTATGAACTCTGTTATATTCATCTGTCAGTCCTCTATGAATTTTGGCTAGCTTACTGGCTGCTTCTCTGTTTGAAGGATCTTAAAATCGTCTATCTATCAGAGATATTTTCTTTCATTCATCTATGTATACAAATCTTGACTGAACACCTTGATTAATCTAACTACGTTTGCACCATCTATTAAGTGGTCCAAGTTCAATTCATACAATTGGACAATGTTAACGAAACATATAAAGTTTCTTTACTTACTGGACATCATATTTTAGTTAGAAATTTGATTTATTTTAATATTGATATTGGGAAAAATTTGATGACTAAATGCAACAGTGGATTCAAAATCATTCCTTTTATGCTGGACACAACTCTACCTGATTAGTTACCTATTTTGCATCAATTTCTTATACTCATTCTAATACCGTTTTAATATTCCAGATCCAAACAAACAAGAAACCTTCTGGACATCTGGCAGCCAACTCGGAAATGGCAAAGACTTCGTCTGGCTGTCTACTGGCAAGGAAGTAACTGTCCTGTCCTGGCCTGTTGGTGAACCAAACAACGCCCAAGGCAATCAAAATTGTATACAATTGGACATCAAACCCTGGAGTCCGAACTTTATTTACGATGATTTTGCTTGCGATAGCAAAATGTTCGCAGTGTGTAGAAGCAAAGGTAGAATTGCGCATGTTTGGGGAGTTGAATAGAATTGATGAAATGTAAAAAGACTTAATAAAGGCATTATTAAAATTGTTATATTATTTGTTTTGATGCGACTTCTATATAGGTTGTTAAAAATTCACTTTTTAACAAGGAAAAGTAATCAACCAGTATATAGGAGTTGCTTTGGTAACTGATAACGATATATTATTTTTTGGGACAGCAGTATTATGTAAAAAAAAAACACACCAATGCTGCCAAAAACTAAACCACCAAAAAAGCTCAAAAGTGTGCAAGACTGCAAAAACGCAAGCAAAACCAGAGCATGTCAAAAAAGTGGTGAAAATATTGAATTTACCAAGTTCTTGATGTGTTACCAACAAAAAACACAAAAAACACAAAAAATACAAAAAACACAAAAAACACAAAAAACACAAAAAACACAAAAAACACAAAAAAACACAAAAAAACACAAAAAAACACAAAAAACACAAAAAAACACAAAAAAAAACAAAAAAAACACAAAAAACAAAAAAACAAAAAAAAAACAAAAAAAAACAAAACAAAAAAACAAAAAAAACAAAGGAAACAAAAAAAACAACAACAAAAAAAAATAAAAAAAAACAAAAAAAAACAAAAAAAAAAACACAAAAAAACAAAAAAACACAAAAAAAACAAAAAACACAAAAAACAC
The DNA here is from genome assembly GCA_927349885.1 of Psylliodes chrysocephalus. Classification (NCBI taxonomy): domain Eukaryota; kingdom Metazoa; phylum Arthropoda; class Insecta; order Coleoptera; family Chrysomelidae; genus Psylliodes; species Psylliodes chrysocephalus. Next base: position 86,614,746 of record OV651817.1, read on the forward strand.
AAAAAACACAAAAAAAACACAAAAAAAACACAAAAAAAACAAAAAAAACAAAAAAAACACAAAAAACAAAAAAACAAAAAAAACAAAAAAAAACAAAAAAAAAAACAAAAAAAAAACAAAAAAACAAAAAAAAACAAACAAAAAAAAAACAAACAAAAAAAAACAAACAAAAAAAAACAAACAAAAAAAAACAAAGGAAACAAAAAAAACAACAACAAAAAAAAATAAAAATAAACAAAAAAAAACAAAAAAAAAACAAAAAAAAAAAACACAAAAAAACACAAAAAAACACAAAAAAAACACAAAAAACACAAAAAACACAAAAAAACACAAAAAAAACACAAAAAAAAACAAAAGATTTTTTCTTTCAGGGGTAAGCGACGAGGGGACTCATCTAAAACAAGCACCTTATTTAGGTTTAAAATAGTAGTAATTCACTTTTTAACAAGGAAAAGTAATCAACCAGTACATAAGAGTTGCTTTGGTAACTGATAACGATATATTATTTTTTGGGACAGCAGGATTATGTAAAAAAACCACACGAATGCTGCCAAAAACTAAACCACAAAAAAAGCTCAAAAGTGTGCAAGACTGCAAAAACGCAAGCAAAACCAGAGAGTAGATGTAATTGGCCGGTTCTGGAAATGAGAAAGAGGTACAGAGAGAGGTAATTGGGTAATTAGTAATTATCCTAAGTACCCCCCACCCTTCGCGCAATTAGCAAGTACCTCCCAATTACATCATGTACTGTAATAAGTGCAATTGCACAGTAAGTACCACCCAATTACATCATGTACTGTAATAAGTGCAATTGCACAGTAAGTACCTCCCAATTACCATGTACACGCCATACTGTAATGATTGTATTTGCATAATAAGTACCTCCCAATTACCCACAGGGTATACATCTCATTACTTCATACATATTAAAGTGTAAGTACACCTTAGGTAGTAATTACTGTATGCAATGTAGTGTAATGAATGTTATCTAAGTGCCTCCTAGTGATTAATGTTGGTAGCACGTCCTTAACTCTCAGCCGGCGTGCCTAGAGTGCATAGCTTGCGTTAGAGACGGTCGTGCTTAACCGAAATATCGAAGTAAGGGACTAAGAAGGGGTAGCCTGCGCCAGAGATAGACGCGCAATTAGAAAGTACCTCCCAATTACAGCATGTACTGTAATAAGTGCAATTGCACAGTAAGTACCACCCAATTACCATCTACACGCCATACTGTAATGATTGTAATTGCATAATAAGTACCTCCCAATTACCCACAGGGTATACATCTCATTACTCCATACATATTAAAGTGTAAGTACACCTTAGGTAGTAATTACTGTATGCAATGTAGTGAATGTTATCTAAGCGTCTCCTAGTGATTACTGTTGGCAGCACGTCCTTAACTCTCGGCCGTCGTGCCTAGAGTGCTTAGCCTGCGTTAGAGACGGTCGTGCTTAACCGAAATATTGTGGTAAGGGACTAAGAAGGGGTAGCTGCGCCGGAGATAGACGCACCCAACTGAAATATCGAGGGAGGAGCTAAGAAGAGGTGGTGGAATTTTCTAGAGGATATATATAGTAGGACCCGCATCCAAATCCGTACAAATATCGTTAGCTTTAAGCCTATCGGGAGTTCTATCATCTAATATCGAAATAATCATAAAAATAATAAACATGTATAAGTGCAATTGTGGTTTAACATATACAAGGGTAGATAATTTACGTCGACATCAAAATAAAAGTTGCAAGCTGATATCTAACCGCATCGGCGAATCATCCGGAGGTACGAAGAGATCTACTACTCCCAGTAATGATGTTCCACCTGAAAAAAAAGCCCGGGTAATGCGAGTTCCACAAGTTCATACGCATCGCATCGTAGACTCAAAAGCCCATAATAGAAGATGTGAATCATGTAATGTAGATGTCCCTACCAATCAGATGACGTCGCATATGAGGAGTCTTGGGCATAAAGAAAAAGCCTGTGCAATTCATGCTGATGGTATATATTTAATTAAGAGCGCGTTTAAGTGCAGAATCGCAACTTACAGGCTTAAATGTGATGAAAAACATATAGATTATGTAACATTTTTTGATGCGATAAAATTAAGAGTATTGAAATTGTTAAAAGTTGTTCTGAAGGCCCATAATGCCATTAAAGTTAATGTAGAGGCCTTTGCTACTTATGCATTGGAGAGCCAAGATGTTTCTGAAATCAAATCTTTTAACAGCATAAATCGAATACTCGATTTGTCGACGGATTTGGATGCGGTATATGTAGACTTTAAGGACGCTGTGGTATCTCAAACTGCAGACTTTCAACATAAGGATTCAGGTATAGTAGTTTTATAATTCATAGTATAGCGTTTACTAATATATTACTAATTGTTTCAGGTTGGACATTACGGGAAGTACTATTTTTAGAAGTTAATATAAATAAGTACTCCCCATTGGGCGGCTGCTCGTACATTAAGCTCCCTAAGTTTATTGAAACCAAGAAGGGTGTAGTTAATGTCCAAAACAATGATGCGTATTGCTTTGCTTGGGCCATCACGTCGGCGCTATATCCAGCGAGGGACAATGTTCACCTAACGACATCGTATCCACACTTCGAGGCCGTGCTGAATGTTGATGGTATTGAATTCCCTATGAAGCTTAAAGACATTTCAAAATTTGAAGATTTAAATGACATAAGTGTTAATGTTTATGGTTTGGAACGTAGTTATGAAAATGGTAAGGTTAAATTCGAAATAGTAGGCCCATTACGATATTCCTCTAGGAGGTTAGGTCACCATATAAATTTACTATTAATAACGGAGGATTCAGGAAATAGTCACTATTGTTGGATTAAAAATATTTCCAGATTGGTATCGAATCAAGTAACTAGAAATGAGCACAAAAAATTTTTTTGTGACGGCTGTTTACTTTATTTCCGATCTGAAAGCATACTATTGCGGCACCAATTGCGCGATTGTAATCATATATACACCAGCACGCCATCAGTGGAGCTGAAAAAAGATAAACGCGGTAATTATGTACCTGAAAACATACTTAAGTTTCAAAATTATGATAAGCAACTTAGGGTTCCATTTGTAATTTACGCTGATTTTGAATCGATTTTAAAACCAATAGATACTTGCGAACCAGATCCGGAAAAAAAGTTTACTATTCCGACATACCAACATGAACCATATTCTTTTGCATATTTGATTAAATGTTCGTTTGATAATTCATTGACGAAATTTGTAACTTTTACGGGTGATAATGCTGGTAGCGATTTCGTGAAACGGCTAGAGGACGATGTTTTAACTATTTATAATACCTATTTAAAAGACGTTGTTCCGATGCATCAGCTGTCTAATGATGAAATAGATGATTTTAACTCGTCAACTATATGCTCTATTTGCGATGAGCCTTTTCAGGAAGGTGACGTTAAAGTAAGAGATCATTGTCATGTTACCGGTAAGAAAACACCTGGCGCCGCACATAGCAATTGTAATTTAAATTATAAAATCCCACAATTTGTTCCAATCTTTTTCCACAATTTGAGTGGGTATGACAGTCATTTATTTATTAAAGAATTGTATGGCGAAGGTGAGAGGACCGAAGTTATTGCACAAAATAAAGAAAAATATATTTCGTTCACTAAACCATTGTACACCCATAGCTATGTAGATAGAGATGGTATGTTGAGAAAAAATTACATAAAACTTAGATTTTTGGATAGTTACAGATTTTTAGCTGATTCATTGGCTGGACTGTCAGAAAACCTGCCATCAGAATTTTTTGTTGAAACAAGGAAATGTTTTGCAGAAAAAGAAAAATTCGATTTAATGAGGCAGAAGGGGGTGTTTCCATATAATTTCATGGATAATATAATGAAATTAGATCACCCCAATTTACCTTCAAAAGATGAGTTTTATGACAAGTTAAATAATTGCCACATAACTGATGAGGAATATGCTAGGGCTCAGAAAGTTTGGAATGTATTTAAATGTCAAACTTTGGGATCTTATTCTGATTTATACTTAAAATCAGATGTTTTAATGTTGTGCGATATATTTGAAAATTTTAGGGATGTATCACTTAAAGCATATAAACTAGATCCGGCGCAATATTATACATCTCCAGGTCTGTCATGGGATGCGATGTTGCGGTACACTAAGGTGGAGTTGGAACTACTGACAGATATAGATATGATTAATTTCTTCAAAAATAGTATACGCGGCGGTATAAGCCAATGCGTTGAAAGAAAACATATCGCCAATAACCCGTATTTGTCCGAATATAATCCTTTCGAGCCAAAGTCTTCCATACATTATATCGATGCGACAAATCTCTATGGTTATAGCATGAGTCAACCTCTGCCCACGGGAGAATTTGTTTGGTTATCGGCTGAGGAAATTAATCAACTCGATATTATGTCTGTTGATGATCTCGGGGATTATGGGTATGTTTTAGAAGTTGATGTAACATATCCGCATCACCTTCATGATAAACACGCTGATTTGCCATTTTTAGTAGAGAATATAATTCCACCTAATTCCAAAACAGAAATCCCCAAATTGGTTCCCAATTTAAATCATAAAGACAAGTACGTATTACACTATAGAAACTTCAAGCAGGCCATAAATAATGGGCTAATTGTAACTCAAATTCATCGCGTCCTCAAGTTTAAGCAGTCTCGTTGGCTGAAGAAATATATAGACCTCAATACAAATATGAGAAACAATGCTAAGGACACATCCGAGAAAAATCACTTTAAGCGCATGGTCAATTCTGTGTACGGGAAAACTATGGAAAATGTAGATGACAGGCGTGATATTTACCTTAGAACCCACTGGGCAAGTAAGAGAAATTCCCCAGGCGCAAACAACTTAATTGCTAGACCTAATTTTAAGTCTTGTTCCATATTTTCAGAGCACTTTGTGGCTATACATATGGGTAGAACTAAAATTTGTTACAACAAACCACTTTATGTAGGTTTCACGGTGTTGGAATTGTCGAAAGTGAGAATGTATGATTTTTATTACGGCACATTAAAACGACAATTAGGTGATAACATTTCCTTACTTTACACGGATACTGATAGTTTTGTGCTTAAAGTTAAATCAATAAATTTTTACGAATTTATGAAAGGAAATATCGAACATTTCGACACATCTAATTATAAATCGGATAATAAATTTAACCTGCCAGTAAGTAAACCAATATTGGGAAATTTTAAGGATGAGTATCCAAATCAGGCCATCAGCATATTTTTAGGGACAGGCGCCAAGGCCTATTATATTAGATCAGATGAAAAAGAGAGCAAAACCGCTAAGGGCGTAAAGAAATCCGTAATTCAAAACAGCTTAAACATGGTGGATTATCAAAAAATTGTAGAAGGTGGGGGTAAGATATTTAGAAAAATGAATACATTTAGAAGTCAGTTACATGATATCTATACTGAAATGAAAAATAAAGTTGCATTATCTTACAATGATGAAAAAAGGTTTATAATACCAAACACCGCTAAAACTCTACCGTGGGGACATAAAGATATTCAGGAATATCGTAATGGACCTCAAAATACTGTGGCTGAATTTAGATGTAGGGTATCCAATATTGTAAATAATAGTAATGAAGAAGATAAATTAGATTTACTTTTAAGACTATTAGAAGAAATGTAAACATAAATGTATGCATAAGTTTGTAATATATTTGTAACAAAATTACTTAATTTTTTTTATTAATTTCCAACTATCCCTCCCCTACACTTCCTACTCATTATTATTAAAAGCGCTATTTATAATATATTGATATATTAAGAAAGTTTAAGATATAAAAGCTTTATTCTCGGCGAGTCTTCTACTCTTGCTTCTCCCCACTCTTTCCCCACTCTACTCGCTTTGTTCAGATCACTATAAATACTCATCACATGCATGCATAGTTTCATTCTGATTTAGCCAGACCGCACAGAAAAAACATAAAAAATGTCTATCAATATTGCTGACATAAACGCCAGAAAACAAGCCGCAAGCCGCACCCTTGCCATGTTAAATAAAATATGGGGGAAGGTCCAGCCTGATGCCGAACAGCAGGCCGTAATTGACCATGCTATGTTAAACAAAACATGGGGGAAGACCGGAGGTGAATAGCTGCAGCAAGAACATTTAATATTTTCAATATTGTAAATAAAGGTGGTGAAGAACCTATATTAGATTTACTGTTATTATAAGAAATGTAAATTAAGTTTATATTATATTTTAAAAACCTACCTTATTTGCTTTTATCAATTTCCACCTACCCACTAGTCACAATTAGATAAATAAAAAGTAATAAACATATCTGTTAAAAGAAAAAAAGAATTAAAACGGCCGAAGGCCGTTTTCGGGAGGCCGGAGGCCTCCGCGGGCCCGGCCTTCGTTGAGAAGTTTAAGAATTTAGAATTAAAACGGCCGAAGGCCGTTTTCGGGAGGCCGGAGGCCTCCGCGGGCGAAGCCCGCCCCGGCCGAAGGCCGGGCCCGGCCGCAGGCCGGGCTTATAGGGCCCGGCCGGAGGCCGGTTTTTTTCCCCACTCCCACTCTCTCCCCTCCACTTTCCGATCGCTATATATACGGGAACAAGACCTGAGAAATTCAGTTTATCACAGCTCCTCGCTGAGTAAACAACTGGACGATGGGCGATTTTGATGATATTTTTTTTGGTCAGTTGTTTAGAGAAGCGATCCTCAGAAGGCTGGCCTGGCGGGCACAACAATTGGATCCGTCGGAAGAGGAGTTGGGCCCTTGCGACTCATCTTCTGCTTGCCCTCTGCCAAGGCCGCCATCACCTGCGGGGCCTTGCGATAGCACCACGCAAGTGGTGGATATCGACATCGGTGATGTCGATATGAGTGGCTACGAGTCAGATAATATATCGGTGATCGATATATCGTCTGATTCGGATAGCGATTCCGGCTCGGATTAGGGCGTATGCTCTAGCCGCAAAAACGGCCCTTTTCAGGGCCAACAAAAAAAACAAAAAAAAAGGTGCCATGAGCGTTATAGAACTTATGGGGACATAAAGATATTCAGGAATATCGTAATGGACCTCGAAAAACTGTGGCTCAATTTAGATATAACGTATAGGCTGGAGGCGCACGCGGGCGAAGCCCGCGCCCGGCCGATTTTCTTCTTTTTTCTCCCACTCCCACTCTCTCCCCTCCACTTTCCGATCACTATATATACGGGAACCAGATCTGAGAAATTCAGTTTACTACGGCTCGCCGAGTAAACTATTTAATTCTTTTCGAGTTATTTTTTCAGTTCTCAGCAGTGTTTCAACATGACTTCAATCGAAGAGACGATCGCCGCAGCTAACTCAATCATTTCAATCGATGCTGTGGAATTCGATTTTGAGGAAATCTTCAAGGAGTTGACGGTTCCTTCACCGGTATCGCCGATGGAGCTGTCGCAAGTGTGCGACATCCCATTACCGGCCCCGTTACCGGCTCCTTTGCCGCTCCCGTCACCAGCTCCGTTACTAGCCCCAGTACCGGTATATGATAGCGGAGACGATTTTGAAGCGCCCAAGAAGATCCGGGTCCTCAGCGATGTACGCGTTGATACGCTACCCTCGTCAGCCACATTGTCAAAGCTTGTCGGCACAATGGAAGATGCGCCCTGTAGGTCGAAGCCAACGAGACCGCGGGTGGTTGTGCCGAAGAGTAGAAAGCCGAGAGCCACCGCAGCGAAACCAAAGACCGCGCCAGTAAGGAAGTTGAAGGCGGTAGCCTCAACAAGTGCGGCGATACCAATCCCAATACCGCCCAAGGATGACGGCGAAGAAGACAGCATGAGGAGGAAAATCAACTCCGCCGCCACCGTCCTATTGAATAAGGAGACGCGGTATAATGCTGATAGGGAGCAGTTAAGTATCACTGAAGCGACACTAAAACAGCTGAGGATGGAGGTGGATGGTATGGCGAGAGATATGGAGGTTACCTTAGCGCCACTTCAGCGCGAGACTGAAGGATTGGCAGATGAAGATGCCCGCATCCAACGGCACTTGGTTGACTTGCAACGGCAGATGGATGAGACCATTCATCGTCGGAACAATGTGCGCCAAAGGCAGTTGGATGTGGGCATTGAAATTGCTAGGGTCAAAGAGACCCAATCGGAGTTTGAAAAAAAGAAGGGTGCATATGATATGATGCAGGGCCGGTATCGCGAACTTATTGAGCGGGCGCGCGTTAGGAGTGCGGACTACACAAAGTTTTTGGATCGCATTGTGTTGCATAAGGACAGGTAGACATTTTTTGGTATTTGTTAGTTTATTAGTCGTGGAGATATGCCTACAGGGGAGCTAACCACGTTAAAAAAAAGCAGCGCGCCATGAGTTCTATCTCCATATATTATGATTAGTTTATGATGATAGGCTAGTTGTAATATATAAGATGGTGTGGAAACGAACTCCCCAATATACTTCTTTACAGACTGCTGATGCTGCCGCTGTCGATGGTGATGGAGAAAGTATGGGCTACAAACAGTTTCTGGGGCACATAGTTTTGCATAAGGACAGGTAGACATTTTTTGGTATTTGTTAGTTTGTTAGTTGTGGAGATATGCCTACTGGGGAGCTAACCACGTTAAAAAAAAGCAACGCGCCATGAGTTCTATCTCCATATATTATGATTAGTTTATGATGATAGGCTAGTTGTAATATATAAGATGGTGTGGAAACGAACTCCCTAATCAGAGCCAAACAAAACAACAAAATTTTAAGATATAAAAGTTTTATTGTCGAAAGTCTTGCACTCTTAATTTTTACTATTTAATAATATAATAGCGAAATTTTAAGATATAAAAGTTTTATCACTGAGAGTCTTCCACTCTCGCTTCTCCCCCACTCTCTCCCCACTCTACTCACTTTTTTTCAATCACTATAAATACTCATCGCACATATGCATACAATCATTCTGCTTCATGATGTGCGATTCTGCAAGTGGCTCTGGTTTCAGCCCACCCGGACTATGTAGGACAACCATCGCATGGTTGTTTCCGACCACGTCGGAAGAGGAGTTGGGCCCTTGTGACTCAACTTATTCTTCTCCCCCTCTGGCAAGGCCGCCATCACCTGCGGGGCCTTGCGACAGCACCTCGCAAGTGGAAGTGGCGGATATCGACATCGATGATGTTGATATGGGTGGCTACGGCTCAGACGATATACCGGCGATCGATATATCGTCTGATTCGGATAGCGATTCCGACTCGGATTAGGGTGTATGCTCTAGTCGAGAAAAACGGCCCTTTTCAGGGCCAACAAAAAAAAACAAACAAAAAACGGTTCCTTTTAGAACCAGCAAAAACTAGCGGACTGCTCAATGGGCTAAAAATTATAATTTTGCGTCAATTGTAATTTAAAATTGGTCCCACTCAACATCTATCCCACCATATTTTTAATGGTAGAGTAGAAGATATTTCGTCTTCCGAAAAAATAATATAAGAATAACAGGAAACTATTATTTTATGTTTGAAGAATTATGTACAGTTTTAACCCAAATACTCATCTACTAGAATGGGCGTGAGCAAGAAAAATAGAACTTATTGCTAGCCCAGACAAAAAAAGTTTGCATTGTTAAGGTTCGAACTATCTATAACATCCCCCCACCTCAACATCCATCCGCCGACCTCTTAATAAAAGAGTTCCTATAGCCTCAGATATTCAGTTGTCTAAATTCAGCTTGAAGGCCCTGCGCTACTATGAATAAATTAAATGATACTTGTTCTATGAGTAAGCGCCTTACTTGTAAGATTTGTGGCGATAAGGAGGTGCAAATGGTTTTTATACCATGCGGGCATGCCGTATCTTGCGTGAGTTGCAGTCAATCCGTAGTTATTTGTATTATCTGCAGGGCGCCGATTAATGCTAGAGTAAAATTTTTTCTGACTTCCAACTTTCCGGAACTAGCCGAACTCAACTGAGCGCGGTGTAATGCAGGGGAGGTGGTAAATTCGTGGGTTGGTGGAGTGGAGGTGGAAATACATAACATATATAAGGAGGTCCCGACCACGTACCAGCATCAGACATTTAAGTGTAGCTGACCTGACCACCGTCATGAACAACCAAAATGAATACCAGGGTGAAGAAGATGAAGGAGTTAGGGAGATCATTCGTCAACTGGCCTTAGTAGCGCGCTTTGATGCCAACAAGCCAGGAATTGACGAATTTTGGGCCGCCGTAGAACGTGATGTAAGTTTTTAACTATTACCTTATGTTTATAAAATTACTACTCATTATGCTTATAAAATATCTAATCAATATACTTCTTTACAGGCTGCTGATGCTGCTGCTGCCGCTGCTGATGGTGATAGAGAAGGCGCGGCTGGTCTAGCTCAACCTGCCGACGAGGATTTGGGCGCTGTTGGTCCGGCACCACCCGCCGAAGAGGGTGCAGACGCCGTTGGTCCAGCCCCACCCGCCGATGAGCCCGCCAGCGACGACGACGATGAGGGCATTGAGGCTGATTGCCCTGGATCACCGACTTCAATAAGAAGGGAGCTGGCTGTATTTCAGGCCAGAGGCGGTAACCACTTCTGCGTTACAACCAGCTCCGTTATTGTGAAGTTGGTTATTCCTGGCATGGAACGGAGCAAACGTCTGTGCAACCCCTGCTTCCTTCATTACGAGCAGATGGATGTCGAAAGAAATCCAAATGCCAGGTACATACATGAGCATCAGCATTTTGTTGTAGAAGGGGGGGATTTGGAGGATCCGCAAACATGCGATGTATGCGCCCGATATATTTCCCACTTCTGCGACACAAATGTTTGCCCTGTATGCATCGGCGCTTGAAATAAAGGAGTCAGGGGTTGCAATACGGCGGCTTTGTTATGCATCCAATGACCCTCTATATATTAGTTTTAGATTTAATTTGTATAGTTTATTATTTAAGCTTTATGTATATATTTAAGTGTAAGTTATTTTATTATTGTATATGTAGTAGTTAATAGGAAAATAAAACTTGTTTTTTTTTAATCTTTATTTCATTTAATATCCATACTAAACAATATCATTTATATTAATCCAAGAGTTTTCTTGCTGTGGGAATCCCAACCACTTCACCAAGGCTTTGTCCCCTTTCGTCCGAATGACCTTTTCCACTAAATAAACATCTTTCCACTTTGTTTTTAATAATTCCAACTCATAAAATGAGCCTTTAATCGATTGACCATTCATATCTTCTAGAACGTATGTTACGGGGTATGTGCTATTTATTTTTCTTATTTTGAATAATTCAGTTGTATAGTTAGCAGTATACCCTTTTTCAAATATGCTTTTATATTTACTTATTCTTACGACATCGCCGACACGATATTTCGGTTTTTTACGCCTTACTTCATTTTTGTTTTGCCTATATTGGTTGAGTTTAGTTGTCGGCAGGACATCTATTGGCTTCATACCTATGATTGAATGCGTGGTGTTATTATACTTATTAATGACGCCGTTTATAATATCTATCCAATTGTATTTCCCTCTCATAGCCATTTTTTTATATAATAGGGATTTTATCGTACGAATCACACGTTCTGCCATTGACGCTTTCATTGTACTATAAGTCGAATAGTGATTTATATCATATGTTTTCATTACTTTCCCAAATTCCTTGTTATAATATTCTGTCCCTTGATCCGTTTGTAGATTTTTAGGATGGTGTGCGCAATTTTGGAGTATATCTAAAAAGGCATTTCTAACATGTAAGCCTGTTTTATTTTTTAATGGTCTCGCCCACACATATTTCGTATAACAGTCGATGACAATTAGAATATATCTGTAACCATCGTTTTCATCTTTATAACTTTGCATATCAGCCAAATCACTCTGCCACAAGTCGGCATATCCTTTTACAATAGTCCTTCTCCTGGGAAAATTTCGACGGGCGGATCGGTGGATTTCTTCAATTATTTGGCGTTTAGACATTCTTTCCAATTAAAATACAATTTTTTATTCAAACTTTTCGATCCTTTCTTCCAGTCCTACTATAATTTTCGATAAAACCGACGTATTTTGCCCAATACTTGCTTTGACGCTTTTAAGGTCTCGAAGAATTTCCGTATTACACTTAAATGAATCTATCGCTAAGATCAGTTAAACGGTTCTCTAATATTATAGTAAAACTTTTTATGCCTTTTATTTCACTTTCCAAATTATCAACTTTAGTAATAACTTTTAAAATATTACTTTTTGTAGTGGTAAGTATGTCCTCAAAAAATTCTCTATTGTGCTTCACTATTTGTAACATCGATTGGTATTTAACATTAACATCGCTAATACTATTGCTTGACACAGTTCGATGTTCAAATACTAATTTCTTAAGTTCACTCTGCTGTTTTTCGAAATAAATTGTAGCTTCGCGTAATATGTTTTTAATGGATTCCGCTAAAGCTTTTAAAACGAGATCTTTTGCTTGCCTAGTAACATCGTCAACATATCCAACTGTTACAGCGTCGGTCGATTGTTCTGGCTCTCCAAGGTTTACCAACCGTTTGGTTTGCATATCATAATTACCGTCATCTGTTAATTTGAATCCAAGACCCCTTTTTTCTCGAATAATTACTCGTTGATTTTTCTTTTTTCTTCCGAATTTATCTACAATGTTTCTTGAAGACATTCCGTTTACGACTGACCTCTACAGCGCATGTAATTAATATATTATTCGCTCTTCTCTTAATTCTTCAATTATTGATAAAATTTCATTATCGTGCCCAGTATGACCGGCTTGCTTTGAACTCCATAATAAACGCAATCTAGCCACCAATTCTCTCGGCTTGTTCCAATAAACATATGTGGGTTTAGAGGTCATTATTTTTTTGTATTTAGGTATTTTTGAAAACCCTTTGCCCTTTACCTTTGCCGGAGAGAACAATGGTCTAATAATTTTTCTCAATTTATTTACATTTTTGTTACTTAGCCCTTTGGACTCGTCATACTCCTTAAAGGCCGCTCCGGTAAGTTGTAATATTTCCTTATATGTGTTCTTAGTCGCATTACTTACTTTCTTAGGGCTTCGATAAAATAGTAGCTCATATAATTCCGGATTGCCGCGGTAGTCAGCAACTCTTCTATCCCCATCCCAAAACGAGATTTTGCCATCAGAAAATTTTACTTCTAAATTCCCAACCATTGTTTTCATGTCATTGTCCATATATACGCCGTACCGAGTATCATAGTGTTTATTACCTCGCGATATTTCTTCTAAATGTTTATCAATATATTTTTTATCATCATCATCATCATCATCATCATCATCATCATCATCACCGTGGTCGGATATTGCATTTTCAAAACTTTCTTCATATTTTGTCGAGTCCGGTGATATTGACGCGAGTTCCCTTTTTATGCCAGATCTTTCTTTTTTAGTGTTAGCGGGGTTTTCTTCTTTAGTGTTAGAGGGGTTAGAGGTTGCGGCTTTTGAAATTGTTTTCAACGGTTTCGTCAGCGGTTCATACATTTTTTCTAGAGCTTGTAGAGTTTCAACGCGCCCACTTTTTAAGGCATTAAATTTCTGTCTAACCGAATCGGAGACAGCAGCCAGCTCCGATTTGACGTCGAAATGTTTTTTATTGCTATACATTTTAATCGCTGAAACCACCTACCGCCTTGGACGCTACTTGGAAAATAACACGTATTGCATTGTTTATGGGTATATGAAGCTATCGAATCCTTTCTTATATCTACCGGCGCTTATATCTTTATCTTTATCGACCACTAGAAATCCATGCTTTTCACCCCAGCATTCAGCACACATTTCCTGAAATTTTTTAAAAGGAACATCTGGAGCTACATGGTCTGAGTATATGTGATGAAGGTTTAAGTCATCTTGTTTAAACATAATAATTAGATTTGCATTGTCTCTAATCAATTGTTTCGGAATCTTCGAATACGTTTGAGCCAAATAAAAACAATCTATATTTCTGTGTCGCCAGTTATGGAAACAATCCCGCCGACTAATACAAGAATAGTGCTTACGTTGCACTCTGGACTAAAATTATAAATATAAGTCAGAATAAAAAAAGATTAGATCATTGTTAGCTTTCTGTTAATAAAGGTTTCATTTAAATTTTTGTTTTTAAAAAGTCTTTTTCGAAGTGCTCACACTTAATTGGCGCAGTCTGTGAGTAGGATATTTTGGAAATTGAACGTATCGCACGGGCAATTTTTCGTATCAACGATTAACCAAAATAACGAACTTTGTGATACTGTGAGCTATAAATTCGAAAGTATATCGGATTTTTCTGTTTTCTATTCGAAAGAATATCGGGTCGCGAACAGACAGTTGCAGTTGATCGAACATTGAGTGTACTTTGAAGAAGACGAAAACGAATTCTACACCTAGGAGAAGAACACACATCGTCCAAACCCTTAGCAGATAAGAAGAATGAAAATCTTCATTATATTGTAAGTGCTCATTCCTTTTATTTCCTTTTAATTCCTTTTAATTTTACTTATAGTAGTTATAATTATTATTAATAGTGTTTGATCTATTTTATGAGTGAACACGAAATTTTCGATTTAGTTAATTTGTTTCAAACCAGTTTTAATTTAAGTTCTTTAGAAAATAATTCAGATAATTTAGAAAATAATTCAGAAATGAGTCCCCCTCCAGTAGATTATCAAATGCTTAGATTATATTTAGATTCTATTCCTTCATTCGATGGTAATCCTCATATTTTAAGTATTTTTATCGAAAATTGTGAAAGTTTGATATCAGTTTTTGCCAGTCCAAATAATCTTGCTTTAAATTCATTTTTATTAAAAGCTATAATTGGCAAACTCTCAGGGAGAGCCCAAAGATTAATTGGTTCCCGAACAGAGCTTAAAACATGGGTTGATGTTAAAAACTCATTAAACCTCAGTTTTGGAGATCAACGTAATATAGATTGCTTAGTTCAAGATTTAATAAATTTGCGTCCTTTAAAAAATGAAAGCCCCTATAATTTTGGCATGAGATGTCAAGATTCCAGGAGTCTTATTATTTCAAAATTAAATTCTTTAAATTTACACGATAATGAACGCGCAATCAGACTTTCAAATTATGATGATTTGGCACTAAAAACATATATTCGAGGACTACCATTACCTATTCAAACAAACGTTAGATTAAGAGTACCTGATAGTTTAGAAAAAGCTATGAGTTTAGTTATAGAAGAAGAAAATTTCTTGTATTCCACTCAAAAATCAAATAATATAAATTCAAATTCATCATTTAAACCTAATTTAAGAATCACCCCTGCCATAAATCCAAATTATAGAGCCCATTCAACATTTAACCCAAATTTTAGTAATTTAAATTCTCATCAACCACTTCCACAATTGCCTCGTCCTACATTTCAACCAAATTTTATGCCAAGAGCACCTTTTCTAAATCATTCTCAATTTAGACCAAATTTCCCAGTAAATAATTCTTACAATTGGAGACCAAATAACAATTTCCCTACCCAACGTCACCCATTTTTCCAAAATCAAAACAATAATCAAATGAAACCCCGTACTTTTAATCAACCACAAATTAATAATCAAAATTATTCTCAAAATTCCAAACCTGAACCTATGGATACATCTTCAGGTAATACTAGAATTCATCCAAAACAACAATTTACTTCTACAGAACTTTTTAATCAAAATATTAACTGCCTTTATCAAAATCAACCATTTGAAAATTCATACAACCCTCAACAATTTGAAAATCCATATCAGTATCAACAATTTGAACAATATGAAAATCAATACGACTGTCACGATAATCAAAATTTATACCATACGCAAATAGACAATGACATTGACCCTTATTCTTATTCTCCTGCAATTCAATACTCCTATGATAATAATTTCTCGACACTTGTAAATGATAACACTACATATTCCCATAGTAATGACTTATGTACAAATCCCACACTCTCAGCTGATGCAAATAACCCGAGTCAGGATTTTATCCAGGCGCCGAGTTCCAGCAATCCGACATAATCTTTGTTAACGCATTAAAAGCAAATTTACCATATATCAAAATTCCCGAAATTAACGCAATTTTTCTTATCGATACAGGCAGCTCGAAATCTTTAATTGATCCAAATTTGGCATACAGGTATTATCAAAATTATATAATCAAAGAGAAATTTAATATTCAGACAGCTCATAATATTTCATATCACGATGAAGTCGCTTGCATTCCTCTTTTTAAAATATTTAAATTGCAAGACTATCATAAATTTTATCTTTTTAAGTTTAGTAACCGATTTGATGGCATCATAGGCGTAGATTTACTTAAACAATTAAATGCAAATATAAATGTAAATAAAAATGAAATAGTAACCCCTAAAGCAGTTATTCCTTTAATTTTGGACACAGACCCTCATGACAACCGACAAAATAATTATTCACTGACTATACCTGGACGTTGCAAACAGATAGTAAAATTACCGGTAAATTTAAAAAATGGTTTAGGCGTACTTGACTATAAAATTTTAGGAAAAGGTCTTGAGATGCCTAAAGCTTTGGTAAATGTAACTAACAATTTTGCTATAACCACTGTCACTAATTTAAATGAAAATCCTATAAAATTAGATATTTTTGAACCTTTTGATATCGAAACTTTGAATTTAATTGAAGTCAATTTTCTAGACAAAATGGAAGTCGATTCAGATCCGAATTATGACACTTTTCATGATAATAAATTAAAAGAAAATTTAAAAAATATCAGGCTTAACCATTGTAACAGAGAGGAGAAAGAATCTCTCAAAAATGTTTGTTTTCAGTATAGAGATATTTTTTATTGTGAAGGTATCCCATTAAGTTTCACAAATCAAATTAAACACAAAATTACATTAACTGATGATTCACCAATTTACACAAAATCTTATCGTTTTCCTGAAATACATAGAGATGAAGTTAAAAGGCAAATAGCAAAAATGTTAGATGACGGCATAATTGAAAACTCGACGTCACCATTCTCATCCCCCATCTGGATAGTTCCTAAAAAACAAGATGCAAGCGGGAAAAGAAAATGGCGTTGCGTTATCGACTATCGAAAACTTAACGAACGAACAATAAATGACAAATACCCCCTTCCGAACATTACGGAAATCCTGGACAGATTAGGTAGAGCAAATTATTTTTCGACACTCGATCTAGCTAGTGGTTTTCACCAAATTGAAGTAGACCCCAATGACGTAGACAAAACCGCATTTAGTACCCCACAAGGTCATTTTCAATTTAAACGAATGCCGTTTGGATTGAAAAATGCCCCTTCCACATTTCAAAGAGTAATGGACAATGTATTACGAGGACTGACAGACGAAACATGTATTGTTTATTTAGATGACATTTTAATTTACAGTACTTCCCTTCAGGAACATTTAGAACGTTTAAAAACCGTATTCGACAGACTCAGACAACATAATTTAAAAGTTCAGCTAGACAAATCAGAATTTCTTCAAAAATCAGTGATGTATTTAGGACATGTAATTACCCCCTCTGGAGTTAAACCAAATCCTGATAAAATTTCGGCTATTAAAAATTTTCCAATTCCCAAAACTCAGACTGACATTAAAAGTTTTCTTGGACTCTTAGGTTATTACCGACGCTTTATTCGTGACTTTGCTAAAATTACAAAGCCATTAACAAAATGTTTGAAAAAAGGCGCTCAGGTAATTCATAATAAAGATTTTATAGACTGTTTCCAAACATGTAAAGACATTTTGACAAACGACCCTATACTGCAATACCCAGACTTTAATAAACCTTTTATACTAACGACAGACGCTAGTAACTATGCTATAGGTGCAGTTTTATCGCAAGGTACTGTACCAAACGATAGGCCTATTGCGTATGCTTCTAGAACCCTAAATGACTCAGAGACAAATTACTCGACTATTGAAAAGGAACTACTTGCAATTGTTTGGAGTTGCAAGCATTTCAGACCTTATTTGTATGGGAGATCCTTTTATATATACAGTGACCATAAACCATTAACGTGGTTATTTAGTTTAAAAGAGCCTAACTCTAAACTAGTAAGATGGAGGCTCAAATTAGAAGAGTACGACTATAAAATCATTTACAAAAAAGGCAAAAATAATACAAATGCAGATTGTTTATCCCGTATATCACTTAACGCCCTAGAAAATGAATCAGTAGTTAATAATACCGGAGATGCAGGTAATGACATTTTAGAATTTTTGCAAAATTTAGCTGAAAATGTTCCAAAAGAAACACAACCTTCCACAAATAAAACGAATAAATCCAAAATTAATATAATTTCAAATATAAAAATTCCTCCTCCTACAATTAATGACACACGAAATGAATTAAATACCCCTGAACCTAACTGGACAGATGACACAGACAATTCTGACGATTCGACGCAACATTCGACAGCAAACGAAACAACAAATAACGGCATACCCATCTTAGATGAAATCATAAATAATAAAACACACCAAATTTTAGTTTATCCAAATCTTTATCAAAAAACCGATATCACTCACGAAACTTATGAAAATCAAAAAATTATAAAAATTAAAATTCCAGAAACCGATAATGAAAAATTTATATTTGAATTTCTAGTTGAATTTACTGATCTAAAAAGTACATTTTACTTTCATTTTAATAGAGAAAACTTATATAGAGATTTTAATAATGTTTATTTAAAACACTTTTCGGAAAATGGACCAAAATTAGTTAAATGCACAAAATTACTTAACACTATTTCTGATAAAGAAGAACAAATTCTTTTGCTTAGAAATTACCATGAAGGAAAAACAACGCATAGAGGTATTAATGAAACTTTAGAAAAATTACGTCAAAATTATTATTGGAAAAATATGAAAATATCTATCACAAATTATATTAACGCTTGTTCTATTTGTCAAAAAAATAAATATGCCAGACAAAACCCCTATGTTCCGCTAATGCTTACTGAGACAGCTACAAAACCTTTCCAAATTGTACACATGGACGTATTTACTTACGATGCAAAAAATTATTTAACTCTAACTGACGCTTTCACAAAATTAGCTCAAGCATTCTTCATTCCAGGAAAAACCGCAATTCATGTCAGTAAAGCACTGATAAAATATTTCACTTCATTTGGCGTTCCTCAACTAATTGTAGTAGATAAAGGCACTGAATTTAATAACGAGACAGTAAAAAATCTTTTAGCATTACACAAAATTAAAGTTCATTTCACAACTCCTGGTCACCATGAATCTAACTCAATAGCTGAACGAATACATTCGACATTAATTGAACATTTAAGACTTTTACGTGAAATTTACCCAGATGAAAATGATTTAATGGACTATGCAATAATTGGATACAATAACTCTATACATAGTTCGACAAATTTTACTCCATTTGAACTTACCTTCGGACACACAGACTCTAGAAATCCTAACGAAATTTTCCTTCCTCATGATTTTTATACAGATTACGTTAATAAACATAAAGAAAAATTGGAACACGTTTACAAGGGTGTGCATAAGAATTTAAATGATAAAAAAAATAAAATTATTGAAAAAAGAAACGAAAAAGGTGAAACTAATCCGGAATTCCAAGTTAATCAAACCGTCTATAAAGTAAATCCAAAAAAGCGAAATAAAAAAGATAAAAGATTTTTAGGACCTTTCAAAATTACTCAAATTATTGATAGAAATCGCGTTGAAATTTCCAGAGAAGCATTAAAACATAAAAAATTAGTCTTACATAAAGAAATTATACACATAAACGAATTAAGGAAACCTCCTGTTGCAGATTCCTCTTCTGGACCACAGCCGCAAGACTAGACATTCCTCAATTCCATAACTTAAACGACAATCCAGGTCTCCTCCCTCTTCATTTAGGAACAGCACAAGTTAAAACAAATTTTTGGACATTTATACATATTTATGACATAACAAACATTACAATAGACTTTTTGACATTGCAAGAGCAATATAATAAATTAAACATTTCTCTCTCTACAACTCCCGAAAGTTTTAGTTTCAAAGAAGAATTTCAAAACTCATATCACATGATTCAAATTATCGAAAATAAAATAACCATTCAATTAAATCAGTTAAATCCTTTTTGGAAGTCTAGATCAAAGAGATCCCTTTTCGATGGACTCGGTTCAGCAATAAAGTTTTTAACAGGTAATTTAGACCAAAACGATGCAAAACGATATGACGAAGCCATAACATCTTTGTCTATCAATCAAAATAAAATTAAAACTTTAATCGAGCACCAAGTTACTATTTTACAAAATTCAATTCAAAACTTTAAAAACAATTCTAAATTATTAGCTCATAATCAATTAATATTGAGCTCTCGTATTAATGAAATACAAAAATTAATTAAAAATTTAAATATAGAAAAAACGGAAACATTTCATTATTTTGCACTGGAAAGAATTGTCTCACAATTTTCTATTAGTTTTCAAATTATATATGACATACTGGAAAAAATAGAGATAGCCATTAGCTTTTCAAAACTTAATACATTTCATAATGCTATTGCAGATCCTACAGAACTATTTTCTGAAATATCACTAATTAGTCAAAATCTTAACAATAATGAAAAATTTCCATTTGAACTCTCCTTAAATAATATTTTAAATTTTGAAAAAATAATCGAAATCAAAAGCTATAGTAAAAATAATAAAATTGTATTTCTACTTGAAATACCCATAGTAGAATCCAATAATTATAACTACTATCACCTGTACTCTCTACCTATACGTTCCATAGAATCCTTTAAAACCATTATTCCTCAATCCAAATTTCTTCTCTCAAATGAGCAGCAATATGCACTTTTAAACTTGGGGTGCAAAGAAGTTACTCAAGATGGATTTCTCTGCCAAGATGTCCAGACCTTAAGAATATCTCCGAATTCCCCTTGTGAAGTACAGCTGTTGAAGTATTCTAAATTTATCAACAAATGTCGACAAATTCCAGTAGATGTCAGCGAAATAAAAATCCAGAAGTTAGAAAAGAACCAATGGATTGTTATCACACCCCACAGTGTGGTTACAAAACAAAAATGTGGTAAAAATTTAGACAATGTCCTTATAAATGGTAGTTATTTAATAGAACTTAATAATTTGTGTGAAGTGAATATAGACAGTTTTTCTCTAAAAACATTTGAAACCAAAAATCCGAATTTTAGAAATATTGAACTGCCAAGTTTAAAAATTTTCAAAAACAATTTTAAAACCTCAACAATAAACTTAAAACCAGTGCAAATAAACTCAATAAAGCTAGATGAACTTAACAATATTCATAGTGCACTCCAGGAAGATAAATTGAAATTAGAAGACATCGACACATCCCCTGTGCATTTTCAAAAAATAAGTTTTTATACAATTGTATTATATATTATAATTATTTCAGCAATCATTTATGCAGCTTTTAAATTTTACATTACAAAGAAGTTGACCGAGAAAAAGAAGAAAGAAAATCCTCAAGATATAGACCTCAAGAATTTTCCGCTCATTTCGAACTCTGGTTCAACCCCATAGTTCTCATCTAGCCCCGGAGGAGTTATGGAAACAATCCCGCCGACTAATACAAGAATAGTGCTTACGTTGCACTCTGGACTAAAATTATAAATATAAGTCAGAATAAAAAAAGATTAGATCATTGTTAGCTTTCTGTTAATAAAGGTTTCATTTAAATTTTTGTTTTTAAAAAGTCTTTTTCGAAGTGCTCACACTTAATTCGCCCCATACTAAAATATGATCTAATAACATCTTGCTTTTCACAAATCACATCATCAAATATAAATATAGAATTCGGTTTGGCATCTACTGGTTGAATTATATCTTCATTATTGTTAAACGTAAAATAACCCAACCCTTTTATCGGCGTCAAAACTTCATGCAAGTATTCATACTTCTTCTGGTATAAAGATTTTGAATAAATATATACGTTTTCAAATCGTAGCCCATTTGGTTGAATGAGTAGTGATAACATCACATTTGTTTTACCGCAATTTGATGGTCCTATTAGAAGGCCGCGTATTGTATCAGGCAACAAAGGGCCGTGTCTGGGAACCTTATTTTCACTAACCCCATCACCAACTTTTTCATCTAAATTCTCTACACAAATACTATTTTGTACTTTGACTATGCGCATCGTTTGACTGTCTTTAGCTATATAAGCGATCACCTCATGTAACATTCATTTAAATGCCTAGCGTCAAACGAGTGCGATCTATCACTAAACGTTATTCAAAAAGAAAGTGTGGAAGAGGGTTTGTTAATTCCCTAATAAATAAATTACCATTTGAACTGCACATACCGGGGTACCAATATTGTGGGCCAGGTACGCGCTTACAAAAACGTTTAGCACGTAACGACCCCGGAATAAATGAATTAGATAAAGCCTGTAAATTACATGATATTGCTTACTCTAAAAGTGCAAACGATTTGAAAGCTAGACATATTGCTGATAAGGACCTTCAAGAATTAGCTTGGACTCGGTTTAAAGCTAGCGACGCGTCAGTTGGTGAAAAAGCAGCTGCCTGGACTATCACAAATATTATGAAAACAAAGCGAAGTTTTGGTATGGGCCATAAATTACGGTCTAGAAAGCGGCGTCGCGGAACAAAAAGCAAAAAACGAATTGCTTTCGGTAGAGGAATTGTCAGTAAGATTAAAGGGGTATTAAAGACATATGGCGGACAGAAAATGGGGGGAAAAACACTCAGGAAGATGGCTGCATCATCTCTCATGGCTGCCCGAAAATATGTTAAAGCAGCCGGGGGAAAGAGAAAAATTATTATTCCCCGTATTATACCGATACCAAAAACAGGTGGATTTTTACCATTAATACCTATTTTTGCTGGATTATCTGCATTGGGGAGCTTGGCAGGAGCGGCGTCCGGAATCGTCAAAGCAGTGAACATCGCTAAAACAAATAGTCAACAATTAACAGAAGCTAATCGACACAATAGAACCATGGAAGCCATCTCTCTAGGAAAAAACGGTAAAGGATTATACTTAAAGCCCTATCGAAAGGGGTTGGGCCTTTACATGAAACCATATCGGCCAAAAAACTCGTAAGTTCACTACCTCGAAGACCTCTCAGTAATTTAGACATACAATCTTTTGCCAAAAGATTCAAGATTCCCTACTTTCGAGGTGTGTATATGAGAGATAGTTTACCAAACTGCGGGCCACTAAGAAACGAATCAGCCATTGTCAATTTGGATAGTAGTAGTGGGCCAGGAACACATTGGGTCGCTTACAAGAAAAGAGATGCGTCATTAATATATTTCGATAGTTATGGTGATTTACCCCCACCTTCAGATTTAATTAGTTATCTGTATAAAGGGCGTTGGCCGGTATCTGAAGTTCACTATAATTATAAACGCTACCAGAAGTTTGATACTGTCCTATGTGGACATTTGTGTTTGCAATTTCTTCTCTCTGAAGAATGAATACCCACGATGAAGAACAACCTAAGGATTTTTCTAAAAATGAATCTATTGACGGTATTTTTGAAACGCGGGTCAATTGACGTAAGCGATGATCCAACACCAAAACACGTAATTTGTTGTTTTTGTAAAATTCGAGAACTGAAAATTGCCACTAAAAAGCGAGTTTATAATTTATGTAATCGAAAATAGATTTCGAAGTCAGTGTGACATACTTCTTAGCCATGTCAAGAACATTTCATTTGTCGTCCATAGCGTCAAGCATTCTCAGCAATGATTTTTTTCCGCCCATCGAATTGGATGTTAATAAACAGTATGGTCTTGGATTAATAGCATTTTATGCCTACCATTCTATCAAAAATATCACCTCAAAAAATAATATCATCTGTTTAGAGGTGGTAGACCCAGAAAAGTTTTGGGCAGATGTGGTGCAGCGAGAGAAGAGTTGGGCCGAGGAAGGCAGTGCACCGAAAAAAATTAATGTACGTGTGGCACCCGGCGCTTATGAGATTGACGAAATTAATAAGTTCGTCCAAAAAGCTATATATGACTTTCTATATCCGGATACCAAAACTATTTTAAATCAAGGAGAACTTGATGATATGTTTAAATTGTCGGCGAACAACAACACTCTAAAATGTGAAATTTCATCTAAATTTATAATCAACTTTGATTGTGACAACAGTATAGCTAGCCTCTTAGGATTCGGTAATTCGAAGTGCCCGCCAAGGCCTCAAGCTTATGTCTCTACAAGGCCGATCAATATTATGAACCTCCATCTTGTTCAATTGGATTGTAATATTATTTCTGGTTCCTATATAAATGGGAAAGAAGCCCACACCCTTTTTTCATTTGACATAGACGTTGAGCCAGGATACAAACTGACGAAGGAACCTCATAACATTATTTATCTACCAGTCATACCTACCGGTCGGCAATACCTAGACAACATTACTATCCGAGTTGTAGACGATAACGGCGAGTTGATTGACTTTGGAGAGGAAACTATCAATATCACACTCGAATTAAAAGAGATAAACTAATATGGGATTCTGCTTCAAACCACGATATTCAACTAGCGCCCATTTAAATAATCATATAAATAGAATCGAAGGGAAAAACATGAACATTCGTCGAGTAACTGTAAAGCGAAGAAGACTTCTGTTGTCTAATAAAGATTATAAATTTCTTCAATCTATTGGATTCCATATAAGATATTAAATAATGGCTGTTTATGTAAGAAATGAGATGTTGGACGTATTTGAAAAGCCGATCGTCGATAACTCAATCAAAAGATGCGATGGATATATCCACCCGCCTACGGGATCGCCAAATTACAAACATTCTGATACAATCACCTTTACGATCAATAATATGGACCTGAATCTCTTAATTTGCGATAGTTACATCAATATAGTCGGAACATTTAAGCCAAAAGAGGTTAATAAAAAGTGCTATTTGGCCAACAATGCTCTTCCTGGCCTATTTGAAGAAATTAGATATGAAATGGGTGGACAAAAGATTGCTGAATGTCGAAAACCCATTATAACGACAGCAATAAAAAATATGGTGTCATATGGTGAAAAACATGCGAAATTATTAGAAACATCCGGTTGGGGCCTCAGCGAAGAGAATCAAGTTTTGGTTGATTCAACGAGTAATACATTTACAGGTAGAATCTTATTAAAACATCTATTTGGTTTTGCCGAATCTTACAAAAAAGGGATAATAGGTGTTAAGCATGAGATGACTGTAATAATTGCTCGAGCATTCGAAAATTGCTATATAGGAGAAGTCGATGCGGACATAACTATCACTAAAATGGATTGGATAGTCAAACATATTACTCCCGAAAATGATGCGGATGTTCTCATGTATAAAAAAATTAATGACAAACATTTGCAATCCATTAAAATACCACACCATAAATGGGATCTTTATGAATTACCTACTCTAAGGCAAACTTCTCACGACATATGGGCGATTAAAACCACTACATCCATGGAACGACCTAGATATGTAATTATTGGATTTCAAAATACTTCTTTTACTGAGAACAGAAAAGAAGATGTGACGGCGTTTACGGCTGCTGATATAACTAATATCAGATTATATCTAAATTCTGAAGTTTACCCGTTAGAGCGTTGGAATCTAGATGTCGGGAAAAAGTTGGATACTCCCGCTTATTATGCTTATGAAGATTTTCAGCGAAGTTACTACAAAAAGGAAAATCCTGAACCGATGTTAGGCCTGAATGGCTTTAGAGCGAACCCCCTATTCGTAATTGATTGCAGTATGTATCCAAAACCAATCAAATCTTCAACTGTGGATGTCAAGGTTGAATTCGAAACACGTAAAATGCAGTTTCCCGCCAACACTAAAGCGTATGCGCTTATTATTCATGAAGCTCTTATAAGTTATAATGCACTAGATGGCACTGTACACACCGAATATATGCCATTGTAATTCATATACTCTAATTTACTGTATCCAAACTTATACCTGTGTTCACTTTTAACAAAAATAAAAAGATGTAACCTTTTTTAAATAAAAAACATTTAAACTATGTATATTGTTTTATTTATATTTTAATCACAGATAGATAGATAGATATATTATATAAGTAATCGCTAATCCATTTCGTCATCTGCCTCATCATCAGCCTCATCGTCTGCATCTTCATCTAAACCATGTTTACTCCTTATTTGCGGGGTGATGTATGGTAAGGCCTCGTTCAAAAAGCGTTTCAAACTTAGGGTAACCATCTTCTCACAGAATGTATCCAAGTCCAGCTCACATGCATTATATTCGCAGCAAAGACTGCTGCCTTTACAGTATTTCTCATAACAATCGTTTTGATAGGCTACAGCTTCTGGAAACAGCCATACCTCAGCGTCGTAATTGATGGAGTGTAATGCATCCATCGCCAGTGCGTCCAGTTCTTTTCCAAGTCTGCTTATTGCTGATTCTATGTCGATGGCTTTAGGCCAGTGCTCTTCGGAATACATCATCCACATATCGAAATAATCTGAAACAATATTTGACCGTTATTAAATGAACAAATATGGGCCAAGTTATACTTACAATAAAATTGTAGAAATTCTTAATGAAATATTGTGTTTATTAGATATCTATATGTGATTAAAAGTAAAAAAATATTTACAGTGACTCTACCATGGATTTAACTAATTGATTGCTGGCCAACTAGATCGATTCTTATATGAGACCTAGTAGTTGAGTTGTAACACGGCTTTTCCCCTAAATAGACCATGGCATATTGACCAGTAGAATCATTTATCATAGCAATGACTTCGGATGGCATTATTTCAAAAATGCGCCTCGGTAACCAACACTGGAAAAGCTCCAGCGAATGTCGATCAATTAAATGAATAAGTAAACATTTACCATACCTGGTATCTTTGACCATTATCGTTTTAATAATATAAAGTTGACCTATAACCAATGACTTTAGTTCTCTTTGGTCCAATATTGTGGGCCAGTCTCCAAGTAATTTATTAACCGCATCAATTTGCGTTTGAGCCATAGTAGAATACAAATAAATATTTTTTTACCTGAATAATACACACACAATACTACACTTGGTAACTATTTGGAACTTGTAGACCTTTTAAATTTCACGATTTTAAACTGATTTTATTTGGATGCGGATCCTAGTATATATCCTCTAGAAAATGCCCCCACTTTTTCTCAGCCCTACCCCGATATTTCGGTTAAGCGCGACCGTCTCTAACGCAGGCTAAGCACTCTAGGCACGACGGTCGAGAGTTAAGGACCTACTGCCAACAGTAATCACTAGGAGGCACTTAGATAACATTCATTACACTACATTGCATACAGTAATTACTACCTAAGGTGTACTTACACTTTAATATGTATGGAGTAATGAGATGTATACCCTGTGGGTAATTGGGAGGTACTTATTATGCAATTACAATCATTACAGTATGGCGTGTACATGGTAATTGGGAGGTACTTACTGTGCAATTGCACTTATTACAGTACATGATGTAATTGGGTGGTACTTACTGTGCAATTGCACTTATTACAGTACATGATGTAATTGGGAGGTACTTGCTAATTGCGCGAAGGGTGGGGGGTACTTAGGATAATTACTAATTACCCAATTACCTCTCTCTGTACCTCTTTCTCATTTCCAGAACCGGCCAATTACATCTACTCCAGAGCATGTCAAAAAAGTGGTGAAAATATTAAAGTTGCCAATTTCTTGATATGTGTTACCAACGAAAAAACACAAAAAACACAAAAAAAAACACAAAAAACACAAAAAACAAAAAAAAACACAAAAAAAAAACAAAAAAAACACAAAAAACACAAAAAACACAAAAAAAAACACACACAAAACACACAAAAAACACAAAAAAAAACAAACAAAAAACACAAAAAACACAAAAAACAAAAAACACAAAAAACAAAAAACAAAAAAACAAAAAATAAAAAAACAAAAAACAAATAAAAACAAAAAAAAAAACAAAAAAAACGAAAAAATACAAAACACCAAAAACAAAAAAAAACAAAAATTTGGCTTTAGCCAAAAATATTTTTTCTTTCAGGGGTAAGCGACGAGGGGACTCATCTAAAACAAGCACCTCGGCGGTAAAATTACAATTATTTAGGTTTAAAATAGTAACAAAAAATAATAATTCAAACAAATACCCTTTAAATTACCCAACAGTGTGCACTCATCAGAGCCTTAAGAGGAATTAAAATAAGAGTAGCTCATTGTTACGTTCCACCAAACTAAAATTTGGATTTAAACTCGCATGTATCAATTTTTTTTTTTTTTTTTTTAAGAGATTGGGGAATTAGTTTAAACTGAGGTTTTTCGAATTCTGGGTTGAGTTTTGGCCTGTTGCATTAACGAGTCTCCACTCCTAGTGGCAAAGTAATGCTGAAGTTATATTTGGCGCTTTTAATTACTGCTTCTCAAATTCCACCCTGGGAGAAACACATTTCCGTTGTATTGTATCAACCGGGATATCTAAAGGACCATCGCTGTCACCAAATGTAACAACCGGGATATCTAAAGGAGCAACGCTTGTCACCAAATGTAACAACCGGGAAGCCTAAAGACCACCACTTGCCTAAAAACCTTTTGTAACTACTAATAGGTCTTTAGCTACTGTTGTTAATATACTATTAAGGGATTAGGGCAGCACCGTCACCAGCCAAAGGGTCCTGTAGTCCTGAAGGAACATCCATTCACCAGTAGCAAATAAAATAATAAAAAAATTAAATTAAAAGAACAAAAATTATCCCTTAATAACACAGTCGAGCGGTTCTTGGCAACTAGTTTTAGACTATTTAAGTCCTAAGGGAATAGAGACGCTTCTCAAATGCTCGGAATATTTTACTGGTTTGGAAAGGGGGGAAAGATTAATAATAAGTATTAAAACATTAACAAAGGTATATTTACAATAAATACAAAATTTAACTAATAGTCTTAAAAAAGAATAAATAAAATTACATTTAGGGACAAAGATAAATTATTAATGATATTTTCTGAATTTTTTGGATTTTTTATAAAGTTATAAAGTTTTCTAAAATTACTTTTAATGCTTTAATATCATTAGAATGTAAATTTTGAAATATATTAAGATTAAATCCATTTCCCTCATTTCAGTTCTGTAAATGAAATAGTTTTGGCTAAGTGGTTTAACAGTTATTCATCGCGATGCAACACAGCGTTCGTTGTTACCATAATCCAATCTAAGCACAGCATCTTGTAATACAATAATTCCACGAATTTTACTCGAAGCACAATCGAAATTCCTTATCCAGGCCCATTCATCAATCCTATCCCGCTATATACGCGATGTACGTCGTTCGCAATATCAAATTCCTTATTGTGGTGCAACAAAACCCGAAGCGGCCCAAGATATTCTCCCTATCTGGCGTTGTAGCGTCTCGCCTTTCGTTTTTCGTCGTCGCAGTCTCATCTCTAATTACTGGGCCCCGGCAATCCAGCAATTCGAGATTAGACATTAATCTATCCACTTGTCTCCTCTCGACAACCTATTCCTGCTTTGTTTAATAATTACATATGTATTTGGGGACTTGCAAAGGAGATAGAGTGGTTTCAAGGAGGTTGAGGTACTTTTTGACCTTTGAATACCTAAATTTAATATCTTTGCGTACTGTTTTAAAAATTCCGCTATGGATGAAGTGGGTGAGCTGCATATTCATTTATTTCTATTAATTTAATGCATTTTTACATACATTTGTCCACTAGACCTTATGTAATAATTGGCATTATTATTATTATTATTATTATTATTTGAAAAATATAAAGAATTTACCAAAAATTCTAAATAAGTATTTTAATGTTTTAAATTAAAAATTAAAAAGGTAGACACGTATGAAAATGAAACAAACAATCAAGTTATTAATCTAGTTAATGGCTACATTGAGCATGACATTTTTAAAAATACAACCATCACGTAAATTTTGGTACATATAGAGAGGAGACAGAAAGAAAGACTCTGAAACGAGTGCGGACTAAGATCTAGAACTTTCGCCGAAGGCGAAAGCTCTCGTTTTTTGGGACTTTTTAAGTCCCAAAACAATGTTATGTGTAGAGTAAAGTTTTGTGTACGATATGTGAATTATGGATAAATATCTTTAACTTATTTTTAAAGTGTTTTGGTTGATAATAATTAATTGATTTACATATAAATGCCAATTTTACATTTTCGTCCCGAATTATCATATTTACCTTATACATATTTTTATATTATGTAGTTAAAGTTTTGTAGTGCTGTATTCCCTAAATGTAATTTTATTCATTCTTTTTTAAGTGTAAATCAGCAAAGTAGTAAAGGTAGGACAAAAAAAAGTAATGCAAGTTATCTGTTAACCTAAAGTTAACCCAAATATAAAATTTTGCAATACTCAACTAAATTATTTTCAATATAAATTGAAAACAGAGGTATCAAATGATTTTGCTAAAAGCATAAATTCTCAAATTGTAATTGAAAAAGAATAAAGATATACAAACTTTTACTACTTTTAAATATAATTTAAAGATGGTTCCGAATCAAATAATTATGCAATAATGAGGTACTTAACCATATAAAGAAGAACACGAAATGCTAGATAATATAGTTCAAAGTCAACCTAGGTATTTTAATACTGAATTTAAGGAAAAGGTAATGTTCAGACAAATTAAAATATTACTCAAATTTAATAACAAAATATAAATTTACTACCAATCAAGAGAAAAAAATCCTAATGTTTCAGTTAAATAATAAACACTATTAGCAACTAAATACATATTACCAAAAATTAAGGTAGCTGTTACAGACAGTATTGCTTTATAAAATAAGCAGTAGCAGACTTAAAAGTTAGAAGGTCTGACTCATAAAGATTACAATGGTGTTAAAGGAAAAAATTGACTACAGACGGTATTACTTGGTCGTGTAGGTAATAGCAGAATAGTAAAAAGCCAGACACTAATCTTTACTATTCTGGCCTGACATTATTATGAAAAATTAAGTAATATTTTAACTTATTAAAAGGAACGGTATGGAAATTAAAACAATTGTAGAATATATTATTCACTGTTAGATGTATCATTATTAATGCTAGGTATGACTTCATTATCATCATCTTCAGATAAATGTAAAAAGCAATCTAGGTATTTAATTAATTAAAGGCACAAAGTTTATATACATATAAATTATTAACGTTTGTCTCAAGAAAGTTAATATTATTATATATCTCAGCAGTGAACCAACATGTCACTTCTCTAAGTCAACTTCCTGTCAAGGCATTTAACTTCTTCACTTCTAGCCTTTCCACGTCGTTTCCTTATATTCTTTAAATGGAAATATATACATTTATGCAAAATGCACAGAACAATCGCCATAATTCTTAACCAATTCGCAACCTTTCGTAATAAATCTTGAAGAGCAGAGCAGCTTTGTCCGATGTTTCGCGGACGTACGTCGCCCGCTTCCAATCGGTAATTAACCGTAGGTCTTTGGGCCGGCCATCGGCACTCCGTCCATATTTGGTAGCCGTAAATCAATCCTGTGATGTGATCCTATCGGGCCAGACCATGGCCAGACCCAAAGCTCTTGTGCGCCGTCCTTCGCTGTAATTAATTCACGAAACCGTGTCAAGTTGTATGCATATTCCTATACTTCATTTCTGATTTATGTAATGAGTTATCAAAAATTACAATAAAACTCAAACTAGAAAGGAAAACAATTTAGTCGGTTATGTCAATTCAAAAAGAAATCAAATAGATTCGGAAGTCACACAAGGCTCGGTTACAGGCCCGGTGCTTTTTATTGTATATACAAGGTGGCGCAAAATTAAGTACCCTATGGAATGTTGTCATGGTTTCGTTTGTAGTTGACATCTGTTTAAGTTTTTCTGTCAGTTGTAAAGAAGATACTTGGGAAATTTATTATGAATTGATATACGCCTCGAGAAGGTGCCGAAATAGTAAAATTTTTTTGATCAGAATTTTTCCTGGACGCCTTATCTCGAAAAACGCCGATATTACATATCCGCAAAGGTTTCCCGATTTAACTGTTCCAGACTTTTGGTTATGGGGTTATCTCAAAGATAGGGTATTTGTAAATAATCCTCGAACACTAGAAGCATTAAAATACAACATCCGGGAAGAAATTGACAGAATACCACCTGAAATGTTGGAGAAAGTTATGAAAATGATTTAAAAAGAGCTCAATATTGCATTAATGCTGGGGGTGGCCATTTGGTCGATATTGTTTTTAGTGTGTAACAAAACAAATTTTAAGAGTTTAAATGAATATTTTTCATTTATTATATGACTGTTTTTTAACTAATTTTACTTTTATATAAAAAACAAATTGGGGACTTTATTTTCCGCCACCTTGTATTAATGAAATTAGTAATTAATATCTTACCTAATACAAAACTAATGATGAACGCTGATGACTAATGACACAACTCTAATAATATCTAATAAACATTTTGTGTTATATGACGCCATTATTGATGCTAATATAGATATTTTGGATCTATATTACATTACAAACAAAATATTCGTTGATATGGAAAAAGTTATTAATGTGTCCTGATTTCCCCTAAATACTTCTTAGTAATTTTTCATGGGAGGGATTTCTGAGTACTATGGGGGGTACACTGGTACGACCTTAGTTTATGAAGTTTTTGAATCTTAAATAAGTTTGGGAATAAAAAAAAAGTTTATTGATTTTATAGATCAGATTGTTATAACCATAAATGTTTCACCTGGTATATTTATTAACAAAAAATAGTATATTATGTAGCAAGAGACTAAAGTGCCACTTTTAATCCTGCTTGTACCTTTGCCGGGGTATTCATTAATAAAAAACCTACCAAATATTTTAAATTAGTTTGATTACTCTTTAACATCACCCTGTATAATGTTTACAAACTGTCTCAAATGATTACTAAAAATGACAACTATGTACAAAAAAAAACATCTACGCAAACCAGTTTTTTTTGTTTCAACAAATGAAACTCCTTAAAAACTATCATTTGGCTTTGCTCTCTTTCATATTTGCATTTTTCGTCTCGGTCTACTGACCGCGACCGTTATCGAAATACCACTTTCACGGACTCGGTTTACTCTTTTATCTAATACCGTATCGTCATTGAAGATGATGAATTGGAAGCGTTCGGCCCAAATATTCCACCTAGAACAAAATATTTTGTAATTAAGAAACGATGAAGAAAAATCAAACAAAAAATGAAAAATAATTGCTTTACCATTGTCTCTTCACTCCAATAGAATTGATCAAAACAATGTTATAACAGGCACATTGGTTGTGATGAGAAGGCAAAAGGCAGGGCCGGAGCTAGTAGTTTAACTGTGCCCGAGCAAAATATAAAGATAATATTAAAAAATAATTTTTAAATGACTCATAGCAAATTTAAAATTAAAGATATATCAAATACAGTCAAACGATTTATAACAAAATCAACCGTAGTAATATGAAAACAAGGTGCCTATCTAAATAAGAGAGGAAAAATTTGCCCCTCATGGGAGGTGTATCATACTGCATAAAACACCAAAATGGTAAAGAAAATTGACGGATTTGAAAAATTTTCCAAAAAAATCCTGTAGAAGCTATTACATTTAAAACGAGGACTTAATTTTTATGTCGTTGAGTCAAGCCAATACAAGATAAGATGCCGTATGTCATATATGATATATCACATGACAGATGACAAATAGAACTCAAGGTTTATGGTATAAAGGTTAAGCCTAAACTACTATGTAATGCATATGTTACATGTTTCCTTTTTTTATTCCAAAATATAATCTTTCAAGTGTGAAGGTATATGCTTTTCTCTTTTCTTTGTTGGTGTCGGTTCAGGTCTGGTTTCTAATGGTGGTGTATTATTTGTTTCCTTTTCAGGTGTAGGGCGAATGTGTATCCCGTTCCTCCTGATTTCGTCCTCATCCACGAGTTGGATTTTATATGATTGTGGTTCGTCGGTTTTATGGTTCACTTTTCCAGAAGTCCAATCTCGTATACCTTTCTGATCAAAGACTTTTTGTTCTGGATTTAGTTTAGTCAGTTGTTTATTCTGATTTGGATATTTCCCCTGGTGTTCCACGGTATGTCCTGTGTCAAATTTTGGTTTTAGTAGATCTGTCGGTATTGGTAGAAGAGTTTTTTGGTGTCTTCCCATTAGTAGATCTGGGGGGCGATCGTAGGTTATATTTGAGTGTGTTATTATGTTCTAATATAGCCCATTCCTATTCAGTACCAGCTTTGCTTGCTTTCATCATTATTGATTTTACGGTACCAATTGTACGCTCTATTGCCCCATTAGATTGAGCATTAGTTGGACTTGATGTTGTCATTTTTATCTCTAACTGGTTAGTAAATTTTAGGAGTTATTTTGCATTAAATGGTGGACCATTATCAGCTGTGGTATTTCGTGGTGCATAAATAATGTCAAAATTGGGGGTCAAACTGCAAAAAACGGAGAAAAATTAAAATAACCGATAAAATCAAATGGATCTTATCGGTTTTTTTAATTTTTCTCCGTTTTTTGCAGTTTGACCCCCAATTTTGACTTCAGATTCGTGTTCAGCGGTAAAAAATACTTCGGAAAATCTTTGTCGAACACCCAGCACAGACCACTTTTTTTTTGTGGACCTGTGTAATCAAAGGCAGAAATCTTGAAATCTAGTCCTTGCTGAATGAACATTTAAGAATAAGGGATATTAAAGAACATGGTAAAATGATAATTTATTGTTTATTTAAAACCTTTCAAGTTTCTGATGTCTACTATTTGCAGCATTACGGTTATTATTACAAAAATAAAGGTAATTTTTTTTCTTATTGTATATCTATCCATTTATTTCTTTGATTTAATTTCCACTTTGCTACTGAAATTTTTTTATATAAGTTTGACTGTTTTTTTGCTAGTATTTGTACAATTTTCAACACAGCAACTCCGGTTGCTTATTGTATTGTTTTTACCTACTTTTTTCGAAAAATAGTAAAATGTATACGTGTATTTGATATGCTAAAATTACAAAATATCGCCCTAAAGTGCACGAATTATCCGCAGCTAGCGCTAGTATCGCTTTTGCTTCCCTTTCCATGACTTCGCACGGAGCGAATACGTTCAAGGACAATCTTAGTATAAAAAATATGGACATGCCATTCTCTAAAATGTACATTTGGTGGAATATTTAGGTAGCGGTAAATTGGAATTGTAATATGTAATGTGTTAAAAATTTCGAACTGCAAGAGCGACAGTATCTTCTATCTTTTCTCCAAGCCGCGAAGGGAACGTCTGAGAAAGGCGCATAACAGGAAGTGAAACAATTAAGTGAAAGTATTACGTAAAAATTATAACGGTTTTTAATTTTGACAGATCACTTCTGTTATTTGCTAGCCGAATTTTGATGAGTAAACAACACATTTTTATGTAAATTTTAATAAGTTATTTCATTTTTAAAGCATTCTCAACAAGGTTAATATACAGTGCATTTTATTATTAACTCTAAATACCAAGAAAACTATTAGCAAAAAAATGTTATATACACCATTAAGAAAAAATATTTCAAATTTATATAATGTATAGTAATCTTTTAAATTGTATTTAATGTGAGAATGTTTTTGAACTATCCCACATAAACAAAACGTTTATATTGTTTCACTACTACGAGATGTCTCTACGTTTCCGAGATCGAAAGGACGAGATCAGTTTCAACTTGACTATATAATATCTCGGCAAACGATCAAATTGAAGAGAATCCATTTGAGGAATTCTCGTGGTATGCATCGCCCTTTCTTACCGACCAAACCAAACCGAAGAAATCGGACGCTTAATTAAGTAAATCATTGTTGGAAATCTCGAGGGCCGTTAGTGTCTACTTATTACGTTTTACATTTTACCTGATACCGAAGAGATTTATCTCTAGTCACTGGCGACTCGTTAGTTATTTAGCTCTTCTTCTCGTCTAAGGAAACTGATTAATGTCCCATTCCTTGTCTTGTTTAAAATAAACATTTATTTATTTCTAATGATGGTAATGAGCCAAATTGCTAAATAAAGTCGGTACGTAATAACAATGATCAGGGAATCTAAGTATCGATCCTAAAGTGACTGCAATACGAAAAATCAATTTTAGAGACTATAAAATGCTAGGGCCCCTTACATTCTCGGTTGTGGCTCTGTCGGGGGGTTCATAGCCTACTTTTCCAGTAAATTAGGACAAAAAATAACAGACTGCATACAGGACCACCAACTACCAATGACAACCCTGCTTTTTACTAGTTTTTTCAGGGGACAAAACCAAATTAAGACAAGAAAAATCTACTTTTACTTACAATTGCCGATTAATAACAACCTAAATCCCTTAATTATGCCCTCGGGGCAAGGAGCGAGGGCGGCTATATCTAGCAAAGTCATAATATATAAATCACGCGATATATTATAGGCGAGGAAATCGCCATAGGTCTAGTAGGCGACTGCAAGAGCCACACAGTTGTACTGTGTTACATTGTGTGACTGTATTTTATATTGACGTTGTAAATACTATAATTTAAAAAAGGTGAACTAAATAAAATATTAAATGCTAACAAGTAGCTAATACATAAGGATTCGGGTGGCATGAAACTCGGCATATCGTAATCTTTTAGTAAGCCTCTGTACTTCATCAGAGGACGGCTACGTTATTTTTACTGCGACAGTTTAGTTCAGGTTTTTTAACCTAAAAATGTTGTTAACTTTTATTGTTTTGTTTACTTGTCGAGCCAGGTTAGGTATAGTGTAAACCGGTCGGTAGTGAGCCACAACCGCCTATGGCAGGCCCGAAAGGGTAGCCAAAGACACCCCTACAACCAAAAATCCAGAATGCATCGAGTCGTTATTCTCAAGAAGACATAAAGATCGCATTGACAAACTGATCCAAGCGCCAGTACTAATTCTCAGTCCAGAGCACAACTCCAGAAGTCGAAATCACAGTCAGGGGAGGAACCACCCTTACAAGCATGAGAGTGCTCCAAATCTTAAACATGTACTATCTACATCAAGATCCAGCTCCATAGGGGACCCCAACAAAAAAAATACGAGATAGAAAAAGTATGGAGAAAATCTCAACATAAAAAACCATCGACAATAAGTCAGATCATGAAAAACCCGCATCCAGCATTCCATTGAAATTGCAGCCTCGTCGTTGGACGTAAAATCGCGCGAAAGTATAGAGAAAAATTACGAAAGTATGGAGAAAGTGGTACATCACCTTTCTACAAACTTTCGCAATCCCAGATAGCTGAAGGAGAACTTGGGGACTCGAATACGCAAAAGAGCTCGGATGACTCCCTGAACAACGGGAGCTTTGAAAGTGCCGAAAATTCACCGCTTAACAATACGGTCGTCAATTTTGAAAAGTTCGGAGAAAACAGTTGACGATATAATTATCGAAAGTGCAAAGAAGGCCGAAGAAACAATCGCGAAAATGACCGGAGACGGTGAAAACAATGCTACGGGTAGTGCTAATAGGGAAGTGCAATCAGCCTGTGAGTTGTAATAATTAACTATAGACTAAACAAACAAACGTACACACAAGGACAACCTTGTTTTTTCTAGCTTTTTCAGGGAACAAAAACCATAACTAAAACGCGACATATCCTTATAATAATTTCCCATTTCCGATCCCAAAACACCCAAATCCCTCAATAATACCGATTTGGTAAGGAGTGAGGTCTGCAATATTTAACAAACTTTAATTCAGAAAAAAGTTTTATAGGTGGAAGCTTTCACCATGGTCCCAGGGCCCCATCGAAAGAACGAAGAATTCAAACATATTCCCAAATATTATAAGTACTAAATTAAGGCGAAAATAACATATAAGCGATCAAAAAATGTGACCACAAATTTTGCCAAACACCTAGAGAAATCTATAAATGAGGACCGGGAAGAATATGAAGAATCGATAGCATGCCGTGACAATTGTAAAAAATTATATAAATACATTCTATCTTTACTCTCATCAAAATTAATAAAGAAGATGGAAGGGTCTCTGTCAAAATAATTTCAAAATAGCTGAATTTCTGGCAGATACCTTTACAACAGTTATCTGCAATGAACCATTCCAGGATCAGTTATCTAAGAATACCTTCTTCCTTAGAACGGTGCAACTTTATCCCTGAATATGTCAAACGTCACCTTCTGAAATTAAAAAACAACTCCTCTCCTGGTTTAGATCAAATAATCTCTGTCTTTTTTGCTATAGCAATCCCTTTATTTTTTATAATATCTTTATCATTTGATATATGCACACTCACACACACACACACTAAAATAACAGGACCTGGATCCTGTGATCTCTCAATAGATAGTTAACAAACAAACTTGGTTCGTTACTTTGATTTTTTTGAGTAGAACATACGTTAAAGACTGTTTAAAATATATCACATAAATACATGACTATTCATGGTATGGTAAACTCACTAAACTCCACTGATGGGCCACTTTCAGCCCTACTCATCAGCTGATGATGTGTATGCTACTTCGCACTCGATAAGCCAAATGTACAGTGACTCTACAGTGTACCAATACTGCTCCAAAACTTTCTTAGTAACTTAGTAAAGAACAGCTACCAGCTAGAGCTTTAGGGCTCCACACAAAATGGGAGGAAAGTGAAAATACTCTACAAATTTTAAATAATTTAATCACTAGATCATAGCAAAGTAATCCTAGAATTTAATCAGTATAAATCCCACGTTTCAATACTACAACAACGAAACATATTCTCAAATCTTCACTAGCTTTCTATAATAGAGGTTAGCAATAAAAACAACAGGATCCTTTTGAAATAATCAAATAAAAATATATTGTAACGTCCAGCACCCTCATCAAAGTTAAAAGTTACAAATAGAGCTCAAAACAATGTATAATATATAATATTTCAACTAACTTGGGCCATACTATGACATGACTATAATAATATTTTTAAATAGATGAATATGGAAAAAGATTCGTATGATAATGTTTGTAAATAATAGAGTAACTTTGAAATAAAATTGGGTAATATATAATAAGCCAAAAGCCTGCAGACCAAATCAGGTACAAAGTACAAATATAAGTAAAAATTAAAAAAATAACTTACCTGATTTTGGTGGACATTGTTCTCGAATATAACCTGAAAATAAAAAATATATAATACAATAGAGTACAAAAATATGTACTAATACATATAGAGGCTAAAAAATCAAACAAAAATTAGTTGAAACGAATAAAACCTAAAACCTTAAAATCATAATACGTCTCAAAAATACTGTGGTATTGAAAAAGAATTACGTAACATTAACACAACT
Organism: Psylliodes chrysocephalus; assembly: GCA_927349885.1. Classification (NCBI taxonomy): domain Eukaryota; kingdom Metazoa; phylum Arthropoda; class Insecta; order Coleoptera; family Chrysomelidae; genus Psylliodes; species Psylliodes chrysocephalus. The sequence continues at coordinate 86,654,035 of OV651817.1, forward strand.
GGCCTCTTACTAAGCTCGAAAGTAGTCACATATCTTATTGACGTTAGAATCATTCAGCTGTTGCTTCTGCATAATACTATTACTAATAATAATAATAATTTAATGTAAATACTCTCAGTGTAGAATTATTAGTCGAAATATATTTAAATTGTTACAAGAACCTGTTGACGAGTCCACACTGGCCATCGAGCGGACATTTTTCACATTTGAGACCTCTCGCGAGTTCTATTTGAATATTTCAGCTATCTCGTCAAGATCGAGATTTATATGTTAGGGTCTTGATAGTTTAAGGGATCCAATCATCGGTACGTTTTGTTTTTTTCTTCTTTTATTTCAGATGACTTGTTGAAAAGATTTATAACGACAGTGTGGGACATTGATGAGTGATACATTGTAATCTACAGTTTGGTATATTTTTTAAAGGTGTTATAAATAATTAGTACAATTTAATAAATTAAAATGGTTATATATCTATCAATGGCCATCTCGCTTACCAGATTTAACTAACCTAGAGACCCTTTTTGTGGGTTTACGTTAAAAATAAAGTATATAAAGTACCTCTATTTACAGTAAATAGGTATAAAAATACTTTGAAATAAAAGTCGAAACTTTTTTCTTAAATGAAACCAATACCACCGATTATTTATCGATCGGGTGTAATAATTATTAAACACCGATTGACCGGACATTCTCCCGTTCGTTAAATTTATATTGCATGTTAATGGCGAATGAGTCAAAATGCGGACAACATAACCTCAACCTGCGATGTTCAATGTGTCTTCATTAACACTACAAACCAGCGCAATTTTATTCTTGATGACACCTGCTCACGATACGCCCGTTTGCATTTCGTTAATGCACATACACAGGGCGTTTTTCAAACCGGAGAGTTATTACGGTAATATATTGTCCATAGCGAATCATTGTGCTCTAGAGGTTATGCGGAAGGAGAGTTAAATGTTTGGCGTTTAGGAATTCAAGAAAGTTTATGACTGATGACCGTTGTTTAATTTAATTCTTGAAATTGTGATACGTATGAAAAAACTCTTAAACAAAAATCTTGAGGTCCAAAAATGTATGAAAATCAAAATACCTTCAGCATACTGTGGGGTCTATTCTGTAACATTTTAGTTAATTTTAACCGCTACTACTCAGTGATCAATCAGTTGTAACTTTTTGTTATTAATAATTTTATAACCAACTCCTGTTAAAATAAACATGGCAACAATGTAATATGCATTAAAAAATTAAATAAAGTCCAACACAACAGTAAAAATTTAGCAAAACAATATATTTGCCATGTAATTTTTACCAAATATTACAGCATACATAATTAAAATCAAGACCCTGTTATTTTTATATTTTTTTTACAGAATGGACTGCTTTATTCCTCTGCACATAAGTTTCCACCTATGTTTAAGTCAAAATAATTCCTTTCCACTGTTCAGTCCCTTCTTACTCTATATATTGATCTATCTTGTATGTCTGCTCACCTCCTTTGTCTTCTTCTACACCTGTCTCCTCTGTTTCTTTCCAAATTTATAAGTTACCTTTTCGTTGTTAAATTTCTTTTAAATTTTATAGGTGAGTTGATACAGTTATGGCTTTAAAAAAACCAAATGGAAGCTTCACGGAGAGTGAGGAGGAAAGAGCTCGCCTCTTACTCGAAACTCACTTTCCTGGAAGCATACCTTTTCTAATAAGGGACTAAGGTAAGCAGGCCCCCAAGAGAGGCCGCTGTAGTGGCCAAACATATATGCAGCAGAAATCGGTTAAAGTGGGCCGTATACACTTTTGAACCGTTTAAGTCTCCAGGTGTGGATAGAATATTTCCTGCCCTGCTTCAGCAGGCACAGGAGGAATTACTACCACACATAATCCGGCTATCCCGGAGCAGTCTGGAGCTGGGATATATACCAGAAGCATGGAGAAGGGCCAGAGTCACCTTTATTCCAAAAGTAGGGAAAAGGGATACCACACATCCTAAATCCTTCCGACCAATCAGCCTCACATCCTTTGTATTAACAACAATGGAGAAGGCTGTTGATAATTATATCAAAACGGAAGTCTTGGAGAGGGTGCCACTCCATAGCCAACACGCGTACCGAGCAGGAAGATCTACAAAAACTCTTCTGGTACAGTTGACTGACGAAATCCAGGATGCACTGACAAACATAGAAACGGTCGTGTGTGCCTTCCTAGACATAGAAGGCGCTTTTGACAATACGCCACACGAATCTATAAAAAAAGCACTTGCATACAGAGGAGTAGATAACATCAGATCCAGATTAATGGCTCAGCTGTTATCTACGAGAAGTGCAGAGACACAGATAGGGCAGGATATCATCTCCATCTACACAACCAGAGGATGTCAACAAGGAGTATAAACCCTACAAAAACAACACTAGTAGCCTTTTCAAGGAAAAGAAAACTTAATCGCAAAACCGTTAAATTAGACGGGATAGATATAGAATGGAAAAATGATGTCAAATATCTAGGCCTAATCCTGGACAACAAACTTCTCTTGAACACACATAAGAAGGAAGTAGTAAATAAGGCTACAGAAGCCCTAATGGTATGCAGAAACATTGCAGGTAAACGATGGGGATGTAACCCTAACATACTGCTATTGATGTATACTGCAATAGTGAGACCAATCATCACTTACGGGGCTATAGCCTAGAGTAACAGAACTAGTTTAGCTACTACGAGAGCTAATATCTCAGAAGCACAAAGACTAGCCTGTGTTTGCATTACTGGTGCAATGAGAACCTGTCCTACGGCCGCAATGGAAGAGATCTTAAACCTCATCCCTCTATATTTGATGATAGAGAATGTGGCAAAAAGGACACGATATAGAATGATCAGCAACGGAGTAATCAGACGAAAGTCACTTGCTTCAGGACTAAAGATACTCGGACATGCCCCAGGATGAAATACTAAAGAAGTACAGTTTTGTGAAAAACTTTAAAACTACAGAGCTGGGCTGCAAGAAAGAATGGAAGCAAGAATCCATCGCGCTTGCAACCTAAAGACGTGCTATTCAGTGGTAAACGGACGGTTCCAAAACCATAGAAGGAACTGGAATATGAGTGTATGGGCTGAGAACCAAGCACTCCGAAAGCTTTGGAAAATACCTCAGCAACTTCCAGGCGGAAATTCACGCAATCGAGAAGTGTATCCAGTTTTACATCGAGAGAAACTATCATAGACAAGAGATTATCATCATGTCATCATGCCTAGAACAATTATTGAATGAGCTAGGCGAGAAAAATAGAGTTACTCTCACTTGAGTCCCGGGACATAACAGGGTACAACAGGGTAACGAGATTGCAGATAGTCTTGCAAGGAAAGGGGCTCAAACACCCTTTGTAGGACCTGAGCCGTTCTGCGGTATCAACAGTAACATAATAATAGGAGAGATTAAAAAGAATTGGGCAGTAGAAGAACCGATAATTGGAACAATCTCGTGGGGCTGAGACAGGCCAAGATACTTCTGGGCGAATATAACCAGAAAAGATCGGAAGCCTGCATCTGCCTAAGCAAGAATAGGCTACGTATTGTAACCGGGATCCTTACCGGTCATTGTCGACTAAGTAAACCTAAGTAAACTAAGAGTAGTAGAGGATACTGCGTGCAGATTCTGTGAGGAGGAGGACGAAACCTCCATTCACATCCTAACTGAATGTGTAGCATTCCAGAATCCAAGGGCACTATATCTAGGAGGATATCAAATAGAAGAGGGAGATTTACCCAACTTGAAGCCACTTCAAATTCTACACTTTCTTGAGAAAATAGGATTGGAAGGGTCGTTAGGCATTGAGACATTTCCTTCGTGCATTGGCTACAGAAGGGGGCATAATAAATCCTTTAGGTCGCAGTGTATTAACACCCCATTCCCAACATAACATAATGTATTTTAAAAAGCGTAGGTACAGCTATATAAATAAAATCTATTTGCTTTGTTATGCACGCATTTTTAGTGAAACCAATGGTATATATTTTTCCTTTCGCCCTGTATTAATCCATTCGGTTAATTATGAGAAAAGCTAATTATTTTATTTTAAGTTTTGGGTCATGCAGGACTTTTTATCAAGAATAACTTTTTTTCCTAAAATCAATAATAAAAAAGGTTTCCATATGATTCCAACTTCGAGGGACATACTGTATATTTGTTGTGAAAAATAAAATACGATCAAATCGTTAAATTAAATTAAATTTGGTCAATTAGTCGATACAAAAAAGGGCGTCAGAACGTTATCTGAAAGAAATTAGTCCAAAACCCATTAAATGTCTTCATTTCCAATACATAGGCAGATAACATGGACTCGTTCCTTCACACATCTAATCTCTCTAATTAGAAAAGATCGATTTCAATTTAATTCTTCTTTTCTCCTTTACACACATCCACAATCACTTTTTTTATGAATTTCTAGACGAAGTACAAACGAAAATCATACCGATTATACAGGGTAAATGCTAAGTTAATACTTGCATTGAAGTCGTTAAAACAATCTTATTCAAATATTTTATTTTTAAAAACTCGAAAATAAAAAAGATAGAAAAATAAAAATCTAAATCCGAACCTAGACTTATGGATTAAAAATTAAGTTAAATGAGAAAGAAATATGTTCGTTTTTATCTTTTTACCATTTTTTAAGGTTTTTATCGTGAAGTTAAAAAAGGAAGGCATAGAAAACAGTACCATCTTTCATCTCTCTATTAACAAGAATATAAGTAATTTTTTAGGGCCGATATTGTTACTATAAATATTTGAATAATAACGAGGTGAAAACTAATATTGAAAATCTGACATCTTTATTTATTATTGACAACATCAAACTCTAATCTAGTAACTATACTACAAGTATTAGGGATATAAGAAGTAATATTTTAACAGTAAGTAGGTTAGATGAATGTAATGTTAGACTTTGCTGTTATGTATGTACTACGTAGGTTTATATCGCGTTTATGATAATTATATTCTCTCTAGATGATTCTCACACTTTTCAAAACACCAACGAAATCGAAATTAGTATTCACAACAACAAATGTATAGCTTGTTTTCTCGTGAACACAAAGTCATCAGTCAAGTTGACTCGGGACAAGATATCTCAGTTCCGAAATATACATACATTACATACACATATGTAGCTGAAACGTGGTGAAAAAAAAGTCCTGTAAAAATATTAAGACGCTTTTTCCTACTGTCATCTGACGAATTTATTACAGACACGGTTGAAAAAATATTGTTTCTGGTGTTTGTGTGTTTGTTGGGACGTGATTGATATGGAGATATTACAATTTTTAACCACCTGAGCAGATGTAATGTGTCATAATGTTAATAGGTTAAAATGACAATTTTGATGAAACAATGATGGAAACGGTTTAAATTTGTCGTTTTATTTCTTTATTTATATAATAGGGTGCCCAATTTCTCCGGCATTATTAGTGATATAAAAATATATTAACAGAATAGTAGACAGTGCTAAACTATTTTTTGAAAAGGATCCACCCTCAATAACTTCGTTCTCGTCTTGATTCAGGTATAATCCGAAAACAGGTCAATTTTTATCCTTAGAAGAACACATTTTTAGATCACAACTGATTTTGTCGGATCAATCCCATGGCCCCACCAGCCCCCACCTCAAAAACCTTCAATAGCAAGGGGGACCGAGTGACCCCTCGTTGGAATGGTTTTTGCATTTACCATACGACCATGTAAGAATTATTTCGTTTTGTACAGGGAGGTTCAAGAAAAAAGACAAATTGCAATAAATAGATTTACATTTCACTTTATTTGGTTAATTTTTGGAATAAAAATCGTATTAATTGTTTACAAAACGAGAGGAAACGGATTAGAGTGAAAGGAAGCAAAATCATAACAAGTGCTCAAAATGACCACCATTATTCTCCATGCAGTAGTAAAGACGGTTTTCAAATTCCTCTCTCGCCCGTTGAAAGGTTTCTCTAGGGATTCTTCTGCATGCGTCAGTTATTCGTTGTCGCAACTCCACTAAATCTGCTGGTTGAGTTTTGAAGACAACAGATTTTAGGTGCCCCCAGAGAAAAAATCTGATCCTGTTAAATCTGGTGACAGTGGAGGCCATTCTATTGCTCCCCGCCTGCCAATCCAATGATTCGGAAATCTCTGATTCAGCCAGTTCCGAACATTCACAGCGAAGTGAGGTGGGGCTCCATCTTGCTGAAAAAAAAAAACTCATTTTTATCAAGTACAAGATTTCCATCTTGATCCCACTGATTTTCAACTTCAACCATTATCAAGGGATTTATGATATCCTCCAGCAGCTCTAAATATACCTCGCCTGTCAAAGTCTCATTATTGAAAATCGGACCTACTACCGCATCGCCTAGTATTCCTGCCCATACATTTAATTTCTGAGGAGCTTGTGTATGCCCCTCTCTAAAAATGCGAGGATTCTCATCACTCCAATATTGGACATTCTGTTTATTGACTGCGCCATGCAGATAAAAACTACATTCGTCATTAAAGCAAATGTTTTTTATGATGTTTGGGTTTGCGTTTATCATTTCCGTCATAATTTCGCAAAACTATAATCTCCTATCAGGATCATCGTCCACAAGCTCCTGAAGTATCTTCATTTCATAGGGATGGAATTTAAAAAGTGTTGTCACTTTGCGTACCGATGAATACGAAAAGTTCAGTGGTCGTAGCAATCTGACGCAAAGAACTGGTTGGATCGAAAGTAAAGTTCCCCACCACTTCAATCTGAGCCATTTTATTAACTATTCTGTTACCTTCTCTCTTCATATTTTTCACCGATCCTGTTGCTTAAAACTTCCGCACAAGTTGCGTGACATATTTGTGCTCCATTCGCTTATCTGGATGTCTCGCATTAAAAACTCTGGCAGTGGCGCGGGTACAATTCTGCTCCTCACCATAAATGAAAATAACTTCTACCCGCTCGGCAATAGTGTAAACCATTTTACAGGGAATAAATCAATTGACATACCAACTGACTGCAAACTACTTGGATTAAATCTAATCCGTCAAAACGGCTTGTAAAGATGCGCAAAAAATTGCAGATAAAAATGCATACAAAAAGAGCGATAGCGCGATATCACTCATCAACCGTCTTCAAAAACTGAAGCAAAAAATTTAAGTGAATTTACGACAGGAGATAAATTGTTGAATGAGGAAGGATTCCTATTAATCTCAACGGTGGTCATTTTAAGAATCTATTATGATGTATGTAATTTAAGTATATTTATTGCAATTTGTCTTTTTTCTTGAACCACCCTCTACAAAACGAAATAATTCTTACATGATCGTATGGTAAATGCAAAAACCTTTCCAACGAGGGGTCATTCGGCCCCCCTTGCTATTGAAGGTTTTTGAGGTGGGGTCTAGTGGGGCCATGGGGTTGATCCGACAAAATCAGTTGTGATCTAAAAATATGTCCCCCTAAGGATAAAAATTGACCTGTTTTTGGATTATACCTGAATCAAGACGAGAACGAAGTTATCGAGGGTGGATCCTTTTCAAAAAATCACCCTGTATAGTATTTTTAATACAAATATTTCTCTTATCATCTACCAATGTTGCTATATTCTAAATTGTAATAGATACGAAGGCAAATTAGGAACATTTGACTTTTTGAGGTCAATAAAAATCTAGAGGTTAATCACATTCTCGAGTTGTACAGTGAAAACCAAATCTACTATATTTTTCTAAAATTTTAAATATCCATGTACCTACCATTAAATCTTCGATATAATGCATCTTTTAAGGGGCACGATAGATCTTTTAGGTCGCAATGTATTAATATCCCAAACCCAACATAACATGTATCGTTTTAATATGACAGTTTAGAATATTGACACATGACAAACGAAACCCAAGTAGATATAAAACATATTCTTTTTTTATATTCAAACCACCAATTATTGAACACCATCAGTTTTATATTTTCCATAACTATTTGCAATATGTTTACAGCATTTTTCTTCAAATGTTTATTATGCATAAATGAATTTAATATTTTGTATTAGTAGTTATTGATATGAAAACAACCTGTATGTGAATTCCAACAAAAATATAAACTCTCAAATTAGGTGGGTTCAAAATCTAGAAAATAATTTACAATAAGAATTTGATACTAATAAATAAAAAGAAAATAGTCTTCTGTCTTCTGCTTAGGCTTCTCCCCAATTCCATCTGCTTATACTCTTCTGGTTCCTCTGCAAACTTTACTGTCTGTGCCTATATGATGTGGTCTCTGTCTGTCCCCAGTCTCTACCTATCTCTGGTACTATCCTTTACTTGTTTTTTATTTTTCTTTATATCTGCTACTCTCTTCTCGTCCTTTAAAACTTTTTATTTTTAAATAAAATTTCTTTTCCTTTTATTGTATATTTTTCTTTATTTAAATCTTCCAATCTTTAACATATAACTTCTCTAACAATATTACTCTTTAAATATAACACAATTTCCATCCCTACATTTAATAATCCATCTTACTTTTTCTAAAAATTCCTATCTGACAACTTTTTTGTCTGACAATCTCTATCTATTAAAAAAAAATAATATCCCCCTTTACAAACTTGATAATTTTAAAAAAATATATTTCTAGATTCTCAACCGTCCAGCATTGCTAACTTCAAATTTTGACACTAAAAACTAATTTTCAAAAGTCAGTTATCTGATGATTTTCCATATCATTTGCTGCTCCACATCGGATGCATTTTTTACATCTCGAGGGTTTTTTTATCCACATCGGACACATCTGTCCCATTACATTTACGTATACTGAATCACGTGATCAAATATTTTTTACATATCAGATGCATCCGATGTGGATTCTCAAACGCGGCAACTACATACATTTAAAATTATTGTTTTTATAGTAACTTGATCAAAAATAAAAACTTAACCTTACAATTTCAAAACTTCCTACATTCCTGGACTATTCAAATGATTAGACAACACTGCATGGTTGTAACCTCATAATGATCTATGACGTGCATCGGTATTTGTATTAAAAATATTATATTTTTATTAATTTTAAATAGCCTCAGTCTGGAACAAACTTACGTCTTTTTTAAACGGATCCTATTCGTTTTCGTATTCTATTTTTTATTTGAATTACTATGGCTCTTCCAATTTTAACTTTGGTGATAGTTTAAATTAGTCAGAAATCTATTGGTTACTACTACAGTGGTAACAACAATGTTCACCCTTATTTTATATTATTTATTTATTTAGAGACCTTTATTTATTACTGTAACATTTAAAAATATTAAACGAATAATTATGGATTAACCTTTGTAGTTAATTCTTACAAAACTGATGAATAAATCATTATTTTTTAATTATAAATAGTATTAATGACAAAATTTTCCTAACATATGTTTTCTTTCTTCGTTTTCTAATTATTTAATGCATATTTACAGCTTTATTAAAATTCTCACATTAAAATATTCGAAAAGAATAAATAATAATAAAATTCATCGATTAACAACAAGATAAAGCATCTGCATAATATATTTAAAAAAGTGAAAGAATCAATTTGTTCTGGTCTGGTTTAAGACCATTCTTGGTTCTCCGACCATGTGCCAGATGTCTTCTTTTTCAGGTAAAAAATGGGTACTTTCTTTTCAAATATATTCATCGATTTTTCCACATACCTTGTTTTTTCTCTCTGTATCAATGCGTTGCGTAAATTGTTTACAGCTGTTACAAGTGATTAGGAAATCGACGACATCTATTTAAATCATTATTTACATTTTAAGAAATTTTTCTTAATGAACTTTCCATGAGAATAGATTTTAATTTTTTATCACCAATTACGAAATGTCTTATTTCATGTAATGAATGAATATTTGCGGAGCGAGCAGAACGAGGTTCCCCAAAATGAATGATTATTTTTAAATTTTGAATAAATTATCTATGAAATTGTGTTTAGTAAAAAAATGACGAACCATTAATTTTTTGTACTTCCAATAATTGGATAATGTTGGGAAAGAAATGTCATATTTTATATAATTTGATTTATTTGACTAAACACAAGTTGTTATTTAAAATAAAATATAATGCCTGAAGAATTTAGAATAAGATTGTCTACGTATGCAACAGATATTACTTTTGTTGCATTGTTAATCCCCAATTACCAAAATTTTATTTTGAAGGTCGATGGTGAACTTATTTTGTACACTAATCCTTAATATCGGCATTTTTCAACAAATAATGAACGAGTATAAATCAAGTATTTGGAGAAATTTCTTTAAAACGAATAACACATTTAATTGAGTTGTTTACTGTTATTTTATTTTCTTCCTGGTTTTTATTACAACCTCTAAAAAGAGCGTTTTTGACCTAGCACAATTATTTTACGTTACGGTCATTAAATTTGAAACAGAATGTAATGAAAGTATACTAGACATCCTGGTAATAAATATTATATTCTTTTATTATGGAAGAATGTTCCAAATACGAAAAAAAAATATGTAGATTTAAAATTCAGATATTGTTCTTATTTTGACAGCATGATTGACCTTTTTTTTAATTCGCAAATTATAGTATTCTTATACTGTTTTTTTTTTGTCTCAAGACTGGACAAAAGGTATTTGGATAACACTCAAAAAAATGAATCGTTAAAGAGTTAGAGTTCTTTATGGTTTACCCTTTCCCCTCTATTTAAAATATTTTCTTATATTTATATTTTATCAAATAGTAGGTATATAATTAATATAAGATATTTTCAATATTCTTTATCTTATTTCTATTGTGGGTGTCAATTGTTGAATCTCTGGAAATTTTAAAAAAAGAATGAGAAAAAATATACAAATTTTGTACCTTGCAGATGAAGATAGTAAAACGGTTTTTTTATTCCTCTTGTGACTATTTTCACCCGGCATAATCGTGATTAAAAAGTTTTCTGGTTCACCTATTTTTTTAGCCCTATGGAAAGTGTATTCCTTTTCTTCTCTTCTCTTCTTTTTTCAATTATAATTTTCTAATAATTTTTCTTTCATTAATTTATTGAATGCTGCAATTATTTTTTTAGAAAAAATTTATACTCTTCCTCTTCTAACTTAATGTCAGCACTTTTCGTGTATTTCAATAATTTATCTAGGAAGTTTAAATAATACCTACCAAATTTTCTCAGTGCTTTTTGTATTTCAATTTTGAACCATTTTTGCCAAAAACTTAAAAAATGGAATAAAACATAAAACAAATCCTTACATTATCAATTTAGAAATGTGGAAATATTTTTACTAATACTGTTTGATAATAAGCAAAATCATTTACTAATAAGCAAATTTTCATATTTATTAATTTCACTCATTGTAATGTAGTTATGGTGCCCTAAATTGTTGTATCTAGGCCAGTGGTCGCCAACCTGTCGATCGCGAGCTACCGGTAGCTCGCGGAGGTAATTCTGGTAGCTCTCACTAAGATTTTAATTTAAAAAATACAAGCTGCAAAAATCAGAGAAGCTTCCGAAAATTCCACAAAAAAATCTAATTGTCATAATATTAAACATAAACAGCGGCAACGTTGCGGTGAGCGATCTGCCGCTGACTCCATCAAGCTAGAATCGGCTAAAACCGACCAGCCGGACCAGCGCGTTAGTGTTCGAGAACAATCAGGATTGCTTTGAACGGGATAAATACGCACGGCGCGGTGACATTGCGCTTAGTTTAAAACTGAACGCGTAACCAACGTCCAGCGGTTGGGTTAGTAGAGAACAACAAAAAATAATATTATGGCAAGCAGTTGTAAGAAGGTAAAGACATACCACTTTCATTCGGAATGGGAAGAACAATACTTTTTTACAGAAGTTTTCTAAAAAAGGAAATATTGAGAGACATCATAAAACTGTATATTCTAATTTTGAAAAATCATTCCCACTACATTCTGCCGCCAGAAAGGAGAAACTGAAACAGTTAAAAAAGCAGTTAATTGGACAACAATCAATATTTTTAAAAACAGTCGACAAAAATAAGGCTGCAACTGAAGCATCGTACCGCGTGTCCCAGATAATTGCACAAAAAAAGAAACCTTATGAAGACGGGGAAATGATAAAATAGGCGTTTTTAGAAGCTGCTGATTCGTTATTTGCCAACTTTAGAAATAAAAACGAGATAGTTTCAGCTATAAAATCTATGCAACTTTCTGCTAATACAGTGATGAGACGTGTAGAAGTAATGAGCAATGATATTTTTTTACAGTTAAGAACTGCTTAGATAATTGTGTTTATTTTTCACTTCAACTGGATGAATCAACAAATGTCGTTGACACTGCCCAGATGGCCGTGTTCGTCAGGATGGTTTTTAGTGATTTTACGATTAAAGAAGATCTTTTGAAGTTTATTCCACTGAAAGGACACACCACTGCACAGGAGTTGTTTTCTCATTTAAAAAATATTATTTCTTCCGAGAAAATTCCAATATCGAAAATGGTAGGCTCGACAACCGATGGCGCTCCAGCTATGGTGGGTTGTGATAAGGGTCTGGTGGCGTTATGTCGTAAAGATGAAACTTTTCCGCAATGTCTCTGTTACCACTGCATTATCCATCAGCAAGCATTATGTGGACATTTCCTGAAACTAAACAACGTTATGAAACTGGTGGTAAAAATTGTGAACAAGATTAGAGCTCAAGCGTTACAAAGATTATTCAAAACCTTGGCCGATGAAGTTGACTGTCAATACGGGAACCTACCTTCACTCTGAAGTCCGATGGTTAAGGAGAAGACGGGTGCTGAAACGTTTTAGTTTAATTTTTCAACAACGCGATGAACCGACTCCGGAACTAGAAAATTCAATCTGGCTTAGAGATTTTGGTTTCCTCGTGGACATTACAGAGAAATTAAACGAACTTAATTTGCAGCTTCAGGGGAGAGACAAAGAACTAGCGGAAATGATTTCTGATATAAAAGCATTTATCAAAAAGCTGGAGTTTTGGGAACAAAACCTAATTAACAGCGATGCCAAGCATTTTCCTATTCTTTCGGAAAAAATATCTCAAAATCCATTAGAACCCTATGACAGCAAATATCATGTAGAAATAGTTTCTACCCTGAAGAATAATTTTAAAAATCGTTTTAAGGATTTCAACGAAATGGCTTTAGTAGCGCAGTTTGTTGCTTCACCATTTATGGAAATTTTTGCAACTTGTGTTATGCAGAACTTTGGCGAAGACATCGCTGCAACAGAAATGAAAGTAATTGAGTTTCAAAATGATTTAGCCTTAAAATCGTTAGTCTCAAGTACTAACTGTATCTGGCCTATTGTAAGTAAAGACAAATATTCAGTTCTATGCCGTGTTGCCTTGAAAGTGAAAGCATTATTTAGTTCAACCTATTTGTGTGAATCTTTTTTTTCCAATATGAAGTTTATTAAGAACAAATATCGCAATCGACTTACAGATGAACATTTGGATAATTGTATTCGAATGGCTGTATCAAATTATACTGCAAATATTAAAAAAATTATCGATGAGTCTGAGTGTCAGCATTCTCATTGAACGTGCTTTTTTATTTTTCAATGTTTATGTTCATGATAGTGCGTTACTTTTTTGTTGTTATTATTAACTATTTTTAAATCTTACGTGACATGCCGTTGTGGTTGGATAAAAGTTTGTGTTTATTTTTCAAACACCTTCGTTTGGTAGGTAGGAATGTAGCTATGAACAAGTACGTACTAGTAATATTAGTTATTTTGTTATTAGTTTACTAATAGCACCTATGTATTACCAGTTAAATAGTAAAATAAATACATATAATGATAAATTAACTGTGGATTATTTCATTTACGTTGCGTTACGTGGCTTCCGTGTGGGTAGCTCGCTGTTTATTCCAAAATTAACAAAGTAGCTCAATACATTGAGAGGTTGGCGACCACTGATCTAGGCTATAACTTCTATACCATACAAGATAATCGAACAGGGCAAAATCCGCTCTATATAATTTGCGGTGGACTTTGAAACGAATGAAGAATTGACGACCCACCCACAAAAACCACCCCCTAGAAGTATCCCCTGAAAAATTATTATTGACACAATCATTTTTTTGTCCTAGCTCAGTAAGCCCTTTAAGGGTTATTGTTCCTATATCAAAATTTATCAATTAACGAGATCTTTCTGGCCTAGAGCGTTGTCGGTCAAATATACTAACACCCTGTATATCTTAGGGCACAGATTACCATGTTGGTACGACTTATATGTCATTACAGTAATCGTAAAATATACCTAGAATTTGACAGAACTGTTTGCTTTGGTTGCTCTAAACATTACCACGTGTTTCTGAAACATTCCTGTATCGTAAAAAACCAATGGGCCGCAAACACTTTTAAACGGTTTAAGTCTCCAGGTGTAGATAGAGTATTTGCTGCTTCAGCAGACACAGAAGGAATTACTACCACACATAATACGGATACGGAGCAGTCTAGAACTGGGATATATAACAAAATCATGGATGAGAGCCAGAGTCAACTATATTCCAAAAGTAGTGGAAAAGAATACTACACATTCTAAATTCTTCCAACCAATCAGGCTTACATCCTTTGATTAGAAACAATGAAGAAGGCTATTAATAATTATATTAGAACAGAAATCCAGGAGAGGGTGCCACTCCACCACAGCTAGCACGCGTACCGTGCAGGAACATCTACATGAACTGCACTGGTACAGCTGATTTACTAAATTCAAGATGCACTGACAAACAAAGAACCGGTTGTGTGTGCCTTCATAGACATAGAAGGGGCGTCTGACAAACGCCACACGAATCTGTCAAAAGAGCGCTTGTATATAGAGGAGTAAATAGCAGCACATCCAGATGAATGGCTCAGCTACTATCTACGAGAACTTCAGATACATAGAATAGGACACCATCTCCATCTGCACAATCAGAGGATGTCAACAAGGAGGAGTAATAGACCCACTAACGTGGTGCCTAATCGTAGACGAACTTTTATGCAGATTGACTGACTTCGACATAGGTTATGCCGACGACATAGTCATATTTTCTAATGGGCAAGTTTGGAAATAATATCCTATATGATATAGTTCACTCCAAATCCTTTACTTACTTGAGAAGATAAGATTGGAAGGGTCGTTATAGGCATCGAGACATTTCCTTGCTACATTAGCGACAGAAGGGGACACAATAGATCTTTTAGGTCGGAGTACATTAACACTCCATTCTAAACATAACGTCGTAAGAAAAATAATTATAATTATTATCGAATTCCTTCATAACTAAGCAAGCAAGCGTTCTCCGGAAGGTAATTTAAAATTTGAAAGTCTAAGGCGCAGGCATTCACAAGTGGCAAAGAAAGATATTTCGCACAAAATAAAACTAACAACCACTCTCTGTATCAAAAACACAATAACTACATATTTTTAATTACACAAAAACCCACGATATATAATTAAAATAATAATTAGAACATTGTAGCGACTCTTCCTATTTTTTTCACTACCGTCTCACCTCACCCATGAATCTAATTCGCGAATAGTATAAGCGATATACAAAAAAAAAACGATTTTGAGATATTTAATTTAAGAAATTATTGTGAAATTATATGATAGTTTTGTAAAACATTAATAAAAGCATTTTAAGCATTTTAAGACAGAAGTTTTATCTATGTAAACATAAATGAAAATTTAAAAAAAATGTCAAAGTAAAATCAGATGAATTTAAAACAATCTCTTCAAAGCCTGCTTAAAATAAGCATGCCAATTGTAGTTGTTTGTGCTAGTTAAAAAAACGGCCATATTTCGTGAAATTAGGTTGTTTTGTCACTTTTAGAACATAAACCCCATGTCAAAAGAAAGAAAAACAGGTCCTCGTTTGAAAAAATTTTATGAAAATTTGCGAAATTTGTACATAATAAAAAAAATATGCTAACATCATTTAGGTAGCTTTTTCTACGAATTAAAAATGATTGTTTTTTTTCCAACAGAGGGTAAATACCTATTATTAAAAAAATACGTATCAACCTACATTAAAAAATACGACTGATAGAGAAAAATATCTGATAATGGGTTTCAGAGTCAAAACGTTGTACAATGATAAGGTGTTTTATATTTTTACTTTTAGGAAACAAAAGCATGTTAAAAACGGAAAGAAAAAATCCAGGACCGCATTTGAAAATGTGCAGTTGATGTGCAGTTGATGATGGGCCCAAAATGTCGCAAATAAAAAAATACCATTTTATAGAGCATAAAAAGTTGCTACAAGGAAGTGATTTCAGTTTTAATGTATCTCTATGGATAACTTAGCCAGAGCAATTTTAATAATTTGGTGATTTCTCAAAAACTATCAAAAATTTAAAACTTTTACAAACAGGTTTGGGCTCTTAACTTGGTTCTCTAAAACTTTCCCTATTTAACCGATTTTATATCTTTAATAATAACCGAAATCCTTGTATTGTGAGCTTGTTAATGGGACACGCTGTATATTTCTAATTTGTATTTTAACTAGATTGAACCTTTCAGTAGGTTTAACAAAAATTTCTAATTTATAACTCAAGAATTATGGTCTTTGTGATCAACGTTTCGAACTCCTACTTTAAATCATTCTTTAAGTGTAAGTAGTGACCTTCTCTATTTTAAATTCATACTTTTCACCAACATTTCTTACAGATATCTCAAGAATTGTGGCGTAGAGCATTGTCAGTCAAATAATCTAACACCCTGTATAATAAGTCCATACATATCTGATCTAGCGTTGAAGTGTTTTTCTAACGCTGATGACATCTAATTCATTTATTTTTTATTGAAATAACAATCATATTTTTAATTTTATTTAAAAATATTTGAGGGAGATACAATCAAAGAAGCAAAAGAGAATGTATAAAATTTAACACAAACAGGCTATAATAATCGTTGTTTATAACATCTTCAGTATTAATTAATTAACTACCATGGATTAAAAAAACAAGCATTTTTCTCAAAACAAACACATAAATCCTATAATTAACAAAAAAAATTATAACAATTATGGCACGTTTCGATTATATCTCTCTTACTAAACAATAACTATTCCAGTCCACGAACTACTATTAGATATATCTATATAAGAGGCGATTGTAAATCGTGAGTTAAAACAAGAAGACAACGAAGTTTTAATGATTTACTTTCCTACTAGAACGGTTAGACTGTGAGATGTTTCCGAATCAACGGTTTTGCTTCCTCGAAGTCTTCGACTTATACTTTCATTCGAATTCACTGTCACTTTCAATGGATTGCCTACTAAACATTCTTGTATTACCAGTCCGGCTATTTTTTCAGACGTTTTGTACCCTAAGTACTTGAAAGTTGGTTTTTTTTTGAGCTGCATGGTACGTGGAACGACGCAATTTGTTTTATTTTATGATTTAATTTCTAAGGTTGGTCGTTATAGATTTTAATAACGATTAGAGACGGTAAATAGGGCGAAAAATGTGCAAATCTTGACAATTATTTAACGAATGATTATAAATATCACCAAGACATAAATAATGATAAATAAATAGATTTCCTATGAGACCGTTCGACATCTGTCGCTGTCGCCGTTAACTATACAGCGTTCTACAAAATTAATGCAGGAATTTATGAAGCAGAGCCTAGTTACCATGTAAACCAATTAACTGAGATTATTGTACTAATTTGGATTAATAGTAATGGTAATCTATAAAAATAAAAAAAAAAGAAATGAATTCACCATGTGACCCGTCTGCAAATAAAGTATAATTTTTACCTAAATATAATAATTTTCACATCGCCTGGCAACGTTGCATTTATAATAAAGCCCGATGAATTAGAGAAAAATGTTTTAAACTTGCAGTATTTTGAATATCAAGTTGATAATTTAAATTTTGAAATGATTGATTTTAAAACGAAACTGATAGAAATTCAATATCAGGGAGAAATTGTTAACGAAAGAAACTTCGTTCACTTCTTAATCCTGATCTTTTGAAAATTTCAAGTTGATATCATTTTTCATTCTTGACCTTATCATGCGGACAAAAAACGTAACACCGGACGGATGGACATTTTTAAAAGTTTTTTTTTTCAATTTAATGAGAAGGATTTAAATGCAAAAAATTTTAAATTTGGATCAATATTAAAAATTTTGGTTCCTCGAAAGTAAACCTATAATACTCTTTACAAACTACTACTATGTGAAGAGTATTGTTACACAGCACCCTGCAGTAGTCTACGGCTATTATAGGAAACGTACAGATAGAAAAAGAAGTGGAATGTTACTTATGGTGGCTTTCCCATTGGAACGGTCTTCGTACTTGATTATGTTTTCCACCGGTGTACAGAGCCCTATTTCTTGTCCTTTCTTCAGTTTGAATGGTCTCCTCGATACATTGGCAACCCTTACTGGAATTAGTTTATCAACGTTAACAAGACATCTAGCTACCAGAATTCCATCACTCACACATTCTTCACTTTCCACAATGCCCACATGTAAGCCGTGTGATTTCTCGCTAAGTCTCGCCAAGACGACAGCTTATACGTCTTCTTTTACTAGGACCTTTATCGGTCGAGTCTTTTCTTCCAAATTTCCAAATTTCCTCGTTTCCAATTACCAAAATCTTGTTTTGAAGGTCGATAGTAAACTTATTTTGCATAATGTCCATACCAAGGACACACTGATCTTTAATATCGGCCACCAGAAATAAGTGTTCTATCAGGGTATTACCAATCTGTACGGTTGCTGATATCTCGCCTAGAACAGGAGTAGTGTGCCCTGTAGCTGTTTCTAGAACTAAGCTTCTTCGAGTTGGTCGTGGTTTTCGATGCAGGATCCCTGTTCAAATGAAAGACTTAGGTGCCCCAGTATCAAGGATGAAGGTGCTTTCTTGGTTATCGATATACTCCTTGACCAATAGATTTTGTTCGTTTTTATTTAAGGTGTAAGTGCGAATTTTGGGTCCCTCTGTTACAGCCGACGCCTGTCCCGTAGTGTCAACCTTTATTCGTTTCCCTGACTATTGTTAGAAAGCCGGCTAAGTGTGGGTGACCGGCTTCTCCGGGAGGCATATCTGCTGTAGTTATTTCTGGATGGACTTCGTGACGGGCTTCGGGAAGTTGATCTAGGTGAATTTCTGGTATCATTCCCCGATTCTCGATTTATAGAACGAGCCCTGCTTCGACAAGATCTTTGAAGGTGTCCAATTCTTCCACAATTGAAGCATCTGCTGCTTTCATTTTGGCTATTTCGTTGCATTCTTTGCAAGATACTTAAGATTTGTGAGAGGGTAGGTTGAGGGATAGTATTAGTAGTGGCCTCTTCACTTTCTTGAAATCGAATTTCTCTCAATTTTGCGCGAGAAGATCTAGATATACTTTTTGCTGCTTTGTATTCCTGTGCTGCAATAAATAAGTGTCTCACTCAACATCTTGTGGTGTTGTAGCCGAAGAGCCTGCTGCATTTCCACATCCTGTAGTCCATCAATGAATGCTTGTATGCAAATTTGCTCTAAGAAATCTTTAGATGCCTGTGGATAGGACAGATACTCTTATATAGTTTAAATACTAGGTTCTCCTGCCTTTCCTTTACAAATACTTCAGGTTGTTCCTTGTAAATATCTTCAGCTCTAGATCACCATTCTGAAATGCAGTTTTAACATCGTAACGTTTCACAATTAGATATTGTCGAACGGCTATATTTAGTAAAAGCCTAAAGGTTGCTTGCTTGATAACAGGTGCAAACACCTCATCATAGTCATCGCCGTATTTCTGAGATTAATCTTTAGCGACAATACTTGCTCTATATCGATCTATTTCACCATTTTCATTCGTTTTTAACTTAAATACCCATTTGCATTTAACCTTGTTTTTGTTTCAGGCTCCAAGTATTATTTCTTTTCATAGCTTCCATTTCATCCTTCTTGGCTTCTTCCCACTTTATCTTGTCACTCCTATTCATAATATCTTTGTAACTTCTTGGTTCTATACTATTCGAGTTTGACACTAACATATTTGTATAATGTTCTGGTGGTTTTCCCTTCGTCATTCTTTGTGATCTTCTTATCTCGTTACCTTTCTTTTCAGCTATTGAATCGATTGAATCAGTGTCTGGCGATTCTTCTAAAACCAACTTATCACCATCCATTTCTGAACAATTTCCACTTTCTAAAATTTCTTTGTCTTCTATAAAATTGTCCATGAAAACTCTAATTCATTTGAATGTTTGAATTCATTTGAATTTTTGGTTTTAACTCCTTCGTCTTTATATCCTTATAAAATATATATATACATCTTTAGCATGAACATTTTCAACAAAATGTACATCTCTACTAATAATGTTTTTATTGTTGCTCATATCTAATAACCTATAAGCTTCATATCCTTCTGCATATGCAACTAAAATACATTTCTTTGATTCATCTTCTAACTTTCTTCTTCTTTCATCTGGTATGTGTGCATATGCAATGCTTCCGAAAGTTCCTGTATTGTTAATCACAATTCGTATGGACATTTTCCATTACCTCTTTTAGTAGGTAGTCTATTTTGTAAATAATTAGCTGTAGAAACAGCTTCACCCATATCTTTGCATCTAGTAGCATACATCTTGCCATTTCTGTTAGATAACGATTTTTTCTTTCTGCTTTGCCGTTCTGTTGAGGTGAATACGGAGTTGTAATTTTGTTCTCTCGTTCTTTAGAAAATCATTAAGTTCCTTATTCACAAACTCACCGCCCCTATCAATTTGCATTACTTTTGGTTTTAAGTTTAATTGATTTTCATTTTGTCTAACATACTCTTTAATTTTAAGGTAAGCTTCACTTTTTTTCTCCAGTAAATATACTTCAGAATAAGAGCTAAAATCATCCATTATTGTTCAAATATACCTCTTGTTGTCTGGAGTGATATTTTGCATGGGTCCAATCATATCTGTATGTTCAATTTCTAAAATATTAGAAGTTCTGATAGGAAATGGTAATCTTGACATTTTTCCACGCAAACAACAATCACATGTTAAAATTTCATTACAATTATTTAGTTTTTTTATCCAGAATTTTATTTTGAAACATCTTTTTCACAATGACTGGATCCCGATGACCAAATTTTGTGCTACGAATGTATACACGCGCTTGTTGTATTATCCCATACTGAATATATTTTCTCAGCACTTTTCAGCTTATATAAATTATTTTCTGAAATAGCAACTGCGTATATCTTATTGTTTCTTCTTACTTTACATATACCAGAAGAAAAATTTATTTCAAACCCTTTTCTTTCCAATTTTCTTACTGGAAGTAGACTGTTTTCTAAATCGGGTACATATAAAACATCAGTTATTGGCAATTTTGAAACTTTACTTTCTACTAATAATTCTAGAACTCCTTCACCAATACCTGGTACATGTAACTTTTTTTCATCATCTAAATAAACTTCGCTTTGAATACTTTTACTTATTGCTGTAAAGACATTTTTATTGGTAGTCATGTGACTTGTACAGCCAGAATCCATGTACCATGATTCACTTTTAATGATATTGGTGTTCATTGTATTAAGGTGATTACAGCACCCCCTTATAATTTTCGGACAAGGATATCTCAAAAATTATTTTTTTTTAAAATTAAAATTTTGGAAAGTTATATAAGGCAATAATATCTAGAATATGCATATATTTTAAATTTTTAATTCCTTCCAGTTTCCGAGAAAAAAAATCAAAGGGCTTTAAATTTTGAAATATCATAATGAAAATAAATGCATACCTTAACAGCACTATTCTTAATATAATCCCCAAATTTAAGCTCTTAATCTCTGGTTAATGATTTTTTAAAATTCGCCGAAATTAGTGGCTAAAACGCCTCGTTAAGTGCTATTTTTTGGTTTAAACTGGTGTAAACTAGTGTAAATCGTTGCAAGAAACGAATAATGACTCATAGTGTACGATATGATAGTTACAGTTGCGTTACACCAGAAAGCAGCACTTAACGAGGCGTTTTAGCCACTAATTTCGGCGAATTTTCAAAAATCGATCACAAGAGATTAAGAGCTTAAATTTGGGGAATATATTAAGAATACTGCATTTATTTTCATTATGATATTTCAAAAATTTAAAGTCCTCTGATTTTTTTTTTTTAGAAACTAGAAATAATAAAAGGGGGTGCTGTAATCACCTTAAGGCATATATAATTGTCTTCACTTGTAACTGCATTTTTTTCGCTAATATCATTTTCACGAACATTGTTTGCATTATAACCCTTTTTCTGAAACTTTTTCTTATAGAATTAATAATCCTTTTTGAGGTGGCCCTCTTCATTGCAATAGTAACATTTTAATTTTGGTTTACTTTCCACCTTTAAAACTTTATTTTCTTCAATTTCTAGTTGTGAATTTTCTTTTCTTCATCTATATTCTTGTAATAATTTTTTTTTCTATTTATAATGTTAGATCTTCCTCTCGCCGAATTTGTAGGGCTGTGACTATTGAACTGTAGCTATCTGGTAGACTGCAACAAAAATGCAACAATGGGATTTCCTCCAATTTCTTCCGAAGTGTCTTTAATTGGTTTACCAAATCTATCATTATTGAAAGATGGTCTTCTATGTTGCCACCTTCTGCTAGCTGCTGCCTGCATAATCTTTTAAGTAGGTACACTTTACCAGAAAGTGTAGGTTAAAGAAGTTATTAATCTTTAGGATATTCACCAATCTAAACACGCTTTGAGCAATCTATATATCTATAATATAAAGAACCCTGTCAAAGCCCACAAGCAGCCAAAAAACTTAACTGGGCCAAAGAAATACAAATTACTGTTACTCAAATCCCAATTTGTACAATATGTATTAGTGCTTCCAAACTGTTTTTTATTTCTAATAGTTTTATTGAAAAGCTATAGCTGCCACCTCAAAATTATTTTCAATTATTAACTATTCAATAATTTTTTTTGTTTTATTGACTGTTGATTTGTTTTTTTTTTTATTGATAGTTATAATTTAGTTTATGTATGTTTCTTAATTTTCTTAATAAAATTTATTTTGGCGATCCCTTTTTAATATTTATATATTTATACAATTATTGTTTTACCAAAATCACACACCAATCTAGAGGGGCCAAACAAGTAAAAGATTCTGACCCAAGCGAATTAGAAAATATTTTAATTGCATATTAATGACTTGACAAATTGTTTTGATATCATACATCATTCTGTAGCCCGATTTTGTTTCCACACACACAAAGTCACACATTTTATTTTTTTCTAATCGCCAAAAGAAAACCTTTCACTAAAGAAGAGCGTGGCCCCACCTCGCTACTCATATAAATTTGGATTCCCCGTACCAATGTTCATCAGTTTCTTGCAAATCCTTAGAAGTGATCAAGTTATACTATCTAAAATCGCAACATGAGGTTCATTGTAAGTAAAAGTTATGATTAAAAATTGCGTCTAAGTGAAAAAAAAATTGTGAAAAAGTGTGTTAGTGTATTTTACCAGTGTTTTTTTTGTACATATTTTATTGTAACCGGGAATATTTTGAAAATATCTACAATCAAGTTCAGGTCCTTAACCAACATAATAACTTATATTTAATCTGTGCACTCTTCAAATATTGTAGTTTAAAATAGAAGATATTTTGGAAAGCTTTTGACTTTAAAAATTAAATTTTTAAAGTGAATGTCAAATAAAAATAAAATTTTACAGATTTATTAATATTCTCAAAGTTTTAACTCTTTTAATTGTTCTTTATAGACAATATATCTTTATCATTCTTATCGTTAATGACTATATATAAATATTTGTTGTTTAAGTCCTTTATTCGGTCAATAAAAATTTTAAGAACAATAACGTAAAAATATTGTGTTATCTTTTTTTAACAAATCACACAAAGTTAACTGTTTCGGTCACAAAATATCAACTTTACAGCCTTGGTAGACAATTTTTTAATATATAGAATAGGTACAAAAAAAATACTCAATAAGGGATTATCTAATATTTTAAAATCCTATTATATGACATAAATTTAATTTAAAAATTATAATATTAATAGAAAATGTTTAGTATTTTTACATTTAATTTTAAGTGAAAATTGAAAAGTTTATAAATGTTTACTATATCGAACAATCTGCAGCACCAAAGGGAAGCTTTTAAAAATTTTCTATGAAAATGACGTCCCAGATTTTAGGCCGAAACGCCTAATATACAGGAAAAAGTCTGGCAACATAGTTAACATATATACATTTAACTATTTAAGCCACATGGAACACCTGGAGGATTCTTTAAAATAAAATGCCCATGAGGAAGATGTCCAAAATTTTAAGTGAAAATTTACAATTTTTATTAATGTTTATTATTTGAACAATCTGCAGCACCCGTTGGATGCTTTTAATAACTTCCCATGAAGACGACGTCCAAGATCATAAGTCATTATGGCCAATAATGATATAGTTATCTATTTACGATACATTGGGTACCTGGAGGATTGTTTAAGAAATGCCCAAGAAGACGACGTCTAAATTTTAAATAAAAAATGTTTACAAAAATTTAACAAATGAGCAATCTGTGGTAGACGGGTGATGCTTATAAAAATTGCATATGAAGACTTTATGCTAAAATAACTAATATTTAACCATTAAGGCTACATGGAACACCTGGAAGATACTTTAAAAAAATTCCAAAATTTTAAGTAAAAATTGACATTTTTACAATATTATTTATAAAAAAGTGTCCATTAAGATGACCTCAAAGATACTAGGTCAAAATAACTATTATTGATATATTTAACTATTTAGACTACATAGAGCACCTGGCAGATTCTTTAAATAATTTCCCATGAAGAAGACCTCCAAAATTATAAGGGAAAATTAATGTTTACTAATTATGTAGCACTCAAATGATGCTTTAAAAAGTTGCCTAAGAAGACGACGTCCAAGATTTTAATCAAAAATAGTTAATAGTAATAAATTATAAATAGTTAATGCTACATAGAGCACCTGGAAGATTATTGCCCATGAAGACGTCGTCCAAAATTTTAAG
This sequence comes from Psylliodes chrysocephalus, assembly GCA_927349885.1. Classification (NCBI taxonomy): domain Eukaryota; kingdom Metazoa; phylum Arthropoda; class Insecta; order Coleoptera; family Chrysomelidae; genus Psylliodes; species Psylliodes chrysocephalus. Next base: position 86,679,005 of record OV651817.1, read on the forward strand.
TGAAAATTGATAATATTTACTAATGTTTATAATTGAGTAATCTGCAGCTCCAAGAGAATGTTTTTATAATTTCCCGTGAAGACGACTTCCAAGAGCGTTAATATTTATATAATTACCTATTTAAGCTATATGGAGGACCTGGGGGATTCCAAAATATTAAACTTTATAATTGAGTAATTTACATCACCCAGAGGATGCTTTTAAAAATTATCCATGAAGATGAAGTCCAAGATTTTTAGCTGAAATGGCTAATAATTATATATTTAATTATTTAGGTTACATGGGACCTGGAGGATTTAAAAAAAAATCCCATGAAGATGACGTCCAAAATTTTAAGTAATTATATACAATTTTTATAAATGTTTACTTACTGAGCAATCTACAACACCAAGAGAATGTTTTTAAAAACTGTCTATGAAGACAACGTCCAAGAACGTTAATATTTATATAATTACCTATTTAAGCTACATGGAGTACCTGGGGGATTCTCTAAAAAATTTCCACGAAGAAAAAGTCCAAAATATTAAACATTATTAATAATTGAGCAATTTACAACACCCAGAGGGTGCTTCTAAAAATTATCCATGAAGTTGACGTCCAAGATTTTTAGCCGAAATGGCTAATAATTATATATTTAATTATTTAGGCTACATGGAATACCTGGAGGATTCTTTAAAAAAAAGTCCCATGAAGATGACGTCCAAAATTTTAAGTAATTATTTACAATTTTTATAAATGTTTACTAACTGAGCAAACTACATCACCAAGAGTATGTTTTTAAAAATTTTCCATGCAGAAGAGATCAAAGATTTCTAGAAAAAATTACAAAGATGTATTTAGGCTACATGGAGGTTTCTTTAAAAATCCAAAATTTTAGGTGAAAATTGAAATTTTATGTAAATGTTTAATGACTGAATAATCTGCAACATCCAGAAGATGCTTTTAAAAATTAGGTACTAAAATTATAAACCAAAACGGCCAACATTTGTATATTTAACTATTTAGGCTACATTAACGTCCAAAATATTTAGTGAAACCAACCATTAGTAAATGTTTACTAATAGGAAAATTTGCAGTACCCAGAAGATTTGCCCATGAAGACGACATCCAAGATTTTTAGCCGAAATTGCTAAAATTGATTTAGGATACATGCAGAATCTAAAAGTTTCTCTAAAAAATGACTTGCGAAGAAAATGTATAAAAGTTTAAGGAAAAATTAGCAGTTTCTTAAAATGTTTACTAATCTGTACCATCCAGAGGTTGTTCTTAAAAATATCGTATTGTATGAAGACGATGCCCAAGATTATAAGCCAAAATGTCTAACATTTATGTATGTGTTTAACTATTTAGACTACAAGGAATACTTGGGGATTTTTTTAAGGAAATGCCTATAAAGAAGGCGTCCATAATTTGAAGAGAATATGTTTACTAATTGTAATCTGTAGCAACCAGAGAATGTTTTTAAAAATTGCCTATGAAGACGACGTCCAATATTTTCATTCGAAATGGCTAGTATTTAAATATTTACTATTTAGGCTACATAGTGCACCTAGAAGATTTGTTTTAAACATTCCCATGACGAAGACGTCCAAAATTTTAAGTGGAAATTGGCAATTTTTATAAACATTTACTAATTGAGCACCCAGAGGATACTTTTCGTTGGAAAACGACATCCAAGAATGTAAGCCAAAACGGCTAACATTTATATATTTAATTATTTAGGCTACATGAAGCACCTGGAGGTTTCCTAAAAAAATCCCACGAAAAGAACAAACGAAATTATAATTGGAAATTGTGGCTTTTAAAATGTGTCGCATCTCCAGTACATGGAGGATGTTTTAAAAAAATGACCCATGAAGACGACGTCCAAAATTTGAAGTAGAACGGTCCAATTTTTGTATGTTTAACGATTGTTGCTATCTAGAGCGACTAGAGCGTACTTTTAAAAAAAATTCATACTGAATGAGTGGTGCACAGCTGTTATTTTCTTCTTTTAAACAAATCGCAATCCAAATACCCACCAACAGAATTAAAATACCATTAAAACCTTTTTCAAATCCATCAAATTGAACCTTTCGATTTTACGACGAGTTCCTGTGTAACCGTATTATGTAACATTTAATTATTAATATTAAGGCCATTAAAAAAAACATAATGATTAATAAAACACATTAATGATATTAGTTATTCGTGCATAACTTTCCTCGACAACAACGCAAGAAGCGGATTTCTCCGGAAGATAATCTGAAACTAATCTGAACTACTATATTTAAATTTTTTGTGCTCGTAATTTTTTTTGTTTCTGTTAAAATGTAGTATAATTTTTTGAAAAGAGAAAGTACAGGTGAATATGAGTTATTCTTCCTTTCGTGGAGTGTCAAGTGACAGAGTGTGGGTGGTTATTTTTTCCAAATATGTTGTTGGAAAATTAGCGGCTTGCTATATACAGGGTGTTTCCGAACTTGGCGTCCAAATTTGTAGGGGTGGTAGTTCGCATAATTTGAGACCGATTTGCAGATTTAATTTTTCCAAAATATTTAAAATTAAAATAATTGAAAATGAATTAAAAATTTTAAATAGGTACGGTCCTGCACAGCGATGGGAACCGCCTCGACTAGCGCGCGCTACCATCGAGTTCTCCGTAAGTTTGCTTAGAATCGACAAAATTGCAAATCGCATCTGTTTTTGAGTTGTAAATCCCGATAAGTAACCGATCAGGCGACTATTGCGCTACGCGCTCAGGGTAGGACCCGCTCTTTGATTTTTTTATAATGGCTCTATTTTGTTTATTATAATTTTTTTAGAAAAATGAAATCTGCCAATCGCTCTCAAATTATGCGAACTACCACCCCTACAAATTTGGACGAAAAGCTCGGAAACCCCCTGTATATTTGCTTCTTCTATCAAAGAAAAAATTCCAAGCAATATTAAGCAATTTTCCCCAACTTTAACAATTATTATTTTATGTACAACACAGTCTTGCTTTCAAATCACTGCTTGTCTACATTGAGTACAATCATTGTATTTAGAGAAGATAGTAGAACAACCTTATGGACGTTTCATTGGAGGCAATTCTGTCGCGACATCTGTTAGAAATTCATCAAAATAGCCCGAACGCTAGCACTTCCTCGATTATTGAGTACAGAATTCTATATACATAAAATTTTCTTAATTTTTAAATTCATATGAATAGAGTGCTAAATTTAAATTACTATTGTTTATATTCTCTAAAATGATAATAAATCGTAAATAAATGTTTAACAAGCATAATTAAACTCGTATATTCCATTTTTAAAACAAATATTCTGAATCGATTATGGGCCCATCTATTAGTAAATAGAGAAATTACGTTCGTTTCGAAGACGACAAAATTATCAAAGACATGACTTGGACACCATGGAGCTTGCTGCCATCTATTGATACTGTCCATTGTCCTCCAAGATAATTTGCATTGGTATTGTTTTACTAGTTGATCTAAATACAATGGTACAATTGACGTGAATTTAACTAGACTTTTTGATTCTCTTGGAATCTAGAAAACATTTTTTTTCTAGTTCTAAAAAAATGAAAATAATGGTAATACTGTGACGAAATACGTAACAATTTAATATAAAAAAAAAGTGTTTGGATACTTTGGGTTTATTCGATAAAAGTAATCGGTTTGGGTTTAAACTGTGAAGCAACTGAGGCTTAGTTAATCTTGTTTTTTTTTATTGCAGGGTTCAAGCATCATCGTGGCACTAGCCCTAGGTCTGACATCAGCCGGATACGCCGGCGATCACCAGGACCTGGGGGGCGGTCACGACAACGGAGGCGGCCATGACTTCGGAGGCGGTAATGATTACGGAGGCAGTCATCAAGACCTTGGAGGCGGAGGCGGACATGATTTCGGAGGTGGACACGACTTAGGCGGTCACGGAGGTGGCGGACATGATTTCGGCGGCGGTCACGATTTCGGAGGCGGTCACGACCTTGGGGGCGGTTACGCATCGCAGCACGGCGGATGGCAACCGAGCGTACAAGAACATCATCAACACATTCCCACTAAGACTATCGAGCATACTCAAGCCGTAGCGGTACCGGTTGTTAAGAAGGTTGGAGTACCAGTGCCGCATCCAGTCGGTGTTCCTGTACCACAGGTAATTTGGGTTGCCATTAAATTAAATCTTTAACGAACAAGACTCTAACTGCCCCCATATTTATCGCATGTATAGTTTTGAAAACTGGTGGTACATATTTGTACCACTAACATCATTTGTGGTACAGATATGTTTCACCCAAGTTATTCATAATACGTATGTCTAGCACTCAGAGAGACTATATCTGCCAGAATTTCAAAGTTACAAAGTTTTTTTTTAAATTTCTTGTGGATACATTTGTACTATTAATATTCTTTGTATTAGCTTATGTATCACCAAATATCTTTGTTAGGCGTATATGTACCACTAAGGCAGACTAACTGTTAAAAGCTTACGAAATTTTCTTTTATTTAGTGGTACATATTTGTGCATGCAATATTCTTGTTGGTACGCGTCGGTACCAATATACATCATTCTACACCAAAATTTCAATATTCTAATTGGTGTATTATTCCATGCAGATTTTCTGAATCCAAATAGGAACATTTAGTTCAATTTTGTCTCCAAGTTCAAGTGAAATATAATCCAGTCTGTCTATATAAAAAATAAATTACTACATATTTTGTTTTTTCTTTCAGGTGATAAAAGTACCAGTACCACAGCCATACGCCGTTCACGTGCCAGTACCACAGCCCATCGCAGTACCGATCTACAAGCTAGTACCACAAGAAATCGAAAAGAGAGTACCAATCACTGTTGAAAAATTAGTACCAGTCTACATCGAAAAGCCATACAAAATCGAAATCGAGAAACATCACCCTGTATACGTAAACCAACCCTACCCCGTACATGTTCCTGTATACAAACACGTGTTACATACAAAAGGGGGACACGGAGGACACGGGGGACATGAGGAACATCATGGATGGTCGTCGCACTAAGAACTGATTCGTTGTAGGTTTTCCACTTCATCATCAATTTCATCTCCATGCGCATCTCATACTTAATCTAAGTCATTTTTTGTTGACAGACTGTACTGCCTTGTTGTTAAGTTTTGTTGTTTTTTGTTAATAAATTTTATTTTTAAATAATTTGTTATTATTTCTTTTAAAAAAATTGGTATTTTTGCAATCATATTGAACACATTGTATTCTCAGACATATTGGATAATTGAATAGTTGTTCAAACTTTTAAAAGAGAAAAAACACTGAATATAAGTGACCCAACGATGCAACCATGCTAATTGTTTAGGATTTAAGCCAACCTTCTTGCTATCTGTGTACCATTAAAGTCTCAAAAATAAATAAAACTACAAAGTGATAATGATAACTAGGTACTCAAAAATGTAATTTCTCATTTTACTAGTTTAATTGGACAATTTTTTAATCAAACTGGTGTCATGTGGCGCCATTAGTAACTCTACTTTCTAGCCTAGTAAAGACAAATGTGGCAACGCGGCGATAAAGTCAATTTGCACTGACTTTTTAATACATTTTGAAGATTAAGTTAGATTGAAACAGATTTTTTAAAAATTGAGACTCAGGTCCTATGTGCCCCTGAACCTAATAATAATAATAATAATAATAATAATAATTAATAATAATAATAATAATAATAATACTCTCCCTAATTCACCCCCTTACGAGTGAATTTTAACCCCAAAAGCTGAGCTTGTCCGGGGAAAGGGACGGCTATTATTATTATTTGCCGTGGCGCTCCGGGGCGACTTAAAGATGATTGATGGTGCTATTTGACTTACAGGTGAGGAAAACCCGGAAAACCTCACCCACCATCATCGAGACGGTAATGTATGGCGAATTTTTTTAATCTGCATGTCATATCAACAGAAATTGAATTTCTATTAATACGCCACACATCAAATCCTAAACCGAACCATGCAATTTAATTAAAAATCCACATGGTCTGGTCTGGGATTCGAAACCCAGCAGTCTCAGACTCATAAACTTGCCTATAAATGAATATAAGCGCGATAGACCGCTACACCACCGTGCCCGATAAGGCCTAAGTGAACAGATACAGACAAAGATATGTAATTATTTATTTAATTCTCAAATGAAAATTCGTTTACCACTATCACTAATTCTCAAATAAAATCAAAACATAGTCGTTTTATGTTGTAAAAACATCTCTAAGTAATAATTGCTCATTTGACTGGCAGAAAATTGAATGCAGGCCACAGATGCTGTTGACCTTTTCATCAACATCGACAGTTACTTTCTCCGCAATATATACCAGATCACATCATCTACGTATTTCGTCCGATCTAACTAATCATTCTAATTTACAATTAGCGACCGTGAAATTACTACGGAACGTGTCAACTGCACCTGTCTGCATATATTTAATCTAAAAATTGTGTCAAGAAAAATATTAAAAAATTTGTAGAATAAATGCAATGGCCGAAACCATAGAAGTCAGTCGCATATATTTAATCTATAAATTAATTGTGACGGGAAAAAATTAAAAAACTTGTAGACTAGATGCAATAGTCGAAACCATAAAAGTCTTGAAGGTGGTAGAAAAGTAATATGATACGATATACATATATACATAAGTTTACAAAAAAAAGGTTGCACAATTATTTTGCTCTAAAATGAGGCAAAAAAAATTTTTTAATAGTACATCCTTTTATCCTTTATCTGTTTTAGTAGTCTATCAAATATAAAATACAACCTTTAAAACCGCATAGTGCTAACTTAAATAATTTGAAAGTTATATTTATTTGAAAAAGATAAATTATAGGAGCAATATTATTACCAAAATAATAGCTTAATAATGTCATGAGATGCTCTACGTGTCTTCCTTGTTCTTCGACAGAATCTAAGACTGTTATAAAATATTAACAAGCTCCATTGCTTTTTCTACACCCTCTATGTAGTCGTATCTTTATTACTATACAATGATTTTATTTGAATCTTTGATAGTTCAAATTATGCATTATTGTTTGACGTTTTTTGTTATACAATTATGTAAAAATATATTTCTTTAAACTAAATTGCATTTGCTCAATGTACTTTATCTATGACCACAACAGATTCAAGGTCAAAAAATCGTGATTCTGCGGTTTCTGATTTTATGTTGTTACCGACTGCCTTTTTATTCTTTAATTCCCCAATTGTTTTTTGTACTTCCCTTTCTTCTATAGACAAAAAAGAAGCTATTTTAAATAAGTTTGTTCTGCTGGCTTTTAATCTAATTGTTCCCGCATTAAACTTGTTAACTATATCAATTTTATTTGTTAATGTTTTATTAAAATTATTTTTGATGTTTTCTATAGTTGATTTACTTTTGTTTGTATGATTAATTTTTTATATTATTTTCCACAAGTGTTGTGTATTGCCTGAATTTAATTCATAAGGTCCTAGTTCGAGCCCGGATATGAAATATGTACCAGCAGAAGAAAAAGCCTTCGTCTGAAAATTTTGTGCTGAATGGGGGGCTAAGGGGGATTGAAATTAAAAAAAAATCATAAATCAAAAACGGAAATCGATATTACCATAATATTTTTCCTAAAAATCGATCCATACGGGGGAATACAGTTTAATAATTCTGAAAAAAAAAAGAATAAAAGTGGGAGTTAAGGAGGGGTTGAAATATTTAAAAGAAAGGCTTAATTCAGAAACAAAAAACGATATTAATTTGAAATCTTCAGGAAAAATTAAACTCTATAAACTAACTTATTTCCCCTGATAAAAAATTCTCACATAACTCTTAAACTATTATAATTTCATAATTACGTGACATTCATTCTATTTTAAAAATTTTATTAGTAAGACGGTAAAGCTGCTTCTCTTTTTTATTTCGAGTTCTCCCGAATCGGAACAACGTCACCTCAGTAGAAAAGAATCCCCCGAACAATCCATTTCCCAGTAAATAATTCTTGCAAGAGTTGACATTTCTAGTTAAAGGAAAAAAATACGTATCAATAGTTATCCGCGTTGACCCCTTTAACCCCAGCGGCCATAAATCCGGTCCTGGCCATTTCGCCGGAACGAGTTTTCGTGGAAAGCGCGCCGCTTTTCCCTCGTGGCCGTGATTTATCGTTCGGATGGATTTTGTTTGGTTTCATTTGGTTTTCTCTTGGTCTGTGCAGTATAGTGGGATGGGGGGTAAGTGGGGTGTACGGGGGGACGTAGGGGTACGGGCCGTCCCGGACCCTTAGAAAAAGGAATTCCAATACTAACAGGGCGAGTAATTCTTTTTTGTCAGTGGCAGGCGTAATGGGGATTGTTAGGGGATGTTTGTCACATATTTAAATGATATCGAAAACATCCAGTAGATACGAAATTACATAATAGATTCAAGATAAATATATTAAACAAAATTGCTAAAATTAATTTCTGTGTAACTCAAAGAAACCTAAATAAAAATATTACTAAAAATTTATGAAGAATAACACAAGTCGACAAAAAAATTATTTTTCTTTTGGTTTTTGTTCGAATGCTTGAATTCTGATTCTAGACATCAACAAACACTTAAATTTCAATTTTTAACTTTTAAAGTTTGTTTTTGTCTGATTTGCGTTGATAAGGAAGTTTTAAACATTTTAATTTATTTTATGAGCAACAGATGGTAGCACTCTGATCAATCTTTGTAAATGGCACAGTAGTGAGAGTAGTGAGTATTTATTTGTCTATCACAGCTGTAACAACCGCATTTGTGTGTTACTAAGTTAGAAAATGGCATCAAGACAGTGTAAACGTCGGATCACAAATAAAACAAATAATGAGCAGTGATGATTTCACAGAATTCCTCAATGCTCATGAAAAACAAGCCTGGACGAGTCTTAAAGCAGTAGTTAATGGTTTTCTTGGTAACAACAGAGCTGACAGTTTTAAAGAGTCGATTGGAATTATGCTTGAAATTTTTAAAATTATGGGCTGCAGAATGTCTCATAAACTTCATATTGTCATAAAATTCCTAAAGCCTACCCTGTGTACACGCGACCTTCAGATGGCAACCGACTCGTGCTCGAGGCGACGGAACGTTCAGGAATGTCGCTGAGGCACTAGAAACGCCTAGAACGGGCGGAGAGTGCCGTTTAGTCATAGAGATGGAATTTTCGGAAGCCTCTGGAAGCTACGGGCACAAAATTGGCTTGGTATAAATAGCCAACTTATCGGCGCACAGTTTAGTTTAGTTTAGTATAGAACATTGTAATGAAAAGTTAAAGTGTAATAAATAAATTAGAATCGTTAGTAAGTGTCTAAGTATTATATAAATTAAATAGTACGTCTGAAATAAATTGTAAATAGTGAGTTTTAAATAAATAAATTAGACTATCGTCACACTATGCTACATTCTCTCCTGGATCAATTTAAAAACAATATGGATGCCTACTCAGAGAAGCAAGAAGAACGTTTTTACTAAGATGTGATGGACTTTGAACAACGTTACCAAGAGCAGTACAACGAGAATATGACGGAAAATTACATTAAAACTAAAATCACTAATCGTAAATAAAGAGCAGATTGTCTAAAAACTATTGAAACTGTTTACTTACTGACCATAGGTTACTAATTTCAGAAATCTTATTTTACTTACCATAAATATTTACTTGTCACATATAGTATAAAACTTTTTATTGGCAAAAAATAAAATAGTTTTTTTGGTGTAGGTTCAAAAATTTACCAGAACATAAATGCTGAGGGACTGACAACAGTTTTTTTAAACTCATAAAATGCGTCTTATTTAGTAAGATTAATACACAACAATTATTTTGTTCAATTAATAAAGTACATATTTACATAGAAGATAACGATATTAATAATATAGATTCATTTCACAGTCATTAGTCTTCTAAACGTATCTATATATCCAATCTATTTTTTTAGCACCGTCTACAGTCCGATATAATAATTTTCACTTTTATCATTTAATTAAAATATCTAAGATACATTAATCAAGAATTTCACTTTTAATAATCCTGTAATCCATTTAATTATTTTAACATTCTTTAATTGACTTCCCGTTATGGGTTCTTCCTTTATAGGTAATTTGTTACTTGAATCAACCAACCGATCCTTAATATGCGTAAACGCTATCAACTGCATACAGGGTGGTTCGGAAATAGAGCTTAGACGTTTGAATTAGATCAAATTCTAAGGTTTCATCTAAGACTCTGTTACGGCCTCTTGGCACACTCATATATTTTAGTGATCAATTCAATAGAAATACTTTTTTAAAATTCGATATTATTATTAATTTGCTATGAATTTAGCTTACTTTTTAATTATGTCCAGCTTTTTGATAATTTTTCTAAGAATTCTTAAAGTACAATTTTTTTTTATAAATAATTATTCACCCTATTCATAATTCATATTAATAATCTTCTCTATGTTTATATAAAAATTAACCCCTTAAGTGGGAATTGTTTATTATTTTTACTTGACATTTAAGAATTAGGTTAATAATTTTAAATGACACCTCAGGTTTACCAAAATATTGAGAAACTGCAAATTAATAGTCAAATATCAAATGTAAAGGTCCGATATTTACTGAAATAAATTCTTATATCCTCAGGTGTGACCCTAAAGATCATGACCCAGTAATCCTTACATTAAAAAGTTTATTTATTTACAATAAACCAAACCCAAATAAATATAAAAAATTTGTTAATTATTCTAAACTAAGAAACGATCTAAAACAGGTAAACTAGAACATGATTAATATAAACAATAACGTAGATATCATGACAGAAACATTTATTACTACTTTAAATACATATTATGAAAAAAATTCTACAACTGTAAAGATAAATAAAAAAATTAGAAAACCACGATGGATAACCAAAGATCTACTTTAATTAATAACGGAAAAAAATAATATCTATTTGGAATTACAAAAACACCAAAATTATTATCTAGAACAAAGCTATAAAAATCTTAAAAATAGATTAACTAAGTCAATTCAAAAGGCAAAAAAAGAATACGCTAAACTTTTAATAGATAAAAACAAAAACTCCTCACAAGGTATGTGGAATTGTGTAAATCAGATAAGCGGAAAGACAAGCCCTAAAACAAAAATAACATCACTTAACAAACATAATGAAATAATTACAAATAAAAACGCCATAGCAAATGAATTTAACAATTTTTTTTAGCGACTTAGGGGAACAATATGCGAGAGACATAAAAATACCGAAAAATTTCACGGAAAATATCCCACATTTTGACAACACTTTCTATCTATACCCTACCCATGAAACTGAGGCTGAAAATTTAATAAAATCTCTCAAAACCAAAAAGTCTCCTGGAAATGCGAGAGACATAAAAATCCCGGAAAATTTCACGGAAAATATTAGTAAACCTTTATCAGATTTAATTAATATATGTTTTGAAAAATCCTATTATCCTAAATGTCTAAAAGTCGGTATTATTAAGCCAATACACAAGTCAGAATCTAAATTGGAAGTAGGAAACTATCGACCTATATCCCTAATATCTACGTTATCCAAAGTTATAGAAAACATTTTAAAATCCATAATTGTAAAATTTTTAGACAAATTCCAGATTATTTCAAAAAATCAGTATGGCTTTAGAGAGGGTAAATCAACGGAAGATGCTATATGTGCTTTAACAAAATCCATTTAGGAAGCTATAGATTCAAAAACATCAGCATTATGCATATTCGTTGACCTCTCAAAAGCTTTTGACACGGTATCGCATAATATATTACTCCAAAAACTTAAATGTTATGGATTTAGGGTAAGAATGTTTCGACTTATAGAAAGTTATTTGAATGATCGAAATCAATAGGTTTATCTTGATGGTGCCACGAGCGATATGAGAGCTGTAACCTTTGGTGTTCCGCAAGGCACCGTTCTTGGCCCTTTATTATTCACTATATATGTAAACAGTTTATTGACAATGAACATAAAAGGTGCCATTACGAGCTTTGCTGATGACACCGCAATATTTTATAAAGGAGACACTTGGGAAAAACTAAAAGTTATGGTAGAAGCTGACTTTCCTATTATTAAAAGGTGGCTTGCATATAACAAACTCACTCTGATTGTAGAGAAAACTAGTTACATGCCGTTTACTTCCTATTCAAGTAATTTGCCTGACCTGGGAAATTTGATAATCGGCCAAACAACGCAGATTCCTGAATCAGGGCACATTAGATACTTAGGAATTGTCATCGATAAACATCTGCGCTGGGATTTGCATATAAATCATCTTGCTAAAAAGATAAGAGTTCTTATTAGTAAATTCAAATTTTTAAGAGAATACCTGGATATACCTTATTTAAAAACTGTGTACTATGCCTTGGTTCAATCTCAGATAACATATGGCATACTAGGATAGGGAGGAGTTTACGATATCCCCCTTGAAAAAATTTGCATTTTGCAAAAATGGATTATAAAACTGATTTATAACAAAAAACCTACATACTCAAGTGATTTGGTTTATAACTATAGTCAAATCCTTGATATAAGGCAACTTTTCTGCCAACGTATACTTATAGCTATCTATAAAAATAAAATAGAAATGTTGGAAATAGACCATATTTATAATACCCGAAGACGAAATCAAAATGTAATAAGAATATTAAACAACGAAGTATACATTTTATATGCCCTAAATTATATAATATCTTACCAAATGATTTAAAAAGTATTAACAATTCAAACAGTGGATATTAAAAACTGATAGAACTGTATTTAGCAATATAGTTAATAACGAATAAATAAAAAAAGATATGTATGTTTTTGAATTCATTTACTTACTTACTTTTGTAACAACTCAAAATAATTGTAAAAATAAAAAAAAAATTACAAAAAAGAAAATACAAAAAAAAATCAAAACAAAAAATATATACCTATAGATTTTTTATAATGATTTTTCATATTTTTCTTTCTTTTATTTTTTTATATTATCTTATACCATTATTACCAATATATCACGTACAAGCTGTATATGCCTCGTCCTACACAGCTTCTGTGATTATTCATGTTTATTTATTGTAATTTTTCCTGTTTATATATTTATGTTATATTGATGTAAAAAAACATTATTATTATTAATAGTACCATGGCCTTGACCATGTGTCTGTCTTTTATTAATTAACATCATAATACAAGAAAATATAATTTATAAGAATATATAAAACAAAAGAACAATATTATGTTTTGTGGTACTAATGGTACAATGACCTTCCATTTTGTTTTGTGACTCTTAACTAGGACGGCGTCCTAACTCAATTTTGAGGATTTTGATAGTCAAAAAAACATTCGTAGTGTTTTATTGGAATAAAGATATTTTATTGGAAGATATCAAAATTACACAGCTATTTTGTGGATCTATTTTCAATAAAAACAACACTTAAAATCACTTAATATCCACGTGACCGTCCAACGCCTTCAGGTAGAGTATAACCTTTATTATTGTTGCATGCGCTCCTGTATTAAACTTAACTTGAGGCTTACTTTTATTGTAATTATTTTAGGCCAGTAAGTAAGATACCTACTTATACACTTGCTTTCGCTTCACTCGCTCTTTGTTTGCACTTCACTTCTGCTTTGAGATCTGCTTCTTAGCACCACTTAAAAAGTATGATTACTAGAAAATTTGACAATACTTGCACCCCCTGTATTATTCGAATATAGAATATATATCTTAATATTTTTTTTCTGGCGATAAGAGCAACTTATTTACAATCTATCTCATTTTGATTTGATAAGGTTATAATAGAAATCTTTCAAACTTAAATAAAAATAATTCTGAAAATGAGTGTAATTAAATCTTTATTTCAATTTTTTTTAGAGCCACGTTTGATTAATTTCCGCGTATAAATCGGATAAAATAAGGTAAGTACGCAAAATTAGAGAAGTTTCTGCCAAGAAAAAGTCTTTTTCCTCTAATTCCATCCCCCAGAGATCCCATTAGATGTTCGCAGAGGCAATCAGAGATATGCCCGAAATGTACCGAAATTGCTGTGTTCCCTGTTCGACCCCGCATGCCCGTCGCAGGCCGCTATCAAATCAAACTGTGTAGATTATTTCGGGAGATTTGATTGAATGTAACCCTCCAGACATCCATCATGTTTAGTGAGCCACCGTTCCAATGATCTGACTTCTGTTCCTCTAAATCCCCGGAACGACGGGGACCAGCGGCCGATCCCAGGGGATATCCTTTCTCTAGCTCTTAGGAATTCCTTATTCTTGGCTAGAGGTGGAGCATTCTGTTAGCTAATATTATTCGTTTAGAAAAAAAATTGTAAAAGCAAACAAAGTGTTCTTTCTCACTATCACTACAGGCTATAACATATTTTTTTATAAGTGACATTAAAAGTGACACTTTTAGTGACAGTTAACGTTGATAAAAAATATTTATAGTGCATGTATGTTATCAAATAACAGATACGGAGGATTGCCTAAAAACCTCTAATAAAATAGGGATCTTGCTTTCAATGAAAACTTATTTATCAATTTATATACCAGGTATAACTGGCAATTGCTTTAAATTTGAATTAACCATCCAATAAAATCGGTACGTTTAACAGCTGCTATGAGGTTCATATCGCTCAAAAAGTTCATACCCTGACAGCCAGAGAGTCAGTAGTGGCTTTCAACATATTTTAACTAAGTAAAGCTTACATTTTTCATCCAAATTCGATATATTTATAACCTTGACAAATATATCGTATCACTGGTGGTAGATAAAGAGTATCTTATACTTTCTTGTAGTCCCGAATAATCGGACGGGAACATTAAATTTTGAAGTAAGGGGTTTGGTTCTTTTGGTAATTTAAATACCTACGTTTTGTGTTATTTTTAATTTTTTTTTAGACATTTCTTAAAAAACAATAATACAACTTTTTTATTTTATATTATTTAAGCCTGAAATTTTTGTTTTCCATCTTCTGGTGCAGTCAAAATTTAATCAAAGTTTAAAATATTATCGAATAAAAATTCTAAATACTTCATTTTAAAAACTATGTCAATTCAATTGTATAACTTTCTTCTACATTTTTTTTTTTTTTTTTTTCGTTCAAGCATCCTGTTTTTATAATTTTTCATTTTCAGTTCCCATCTCTACTTCCAGCACAGAATGCTTTTCCAAATACCGTTCGTTGTTACAAACGCTATAGACATGCTTTACTGGGTATTAAATTATTTGTTTGGTATTGCGCCTTTTTTCGTGTTTGTTTTATTTCCTTTGTTATTGGATTTTCTGCTAAAGATTCCAAACGAAACGTACCGGATATTAAAGATATAAAACAAAAACCTTTTTGTACTTTTCGAGCTATATATACCTAATATCGATACCTATGAATATAAAAAACCGGTCAAAGAATTGTGTTATCGATAAAATGGTATAATCCATTTTAATCTTTGACGTAATTATATTAAAAAAAGAGATGATACTGTCAACAAATGATACACAACAAACTTTTAACAATAAGAATAGATGTTGACATCTCAGATTACTGTTACGTTTATAACACAGTTAAAATCTTGTGATATATCAGTGATGTCCGGTGTGCCTCAAGGTTCCAGATTGATCCCGTTCTATTTATATTGTTTGTAAACGATGCAACAAATTACTCCTCAAACAGTTGCAATCTTTGTTAATAGGCGTATTAATGTTTTTTAGTATAAAGACCAATGATTGCCTTGCATTCCCTAAATGGTGAAAATTCAAACTTTTCGTTAGTTAATATGCTACGACTCATTTTAAAAGATCCAATAACATTATCTAAAATGTTTATAAAGTAGATGATATATTAGATCCATTAATAATCTGACATTTAACCACCATGTCCCTGTTTACCGTTTGCAAAGTATTTAAAATATTAGTTTTCATGTCATTATGTCCTTTTACAATTATTTGTACTTGAAACAAAAAATAATAATCTCTTCTATTGCAGGGTTTTTCCTGGGCAGTTGGCCTGGCGGAAGGTGGGGATTAAAAACAAGAATATACCCAAAAAATACCCAGAAAATACCAAGTTAAAGAAAAAATTATGCCAAAGAGACAAAATGGCGAAAAATATGGAAAAGTTACTACAAAAGGTGTTAAATATTATTTATAACACGTAATTTTGTTTAAAATATTAATAAAAAAACGTGTTAAAGTACAAAATACTCTATTTTACCGCAAATATATGATATTAGGGAATGGAATCGATATAAAAATGCCATTTCAAGTAATATAAAGCTAAATAAGTGCAAAATAATTTAAATTAAGAAAATACTCAAAATATTAATTAAAGTATATAAATAGTATGAGAAAGCCAAAATGTCAAAAAATAGAGGAAGACGTGATAATTTTAATTTAATACTACTAATACTAAAAAAAAATACTAGAAAACATAAGTATAATAAGTTTAAGTATTAAAAATACTATTTTATCAAAAAAGATAATAATTATGTGAAAAAATCAAAATACCGAAAATAAATAAAAAGTTACTAAAATGTGTTAAAACGTAATTTGGATTAAAAAATAATAGAAAACGTGTTTAAGCATTAAAAACACTAGCTAAAAAATAGAACAATTAAATTCCTTAAAAGATACCTAATTAACCAAAAAAGTACCTAAAAATATCTAAAAATACCTAAAAATACCTAAAAATATCTAAAAATACCTAAAAATATCTAAAAAAAATACCTAAAAAATATCTAAGATACCTAAAATGTCTAAAAATATCTAAGAATGCCTAAAAATACCTAAAAACTATTTTAACTGAAGAATATTAATTAATATGAAAAAGCCAAAATGCCAAAAATGTGTTAAAAATTCAAAATACGTAATTTTAAGCATTAAAAATACTATTTTAACGAAAAATTAAAACAAATATTGTCTTAACATAAATAAAAATCAATTTAAAGTAAAGTATTAAGATTGTAAAAAAAATGCAAAATAATTTAGATTCCTTAAAAAATACCTACAAATACCTAAAAATACCTAAAGATACCTAAAGATACCCAAAGATACCTAAAGATACCTCCTAAAGAACTATAAAGATACCTAAAGATATCTAAAGATACCAAAAGATACCACAAGATACCTAAAATATCTAGAATGTCTAAAAAACACCTAAAAATATCTAAACGACCTAAAAATACTCAAAAAATACGTAAAATACTTAAAAATACCTTAAAAATACCTAAAAATACCTTTAAAAATACAAAAAAAAATACGTAAACATACCTAAAAATACCTAAAAAAATACTTAAAAATACCCCGAAATATCTAGAAATACCTAGAAAATACCTAAAAATCCCAAAAATCATAAAGACACATAAATTTAATTAAGAGTGCCTAAAAATACCTGAAAATACTTAAAATACCTAAAAATACCTAAAATATCTAAAAATACATACAATACCTTAAAATATTTTAAAATACCTTAAAATGCCTTAAAATATATAAATAAATACCTAAGAAATCTAAAATACCTAAAAATATCCAAAAATACCTAAAAAAAAATACCTAAAAATACCTAAAAATACCTAAAAATACCTAAAAATACCTAAAAATACCTAAAAATACCTAAAAATACCTAAAAATACCTTAAAAATACCTAAAAAAAATATCTAAAAATACCTAGAAATATCTAGAAATACCTAGAAATACCTAGAAATACCTAGAAATACCTAGAAATACCTAGAAATACCTAGAAATGCCTAGAAATACCTAGAAATATCTAGAAAATATCTAGAAAATATCTAGAAAATTCCAAAAATAATAAAAATGTCTATAGGCCTAAAAATACCTGAAAATACCTAAAAATGTATTAAAAATACCTTAAAATACCTTAAAATACCTTAAAATGCCTTAAAATACCCTAAAATACCTTAAAATAACTTAAAATGTCTAAGAATCCGTAAAACCT
The DNA here is from genome assembly GCA_927349885.1 of Psylliodes chrysocephalus. Lineage (NCBI taxonomy): Eukaryota > Metazoa > Arthropoda > Insecta > Coleoptera > Chrysomelidae > Psylliodes > Psylliodes chrysocephalus. Next base: position 86,696,947 of record OV651817.1, read on the forward strand.
AAAAATACCTAATAATATCCAAAAGTACCTAAAAGTACCCAAAAATACCTAAAGTTAATTATGAGTGCCTACATATACCTGAAAATACCTAAAATACCTAAAAATTCTTAATAATTCTTTAAAATTCTTAAAAATTTATAAAAATATTTTAAAAATTACCTTAAAATATCTAGGTTGAAAATGAATGGGATGATCTCATCGCTTTCCACTGTGACCCAGATGTGAAAATACCTAAAAATAAATAAAAACATCTAAAACTACCTAAAATACTTAAAAAATACCTAACAATACCAAAAATTTTCTAAAAATTTTTAAAAATTTCTAAAAATTTCTAAAAATTTCTAAAAATTTCTAAAAATTTCTAAAAATTTCTAAAAATTTCTAAAAATTTCTAAAAATTTCTAAAAATTTCTAAAAATTTCTAAAAATTTCTAAAAATTTCTAAAAATTTCAAAAAATTCCTAAAAATTTCTAAAAATTCCTACAATACTTAAAAATACCTAAATAATAATTAAAGGACAATAATTAATGTGAAAAAGCCAAAATGCCGAAAATAGAGAAAAAGTAACTAAAATGTATTAAATATCATGCAAAATACGTAATTTTGATTAAATAAATACTATAAAACCGTTAAAAATACAATTTAAAAAAAAACTAGAACATTTATTCTGTTAACAAACAAGAATCAATAGAAAATCACAGAATTAGTCGTTTAAAGTATTAAGATGATAAAAAAATGCAAAATAATTTAATTCTTTACAAAATACTTTAAAAAACTCAAAAGAAACGAAATATAATTTTTTATTAAAAAACAAGCCTTTATAAAGATACAAAGCCTACTAATACCTAAACATACTTTAAAATACCTAAAAATACCCAAAAATACAAAAAAAAATACCTAAACTACACAAATACCTAAAATTATCTTGGTTGAAAATGAGTGGATAATCTCATCACCTTCCACTGCCACACAGATGTAAAAATACCTAAAAATACCTAAGAATACTTAAAAATACCTAAAAAATTTTGCCATACGTAAATAATAATTAAAGAACAATAATTATTGCGAAAAAGCTAAAATGCCGAAAATAGAGAAAAAGTAACTAAAATGTGTTATATATATAAAATACGTAATTTTGATTAAAAAAATACTATAAAATGTATTTAACCATTAAAAATACTATTTTAACGTAAAACTAGAACAATTATTGTTTACATAAACAAGAAGCAATAGAAAATCATAGAATTAGTTGTTTAAAGTATTAAGATGGTAAACAAATGCAAAATAATTTAAATTCTTTAAAAAATATCTAAAAATACATAAAAAAAACTCAGAAACTAAAAATGATTGTTTATTTAAATTCAAGCTTTATAAGGGGACAAAGCCTACTGATTTAAAAAAAATCTTAATAAAATGCAGGTTGAGAGGGGTTGAAATAAAAAAAACAAAATTAAATAAAAAACCAAAAGCGATTCTGAAAAAGAAATCTAAAAAAAAATGGGATGATAAGGGGGAGTTAAAATATTGAAAAAACTAAAATCGATATCAAATTGTAATCTTTAGAAAAAATCAAGCTGTATGCAGCCTATTGATTCTGAAAAAAATATGATTGAAAATGGGGGTTAAGGGGGTTTGTTAAACTGTGAAGAGTATAACATAGAATGCCAAGCATTATATATCTTCGTTCTAGTTCTCCTTTTATGTATAACTTTTTTCGAAGTAACCCATGATGGCTCTAAGCCGCATAGGTTAGGTAAATTAGTTAAAGATAAATATTTTACTCATTTTATGTATATATTTTTGCAAAGCAACCTATAAGACAATTCGAACATGACCATTTAGATAACAGGTAATATTTTGGATCTTGGCAGACAACTCAACCCTATCCAAAAGTATAATCAAACTAAAAGCATACTCGTAACTCAATATTCCTTTGTGGAATCTCTTCTAAAACAAAAGAATGCTATTATGAAAGAAAACCTTAGTAACTAATATGAAACTATTATGAAAGTTATTTTGAAAAAATTGAAAAAAAATTTAAAGTCCCAGATTTATTAGCTGAAAGATATTGATTAAATCTTTTCATTTTGTTTTAATTTTTGAGCTGTTTCTACTTCTAAGAATACCCAAATAAGAATAAATAAATAAATATTTAAAAAATTACTCTTGAGAAGGAGTGCTTTGCTTTTAATACAGCAGATTTTTTGAACCTTACCACTAATACAACACGAGATAATCGAATGTAAATTTTTCCAACCACACCCCCTATCTATCAACAAAATGGTGTTTTTTCGAATTATCTGGGAGTGGTAGCCCAAAAAATAATCTAGCAACCGCTGCTCTGCCCGGTCGGGATATAATTTGATTTGATTGCTACCTAAAAACAAAAGAGCAGCGATTACGTGCTGGCCGAGGATCACCTGATGTGCAGTAGTTATTGGTTAATATCAGGGTTGGTTCGACACGAACGATCGCAACAGAAATAAAAAAATAAATAATAATAAGGAGGAAAATTAGAGAAAATTGGAGTTGTGTGTGTGACGGAAAGGATTTTGATTGGGCGGATCGTCGGCGGTAATAACAGGTCTGGGTTTTTGAGGAATATATACGTTCGAGGTTTTCGATCTCCATTTTATATGCAAAATAAAAATCACAGTGTGTGATTATATGGTTAATTCTAAACTGAAAAGATCGATAACTAATTTGAAGGAATTATCCATCATAAATATACAGGGTGTCCCGAAATTAGACGGTCATATTTTAACAGCGTAATCTACATCCTAAAATAGAAATAAAAGTTCATATAAACATAGGTCCGAAAAAGTTTCTTTTCTGAGATACAGGGTGTTAAAAGTGAAGTCCTGATGACACACTTTTGTAAATATTTTCTAAACGTTTAAAGATAACTAACGGAAATTTGGTATAAATACTTACCTTTTTACGCTCTATTTAATGGACTAAACCCCAGTTATCGATCATCTTCATAGGTGGGTAAATTAAGGGGGGCTTAGGGTAAAATTGCCCTAAGTTTTTTTTTGTGACAGTTTTTAACATTTTTGACTATAAATTTTGGAAAACCAATATTTTCTTTATAATAAAGTTACATCTGTTGCATCTCGCTAGGACGCACCATTTTCAAGAGAAAAGCATTTGAAAATTTTTATGATCAGTTATTCGAAAGTGCAAACAATAATTAGTAGGCCTGTGGAATCAAAAATTTTATTTTTTTCAACTTTGTAAAACCGGTGACTAAAGAAATTTTAGAAAATATTTACAAAAATGTACCACCAAGACTTCACTTGTAACACCCGTATCTCGAAAACGAAACATTTTCGGACCTATGTTTATATGAACTTTTACTCCTATTTTAGGATGTAGATTATGCTGTTAAAATATTACCGTCTAATTTCGGGACACCCTGTATATGTATTTCTTTATTGATTTGCTAACTGAATGTGAATTGCTTACAATGCTTATAACTATAAGAACCAAAAATTTCAATGGCTTTGAATTATTCTATTATTAAAAGAAAAATAGAATGAGATACAGAAAATATTTTGACAGTTTCGAGTACTTCGGTACTTATATAGTTCCGTATACCTTTTACAGTTATTTAAATATATAATACAACGTTTAAAGGATATCTTCTTAAAGGGATTACTGTCGAAACTGTCCAACCATTATTGGAACAACCAGGATTAACAATATGGAATTTATTGAGTACCTATATTATAGGACAAATAATATTCAATCGTTACAGACATCTGTTTTCTTAGAATTATATTATACAGTGTTCGCCAAAAAGTCTGCACAATATAGACCATACGAATTTTTTTATTATTTATTTAATTTTAAAAACATAGCGTTAGCTATATCTCCTATTAAAAAAGTATTTCAATACCTTTCTATCATATTCTATAATGACATTAATATCCCTTCCCTCCGTCACACTAACCAATACAATTTAAAGAGGGAAAGTATTAAAAAGCTAATTTTTTCATAGTTGAATCACTTTTGATTTTATAACCGAGTAATTATATAACTCTATAATGCTATAACCATACAATGCTATAATGGTATAATGCTAAACACTATAATGCTACAATGATATAGGGCTATAATACTATAATATTATAATGATATAGGGCTATAATACTATAATATTATAACGCTACAATGCTATAATTATATAACGGTATAATGATAAGTATAATAATAAAATGATATAATGTTATATCGCTATAATGCTATACTGGTATAATGATATAAAGCTTAAATGATATAATGCTATAATGCTTATAATGCTATAATGATATAATACTATAAATATAATTATATAGTGCAATATTTATTTCATGATATAATGCTATAAAGGTATATGTTATGTTGGGAATGGGGTGAATACACTGTGACCTAAAAGATCTATTGTGCCCTCTTCTGTCGCCCATGCACTAAGAAATTTTCTCAATGCCTATAACGACCCTTCCAATGCTATTTTCTCAAGGAAGTGTAGGATTTGAAGTGGCTTAAAATTACGTAAATCTCCCTCTACTATTTGATATCCTCCTAGATATAGTGCCCTTGGATTCTGGAGTGCTACACATTCAGTTAGGATATGAATGGAGGTTTAGTCCTCCTCCTCACAGAATCTGCACTCACTATCCTCTACTACTCTCAGTTTACTTAGGTGTCCTTTAAGACCGCAATGCCCCGTAAGGATCCCTGTTACAATACGTAGCTTGTTCTTGATAAGGCAGATGCAGGCTTCCGATCTTTTCTGGTTATATTCACCCAGAAGTATCTTGGCCTGTCTCAGCCCCAAGAGATTGTTCCAATTATCGGTTCTTCTACTGCCCAATTCTTTTTTAATTTCTCCTAATATTATGTTACTGCTGATACCGCAGAACGGCTCAGGTCGTACAAAGCGTGTTTGATCCCCTTTCCTTGCAAGACTATCTGCAATCTCGTTACCTTGTACCCCGTTATGTGCCGGGACCCAAGTGAGAGTAACTCTATTTTTCTCGCCTAGCTCATTCAATTGTTCTAGGCATCTCCAGACCATTTTTGAGCTGATTACGTAAGAGCTTAACGCTTTGATGGCTGCTTGACTATCGGACATGATGATAATCTCTTGTCTATGATAATTTCTCTCGATGTTAAACTGGATACACTTCTCAATGGTGTAAATTTCCGCCTGGAAAATGCTTGGGTATTTTCCCAAGCTTTCGGAGTGCTTGGTTCTCGGCCCATATACTCCTATTCCAGTTCCTTCTATGGTTTTGGAACCGTCCGTATACCACTGAATAGCACGTCTTTCGGTTGCAAGCGCGATTGATTCTTGAGTCCATTCTTTCTTGTAGCCCAGCTCTGTGGTTTTGAAGTTTTTCACAAAACTGTACTTCTTTAGCATTTCATCCTGGGGCATGTCCCAGGTATCTTTAGTCTTGAAGCAAGTAGACTTTCGTCTGATTACTCCGTTTTTAAATATTCTATATCGTGTTCTTTTTGTCACATTCTCTATCATCAAATGTAGAGAAGTGAGGTTTAAGATCACCTCTATTGCGGCCGTAGGACAGGTTCTCAATGCAAACACAGGCTAGTCTTTGTACTTTTGAGATATTAGCTCTCGTAGTAGCTAAACTAGTTCTGTTACTCTAGGCTATAGCCCCGTAAGTGATGATTGGTCTCACTATTGCAGTATACATCCATCGCATAGGTTACATCCCCATCATTTACCTGCAATGTTTCTGCATTCCTTTAGGGCTTTTGTGACCTTATTTACTACTTCCTTCTCATGTGTGTTCCAGAGAAGTTTGTTATCCAGGGTTAGGCTTAAATATTTGACTTCATTTTTCCATTCTATATCTATCCCGTCTAATTTAACGGTTTTGAGATTAAGTTTTCTTTTCCTTGAGAAGGCTACTATTGTTGTTTTTGTAGGGTTTATACTTAGTCCCACTTCACGGCACCATCTTTTGGTATGTTCTAGTCCTTGTTGGACTATATCACACAGGATATTACTAAACTTGCCACTAGCAAATATGACTATGTCGTCGGCATAACCTTGACAGGGTATGCCGAGGTCAGTCAATCTGCATAGAAGTTTCGTCTACGGTTAGGCTCCACATTAGTGGGGATAGAACTCCTCCTTGTGGACATCCTCTGGTTGTGCAGATGGAGATGGTGTCCTGCAGTTCTCGTAGATAACAGCTGAGCCATACATCTGAATGTGATGTTATCTACTCTTCTATATGCAAGTGCTCTATAACGGTATAATGCTATAATATTATAATGATATAACGCTATAATTGTTTATTACAAAACATGGATACCGTTTTATGCGTATTTCTGGATCTTGCTAGGGCATCTGATACTGTGAGCCACGCACAATTGTTAATTTCTTAAAAGTGAATTAAATTCGAGTAGAAGAGTTAAATTTAGAATACTCTAAGGATCCCAAGGACCTAACCCTTTATTATTTTCAATTTATCTAAATAATATGTTCACAATTGATACTCTAGATACTATCATTAGTTTTGTAGATAACAAGGGGGTATTTTATGAAGTTTACAGTTGGGAAGAATTAAAGTAAATAGCTGGAAATGATTTAAAACAAAAAATATTGGTTTAGGCATAAACAGCTTAGAGAAAACTTATTTTGTGTCCTTCTGTAGCTACAAAAATGCACATCAATGACATAAAACACATCAAAATATTATGACATATTTTATGAATTAGTCTGAGATTATGAGCCGAGGCGAGTAACAGACGAGTTCGATAAAGAAATTTTGCTGATGTGGTCAATACAAACTTTTATGAGTAGTATGACAAAGTAAACAAACATAAAAATAACAGCGAATACGAAACAAATCTGTTACAGACTATTTCTGTCAGACAGTCATGACTATGTTGATAAATATTAGCGGCAGATAAAATAGTTGATTTTTACAGTGAGACAAAGTGTTTACTTCCGCAAATCGCTATGGTAATGCATGACTTTATTAACGGTTGGCGATAAAAAAATTATATAAAATATTTCTGCAAATTTAATTTGTTTAACAAATAAAATTATTATAATAAATGTATATCATTAGTATTACTCTAGTTATCACCAGACGTTACGGTATATAATTATTGTTCATTAAAATCATTAGGCGACAAATAATTTGTATGAATAAATACAAATTGTTTTAATAATAATACGAGTTCTTAATTTTACTTTTTACTTTAACTATTTAGTAAAAAACAAGAGTGTAAATAAGAAGACGAAGTTTAAGCGAGTGTTCAATACATACAATCTACTCGAATTAATTTTTTCTACGACTGATTAAAGAAAATTTTCAAAATTAAAAAAAAATTAATCAAAAAACGTATAAATAGATATTTATTTTTCTTTAATTTCCAAACTAACAGAAAATATCCGCACACCTTTGCTGAAATATAATCATAATTCACCCGAATGCCTTAGAAACTTAGAATGTTTATATAGGTACGTAATGGTGTATTGTTGTGGTCATCTTCTGTTCTATCTACAACAAAGTTGTCCTCCAGGGGGCGTTTTTATAACCCGGGCTTTCATTAACCGGACCCTTTGGACTGCTAAAGGGCTCTTCAGAGCGACGTTTCGGTAATTAGAAATGGGCTGCTTCAGTATTTAATTGTGTCGATGAGAGACGCTGGTTTGTACAGGAATTTGCTTTGCAAGAAAGCTGAAAGTTTGGCCACATCACTTTAACGCTGTTACAAAATTATTTAGTACATCCTGGACATTTTTTTATATAGAATTCATTTCGTTGAAATTGACATATGGGCTTCAGTTATAGAGTGTTTAACAGAAAACTGACATAGTATTAAATGAAAATTTAAATCCTAAGCTTTGATTAACGTAGTAGCATAGCCAGCCATTTTTCATTGAAAGGGTTTCTGAGAACCATGGGGAAGGTTTCCATCAAGAGAGTGAATAAAAACAGTCACCTTGGATTAACGACTATAAAAATTAAATAAATCTTCAGAAGCGTTTGTAATTTCGTTTTCATCAATCTGTTTTTCGTTACAAATATAGCCAACAAAGTTTAAATGATTGTAATGAATAAAAAAAAACTTATATTTATGCTTTAAATTCACTTTTCTTTTTATTTTTAATAGGAAGTATTATTAAAGTTTTAAATAAAAGTTAATACAATATATTTGAGAAATAAACTTAACTTATACAAAACTTTTTCTATTATGTTCATTTGACCTTTTTAAAACTGGGGTAGAACGATTTGTTTTGTTGGTTGGTGCCTCAGTGATTCATTTGCTAATGAGTTCACGAGTCGCGAGACATCTCCATCAAGCAATCCGTGGCCTGTGGTGTTATCAGCACGTGTGTCACGAACTTCTAATTAGTAGCCAGCAATTAGTGGCCAATCATTACGGGCTGGAGCCGGTCCATATCTCTCTGTCTATCTCGCCACAATAGAATTGGCGGTATACAAAACAATTATAAAAAAAACACAAAATGGTATTTTTGTCTTATATACTGATATGAAAAGCGCTGGTTAGTTGTTTGCAATTAATAGAACTGTTTTAATTTGAGTTGTCTAAGAAACTTAATTCTAAATTAGTCTTCTTTTTCTTATCAGATTATTGTACTTTCTGTGCTTTCGTGTTCTCTGGTTCCTTTCTGTACTTTGCTTCCTGTTTCTCACACTATCTTTCTGCTCTCTGTTGTCTATTTTGCTCCGATTGCTCTCACTCCACCTCTGCATCTCTACAGCTCTATTTTTTATTTAAAATCATTATGTTCAATATTTTTTGTTTCTTTTTCTTTATTACATTTTCGTTTCAAACAAATTTCAACTCACCTTTAACAATAATATTCACTATCACTCTTTTTTCCTTTTAACTAAAACCGAACATTCCTGACAATCTCAAAATCTCTTCGGACATCCATATAACAATTTTTTTCAACCATTCTTAATCCTCTACAAACATTTTTGTCTTTCCATTCCAGTATTGTTCAATTTTGCAAGTATTGCTATATATTTGTAGATTGCTAAATATACCAAGATTTACTATAATTTGATTTATTTGATACAAATACATTTTATACAATTAAAAATTAAATTAACATAATAATCAAATTATAATTAAAGTTAAAGCACCTAGGTGCAAGCACCTGTATGTGCTAAAGTAAAGTAATAGCATAGTAATATACACTACACATTTATACTTATAGTATACATACATATACAGGGTGTTACAAAAAGGTGTATCATAAATTTTTCCTCAGATAGATTACCAAAAAATAAGTGGATTTGGCTATATTTACCTATAACAAATTTTAAACTGTTCAGGTATAATGCCGGTCAGAAATATTAGATTTATTATATGTGTAAGTGGGTATAAAAATTGATTATAGTTATTTTTAATCATTTTTGTTGTAATGTTATCAATTCCTGGTGAGCTACCGTTTTCATCAATTGGTTTTAGAAAGCAAGAGTCTTTGATAGACGGATAATTTATTTTAAACTTGTATGATGATTTCTCAATTGTTTCTGCCAATTTACTACCAACTTCAATATAATATTTATTACAAAAATCAACCATTTCTTTAACAGTGGTAAAAGTGTCATGGGTTTTGTGATTTTTAATAACAAGGTTTTAGTTTTTTGTGTTCTTTTATTGTAATTGTTGAGGTGGTTGTGCACCGATTTATTAAGTTGGTAACCATTTCAGAAAACATATTATAAGCTTCTGCAGGGTTTTTGTTAGAAATAATTTTTGACACTCAATAGTTGAAATTAAATTTGAAAATTTGTTATCCTCAAATTTTTTAATATGTTTGTAGGTTAATTTACTGATTGATGTTTTCTGCGCTTCATGATTTATTGAGAAATAAATAGGAAAGTGATAAGTTATAATTTACAACAGATGCGTTGTTTATGAATTTAGTGACTGTTGACTTTTTCCTTACAAAAATATGATCTAAGCATGATGCAGATGTTGGGGTCACCCTTGTATAAATATTTATATGAGATTCAAAACTATGGGATAGTAGCATTGCTATGTAATTATTACTGGACGCATCTGAGTAGTATAATATATCATAATTTAAATCTCCAATTATTATATCGAAGTCATTTCTGTTTATATCACATAAAAATTTATCTAAATCATCGACAAATAGTTTTTTATTTGTGGAGTTCTGTAACAAGCTATAATGTTAAGGCTGGTGTTATCTATATTTAATGTTAAAAGTGATATTGTTACCTGAGACTGATTAAGTTTAAAGTGGTTTATGTTAAAATTATGGTTTCTATGTACAAAAATTTAAACACCATCACATTGATTTAGTGAGCTGTTATTAAAAATGGTATTAGCCTGGTATCATGAAGTCTGAATTTGAATGAATGAATCGTGTTTCTTCAAGTATTATCACGTCAAGTTCATTCAGGTTGCTAGTTGTTAAAAATATCAAGAATTCATCAAAATTTTTGTATACACTTCTAATATTTATATGCAAAATCCTAAAAAAGGAAAAATGTTTAGAAATACTTACAATTTTAGTGAACTGTTCTATATCATTTATATTCATGTTTTTTTCATCAACATTTTCTTTCTCAAGTTCCGTTAAAATGATATCCTCTCCAATTTCCACAAGTTTAAGAAGTTAAGGTATAGGAAGCAAATAAATTGTTTAGAAAAGTTCACTTAAGAAAACATCGCTGAACATGATAGTTAAGAGAAGGACATTCCTACTATCACATCCATGACTGGTATCATATTTTGTTTTATGGATTCTATCGGGGTCACCAATTATGGGATCTTTTAAGCTTTGTGGATCCCATCTTGTAAATAATATAGCGGTTAGTAAAAGGGTATACACCGAAAAAATTAAAGGGGTGATTCTGTGATGAAAATTAATGTGAATGTTTGGTATAAAATTTTTTGAGAAAACCCTCCCCGGAAAAGTTACACCCCTTCGAAAATTAAAAAAAAAATGGTTTTTCATTTTATTTTCCCTGTATATCAAGCTAAAGACACGAAACTTGGTAAACATTATCTGTCAATAAAAGTACACTTTTTGAAATTTTTTCAACCCTGAAGTATGCTTAGAAGGGGCTGAAATAATCAACCCCTAAGATATTTTTTCTTACAACTTTTTTTTAGATGAAAATTTTTTCTTTAAAAAAGTATGACTGAAAAGCCCAATTCATTGACTAATTGACTAATCTCTACAAGTTTTTTTCGAAAACTTAAGCATTTATGAGAAAAAATAAATAAGCTCATGTAAAATAGCATTTTATTAAACAACAAAATTATGATTCTTAAGACTTCTACAACTAAAAACAAAAGTGAACAAACAATGAACAAAAACCTGTCGAATATCGACAATACAATTATAATAAATGTTGAAAATGACCGCCTTCAGCTTCAATACAAGCATCTACCCTTTTCCTCATAGAATTGTGTATACGATGAAATATTCCTGGAGAATTTCTTTTAGTTTCACACCCTGCTACAATGCGGTTTCGCAGATCATCGATATTTTCAACTGGGTTTGTGTATATCAAAGATTTCAAATATCCCCATATGCAAAAATCCAAAGGATTAAGGTCAGGGGAGCGGGCTGGTCAGTTTACAGGTCCTCCTCGACCTATCCATTGATTAGCACACACCTCATCCAGGTGAGTTCTTGCACGTATACTAAAATGAGCTGGTGCACCATCGTGCATAAACCATAAATGTTGCCTAATTTGAATGGGAACCTCTTCAAGAAGAACAGGTAATTCTTCAAGGAGATGACAATATGCTTCACCATTTAATCGTAGCGGAAGAAAATGGGGACCAATTAAATGATTATCAATAATTCCGAGCCACACGTTTAATGAAAATTGATACTGATGATTTCCTTCAAAAAAGCCATGAGGATTTTCGTCAGCCCAAAGGTGATTGTTGTGAAAATTTCTAATACAGTCTCTTGAGAAACTCGCCTCGTCAGTAAATAAAATCTTACCTAAAAACTGTGGTGCTTGGCCAATCATATTAATAAGCCACTGACAAAAAATCACACGGGGTAAAAAATCTCGAATCATTAACGCCTGCACCCGTTGAAGATGATAGGGATACAACATTTGTTCTTTTAAAATTCTAAAAACAACGGAAAGGCTTACATGTAGGACACGAGCTATTCTCCTGGTACTAGTTTCTGGGAATTCTTCAATTGAATTAAGTACGGCTTCTTCTACAGCTGCAGTTCTAACTTCTCTAGTACGACCAGAATCATAACTTCATTTTTCAAAATTACCACGTTCCCGCAAGCGTCGGTGAATAGTTGTGAACGTAGTATGATGGGGTAGTCTACGCTGTGGGTACTGTTCAGCATAAAGTATTTGCGCTTCCAATGAATTACCGTTAGCACGACCGTATGTAAAATGCATATCTGCCATTTCCAAATTCGAATATGCATTCATATTTTCAATCAACTAATATTTCCTACAATACACAATCATAAAACTTGTGAAACAATAAGATGGGTAACAGAAAATGACACTACACAATCCTGGTATCAGTATTAATGTTTTTATGCAAAGCACAAGCCACTAGACTTGACGCAAAATACACTCCCGTTAGCTCATCTTTTTGAAAATGCATTGCATTAGATTTTTTTTCTCGTAAATGCTAAATGCGTTTTAGAAAAAACTTGTATAGTTAAAAAAGTTAGTCAATGAATTGGGCTTTTCAGTCATACTTTTTTAAAGAAAAAATTTTCATCTAAAAAAAAGTTGTAAGAAAAAATATCTTAGGGGTTGATTATTTCAACCTCTTCTAAGCATACTTCAGGGTTGAAAAAATTTAAAAAAGTGTACTTCTATTGACAGATAATGTTTACCAAGTTTCGTGTCTTTAGCTTGATATACAGGGAAAATAAAAAAGAAAAACCATTATTTTTTTTAATTTTCGAAGGGGTGTAACTTTTCCGGGGAGGATTTTTTCAAAAAATTTTATACCAAACACTCACATTAATTTTCATCACCGACTCGCCCCTTTAATTTTTTCGGTGTTATTTAGATAATAATATAATAAAATAGACAATTCCGTCATGACAGAAAATTATATAATTGACATTTTTCTTTTTTTAATAAATATTAATGCTTGGCAACCGAGGTCGTCAAGTAGATAGATAGGGTGCACTTAAATCCTGCCTCCCACTAAGCTGCCTTAATAGGTAATATTGATATGTGTGGCATGGGTGTGACATGTATCAATATATTATGAGTTGGAGTTAGTATGTAGTGCTTCCAAGGCGCTACATACATGATAATATATTATTGAACAATCACTTTTTTGGTGCTCTTCAGAACAATTTGGACATACAATTTTATGGATGTAGTTTTCCTTCTTATAAAAATATCCTTGACAATTGTAACACTTGGGTATAGTTAGATCTTCAAAAACGCTATTCCTTTCCCATCTAATACAGATTTTTTTCTTATTTATGATTTGGTGAAATGCCATAGGTGAACATTCGCAGAAAATTGTTTTAGTGTTGTCTCTAGTTTTCCTTTTGATATATGTGACTTTGATATCTCCTTCTATATTGTTTTGTTCTTTTATTGAATTTTCAATTTCCAAGTTTGACATATTTTGTGTGAAATTTACTATTTTTGTAAATTCTATTTCATAGTTTTTAGGTAATTTATTCTCAATTTCATTTTTTAATCTTACAGTTTCACTTTTTGATTGACATTTTATTATAACTGCACCTTAATTTATTTTTTTAACGTTTGATACTCCTAATTTTAGATCGACGGGATTAAGTTTTGAGTTTAATTCTTTTACAGTTTCATCGGACGACTGGTCATTTTTCGGTCTTATAATTACTTTAGGATAGTTTCCTACAGTTTTTTTGTAATATTAGCATATGTAGTAGTATTTACCTGGTTTTTTTTCTAGGTTAGCGATTTTTTCATTTAATAACTTAATTTTAATTTCCTGATCGTCAATTATCTTTGTTTTATCCTGTATGATATTTTCCAATAATTTTGCATGCTCAAATTTTTTGCAGCTGTTACAATGGAATTTCAGGTTACGTTTCTGCAGGGCATACATAGTACTTCAGAGGAGCTTAATTCGCTGCATTCAATGCAATATAATTGTTTGCAGATGTCACAAGCAATGGGATTTTTATGTCTTTTGTGGGCTGATGTATTCTCTTGCATGAAAAACAGTCCATTTTTTTTTTAATTATCACATACTGTTTTTCAAAATTAACACTCCACTGGTATTTACTATTTATTCCTTAAATTTTTTTATAGGTACTATCGGCTATCTTATCTGCATTTTTAAAAAAGAACCAGTTTATTTTGGCTAGATAATTAAATTTATGGCAATATAATCGGCTAAAATACGTAATTTTTCTGTATTTCACTTATTTAGTTCCAAAACTATTTACATCCATTTATGAAGCAGATTGTTACACATCTTTGGACATAAAATACTAATCACTTTTCTCAATGTAAGTCACTCTTTCTATATTACTTTTACTTCTTATTTCAGATTCTGTTTGGTCTATTATTTTCTATAGTTAGGTAATCATATTGCAATTATGTTAGGCTTGCCAACCGTCTTCTATTCCAGAGGACAGTCCTTTTTTGTATCGTTCTGTCCTCTTTTTTCTAACATATAGAATATGTCCTCTTTTATGACCTACCATACTTTCAAAATATAAAAATAGCAATAGGTAGATATGTGTTTATATGTTTTTTATTATATATTTTCTAATAAAAATTTTTGTAGGAAATCGCTTGTTTTATTTGAAAAATTTCTTTCTATATTATTGGAAATTGTTGCACCCTTGTAAAAATTTTGCTTGCGCCCATCCCCCCCTTTTGTACTAATTGTAAATCCTCCACTAGGTCCTCTATTTTAAATGTTGAAAGATGGCAACCCTAAATTATGTTACTGTTAATATTTTAGAGACTACCTTTAGCACTATGACTTTCGTGACTGACGAACAAAGATAAGGAGAATTAGTTCGACACATAGCATGACCACCTACGCCTCTTTTTGCCACTCCTGATGACATGTACATGGACAGAGAAAAATTATGCCCCGATAGTCAAGAGCACGGAAGATAAAATTGGAAAGATTTGTGCAAATACAAACAGAAGCTTACATTATTTATTTTCACTGATGGAAGTATTTTGGTTTTCTTTGGCGATAGTTTACCTATTTTTGTGTAAATTAATATATAAAGGATCAATAAAATAAATATAAATAAAAAGTTTTTGAAGATTGACTAAAATGGATCACATCTTCGAAAACTACACCTCAAACACTATAAGAGGTCGTGAAAAGAAGCACGTCCTAATTTTACTTGTTTTCGTCAAAAAATAGGCATTTTTAAGTTTTTTTTTTTAATTTTAGCAACAGTTTGAACTAACTAAATTATAATCATCCACAGGTTTAAAATCAATTTCTTGACAATTAAAAAATATTTTATTTGAGGTGTATCATGTTACATATAAACATTATGTCTATCGAGATAAGTACAAGTCAAATATAATGATTTTCCAGAAAACGCCTTCAAAGTTTTCTGAATATCTTTCCCTTATATGCATAAAATTGATAAGTAATTTATTATACGTTTTCCGCAAGACAAATGTTTTATTTTATTGAAAGTTATTAAACAAAAAAAAATAAAAATATTATGAAAATCTGTCACTTATACTGTTAGGATTTTCTACCACCATTGACTTATACTCTTAATCTCGTTTGATTTTCATAATCTATCTACTTATTAACTACATTTTTTATATAAAAATAAATAGATTTGAATTACTTTTTATTAAAAATATGTACAAAAATTATAGGAGATAGCTACTTTAAGCTGAAATTCGAAAACAAAATTTTATTCTAGCTCTTCATCTTTTTCTTTCACTAGGTCGTGCAATGTGCTTTTGGCATTGTTAGTAGTTTTCAGATTTTTATCAAAATCGTGAAAGTCTGGACTTAGTAAATCCAGAATCTTTTTTTCATTAGAAATTACTAATGAAGATGTATAGCAAGGTAGCGAATTTAAGGGTGTATCTTGTGATATCCTTCCTTCTAAATTCATACATCGAAATTCTTCCCTTTCGTCTAGTGAAGACTTGAAAAAAATATTTTTTGGAAATTCTTGACGGTACCTTAGCCACCGTAACTCTGTCCACTTGAAGGAGTTACCATTGCTATCTTCTTGTTTTAGTTTAAGATGGCTTTTATATAGGTCGGAATAGTTTACGAAATCTTTGTGGTTTAATTCCACCACTTGAAACTTTTTCTTTTTTCCAGTATCTCGTACTAACTGGTACCAATCGTGAGGAACTGAAATTTGCATCTGTAGATGTTTCTTTTGTTTCTCTATCATCCCATGATCAACATCACATTCAAGGTGGCTATGACCACTGACCATAAACTTGTGGTCTATTTGCTCCAGCTGAGAACATTGCTGCAAAAGCGTTAAAAACATTGCTGAGACATGTGAATTTCTGTTTTGGCCCCCACATGAATCTGAATATAAAATGGCTTTTTTGATTTGTTGTGTCAAACTTGACAGTTGTTTAAAAATACATGTAGCGATTTGATTGGCTCCTCTTGCACCTTCGGCCTCATGCCACATGAAGCAAGTTACATCCCCTGTTGTCGTTTCATGGAAAGTTAGGTTGAACGTCCACAGTTGGCGTTTATAGAATGCCACCGACGTATTTAAGTAGGGTGTTGGCAGGCACTGTTGGAGGTCAAATGCGTAACATTTAATGGTGTTGTCCTCCTTAGCACGTTGTTTGTCCTCTCGCTTTTTAGTACATACCAAATCTGCCTCATCTTGATGTTTAGTTTTTTCATCTTGTATAGACTCATCTTCTGACTTTGCTTTTCTTTTTTTCATAAAAAGTACATCACACTTGTGAAAAGTATCTGCTTTTGGCCCTTTGAATGAAATGTTGAGTGTTTTAAACTCACGCTCATAAATTGATTTGGAGACAGGGTTTGTAACTTATTCTACATAGAGTGCATACATTTTTGTCAAGTTTAGGTAAGCAGGTAAATATTTTTTTTGCTTTTTTTCTGGTATAGTGGAATTCATAGGCGGGGAAGGATTTTATGTCATTATGAATTGCTCGAATGGTGTTGTCTGAAAGTTTATTAGCAGGCGAGTCTTTACCTCTCTAACTGGGTTCCAAAATACCTGTGGTTGACCTTTAAGCAGACACAATAGCAATTGTCAAGAACATGTTAGTTTCCCCTAAAGTTTTCTGAAAGCAACCTCGGCAAACCTTAGACAGTTTCCGATTAATTTTAAAATAAAATGTGTACTGTCTAAACTTTTCTTTGTCAGGATCATCGGTTTGTTTCCGAATAACTTTAGGCTCAGTTAATTGAGCTAAATTAGCAACGAATTGCGTTCTTTCATCTCGACTTCCGAGGCTCCAATATTCTTTAAAAATAACTTCCTGGATCTCAGGGGGGATACGTTCCATGCATTTGGCGAGGAAAACTGTCAAAGCTGTCATTGCCCTTGCCGGTTTTACTTTTCCGTCAAGAGTTTCATAGCTCTTCCCAGCATTTCGATTTTTATATTTTTCTATTCTTCTTTTTTTGGAAAATTTTCTGTCAGTAGGTGTAGCTTGGATTACATTTTGTTCTAAATGTGGTTCCTTCGATCTATTTCGTATTTTAGAGCTAGAACTCCGTGTTTGATGGAAAACTTCTTCATCAGAGGAAATACTCTCCTGTTCAGGGTTATAATCTGAAAAAAAATAGACAGTTAGTATACTTGTTGCATTTTCTAAGCCTCAATTATCTATAAAAATAAATGCTTATCTTCGTCAGTTTCTTGACCCTTGACCCTTGACACTTTCAGCTATTTCCATGTCTTGTACTAGTTGAGTGTGTTGGACTTCATCATAGACAGTACTCTGTTGATGGTCCAAATCTGTAAAATATACAGTTTCACGTTTTAAGGTACATATTATTTTGGGCTCCTGTGACTAGAAAATTATCAGAAAATCAAGTCTTACCAAGGTAAATTTTTTGCTGTCCCGAAATGTTACTTGGACCAGCCTCATCATCATTGCAAAAAATTAATTGATTAATATCCCCAGTCGTTGACAGGTAAAGATTCCCCAAAAATTCTTTTTCATTTTGGACCATGGATTGTTCTTGAAAAAACCAAATATTTTGAATTCAGACTAATTTTCATTTCACTTTTGTTTTCACAAGAAAAATAAAAAATACTTTTGAAATGTATCAATCCCTTATTTACTAACTCAACTGCATGATCATCGACAATAACATTCGAAGTAAACCTATAAGTAATACTGACATTATGATCTACACAATTTACATCAGCTTCTGTTTGTTTTTTATCTGAAAATAAAATAAAAGTTTGTTTGTTAAATAAGTTATCAAAACTTGATTTTGGAAGTATTTTACATGTTTTAGGTAGTAAAAAAAAACAATCTACTTACTTTCAATTTCAGTATTGTTTATGTTATTGCATATATCCACCATTTTTTGCCTCTGCTCAAAGAAGCCATCTTGCCTACTCTTAACCACGAAAAATAATAATACAACAATTCACTGGAAACACTATTACCTACTTAAACTTTAGGTGAGAAAAAAATCAAACTAAATAAGTAGAGCTCACATGCCTAAGAGTGACAAGAGAAGACTGATAATAATAATAGCTTAGACTGCTAACATAAAAAGTCTCAATATTACAAGTCAGCGGTCTGCTATCTAACCAACAGTGAGAAAAATGGGTCCTAACAGTATAACTTGACTTATACTCCTTATACAAATCAGATAATATGGAACTTGACTTGTACTGAAAGGTTTAATGCTAAAGCGTTAGTAAAAAATACTCAGCATTGACTTGTACTCTTAGGGCATATATTTAGATGATAAACATGAACTATAGTAAAAAAACCCGAAATCAAGAAAATCTGACTTATACTCTTTGTACTTATTTCGATAGATGTTATACGTTTTCTAAATAGAGTTATTAAGCACTTGCTGCATCATTATTCTGCGTTAAAAATGCACTCGCACTGATCAAATGTCAATCTAGTGCACTTTTTTTACTATCTATTTTTGACGGCGCAGAAAAAATATTGATTTTTATTTTTTTATTCGTTTATTGCATTATATAATTTATTTTAGTTCAGTTGACCGAAGAAAATTTGACTGGTCAAATCCACAACCTTAATCATTACTATTCAAACTATTTGTAATACCTAAAGATTGAATTCGTGACATTCAAAAAGACATTATTAAAGCCGCTATTACCTTAATAGTCGTAAAAATTGATTAAACCAAAAGTATCTGGCTCGCTACTACTAGTGCTTACTGCCTACCTACCTACTAATTTTCTTTTCTAACATTTTCAATCAGCATAAATCACCGGAGAAGGGTAATTACAGTATCAAAAAAACCGTGACTGAAATCCCGCGGTCCGTATAAATAACGCTTTGACAGTAATATCGGCGGCAGCATAAAAATTCAAGTAACGCTTACCGACCCGATCGGGGGTGGGAAATCACCATAAACAGGAGCGGTGCAGCGATTATTTTCTAACAGGGTTAAATTATTCTTTACATTACGCACTTATAAATCCTTTAAATTATTAAAATCTAAATTAACTACAAAACAACTTTTATTAAAATTTGTTTTTAATATTTTCCATATTTTAAAAGTTCCACACATTTGAGTCACCCTGTATAGACACAAATTATATTAGACTATTTGAAATTTAAATAATACTAAATTTACTGTGTTTAGTTTTATACAGGTGGTAACAGAACTCATTATTCCACACAATTGAGCTACCCCATATGTACAGAGTTATTCATTATAAAATAACTAACATTAGTCATTGTTATGATAAGATAAAACGAGAAAAAATATATAAGGCGATGCAACAATTAGGAATACAGGAAAACCTCATAAGATTATTAAAAAATGTTAACTGGAACAGATTATAAAGTGCTTGTTAATGGTCAAACATCAGACAAATATAAAGTTGATAAAGAGACACTACATTATTTAACATAATTTTAGACTCTGCAGTAAGAGAAAATGGAATTCAAACAAAAAGTATGCTATATAATCAGAGAAGTCAATTGATGGTCAAAGCAGATGATTTGGTAATCCTAGCAAGAACACGAGGAAATTTAAAAATAACAAAGAAGTTAAAGAAAGCTGCAAAAGAAATAGGGTTAATCACTAGTTTACAGTACATCTGTTGGCGAAGAAATTTCAGCTGTTGCTGACTACATATGATATGCTAGTTTCAAAAATATAATTAGAAGATTTTTATCAGCTCTAATTTTTGAGCTTCAGCTATGTAGGTATAAAACAGAAAAAAAACATGTAAAAAATTTTAAACATAAATATTTGTATAATATACCTACTATTTATTTATATTTTTAATTTTTAATTATAAGTTCTTTATCTGTTTTATTGCCTATTATTTCAACCTTCATTTTTCCGTTATACACTTTCTGATATTTGAATTAAAAAAAAGTAATAATAATAAATTACTATTACTAGATACTTACTTAAATAATGCAAGTTTATAAAATATGTACATAATTTAAAGAATTTTAAAGGTATGTATTAAATTTATTATTTATATTAATTGCAAACCCCGTAAAAATGATGCGACACTGAAAATAGTGGCTACCTATTTCCCCTCCTAACCCAAACAAACGCTGTTGAATGCGGACTCTATGAAATATATATGCTCGAAGAATTTTTCGAAGTGATTTCCAAATAAATATTCTTTGTTGATTATATTATTAGATGGTGGTGTTTAAGGACTGACATTTTTGAGATAGGGTTAAATAAATATTGTTTTACTCTTTTCATTTTTCTCCCCAGATAGCACAAATACGTCTTATGGACGTTCTAAAAACGTCCGGCTTGGACATTTAGGACATCCTTAAAACGTCCATTTCACGGCCGTGGACGTCTTATGGACGTATTTGGAACGTCCATTGTTAATAATCAGGATGTCTTAAGAACGTCCATTTAAGGACATACCATGGACATTTTCAAAAGCTCAAATGGGGAATAATAGGATGTAAAGAAATTAGTGAAAATAATGAATAATTTCAAAAAAAATTATTTGGAAGCAAATAACCTATAAATAGTGAAATTATTAAAACTTTTTCCTCAAATTCATCCCGTCTCTCCTCTACTTTGCTCTTTTCAATCATGCCTGGATTGAGAACAGTTGTTTTTTTTTTTCTTTTTGATTTGGCCATATTTGCCTTCCCAGTTGAACCTGAAAATAGGAATCGCTTATTCAAAATTCAGATCAATACGAAAATCCAATCTGTTGGTTTAAGTTTGCCCTGCTAGACATTATGTATTCACTAACCTTTTAGCTATGTAGTATTCACTTAAAAACTCCTCTACTTCGCTCTTTTCAACCATGCCTGGATTGACAGCAGTCAGTTTTTATCTTGATTTGGTCATAATTGCTGAATCTGAAAATAATTTAATCGCTTATTCAAAATAAAAGGCATATCAAAATTAAAATCCAATCTGTTTGTTTCAGTTTGCCTTGCTAGACATTATAAATTCACTAACCTTTTAGCTTTGAAAAACTTCCACCTTTCTCAGATATAAAAATGGTACAAATGGCGGAATGATAGAACTTGTACTCGTATAATATGTATATACCATCGAATCATGAACATTGAACACTTTTTTTTAATAAAACCTGAGCCCTGGGAATATTTCACTTCAGTGCTTGAATCTGAATCATACATAGATAAATTATGTTTATTAATTTATCTATGGAATCATCTAAATAAATAAAAATAAAAAGTCACTTGTCAACAATGTCACTTTCTTGCAAAATATCTTCTTCGTTTTTGTCTATTTGGCCTTCATTCAATTGGATATTGGGACAATGCCATCTTTAATAATTATTTATATTATCTCATTATATATGTTTGTTGTATAATATAACCAAATAATAATACAATGCGAATGTGAATCCATGGAAATATAGTAAAGCACGTACAATTGACGTTTTGCGGATATCTATTTCTTGACGTCCAGAGGATTTACATAAACTGGACATACTTAAAACGTCCATAATAGGTCCCGGACGTACAGACGTTAAATGGACATGTATTGGATGTCCTTAGGACGTCCTGTGCTATCTAGGTCATTTGTATATGATTTTATTATTTTTCTTGTATGCAATTTTATATTGTTCAATATTTTATTCTGGAAATTTACTCAACTCTATAGAATACCTACTTAGTTCCAATATTAATTTTGAAAGACTGGTGCCTATTTTTGAAAAAATTACAGATTAATTTTAACACATAAATAATAAATATGAACCAGACTTACTACCCTTTCGTACGCCACCGCTGGTAAACATTGCGCGTAGTGGGGGGTCGCGGGGGGCGGTCCGCGATAGGGGTAGCAAATTGCTGGAATTAAGACTATGGCACGAAAATGCATGTCTGCATGGATTTCAATTTGAATAGCATTAAAAGTCGAGTTGAGGAATATTCAGAGGACACGTTATTTTATTTTCATTTCTTTCGAATTTAATGGCGGCGACACGCGAAATGGGCGGTATCAGGATCATTTCTGAGCAGCCGAAGGGGGTGCAGACAATCCGAACAAGAAACAAGGCTATTTACGTAACGTCAGCTATTTTTAGGGTTTAATTGTTTTGTTCGTTGATAAAACGATGCGATTGCAATTTATCAATCCGATTTTTATTTAGATTTATTTTGTCATTCTTTGTGTATTTTTCTTTACAGATGTAACATTAATATAATGTATTGAATGTCTAATTTTAGGACATAATTATGGTGACGTATGAGCAAAGAACAAATCAAGTTTTAATTTGTCAGCACTTGAATGAGAATTTATAGAAATATAAGATTTGTTTTTATTTAGAATTATTACATAATATGTCTAGATCCATATTATGAATTTAGGCATATTTTTTTACTGTCGCTATAAAAAATTTCTTTTTTTAACTAACCTCAAGTTTCAAGATAGTTGAATAATTTCAAGATAAATATTAACCAATTTGTCTGGATTTATTAAATTCTGAAGTTCTCTAAGTAGAAATAAAGTACTAGATTGCTTCTAAAATTACTTATTGTGAACACAATAAACTCTTTTATGTTATGTTTAGACTATCTTTACTAAATCATCATTTCTTTGTTTATAAATAGGAGTTTTTTTTTTGGTTGGTGGGAATCCATTACGGACACCAGGCATATGGTTCTGCCCTTACCTGGTAGTATAGGAGTCCCGGCTGAAGGGTGCAAGGCCGGTATACCCACTAAACCCACCCCATCACCTGAGTAGGAACCTATTTGGGATTGCCGTCGGGCATTACTTTAAATAGGTCGGCGGAGCTAGATGTTGTTTTCTACCTTTCTTCTTGTATTCTTTCTTTCATTTTTATGGATATAATTATCATGGCCATCCTATTTATTATCTTCCAGTTTTCTTCCTTTCGCAGCATTTTCTCAACTAAATTCTCTGGTGTCAGTTCTCCTATTTTATTTGCAGTTTTAGTTCTAACCTGTATCCTTTTTTCACAATTAAAGAACGTGTGTTCAGCACTATCTTCTAGGTTGCAATATTGGCATTCGTTTGTCTGGCTAAGTTTGACCCGGTATAAGTAGGACTGAAATCCTCCGTGTCCAGACAAGATCTGGGCCAGGTAGAAGTTGACCTCTCCCCACTTTCTATTGATCCATGGTCTTATATCCTTTATTAACCGCTGTGCCCATTTTGCTTTCCCATCATTGACTTTCCATACTCCTTGCCATTTATCTACTATTTGTTTGCGAGCGTCTCTTTTTTGCACATTTTGTCGCATCAGCTTCCTTTCTTCTACCAGTAAATAGGCGGTGTTCTTGCTATAACCAGCAGGGCGTTTGTTGAGATTGTCCAGTGTGCACTTACCATTCTTATAGCTGTTTTTCTTTGAACACTAAGGAGCTTATCCCTGTAAACCTTTTTGTAAATGGCTCGCTACCATGTAGTAGCGCTATACATCATTAAGGACTCCACCACGCTGCACAATATTCTTTTGCTTCCTACGTTAGGCATGATTCGGCTGATGTTTTCGAGAGCCTTGCCGGCCTTTTTTGCGGTTTGAAGTATGTGGTGTCCCATGCTCAGGCTCCTGTTCAGGTAGATTTTTGTGGGGCCAATTTAAGTTTTTTATCATTCAGCCATCGACTAACTATTTTTAGCGTCTCGTTTGCCGAGGTCTCCAGATGTTCAGCATCCTTTGCTACGATCACAATATCTAGATCATCTGCATATGCTATTAGTTTTACGCCTCTAGGGACAAACAAATTTAAAATACTATCATAGTAGATATTCCATTAGGTTGGGCCGAGTACTGACCCTTGCGGAACGCCACATGTGATGTCTTTCTGTCCTTTTGTTCCTACCATAAGCTTCCAGTTGTCTAAATAACTGGCTATTAGGTTATAGGTAAGCGGAGATGCCTCTCCACTCCTTAGCTCCTTCAGAATTCCTTCCCAGGACGCAGAATTAAATGCATTCTGGATGTCGATGGTTATTAGCATGCATCTCTTTCTTGTCGTCCGTTCGTTTGCAAAACCGGCAATTTCCTGGACCATTTCTATAGCATCTATCGTAGACTTGCCTTGCCTGAATCCATATTGCTCCACGCGCAGACTCCACTTCTTTCCACATCTTTATCTAGCATTTCCCTGATAAGCTTTTCGAGTAGTTTTCCAAGAACATTTAGTAGATATATAGGGCGATATCCCTTATTTTGTCCGGGTTTTCCTTTCTCTATAAAGACCAGTTTCGCCGTTTTCATTTTTTGGGAAATTCTCCTTCAAGCAGTATTTGGTTCATTACCTTTAGAAGTTCGTCCGGATATTTACTAACTATCGCTTTTATGACCTCAGGTGGGAATCCGTCACGTCCTGGGGCTTTGTTATATTTAATTTTTTCATTTGCTTTCAGCAATTCACTCGTCGTAAAGAGCAATATTTTATTGACTTCTACGGGTATCCTGTTCCATTTTGCCACTTGGTGAGTCGGTAATAGTATTTTTGTAACCTCAAGCTGTTTCTGGTCTGTCATGGCGATGCGAGGCGTACCTTTTAACTTTTTGGTGACTATTTGATATCCCTTACCCCAGACATCTAAGTCCATTTCGTCTAGTACTTTTTTCCAAGCCGCCTTTTTTGCCACCATGATATCTTTTTTGAGAGTAGCTTTACTTTCTTTGTATTCCACCTGTCGATGAGTTCTCTGTTCAGCATTGTTAGTTTTTTTGTTTTCCCTGATCATATTTCTTCGGGCTCGTATGCATATTCTACGCCTTTCAGCTATTTCTTCCGTCCATCAATATACGGGTTTCCTCTTACCTCTAATGCTTATTTTTGGAAACGCTTTGTCACATGCTGCCTTTATTATTTGGTTTAGCTCTTTTATCTGTAGAGTAATATCTCCTTTTATTTTCAGTTGTCTCCCGACTTTCTCCGTCATCTTCTGCATGTTTCCCTTGCAGACTCTCCACCGTTCCAGTCTGTTCTCAATGCCATTTTGTCCATCATCATCATTCATCATCTTCGGATATGTCGTATATTATGTATGAGTGATAGCTTAAACTGTCCTGTTCTAATATCCTCCAGTTCTTTACTTTTGGAGCTAACTTCTTGGTGCAAAATGTGACATCAATATACGATTCAGTTCCCCTTCTTAAAAATATTGGTACATTATCCTGGTTAAGAACTACCAAATCTTCTTCTCCCAACCATTCGGCAATTTTCTTTCCTTTTTTGTCTTCCCTCCTAGATCCCCAACTGTACGCTTTGGCATTGAAATCTCCTCCGTCAAGTATCTCTTTATCCTTTCTCTGTTTTCTCATGTCTAATCTTAGATCATGTAGGAACTGTTCAAAGCGGGTCGTCAATAGGTCTGTTCGGGTTCTTTAAAATACATTGAAAACTATCAGAGGACTAGTTGACCAGTGGACAGTTTAATAGTTGTGTGCGACGTATACTTTAGAAATGAACTGTTCCACTAGTTCTCAGACGGTTTGCATCGAGTTTTAAGGAAACCCGAACAAACCTTTTATGTTTGTCGAGATGTAACACCCATAAATGACAGCCTGTTTGGTTTCGACCCAGACAAAACCGGAACCTCTTCCTTTATTTAAAACTCTGATTCCTCCCAGCACCTTAATTGCTACATCCAAGTTTTCTTCAATGATCTATTCACTATCTAGTATTTTCTTTCTATTTGGTTCGGCCATGATAATCATATCCACATTTTCCTTTTCTGCTATTTTGTAAGCCATGGCTGTAGCTTCTCTACCCCTGTCAACATTTATCTGTAATATTTTAATTGTAAATATTGTTTCGCACACCTCTATTCTCCTCTATGTGCGCCTTTACCAGTTTCCTGTATTCCGGGCAGCGTGTTGTTTCAGTCAGATGTCCTTCTTCTTTACATAAGTAGCACCGTGGCTTGTTTTCGCAGTCTTTTTTAAGATAATCATTTCTTTGATTATAAATAGGAGTAGTAATACCCATGGTGACCTGATTATTGCTAAAAATAACTAATCTCTGAGTTTTTTCTTATTTAGCGGCACATTATTAGCAGAACACCATAAAAATCCTTTCCCGCCTGTCCAGTCTAAAACCGCAATTTTCATCATATCCCGTTCACTCCAGTCCCATCCCCCCTTTCCCATCGTTCCCTAAGCATCTCTTAATACCCCATAAGGTAATAAATAAATAATAATTGTTAATTTCGGCGAGAGATCTCGTCTTCAATACAATTCCACTAATGGCCCGAATTTCCATATTTAAATGGGCCCAATTTAAAGGGCGTAATCTGGCGTCGGCAGCGTCCCGACGCCTCTACAGATAACGACGACGACGACGCTTCGAAGAAACCAGGCATCCCGATGGAACTCCGGGACGGTGGGATCTTAAGATCTGCGCTCGCACCTCGAATGGAATAATGTATGAGCGGGTTTTTTTTGTTCTTTTAAAAAAGTTCGTTGGCGATTATTTAATTCTTAATATTCCAGGTATGATAAGTATCTTTATCTTCCAGAAAGTTTCTATTTTATTATTAATATAAGTTTAGGGTGCGTTTTGCACCATGAATAATTAAAATTCTTATAAATAACCCTAAATCTCTCTGCAATTTTAATCGTAAAGTTTAAGAATATGCAATACCAAGAAAACAGAAAAGGTTTAGGTAATGTAACTAAAATCTACAGAGGTCCTAAACACAAATCTGACCTTTTCAGCAGAGATAAAGTACCTACCAAATTTTTATCTTTGACAGTAACTTATAAGCTATTGATCTGGACGCTTGACTTTAGTTTCATAAAAAATTTACAACAGGTATCACCTTTAATACTTCCATCTCAAAATATAAAAACCATGCCATTAGTAACTACAGTCTGTTCGCTATACTTACGCGGGTTTCGGATTAAAAATTTTATGAGTATTTCCAGGTAAGTACCTGAAAGTTTGACCTGTTCTTTGGGGAAATATCATCTGGTTAAATGAAATGAAAAATAATGTACAACTTTTTAATTAAATAATAATGGAGAATCTTTTGTATAATTGAAAGCAGAATTTAACTTCTTCATTAATGG
Source organism: Psylliodes chrysocephalus (assembly GCA_927349885.1). Lineage (NCBI taxonomy): Eukaryota > Metazoa > Arthropoda > Insecta > Coleoptera > Chrysomelidae > Psylliodes > Psylliodes chrysocephalus. The sequence goes on from OV651817.1 coordinate 86,724,639, forward strand.
AGTCTAATATGGCTATTATGAACCTAATATTAATTTTATATTACACTTCACACAGAAAATATGGTCTATGTATAATAAGAAAGTTATTTAGCTCAACTAAAATATTTTCTAACATGTAGAGAATTTCAAATGATAAATACAAAAATTGAACTTGCCAACAAAAATGAAAATCAGTCATTATCATCCAAAATATCATAATCGTCATCATCATCACTGTCATCACCATTAATTGTTATTATGATTGGACTTATTTCGTTTATTTTATTTTCACGAGTCCACCAATCTTCTATTAGTTTCTCGCACTTGGATATACAGTTCCGCCACACTTCTGGAGTTGCAATTTAAAGTATCCGTACCCATAATTCTGTATATAAGATTATAGGCAACACATATTACTTAGGTGTACAGGTGGTAGTATGGGTGTACTAAGAACGTTTTGCTGTGAACGCACGTCGACGCTTAGATCGTATTTAACGCTGAGAAACGTCAAATCCGTCAAATCACATCAATTAGGCATTCCAACGACCTGTCAAACAATAGGTGCCAGTGGGAAATTCTTGTATATTTAAGGGGGTAGCGACATAGTCTTGCAACTTGGACGCTATTTTTATTCGAAGTAGTATTTGCCAAGCCTGCCAATTTATGAAGAAATGTATAGGTGGGTTTTTTAAATATTATTTTTGTTGCGTTTGACACAAAATATTTAAATGTAATCCATTATTCATGATTTTACGTAAAGTAGATAGAATACACCACATGTCGCCACCCTTAGATATACCAAACCTGCCCACTGGTAATTCATTTGTTTGGAATGCCTAATTAGGCATTCCAACGACCTGTCCAAATGGCTACCAGTGGATACTGACAGTTTAGATATGGCAACCCTGTTGTCATATTGTCATTAACAGGGTCAATGATACATATATGTTATATACATTGCTCAAAGCTGGTCGTTTGCGAGCAAATATTTATTAATTTGAATCAGTTTAGCAAAAATATGTTTTAAAACCAATTTTCAGACTTTAGATATTTAAAAAATAATAATTGCTTATATTTTTACTTCAAGGCATAAGCTTGTGTTTATTTTAAAAAATAGGGATGATCAATCTATGTAACTATCTATTTCACTCACCTTGTCAAATCACTAGGCCTACAGAGTTGCCATAACTTTGCCACATCATAACCTGTCAAAACCCACTGGTAGTCATTCAGTTTGGAATGCCTAATTTGAATTTGAAATTAGTAATTTATGTATGTTTGAAATTTGAAAAAATTCAAAATGTTTCAAAATATCAAAGAAGAGGCAAAATTGGTGGCTTTAGATTTATTGCCTGAAAAATCTAAAAAACTTTATACCTCTGCGTATGAATCTTTTATGCAATGGAGAATTGCCAAAAAAACAGAATCTTTCTCTGAACCAGTCTTATTGGTTTATTTTAATGAACTATCAAAAAAATATAAACCATCCACGTTATGGACAACCTATTCAATGCTGAAAAGCACAATAAATTTACATAACGGTATTAATATTGAAGGATATAGGGGTCTATTCTGTAACAATTCCTTTATATTTAACGGCGTTTAAAAATATTTTCTTCTTTACTTCTGTCATTATTTAAACGGCTCTTTAAAATACATTAGAGGACTATCTTAAAGAAATCTGTTTAAATAATAACAGATGTAAATTAACGAATACAAATATACTTTTAAAGGCCGCCAATATTTTTAAAGGCCGTTAAATATAAAGGAATTGTTACAGAATATACCCCATAGTAATTTAAGAGCACAGTTGAAAAGACAGTCTGAAGGATTTAAACCAAAAAAAGCTGATACTTTTTCTCCGGAAAATATAAAAAAATATCTTATGGAGGCATCAGACGACAAATATCTCGCGACAAAGGTAATAAATATAGGTACAATATGTTTAAATACTTTTGTGCAAATAATAAATATTTTAGGTAGCATTGATAATGAGAGTAATGGGTGCTTGTCGAGCTAAAGAAATGTACCTCATGAAACTTGGGGATATTCAAGATTTGGGTTCAGCATTTTGAATAACTATACCAAATACAAAGACAAAAATTACACGAAAATGTACGGTAACCGACCATTTCTATGAAATTTGCAAACGATACATAAATCTTCGTCCTCCTGGTTGGGCTACCTCAAATGCAAATGTCTTTTTTTTTTAAACTTCCAGAATGGGAAGTGCACCTCTCAAAGAATTGGGATTAATAAATTTACCCAAATGGGAAAAGACATAGCTAAATTTTTGAAATTACCCAACCCAGGAATATATTCTGGCCACAGTTTCCGCAGATCTGCTGCCACTATATTAGTCGACGCGGGCGGGGATATAACCGCGTTGAAAAGGCATGGGAGGGTGGAAGTCTACAGCGGTAGCCGAAGGTTATGTTGACGAATCGATGAAAAATAAAATGGACACGGCTTCAAAAATATCGAAATCCATTGAATCATCTCGATATCAACAGCAAATCGCATCTACGAGTACATCTACTAATCATCAGCATATTGCATATACATCTAATCATCAGCAGATCGCATCTGCATATACATCTACCACCAACCAAAATATCAATGTAGATAGCTCAAATTCGATTCCTAATATAACTCTACATAACTGCGTAAATGCAAACATTACTATTAATATAAGCAAATAAACTATATATAAGTTAGGTACCTAGTTAGTTAGTTATTTAGTTAGTAGTTAGTTAAGGTATTAGATTATGTTAATATTTTCATAAAAAAATAGATTTGTTATGATTCTTAGTTAATTTCATTTAAAAGTCGTGGACAAAGTATAGTATTCTGCTCGCATATAATGGCTATTATATGCTCGTTGAATAATAAACTATTATTTCTATCAGAGATTAAAAATGACAATAATGCGTATTATGAAATAGTTTAAATTTCTCGTCATTTTATTTCTTCGTTGTTTCCTTAACGTTTTCCCACATTTAGTATTTTTATTTTTTTAAAGTTAATTAAGTTTTTCATCGCGTCCTGTAGTCGTGGGTAATTCTTATTAAGATTTTATCCTCACAGGTAAATTATGAAACCTCTAAAGCAGTCATAATCTCGTAATAAAATTTTAATTTGGGGCTAAAAGCAATTTAAAAGGGAATGCAAATATTAACGCAGGACCGGTTTTAGATTTTCATAGATCTATGAGTACCTCTACGTAAATCACACGACTTTTTGTCTAATACATTACCATTTTCTTGGTTATTAAATTATTTTTATTAAAACATGAAATTATAAAGATGATAAAAAATTTAATATAATGTTTTTAAAAATATTTGATACTTTATTATAAAATATCTGTTTCATATTTAGGAAGACATAGACAAAAAAATGGCAACGTTGTGAGAGGGTCTAGTATTTCTTTCTTTGCCCCAAAAATGCCAGATGAAAAAATCTAAATGGTCATTTTAAAACTTTCACCCACATTTAATACAGAATTAAATCGTCTTAAATTTGAAAAATTTGTTGGTAGTGCTGACGAAGTGTTTTATAATAATTGTTTGATAGTGATACAATAAACAAAATTGTAATTTAACAGAAAGAAACTAAAGGTTTTATTTCAAGTTCTATGAATTCAAAATAAATGGCTAAAAAATACTTTCTTGGAACTTCGTCACAGTACTTGCGTTTTAACCTCCTTAGAACCATTAGGATTTGAGTGGAAAAAATTTAATCATGGTCACGATTTGTGGTGTTTTGTTGCGTTAGCTGACGTCTATAAAAAATCCAAGCAATTACTACACTAAAATAAAGCAGATGGAATATCGTTTGGACTATCCACTTCCTTGTCGTAGCGGAGATTCGGTACAAGCTGATCATACGATCCAGGAAATTAACTCATCCGAGTGTTGTAGCTTTTAATGGAAGATGGGCGGTTTACCTCAACGAACTTCTTATCCTTTTTGTCTCATCGGCAACACTGTTCTGATGGAGAAGCACCTTCAAGGGAAGACAAGACAATCACTGGCTTGTTGTCGTACCATTTAATTTCTCACAATTTAGTCCCAACATCCTCGACCTGCTCTCAGCAACTCAACATCTAATTTGAATCCTATTTCCTTTAGAATCCTCCCACGATCCAATATTCCAGTGGCTTGCATCGATTTTTCAGAATGTAGTAAATCTAATAAATGGAACCTTCATTGAGCAATTCTGCTAGTCGCATTACAATCTTTCCACCTACATTCAAACTGATACGAGTAAGATCATTGGTAATGCTGTCACCAGCTCCCTAATATAGGAAAAAGTTCAAAGGAAGCCCGTCAGGGTTGGTTGCAACAAATACTTTCCAACCACATGGGTTTGATTAACCGCGAATTAATTGGCGAGCAGCATATCTACCTCATCGTCAATTCGGGTTTTCAAGACAAGCTTGTTCTACCGTTTCTATTAAAGGTTGTATTTTTCAAAATTTATTGGACACAGGAACTGTATCGTCGTCTACCAACTTGAGACTCCTTCTCAAAAGCATGTACCTCTCTCAACTCATTGTTTTACATATCATAGACACCACTCTAGTTGCATGTACCCAGTGCATGCGAATTCTGGGAAATTTCAAGTATGACATGCCGAAAAAATTTTTTATTCCTAGATACATATTTGTTAAAAGTTTTAATGTGTCTATTAATTACTTGCGCGATCATCTGCATTTGCCTTGGACGATCGCACTACTGATTCAGTTCAATGCGACGTTGCCACGTTGTTGTTCGGGACTAGGAAGATAAAGACGGTTGTGATTTAGTCTATGCAAAGCTTTACATTTTGGGATTCATTGCGTGCTTTTACAATATTTATATCATCCACTTTATTTAACATTTCAGTTATGATCTCAATTGTTCCTGGTATATTTATTAGAGGATGAAACTTTTACTTACTAATGCAAGTTCAATTTGATAAAAGTCACACAACTTGGCAACAAGAATTTTGGATGTGCGTCCTTTAAAAGACAAAAAAAAGTACCTTTAAATGCACATTTCTAGCAGTTTACTTATGTCTTGCTCCTATAATAATTTTTATAATTGCCTTTATGCCATTGCTTGCGACGAAGTGAAGGTGACATATAAAAAAAGGAAAAAATGATTAAGTTCTTTAAATCGCTTTTAGAAACATTTTGTTTATTTATGTTTTGAACCAAAATTTGGAGATAATTTTGTATGCCAAGACACTTCTACATTAATTTTCTTTTGAATGCTCATTATTCGACATTTTTAATCATTCTGTTAAGTTAACTAACGTTTATTTATCAGTAAAAACTCACTTTTATCACTGTGGTTAGAAAGTCTTAAAGCCGTGCCTGCGCAAATGTATTAGACGACCTTTATTTTCCGCTAAAGATAATAAGAGAAATACTCACTCCTACCATCGCCATCGTTTGCTTATAAAACGTTCAAATTGAAAATTACAATTTTTATTCGTTCCCCGGAGGATTTTGCGGAGCGCTGTTGGGATCAAAATAATCACCTAAATGGCACGTAGTGGAATTTATTAAAAAGGCATGTTCATTACATTAAATTATTTTACGACTATGCTGCGGTTGTGTGCTGGGTTAAAGCAAGGGTGTGCAATAAATAAATCCCATTTAGGTAGTATCTATGGATTGTTTGTGTACAGTCTGTTCGCTATACTTACGCGGGTTTCGGATTAACAAAATTATGCAAATTACTCATTTACAACCAGTTCCAATAAGCCTCTTCCCAAGAAATTAGGTAAAATTGGCCTAATGGTCAAATTTAAATTAAAATAACATTAGGGTAGGTACTAAATATTGCAGTTGAATTTATTCTTTGCAAGTGTTGACATTGTATGTATATTGTAAATTTAGTGGAAATTTTAAAAATGCCTAGACGTGTGTTAGATGTAGATAATCTAATTTGTAGTGAACATAAGTATTTTACGGATGAAAAAGAAAATGGCGGTCCTTTAAAATCGGTAATGTCTGTACAACAACGCGTATGCGATGCTCTAGGAATTAGTGAAACCAAATTAAGAGGATTATTATAAAATCACAATAGTGAACTGCCGAAAGAAGATCACCGCAAAACACGCCCATCATTGAAAACGAAAGATATTCCAGATGGTAAGAAATTTGAAATTCGTGATACCATTTATCGAATGAGGGCCAACAAGGAACATGAGACCTTAAATACAATTCTCGCTGAATTAATAGATAGAAAATTTGGCGACATTGGCAGAACAAGTCTATGGCAAGTGATACATACCTTGAGTTTCAAATTTCAAAAGGAGGATAACAGAAAGGCCCTTTGTGAAAAAAGTTCTGTCGTGCACAAGAGAATTAACTTTCTAAGAAAATATTCTAAATTTAAAGAAGAAGGGGCCAATTTTATATATTTAGACGAAACATGGATATTTTCTAGGGGTGCAACCAAGAGAATATGGCAAGATGATAACGTAAAGTCCATCAAACATACCGATGGAGAAGGGAAGCGACACATAATTTTACATGCAGGAGGGAAATCGGGTTTTATAGAAGGTGCTGATTTAATATTTTCATCTAAATCAAAATCCAGTGACTATCACGATAATATAAACACATAAATGTTTGTAAAATGGTTGCATGAAAAACTTCTCCCAGGTTTAAGTGAGCCCAGCGTAATTATTTTAGACAATGTACCTTACCATTATGAAGTATTAAACAAAAGTCCAACGAATTCTTGGACTGTTGATAAAATTAAAGAATGGTTGACAAAGGAACATATACCATTTCCTCAATACATATTAAAATCAGAATTATTACGCTTGGCAAATATAGACGTAAAACCAAAAACCATTGTTTTGGATCAAATTATTGAAAGTTACGGTCATCAAGTTTTACGTCTGCCACCGTATCATTGCCAGTTTAATCCCATCGAATATATATGGGGAATAGCAAAACAATATTATGACAACCATATTGGGCCTAATGGTTATAGTGATGACGCAGTTCGGGAAACTTGGCGAAAAGCACTTTCAATTGCAACTCCAGAAGTGTGGCGGAACTGTATATCCAAGTGCGAGAAACTAATAGAAGATTAGTGGACTCGTGAAAATATAATAAATGAAATAAGTCCAATCATAATAACAATTAATGGTGATGACAGTGATGATGATGACGATTATGATATTTTGGATGATAATGACTGATTTTCATTTTTGTTGGCAAGTTCAATTTTTTAATTTTTGCATTTGAAATTCTCTACATGGAACAAATTTTTATGTTAGAAAATATTTTATCTAAGCTAAATAACCCTCTTATTATACATAGACCATATTTTCTGTGTGAAGTGTAATATAAAATTATTATTAGGTTTATAATAGCCACATTAGACTCCATTAATGAAGAAGTTTAATTCTGCTCTCAATTATACAAAAGATTCTTCATTATTATTTAATTAAAAAGTTGTACATTATTTTTCATTTCACTTAACCAGTTGATATTTCCACAAAGAACAGGTCAAACTTTCGGGTACTTACCTGGAAATACTCATAAAATTTTTAATCCAAAACCCGCGTAAGTATAGCGAACAGACTGTAGCGACATTGTGAGCACCACATAAACTAAGCTTTAGTTTTAAAATTAAAAATTTTTCCAATAGAATCTAATGAAGTTTCGCTATTGATAATTTTAGAATTTTTGAAATCCAAAATTAGGCCAAAGTGTGTTAAGAAATCTGCACCTAAGATTGGTTTGGTTACGTTAGCGATGGTGAAAAGGAAACGGAAAATTCTTCGTAATCCAACGTCTATTTTAAGGAACTTTTTTCCGTATGTATTTATTGTGTTACCAGAAGCTGAAGTAAGGTTAAAATTTTTGTCTATTTATCCTTTAAAAAAATTTATTTGGAACTACACTTATATCAGCTCCTAAATCTATCAAGAATTCTAATTTGTTTATATTGTCAAAAAGGGTCTTTTAGAATTTTTTTACGTAGGCTACCTAATATTGTCTTTACTCGTTTTTTTTTGGAATTTTAATTACCATTAATTCTACCTACTAGGTTTGAGAACTGCGGTAAAGGAGACCTGAAGTATTCTTCCGCCGAATTATAGTCTATTTTTATGTATGAGAGAGTATTAAAATAATAAAGCGTTCGTAATCCATAGGCGTAGCACTTCTTTTAATAGACAGTTAAAATATTTTTTGAAGTAATTCCTCGAGTATACACTTATATTTTTACCTAATTAACCTGCTTATAACTTCTAAACAGCTGAAGGTAAAAAAGTGCAATTTTTTCTAAAATGTTTTATTTTCCACAAGGTATGTTAAGAACATTGGGTCAAACGGGTTATGTAGGTATAAGAGTTTAAACTTTGACTTTTGAACAACGTTACGTTCATAAATAATAATTTTAATATAAAAACTACTTCTTACCTACAAATCCAAATCAGAATCGAAATCAGAAGATGAACTGTCGCAACCAATATTTTCAATGAGTGGCTCGATCATTTCATCAGTAATATTGTCCAACTTTCACATTTTCTCTTCTTCTTTAATCGTATGATTTACTGCCTTTTCCCAGTTTTCAGGCTTCACATTATTTACAGCCTCCAAAAACAACTGTTTAACATCACTCATTTTAAAAGAATTATTTTTTCTTGAAACTTCTCCCTTTATCTGTGCCCATATCAGTTCAATCGGGTTTACTTCGCAATGATATGGTGGTGATCTAACATCGTCATCCCACGATTTTTTGCAATTTCATAAATTTCATATTTTTTGAATTTCTCTTTATGAAGGGAACACAAATGATACAGTTCTTTTTTCACAGAATCGGAATGGAACTTAATATTCTTTGAATTTAGCCAATTCTGTAAATCTTTTTTTAACCACTTGGTTGTGGGAATTTTTTCTATAAGTCTCGAGTGATAACTTGCATTATCTATTATTATTATACAGTTCTAAAGAAGATCTATAATTTGTTCGAACCTCTCTTTAAAGACATCAGCATTCATGTCCTCATGGTAGTCACCGGTACGAGTAGATTCAAAAGTCAATAAACCACCTTTAACAAAACCGTTTGAACTATCGATGTGTACTATTATAAGTCTGCGCCCCTTTCCTGAGGGTGGATTTAAACCAGTAGATACATTATTTAAAAAAGCCTGGTCTTCGACTTGTAACAGTTTCATCTTGCCAAAATTTATTTGGTTTATGTCCCTCGTTGATCCAGGTTTCATCTAAATAAAATATATTTCTTCTTTGGTTTCTCATTTCTTTTATAGTCCTTAGGTAATTTCTTCTCCATACGACGATATCGCTTCTTTCTATTAAAATAGACTTTCTGGAATGCTTTTTCCATAGAAAACCTATTTCTTTTAAAAGTTTCCATAGTGTGCTTCGACTCATTTCAGGGTAATCCTTATCATCTTGAACCGTGGCAAGAACTTTGTCTACTGTCGGAAATTCTTTTCTAAAGAAGAACGCATGTACTTTCCTTCGAAGTCTTTCTTTCAAAAGATTTTCTAATTGAAATTTTGGTTTTCCTGGAGCTTTACGTGCTGTTTGAAACTCGCCACATTTCTCTTCTTTAACAACTCTGTAAATCGTAGATTTCCCAACACCAAGCGTACTACTAACTAATTTCACTGTGTCATCAACACTTTTACATAAATGTTTGTCTGTAAATGATTTAAAACAATTAAATATTAATGTTTTTTCATTAACTGTTAAAGGACCGATTTTTTGTCGTTTACGCAGCCCTTCCAAATTTTCCATGATCACACTAGAATTCACACTGCACCTTGCAAGTTGCAACTAAACGACATTTAGTAAACTGTCAAGAATACACAACTTGGACCTCCTTACTAAATGGAAAACCTATAATCACATTTTCGGTGAAATTTGTTGGGAAGGTATTTATCTACTTATAATTCGATTACTGCAAGAAATTCTTGGAATTAAAATAAAACAAAATTGGCAAATAGGTACTTATTGAAAATAATCTTAAGATACGGCTATGTAATCTTTAATACACAGGGCTTTTGGCCTGTCCAAACCTTTTTCTATTGTTATGTACAGCTTATGTTTATAAAGGACTAATAAAAGACCCAAAATTTGTAATAGCTCAGGTACATTTATTACAATTTTAGGAAATATTTAGATTATTCTGTAAAAATATTTAAAATGATCGTACTAAGTTTTGCATTAGAAATGCTGTTTTATTACTCTCTTATACATAAAAATAGACTATAGTCTGTGGATAAACTTAAAGATTACCAGGAGAATTTTTTATACAGAATAGCGAAAATGTTGATACTGGTTCATTTTTAATTAAACTCCAAGAACATTCCGATAATATTAAACCCACTAATGTAGCTAGACACGGCATGAGGAAAACTTTTATTTTACCAAAACTAAATTACATAATTGTTTACTTACCTCAACAACTTTGAACAGCTGTATCTCAGGAACTATAAGGTGTAACTTGACATAATTGGTCTCATTTTGTTGTGAATTTAGTGGACTTTAATAACTAAAAAAAGTTAATTTTCCAAAAAATTCACTACTTAGGGGTAAAAATTGTCGAAAACTAAAAAAACTGTAATACTTCTTCTTTTGAAATTTTAAAACTTTTAAACTAAAATCAGAACTACCTCATTCTTTTTTGGTACGATTTCCATTTACTAATTGGCGGTTTCTGGTTTCAAACCTCGTTTCAAACATTTTTCAATCGCATTCACATCGTTTTTTTTTTTGTACTAAAAATAAAAAGTTGATATGAAATACCTAAAGCCCCAAATATCCGTATATACAAAACCCCCTTGCGACAAGACAGCTCTTCTCATTAACCGCTCCATCCGGGTAGGTAGGGGGGACATCCGAAGCAAAGGAGACGGCAGCAGCGTTGGCGGTAGTGCAGGGGGCGGCTTAAGGCGTAATTAGTCCCATCTGGCGGGCCTCCAGCCGCCGGCAGAGTAATCGACGAGTGGCGCCCTCACACATGAGCCAAATGCACTATCTATTCTCTCTTCGGCTAATTGCTCATCTCTATTGAGCCCGACAGGATTACCAGAGAAAATAGAATGAAAAGGGGATGAGGGGGTTTGGGGAGGGATGGTTTGTTTGTTACGAAACGATAAAAGTTTAGAGGGTTAATTCGTAGTTTTTTAACATTTCAAAGACTTATTTTAACAATTGATGTGATAAATTTTGGTGTATGTATTTAAAATTTTAACAATATTTGTATGATAAATTTTAATAAATCTAATTGTCAAAATCTCTACATTTATTTAATATTTTGGTTGGGTTAATTATTCCTATTAATGATTGATTATATTTCAAATTTTTATGTTTCTTACACTTTATTTGTAAATAAATATTTATCACAAGTTTGAGAGATTTTTTTTTTCTATGAAATATTTCAAGAATACTCCTTATACCTAATACAAAATCAAAATAAAATTACATATATATCTCCTAAGAACCAATTCCTACGATTTACAGAATTGAATCCCTGAACTGTCTAGAAAATGAAGCCCTTTCGTACAGGTACAGGTACACGTTTAAAGGCCACCCATTTTTTAGTAATTTCCTTTTGGACGGGAGTCTCGGCGGAGTTATGTAGGGGGCCTTCGGCTCTTCAGGGGGCCTGACAGCCGTAATTAATGTGCAGGTTGCATGTCTCGCGTAGGGCACCGCCCTCTGGGCCCTTCGTTAACCCCCGCTGCCCTTACTTCTGTTACATTGCTTAGTGTCGATGAATATTTATAATACCGACCTTAGAACAACGCACGGAGCTCAACTGCTGTATGATATGGATGGAGCGCGTTTTTATAAAAAAATTGCTGTCAGCGATAAAACGGTATAATTATAGCTGGATTTAATTAGAACTAGAGTTTCTAAGAAATCTGGCATATTATTTTAGTTTTCTTGAAGGAATATTTATTTTTCTCCAATTTGTAGCATTATACAGAGTGTGAGTGGTATAGTATATTTAATACAAATACCGTTGCAGATCATCGGTGACGATATTAAGTTCGTTAAATACTTACTGATGTCTACGTTATGATTAATACATAAGGTACTCCAAAGCATGGAGTATTATGTCTATAAAGTTGTTGGTTGAACTTGTTTGTTATATGTTAGTAATAAATTTTCGGAAAAAAGAAGTTTTAATGTCGTTGTGTTTTCTTCATTTCATAAATAGAATTAGATTTTTCTGGCAAGAACTTTAACTAGGTAATTTGAGCTGCTGCCGATATTTCTGGTGGAGGACATTTCATCGAATATTCCTATTCAGTTTCGAAATGTTTCATAATTTTAAAACACACTCTATTATGTTTAACAGGCATCTAATGCTTGAGCTAAACAATTGCATATTTAAGGGGGAGCGGTCTGAGGCACGAGGAGGGTGAAACTCTTGGAATATCTGACTCTATTCTTTAAAGTGAGAAACGTCTTGAGACGACTAATACCTAGCAAACACTAATTAAGCGCTGCACATTCAGGTCCGGACTTAACGAGTGGAATATAATACATGTAGTTATGTAAATCCAAACCAATTCAACGTAGAACCAAACAAAAACTGTATTGTCATGAAATTCCTAAACCAACCCTGTCTAAAGCATCGACCTTCACGTCTGTGGCACCCGACTCATGCTCGAAACGACAGAGTCTTCTAGGTATGCCACTGACGTTCGAGAAACGGGTAGAACGGGCGGAGTGTTCCGGTAAATCCGAGATGGAATTTTCGGGAGCGTCTAGAGACTTCTCGTAGCAGAGTTGGACTTACTATAAATAGCCCGACTCATCGTAGGGCAGTTTAGTTTAGTATAGAATATTGAAATGAAAAGTTAAATTGTAATAAATAAATTAGAATTGTTAGTTAGTGTATAAGTATTATATAAATTAAATAGTACGTGTGTTTTAAATAAATAAACTAGAAATAAATTAGACTATCATTACATTGGTGTTAGAAGTGGAACTGTTAATAAATATTGAACAATAATGGCTAAAAAACTGTGTGATTTAAGAGTGGCTGAATTGCGTCGAGAATTAGAGGATCGTGATCTGGAGACGACAGGGAAGAAAGCAGAACTGGCTGAGCGGCTTAAAGAATCAATGGAAAGCGAAAGTTTGGATCCGAAAACATTTCTATTTGCGGATGATGCGTCTTCTATAATTTCTTCATTAGATATTAAATTTTCTTCCATGGAAACTAAGGTTTATTCTGACATTACATCCTTGGAATCTAAAGTTTATTTCGATGTTTCCTCTATACAAAATGATATTAGTTCCTTAGAAAATAAAGTTTCGTCAGACATTTCTTCCTTAGACAGTAAAGTATCTTCCTTAGAAGATAAGGTATCTTCCGACATATCTTCTTTATAAACCGAAATTTCTTTCGAATTGGAAAACAAATGAAAAATTAAATTTCTTCTAATGTGTGAAATAAGATGACTTCCGTTGAGGAGAAAATAATGTCTTTCGTTGAGGAGAAAATAAAAGAGCTGAAAAGCAAGATAGAAGAACTGGAACATTCAGAACCGGTCAAGGACGGTGAAATAAACTGCCATGAGGTGAAGTCGAAGTTAAAATTGAAAGGAGCTGTAAACTCTGTTCGTGTTAAAGCCCCAACCTTCGACGGAAAGATGTCATGGACCAACTACCTTAAACAGTTCGAGACAGCAGCGATGACAAACGAATGGTTGCCCTTCGAGGAGACGCTTTAGATGTTCTTTAGACTATACCTGTGAAAGAAATTGAAGATTTTGAACAACTCAAAAAGAGATTGAACATGCGATATGGCCACAGTTAAAGAATCGCAAACAAAAACGAGACGAGTCAGCTTGTGAAGGATACAGTAAAGTGAGAACTGTAAAAGAAGAAAACGTAGAAGATTAGTTAGTTCATTTAATTCGTTCATGTCATATATATTGCTTTTCTTTTTCCATGACTTGCCAATGTTTCCATGGACACTGTCGGCCCTCATATAAGAATGTCCGGGCTCAAAATATTTTAATGTGGTACTTTGAGGACCCCAATTAGAATTAGCAATTACTACAAATGATGTAGTTTCAAAGTTTTTTTGCCACAACAGTTGTCGCACCAAAATTCGTAGTATGCCACAACTTTCGCCGTACGACTACTTATGGCTTCATGCCATAAAACGTAAATATTTTCTTTTTCCTTGGTTAGAGACACAAATGTTTCATTGAAAACAACTAACTTGCTTACATAAACTGAAGATTTTAGTGACAACTTTGGAAGTAGCAACACTTTTTGAATATCAGCGCAATAAACTTTAATTGAGTTAGGATAGTCTTGGTTCCTATCATAGTCATAAGCTTTTTTGGCACTAATATATGATTCATGGTGTCTATTAAAAGAAGCAAACAAGCTTCTAGAAAAGTACACACTTTTTTATGTTGAGTAAACTAAATTCAGTTCTGTATTGGTCATATGATATTTTTTCATAAATTTCATAATAATTTATGCACATATCGGTAATAGATAAATCAAGGAGTAAATATCTTCTGTTAGGGGCATTCCAGTTTATAGTGTGATATTTGTGATGATTTCTAATAGGAGTAGGATCATTTTTGTTAGGCGGAACAGACATTCCTATTTTATCTTTAATTAGTTCCAATCCTATATATTGTTCATGTCTGTTTTTGAACTCTATTATCATACCATCGGTTTTCAAACCATGTGTATTTAGAAACATTTGTTTGCACACGTCTTTTTCAAAACCATCCTCCTTAATTAATGAGTAAGTAAGGACGTATTGACGCTTATTGTTACTATCTACTTTTCTTATTTTGACGCCCCCAATTTTTATCCTTGCATTAGGATATTGCCGCCTCTCGTCAAAGCTGGCAAATATCTTGTCGTCTTCCTTCGGAGAAAAATAATCTCTGCATTTTTTTTACAATTACATGGTTTTAACAACTGATATTTTTCTAAATGCCTATCTATTTGCTCTTTTTCTGTTCTTGCGATTTTTTCCCTTTTTCTTATTATTTTTGTCTTTTTCATCATTTGCATGCACTTCTGTAACAAATAACATAAATTAATGTATATACAACCTGCGATGAAAGTATCAGCATTTTTATACCTTTTTCAACACTGGTGTCTAATTCATTACTCATTAAATCTATATTGTCAACAAATTCTACATATGAAATATATACCGATTTTTTTCTTTCTAATAAGCACTCAGATCCGATATTTTTCCCATTTTTTTTAATATTCCCCACGGCGATATATAAAAAGGAAATAATCAAAATTCCTCAATGCATTACATTAGCAGCAGTACTTCGAAGTTTATCATCCCGGGCATAACATATAAATTAATTAGCGGGCATTTTACTGAACAAATGACGGCGCAGATAAGCCGGCAATGCTCGGCATAATTCGAATATTATACAGCATGATACACCTTTCATAGGCGAGCAAAATTAATGTTGTGCGATTTGAAATTCCGACGTAAAATTTTCGCTACATATTAAATTAGCTCAAGGCTCGAGATTATGATCTCAAAAACGGACTCTTTATTATTCATTAGCTCACTCAATGCGAAACGATTTTTGTTGCTACGTGCGTGAATAATTTTAATGTTGAAATTCGTTTTTATGTACTTAAATAAACGGGTGGCACAGTAGTTGGTATACTGTCAGATGTCAAAGATTGAGTAGGATCATTATTAGAGTTATTTACGTTTTGAAAATGATTTATCCGAAGAATTTTTACTTCGTTTATGATTTTGTTTGGCAATGAATTAATATATACCGCAAGGATTCCCAAACTTTTCTCTAGGTGGGTTAAATTGTAAATTAAAATATTAGACGGGACAAAAAAATACAATTTTAATAACATACACACATACAGTGGGAATCAAATTAATAAATTTATTTAAAATTTGATTGTTTAAAAAAATATATTTAATCCAAGATCTGTTATGGTTAATTAGGAATAATTTCCAATATATCAAAAAATACAAGGAAACAAAGTTTAAAATAAGGGAAGTCACATAAGTACTTTACTAACTAACCAAAAAAAACATATACAGGGTGGCTCACGCTCAACGGGACGGAGCTTTATGGGAAAACGACCAAAGATATAAAAAATTCGTTTGGGAGGAATACGTAGGTTACAGACGGCTACAATTTAAAATTTGTTAGATGTATACAGGATGTCCCACATAAGAAAAAAAATTAGTTCATTAAAAATTATTCAAACAAGAGTAAACAATTAATTTCTGGGAGACTTGTTTCCTTAAAAATTGAAATAAATCGAAAACTAATAATAATAGTAATAGGGAACCTTTAGTTAACTGACATTATTTTTGATGTAGTTTTTAATTCTAAAATAAAAAACAGGGTGTTCCATTAAAAATAATATAACTTTGTATATTTTCTCTTATGTGGGACATCCTGTATACATCTAACAAATTTTAAATTGTAGCCGTCTGTAACCTACGTATTCCTCCCAAACGAATTTTTTATATCTTTGGTCGTTTTCCCATAAAGCTCCGTCCCGTTGAGCGTGAGCCACCCTGTATATGAAAAAAAAAAGATAAAGTAGTTGTTAATGTGGATTAATATGTACAGTTAAACGAAAAAGATTGTGAGAAAACATTATTTATTGAAAGACATACAAAAACTATTTGTCAGTCAAACTTCACTTTATATAATGCAAGTACGCTAAATATACTGGCCCATTGAAATTACTGTAATGCAATATACTTTAACACCTTCCCTCATTAAATAATTTCAACCAATCCCATGAGTTTTCGCTGAGTTACAAATCTTGGTTTGAACAAAGCTTTCGTCAGCAAATCAGCGACTTGATGTTCTGCTGAAATTTTCTGGATATATAGCACATTCCATAACTAATTCTCGCACAAAGAAATGTCTAAGCCTGATATGCTTGGTTCTTCTATGGAACTCCGGGTTTTGCGACAATTTTATAGCATTTTCATTGTCAACTAATAACACTGGTATTTCTTTTAAGAGTCCTATTTCTTCATAAAATCTTTTGAGCCAAATCAACTCTCTCGATGCCTTACTAGCAGCTACTATCTCTGCCTCAATTGTGGAGATGGCCACTGAACTTTGTCTTTAGTTGTGCCAAGATACAGCGGCTCCTGCAAAGGTAGGCAATGCTCCATACGTTAAACGACCAGTGGTTTTATCCCCGCCATGATCTGTATCACTAAAGCATTCTAATGTCATACCTGTTGGATCAGCTTTGTAGAGAATTGCGTAGTTGCTTGTTCTCTTGATATATCGAAAAATCCTCTTGACCCTTACAAAGTTAGAAGGGTTCTCAAGGTTTCTTGATACAACACTGACTGCATAGGCTAGGTCAGGATGTGTACCTGTCATGAGGTACATCAGGTATGAAAAAGAATATTCGCAGTCTTCATCAGATACCTCTACCTTCCCTGCCTCGTTAGTATCAGTATCTTTAGTGATAGGTGTGGACACTGGCTTGCAGTCTAACATTCCAAATCTGTCCAAAAATTTCTTGCATGAGAGGACTGACTGATTCGAATCGACCTATCTTCTTCTCTATCTATTTCTAGACCTAGGAATAGGTAGCTGGCTTGACTTTTATTTTGAATTCTTTCTCCAAATCTTCTAAAAATGTATTTTCTAATTTTTTGTCGGTAGATGCTAAAAGACCGTCGTCTACATAGAGGACTAGAAGAAGCCTTTGTTGGGACTGCTTTTTAATAAACAAGCAAGAATCAGTTTCAATCGTTTTGAATCCTAATTTATTAATATGCTCCACAAACCTTTTATTAAAACAACGAGGTGCTTGTTATAGACCATATATAAGCTTCTCTGTAAGTGACAAACTCGTTTACTCCCATCTTCGTAACCCTCAGGTTGTCTCATATACACATTTTCATCTAGTTGACCATAGAGGAAGGCTGTGCACTGTACAGATATTGAACTGTGTTAGGGACATCTTTTGGATGGCAGCAAAGTATAGTCGTAATCAATACCTTCCCTTTGTGAATATCCCTTAATGACCAATCGTACCTTAAACTTGTCAACGGCACCATCAGGAAGGGTCTTAACTTTATACAACCACTTACAAGAAATAGCCCTGTTACCTTTTAGAAGTTCTTTTAAAGTCCAAGTTTCATTTTCTTTAAGTGACTGATTTTGCTTCGTATTGCTTCAAGCTATTTTTCCCTATTTCTGCTATAAACAGCTTTTTGATAACTTTGTGGTTCGTCGTATTTCATAACATTTGCAAATGCAAGCATTACATAATCGTCAAAACTCTTGTTTTATTATTTTCCCGCTTCTCAATTGCATTCCTTCTTCTTCATTTTCTTTTGATGTGCCATCCTCAGCCTGATGAAGATCCTCATTCACATCATAGTTACTTTCAATTTTATCTCCAGCGTTTTGTTCAACTTCCTTCAGTTGTGAACTTGAATTTTGATGCACCGTTTCTCCATCAATGTCTTTTTGACATGTATCAAGGTTTCAGAAGTGTAGGGTTTTTCATCAAAAATTACATCTCGAGACCTAATTAGACGTTTATTTTCTTCGTTCCAGATGCGATAGCCGTCATTTTGATCATAACCTAATAAAATTCCTTTGAGAGTTTTCTTGTCCATCTTTTTACGGATTATTTTAAGAACATAAGCATAACAAGTGCTGCCAATTACTCTCATGTAGCAACTCTATCACAAATTAAATTGCAAAATAATCTTATCTCTATAAACTAAAGGCGGGTTAATAATATTTTGTTTGCCAACTGTCATGTTATTTCTCAAAGGCCAATCTTTCTTGATCCAGAGGTCTTTCTTTGCTCTGCTGTCCCATAAACATATGAAGCGTGGAAATTTAGTGTATCTACTTTGTTGACCAAATAAAAAGTTTTTTTATACTTCTCTTTAAATTTCGTTGAATGAACGATAGACACAGCTGCATGTTTATTACCAATATTTAGTAAAACAAATTTTAAACATCGCAGCTGTCCATAAACAATCTCCATTCTTCAGCCCCAGTTGCATTAGAAGGCCATCAATGTTATTATAAGAAACTATATAATTTTCTGAGCTAAAAAATGGAAGAAATTCTTTTTCGCGATCACAATAAAATGTTATTTTTGTACAAATTCCTTTTTTTGAGTCTAGATGCTACTAGCTCAGATCGCTCTTTCGAAAGGTCAAGGTCTCTAATCAAATCACTTAAAGTATACTAAGAAAAAGTGTAGGCGCTGTTGACACTTCTTCAAAATCACTATCACATTCATCAGAAAAAACTTCCACCATCTCTGTTTCCAACAAATCCGACAGATCTGAAAGAACTTAACTCATGGGAGATGGTACGTCATCTGAACATAGTCGAGGTCTTTTATCAGACAGTAAATCAGGATATGTCATTTTTCTTTTGTTTATACTATGTAATTCTACAACGCAAAAATAACAGTCAATGTGATTTTTCAGTTCTACTCTAATCATTGGCACATTATACTTTAATTGATTACGTTTACCGTTTGCCTACTGTTTTAAATGTTCACTACATAACTTGCACACAATTTTTGGAATGCACGGTTTGTTCAAAGCCTTCATCTCTATATTAAAGTAATCAACGTATGTCTTCTTCACTGAGTCTGTTATAGGTTTTCTAAACTTTTTTACTGTATATTCACCACAAATGTAACAAAATGTATTTGGATTATTTACACACCTTCACGATGGCGGCATATCGATATTATTAATTAAAAAAAGAAATTAATTGATTATAATGACATTAAGTACGATAAAATACATTTTTTAGGTTATTATCGATCGATGCAAACCTGAACGTAGCTATAAGATTTTGACAGCTTCGCACGATATCTTGCGGGCTAAATAACCAAATTATAACTTAGAATTAGCGGCACCTGTAGACCTGTGTAATCATTGCAATAAATCAAGAAAATCAAAAATATTCCTAAAACTGACGCCATTATAGCTATTGGAGTTAGAGTAAGACTGCACGACTATCAATGATTTGCCATTTCATCAGAATGTCCACTATCATATTTCTGCCCAGTAAAAGATGTTCTCTTATTTCCTTTATAAAAAAAATATTTCTGCTTTTAAAACCCATACATCTTAATTTTCAGATTTAAAATATTACAAATCGACGATTCATGTGCGCCACCCTGTATTTCAGAAATAATTGTACTACTTTCCTTGTACCACTGAACTACCTATGACGTAAATTTGACAGCTGTACACACAACTCTCGCTAAAACCATCCAAGCTCATAAAAACAAGCAATAAAACAAGAATAACGAAAAAACGAAACACAAGAAAATGCAGATTAGAAATTTAGTATCAACTTTCCCCCAGGTCAAGTCGCTTATCTTTACTACCCCATTCATTAGATTCAGAACCTTGTGGCAGCTAATTTTTATGGGTGTTATCTGGCGATCTTAGTGACCGTTGAGAGCAAACATCGCTTTATATCTGTTTTCGTCACCGTCACCTGTCTATTCCGAGGATCACTAGATGTCGAGGAGATCTGTGAATAGATTTCGAGTGTTAAAAGTGATAGGATGATGGTGTGTGTTTGTGTATATGGTGTGCCTAGCTGGATATTTCTTTTTCTGTCATTTATACGACTGTGTGATGTATACAATTATCTTTATCTTTATTGTAATCAGAACTAGGCTGGTATTTGTCGTATTTATACATGGACATATCTGCGTCAGTTTGAAATACCTATTAACTAAAATAAATAAATAAATTAATTAAATGGGTAGATGGAGAACTAAGAATACATTGGTTTTCTTATATTATTATATAACAAGCATTCATGTTGGGTACATATATCTTTAAAAACGTTTAAATACATAGGTATATCGTCGTCGTAGAGTCAAAACCTCGTATTATCAAATTATCAGGTTTTCAGGAAACACTAAAAACTTTTTTTTCTGTAATTGTTAATTTTATAATAGTAGTACAAGGGAAGTCAAAAAGATGATAATGGTTAATAAATATTTACAGTTTTAAAATTTTACTCTAAAAAAATATGACATTCAGTTACGCCAAAATATACGACGATATACTTAAGATTTTTTTAATAATTCCAGGAGTCTCAGTTTTATTTGAATTAAAAATTAATTTATGCCGAGGGAATATAAAGATCTTTCTTCCCACTTTATAAACTTATCACAATTGGTGAACCTAACGTGTGGCTCGATAAAGGTCCAATAAAAGCTTAAGGTAAAATAAAGAAAAATCAAGATAAAAAAGGCTAAACTAAAATTTAAATAGTTTAGGGAAGTGGTAATAAAAATAAAACAAAGGTGAATGAAAAACAAGAAATATGTATAATAAAAATAGATAACAATCCAGAGATTAATACTGATAAGGGAAACAATACAGAAACTATCATGGAGGAAATAACACGAAAAGAAGAAGAAAAGAAAGATGAAAAAACCACAACAAAGTGATTTAAAAAATCAAGAAGAGCGAGATACTCAAGAAAAAAAAGATATGATAACACAAATGTTTAAATCAGTAAGGAACAAAATGGATACAAATATGAAAAGAGAAAACCAAAAATGACACTTTATTAAAAAAATTATTGGCATACGAATTGATATGGCGAACGAATTGACAATTATAAGACAGGAGCTAAATCAAAAACAAAAATGAACAAGAAACGATGAAGAATCAAATGAAATCAATATGGGCAGACACTTTTCATGTTTCTTTCTTTATAGACCCATTACAATAAATTACTTTTTTTAAATATTTGTCAATCTTTGTGTATGTGTAATTGATTTATTTTCATTATAAAGTAAAACGCACCGGGATTCCTTTCTTTTGGTAAACATTTTTTTAGTATCTGCTTTCTCTTGCATTAATTAATACAAATATGACACTTCTGTCAACTCGATTTGCGTTACTCAGCACCCTTGATAAATTAGTATCATTTATTAAGTCATTCATATCCTATCCAAAGCTGAGTAGGTCAATTTGCAAAAACAGTAATAAATAGAAAAAAAATATTGCGACGAATTGAGAACCTCCTCCTTTTCTGAAGTCAGTAAAAAACAGATATACGTACATATTGAAAATCATCTAATTCAAAATTGTTTTTAGCAAAAAGTCCAATATTGCTTTTCCAATTGACTTTTGCCATTCTTGTAGATGGAGTTACGTGGCCAATATAGATAGATTCAGGTTTCTAGATAAGCGATATGTCTTCTTCGATAACAGTTTTCTTGTATAATCTGCCGTTTTTCTTCTCTTGCAACAAGTGTTGTCCTTTCTTCCATTAAAATAGAGACTTCTTATTCTTCTGTTATCACTTTCAAACTTCTTACTTGCGGTATTTATAGATTTCTTTTGCTTTCTTCTCAATTTATTTTTGTCAACTACTTTCGACGAATCTTCTGTGGTAATTATTCCTACATCTTTTAATACTGCACTAGTAATCGCAGCAGTTGATTGATCAAATATACCATATTTATCGCATCAGTGGCGTAACAAGGCTTTAGGGGCGGTGAGGGCAAGATATTGAAAAGGCGCAAAAACCCGTTTAGGTAATTTTTCTTAAAATTTAGGACATATAATGCTTGTGGAGCATCCTGTTTTATTCTAGTCTGTAGACCTTTTATATTACCTGACACAGATCTGGCACCGTCATTTGATTAGCCACGACATAATGCTATCTGGGTCTAAAAATCATTTAGCTCGTTGGGAATGGCAGTATAAAATGAATCTGCGGATGCAGTAGACAAGCTTACAAATTTCAAAAATCTTTCTTTAACATATACCATTTTTAGCTATTTTTACTAGGTACTAGATACACGTGCATTTTTAATTAATCATAAACTTTTATTTTGTTAATTTGTCATTTTTGTCAAAGTCATTCATCATTTATTGAAACATAGACCAACATTAACTAGATAACGACCCAATCTATAAAATTAAATTCCATGATATATTTATTGTATTTTTTTTATTGTACCCATTTCCCTGAGAGAAATTAGTTCAGGGGTACTTTTTGGGAAACATTGGATTCCACGTTTCTTTTTTCTTTTTTTTTTCACTATCTCCCTTGATTAAATTATAACAGTAGATCGGGCTAAAATTACTATTATAAAATTGGCGCCCAACGTGGGGCTCATTCATAAAAGTACTTTGTGTTTGGTTGATTACAGCTGTTTTGAGAAAACTGCTTTTTCTGAGTTTTGTTTGATTATTTGTGTGATTAACTAGAGCATACCTATTATCAACATGGTTCAACTGTGTTTTGTTTGTAAAAATCTTTCGTTTCACAGGTAAGTTGATTTTTAGGTTGTTTATAAATTTTAATATGAATGTTTATTTTTCTTTGCGAAAAGAATTAGATCAAACTACAATAATTATTATATCGTAAATTAATTTAAATATATCTACGTAAATAGGTATTTTTAGCATGATAAAATAGCATCAAATGTAAAACTTATTTTGGGGCTAATTTTATAAAACCTAATCGAACCATAAAAACTGATTTAACCTGAATACCACAAAAATGTTGGTTTTGGGTTAAAAAATGTTTTAAATTTTCTTTTATACATATTATACAGTGAACACAAATAGTAAAATAACTTGCTAATATTTCTATTTCTAATAGGTATACAAATAAAAGTTTTTTTGAAAAATATCAGTACATATAGCTATAACCTCCATATTCACAAAGCATTTTTAAATAAGTATCTACATATAAAACTTTAAACGTAGTAATGTTAATTCAGAAAAAAATATAAATAAATGAGGCTGTTTTTATTAAAATTAAACATTGGCTAATATTTTTCTGTAAAACATTTATAAAATCGATAAAAATAATAAATGTCTGTGAAATTGTGAAATATCGCCAAAGCAGAAATAAGGCTTCTGAAAGATATAGAAATTTTTAAGAAATTAATTTAATTAATTAGATGAAATATAGAAAACTGTTGAAGATGAACATGATACAACAATTGACAATAGACGCAATAAAATTAATCCGGATTGTAGAAATGATGTCATTCCAAAAGAGGTGGTGTGTGACATTATGATTTTCAGTCGAAAAAAGTTGTTCTTACAGGGGTCACTAGAAGCTGCATCTGTATTGATCACCGACATTTTTTGGTTGAATTCTTAAAACTTACAAGAAGTTAGAACAAATAAAAAACATAAAATTTGCGTATCAAATACTTTAAAAAGTGCGATTTTGCTGGGTACGTAGAGACTGCATTGACTAGTTATTACAACAATAAAAAAACACCAGATCTCGTAAAGTGTTTTAGTAAGTTTTCATAAATTTATTATAGCTTAAATACCTTTCAAAATTAGCTCCCCCTAGACTAGATCACGTGCCACCACTGTTTTGTGGGAAAATAATGTGTATTCTCTAAAATTTAATTTCTTCATTGCATGGAGGTAATGTAAATTATGAAAAAGAATCGAATAACCGATATGAAGTTAGCTCAAATCAGGTACGAATTTTAAACTGTTGTGGTTTGCTGTGGTGTCAGCTCGTCCAGTTTGATCTATCTATTGCTTGAAGCATCGTTTTATCGGGCGACAGGTAGTCAAATAATGGATAGCGCCCTCTACAATTTGTGGCCAGTCACTGTGATTTTCACATATTATTTTTACATCAATCAACGTTTCACCACTCTATTACGAAGGACTTCGCTATCAATCTTTGAATAAAGGTGGACGCGGTTTGATATACCTATGGTTTTTTTTTATTAGATAGTTGATTGAGGAAGAGTGACAATTTTTTTAGATTTTTAGTTTATTTTTATTTCAAATTAAGACGAAAAGTGTATATTTTTTTTAATAGGAACGTGGATACTGGATTTAAATAAGTAACGTTTCAAACGTTATAACTATAATAATAATAATAATAATAATAATAATAATAATAATAATAATAATAATAATAATAATAATAATAATAATAATAATAATAATAATAATGTTTATTTGAAAATATAAAAGATACATATTAAAAAATACAAAGCACAAATAAACAAGAAACAAAAACCACGAAGCAGGTCAAGCCTAATTGTGAGTGGTCATTCTTAAATAAATATAGTAAAATAAATTGAATAAAAATATTAAATTAATTTAACTGCAATAGTTAAACATATTTAGTGGCGCAGATCTAACTCTATATCACTTATGTCTGTCTATTTGTGAGAAAAAAACTACAGCATATTTATGTCATAAGTAGAAGAATTTACTATTTAAATTTAAATAATTATTTCTGAAAATTTAGTAAAGAAGTGGTTTGTAGAATTATTTACTTATCTTTGGTAGATACATTTGTTTAAATTTTCTCGTTTGTTTTAGTTCCAGGTCAATAAAAGACTCCGCACATCGCTCATGGACAACTGGCGACCTGTTAAATGTCATAAATGTTTGATGTGTTGTAGTTCTCGCCTTCTTAAGCAATATTGTCTATGGGACCTTTCAAATCCTATGACTGGTTTTTAAGATACAGGGTGTTAAACTTAAAAAATACCACTTATTTGATAAAGGTTATTTCAGGAGAAAGCTAATCGATTATAATCTTTTGTGCCAAATGTTATTGTAACATCTTTTGGCATTCTACGAATATAAAAATGAGTCAATAATTATTTTCCTACAGGGTGAGCCATTAATAAGTAAGGATATGTTTCAGATAAATAATTTTATTGTTCTAGAAGGTGAAAATATTTTCTAAAAAATACATTATTGCTATATTTATCAAACATTATTTAATGTATTTATATAAATTTGTAAATTAACTCTCCAATAAATGTTGTTTCTGACCAGACAAACAAAGGATACCATGTTGTAAACTCATTGAGCCACTTGAATTGATCTCCCTGTACTAAATTTTGATCTATCTTCTACATGATGTTTAGTTATTCAAGGTTATAAAGTTTAAGATTCTTAAGATTATAATAATTTTCTTAAAATTATATTAATTTTAATCAACAACCTCATAGCAACGAATTTAAGAACAACAATTTTAAATGACTTATAATTATTCTAACATTTTTTATTTCAAATAATATTTCACAAAATTTGTTTGATAAAAAATAACTTCTATTCCAAAATATTAGTTATCGGGTAGTTCCCATCTCGTTTTCAAAGCGATCGGGCTATCAATCTCCGTTCGAATCAGTTTTGAGTGACTACTAGACCGGTTGTCGGGCACCTGCAGAGCGTTCGCGTCCGTCCGTCTGTCACACTGTCAACTTGCCAGGTAATCACCCGCCAACTGACAGCTCAAAACTATTTATTTTATATTGGGAGGATATTTAGCCGATTTTTCATTTTAGACGGATATATTATATACACAGTGACCCAACTATGGGTAACGGATAGACGCTATAAATGAAGGTTTTACGAACTGTTGGAAAATTAACAATTTACAGTGCCTAAACGTATTAAATTGGATATACATGGTATTATTGAAGATATTCGTATTTTAGTCTCATAGAGCATATTAAAATATTGTTTTTTATAAAAAATAACAATAATTGACACAGAAAATAAATTTGTGTAACAGGTAGATCGCTGTATTTTTATTTATATATTTTTTTCTTTTGAACTTTTTAAAATGAATCAGGAGTTACCCAGCTGTATCAAAACTCTTCTGCGAAACGAAATTATTTGTCTAAAGGAGAATATAACTTAATAAATAATGTATACTATTATGGGTTTGTTATATTTGTATGATGACGTTTGTTTATTATTTTGTTTTTTAATGTACTGAAACTTACCAGTGTGTAGAATCAACTTTTGCAAAATTAATTTTAGTTGTAAATAAAAATATCAATAAATAGAAATTTATAAGTAAAACACAATAGGAAATTTTTATTTAAAAAATATTAATACAGAAATAAACACCCTGAGGGCCAGCAAAAGCTCGTATCTGTAACAGCTATCCAGCCTTAGTAAGCACCACACTACTTAATATTTACTTGCTCCTAGCTAAAATTTAAATTGAAAAAATATATATTATTTGTTAATGTAAATGTAGATCCTCTTAGGTCTGCTTTCTCATAATTGAGCCGAGTACTCTTAATCCAAAGGTAGGTTCCCAAGTTCATTCACTTGGTATGAAGTTGCTGCGTCAGCGTGTCATATTACTAGCTATTGTTATTGGAAAGGTGATATGGAATTTTTTTAATATCTTAAAAGTACAAAGTCTAGCCTGTGTTTGCATTACTGGTGCAATGAGAACCTGTCCTACGGCCGCAATGGAGGTGATCTTAAACCTCACCCTTCTACATTTGATGATAGAGAATGTGGCAAAAAAAAGGACAATATATAGAATGATCAGGAACGGAGTAATCAGACGAAAGTCTACTTGCTTCAGGACCAAAGATACCTGGGACACGCCCCAGGATGAAATGCTAAATAAGTACAGTTTTGTGAAAAACTTCAAAACCACAGAGCTGGGCTGCAAGAAAGAATGGAGCCAAGAATACATCGTGCTTGCAACCAAAAGACGTTCTATTCAGTGGTATACGGACGGATCCAGAACCATAGAAGGAACTGGAATAGGAGTATATGGGCCGAGAACCAAGCACTCCGAAATCGTGGGAAAATACCCAAGCATCTTCCAGGCGGACATTCACGCCATCGAGAAGTGTATACAGTTTAACATCGAGAGACTATCATAGACAAGAGATTATCATCATGTCCGATAGTCAGGCAGCCATTAAAGCGCTGATATCTTACGTAATCAGCTCAAAAATAGTCTGAAGATGCCTAGAACAATTGAATGAGCTAGGCGAGAAAAATAGAGTTACTCTCACTTGGGTCCCGGGACATAACGGGGTACAGGGTAACGAGATTGCAGATAGTCTTGTAAAGAAAGGGGCTCAAACACCCTTTGTAGGACCTGAGCCGTTCTGCGATATCAGCAGTAAAATAATATTAGGAGAGATTAAAAAAGAATTGGTCAGTAGAAGAACCGATAATTGGAACAATCTCTTGGGACTGAGACAGGCCAAGATACTGCTGGGTGAATATAACCAGAAAAGATCGGAATCCTGCATCTGCCTGAGGAAGAACAGGCTACGTATTGTAACAGGGACCCTTGCCAGGCATTTCCGACTAAAAGGACAGCTAAGTAAACTGAGAGTAGTAGACTATAGTGAGTGCATATTCTGTTAGGAGGAGGACGAAACCTCCATTCTCATTCTAACTGAATGTGTTGCATTCCAGAATCCAAGGGCACTATATCTAGGAGGATATCAAATAGAAGAGGGAGATTTACCTAACTTGAAGCCACTTCAAATCCTACACTTCCTTGAGAAAATAGGATTGGAAGGATCGTTATAACCAATGAGACGTTTCCTTAGTTCATTGGCGACAGAAGGGGACACAATAGATCTTTTAGGTCGCAGTGTATTAACATCCCATTCCCAACACATCATAACATACTTGGCATGAAGTTGCTGCGTCAGCGTCATATTTTCTATCTATCTATCTATCTGAATTAGGGCGTGGTTCAAAGCCCACTTGTAATGAAGCTCTATACTTATTGTACCCCACACAGTTTATATCCCATCAGATTGATTTTGAATTCAAGAATATGTCTGATGGGCGCTTTCGCGATTTCTTCAGGTTCCGGATATTGTACCCCGAAGTACCATTCCTGTTCCCATTTAAGGTTCCGACAGTGGCATAGTATGTGAATAGGAGTTTCGTCATTCTCAACACAAATTCTACATAGGGAGTCATCAGATATCCCTAAGAAATGTAGGTGTCGTCTAAGGCCGCAGTGTCCTGTAAGGAGTCCTATTACGGCCTTGAATTCGCTTCTGATATGGTTTAGAAGTTGATGTTGTCTGCTCGTGGATGGCCCTTCTATGAATCTTTTGAACTGCTTAAGTTCAGAAAGTTCCAACCAGAGCCTATGGTGTTCTCTATTTATTTGTTCCTTTAACACCCATTTAACATGTTGGTATGAGATACCACATGTGGGTTCTGGTCCAATAAGAGTTTTTTCCGCTCCCTTCTTTGCTAGGTCTGCTTTCTCGTTTCCAAACACTCCCTCATGTCCTGGCACCCATTCAAGGGTGACCTTGTAATGTTCTGCCAAGGCCTGAAAGGACTGTTGGCAATCAAATATTGATTTAGATTGTACTTCTACATTTTTCAGTGCTTTAAGGGCTGCCAGACTGTCTTTCATGATAAAGATCCTCTTATCTCTAAGAGAGTAATTTAGCATGACTTTGGCGCAGGCATTTATTGCTGTTACTTCAGCCTGGAAGACTGTTGTCAGTGACCCCAGGTTCAAACTAATTGTCCTTCCTGAGTTCACAAGCGTGTTATATTGTTATTGGAAAGGTTATATGGGGCTTAGATTACAAATAAATAAGTAAAAATAAGTAAAGAAAAATTTATTCAAGAATTATGTGTTTTAACGGTTTACGATATAATATGTCGAAGATTATGTAAGTACCATCCAATCTTAACAATATTTTTCTAGATAAAATGATAAAGTCAAAGAGTCGAAAATTATTTAATAGGTATATCAGTACTTCGAAGATAAACTGTGCTGTCATTCTAGTCAGCTTTATAGTAGAGTAGACTGAATGTTAGTTGAACACTGTTCGTGTTTCATATTTACATATAATAATTATATTTCGAGAAGAAATTCAGTTGGCCCCAATATTGTCACAATATGTATTGTTTACTAATAATTAAAACTTTTTTTTACATACATGAATTTACCGGTGTGAAGTTAGCAGTAACTTTTAGCAGTAAAAATAACCGAAAACACCCGATCGGGAAAACAGTGGCTTCCAACATACAACTATTTTATTAATCTTGTTAATATGTATTTTAGACATTAATATTGACAAAAAATTAATATACGGTTTAAAATAACCCTTAAAATTGATAAAAGTATTTATCCGACGAAGGAAATCAGATCGCAATTTAATTTTACATTAAAAAAATAAATACACTAACATACGCAATAGGTAAACATTTCTTCGGATCCATTGAACAGGGTGAAATTAACCCATTAACTTCATAAAATAATTATCCTGTGAAGTGTTTTAGACAGGGTGAATTTAACCCTTAAACTACAAAATAAATAATTACCCTATAAAGACGATTAGATCCCAACTTGGTTTTAAATTTAAAAAATCATAAATACACTAACCAAAGTACACTGTTATTAAAAATCTCTTCCGACCCGTCAAGCAGGGTGAAATTAACCCTTAAACTTCAAAATAAATAATTATCCTATGAAGACGATTAGATCCCAACTTGGTTTTAAATTTAAAAAGTCATAAATACACTCACCAAAGTACACTGTTAGCAAAAATCCCTTCCGACCCGTCAAGCAGGGTGAAATTAACCCTTAAACTTCAAAATAAATAATTACCCTATGAAGACGATTAGATCCCAACTTCGTTTTAAATTTAAAAAATCATAAATACACTCACCAAAGTACACTATTAGCGAAAATCACTTCCGAGCCGTCAAGCAGGGTGAAATTAACCCTTAAACTTCAAAATAAATAATTACCCTATGAAGACGATTAAATCCCAACTTGGTTTTAAATTTAAAAAATCATAAATACACTCACCAAAGTACACTATTAGCGAAAATCCCTTCCGAGCCGTCAAGCAGGGTGAAATTAACCCTTAAACTTCAAAATAAATAATTACCCTATGAAGACGATTAAATCTAAACTTGGTTTTAAATTTAAAAAATCATAAATACACTCACCAAAGTACACTGTTAGCAAAAATCCCTTCCGAGCCGTCAAGCGGGGTGAAATTAACCATTAAAGTTCAAAATAAATAATTACCCTATGAAGACGATTAGATCCCAACTTCGTTTTACATTAAAAAAATCATAAACACACTCACCAAAGTACACTGTTAGTGAAAATCCCTTCCGACCCGTCAAGCAGGGTGAAATTAACCCTTAAACTTCAAAATAAATAATTACCCTATGAAGACGATTAGATCCCAACTTTGTTTTAAATCTAAAAAATCATAAATACACTCACCAAAGTACACTGTTAGCGAAAATCCCTTCCGACCCGTCAAGCAGGGTGAAATTAAAAAATTTTGGTGAGTGTATTTATGAATTTTTAAATTTAAAACGAAGTTGGGATCTAATCGTCTTCATAAGATAATTATTTATTTAGAAGTTTAAGGGTTAATTTCACCCTGCTTGACGGGTCGGAAGATATTTTCGCTAACAGTGTACTTTGGTGAGTGTATTTATGATTTTAAAAATTTAAAACGAAGTTGGGATCAATCGTCTTCATGAGGTAATTATTTATTTTGAAGTTTAAGGGTTAATTTCACCCTGCTTGACGGGTCGGAAGGGATTTTCGCTGACAGTGTACTTTGGTGAGTGTATTTATGATTTTTTAAATTTAAAACGAAGTTGGGATCTAATCGTCTTCATAGGCTAATTATTTATTTTGTAGTATAAGGGTTAATTTCACCCTGCTTGACGGGTCAGAAGAGATTTTCGCTAACAGTGTACTTTGATGAGTGTATTTATGATTTTTTAAATTTAAAACGAAGTTGGGATCTAATCGTCTTCATAGGTTAATTATTTATTTTGTAGTTTAAGGGTTAATTTCACCCTGCTTGACGGGTCGGAAGGAGTTTTGGCTAACAGTGTACTTTGGTAAGTATATTTATGATTTTTTAGATTTAAAACAAAGTTGGGATCTAATCGTCTTCATAGGGTAATTATATATTTTGTAGTTTAAGGGTTAATTTCACCCTGCTTGACGGGTCGGAAGGGATTTTTGCTAACAGTGTACTTTGGTGAGTGTATTTATGATTTTTTAGATTTAAAACAAAGTTGGGATCTAATCATTTTCATAGGATAATTATTTATTTTGAAGTTTAAGGGTTAATTTCACCCTGCTTGATGGGTCGGAAGGGATTTTCGCTAACAGTGTACTTTGGTGAGTGTGTTTATGATTTTTTTAATTTAAAACGAAGTTGGGATCTAATCGTCTTCATAGGGTAATTATTTATTTTGTAGTTTAAGGGTTAATTTCACCCTGCTTAACGGGTTGGAAGGGATTTTTGCTAACAGTGTACTTTGGTGAGTGTATTTATGATTTTTTAGATTTAAAACAAAGTTGGGATCTAATCATTTTCATAGGATAATTATTTATTTTGAAGTTTAAGGGTTAATTTCACCCTGCTTGATGGGTCGGAAGGGATTTTCGCTAACAGTGTACTTTGGTGAGTGTGTTTATGATTTTTTTAATTTAAAACGAAGTTGGGATCTAATCAACTTCATAGGGTAATTATTTATTTTGTAGATTAAGGGTTAATTCACCCTGCTTGACGGGTCGGAAGGGATTTTCGCTAACAGTGTACTTTGGTGAGTGTATTTATGATTTTTTAAATTTAAAACCAAGTTGGGATTTAATCGTCTTCATAGGGTAATTATTTATTTTATTGTTGAAGGGTTAATTTCACCCTGTTTGACGGGTCGGAAGGGATTTTCGCTAACAGTGTACTTTGGTGAGTGTGTTTATGATTTTTTTAATTTAGAACGAAGTTGGGATCTAATCGTCTTCATAGGGTAATTATTTATTTTGTAGTTTAAGGGTTAATTTCACCCTGCTTGACGGGTCGGAAGGGATTTTCGCTAACAGTGTACTTTGGTGAGTGTTTTTATGATTTTTTAAATTTAAAACGAAGTTGGGATCTAATCGTCTTCGTAGGGTAATTATTTATTTTGAAGTTTAAGGGTTAATTTAACCCTGATTGACGGGTCGGAAGGGATTTTTGCTAACAGTGTACTTTGGTGAGTGTTTTTAGGATTTTTTAAATTTAAAACCAAGTTCAAATCTAATCGTCTTCATAGGGTAATTATTTATTTTGAAGTTTAAGGGTTAATTTCACCCTGCTAGACGGGTCGGAAGGGATTTTCGCTAACAGTGTACTCTGATGAGTGTATTTATGATTTTTTATATTGAAAACGAAGTTGGGATCTAATCGTATTCATAGGGTAATTATTTATTTCGAAGTTTAAGGGTTAAATTCACTCTGTTTAAAACACTTCACAAGATAATTATTTTATGAAGTTTATGGGTTAATTTTACCCTGTTCAATGGATCCGAAGAAATGTTTACCTATAGCGTATGTTAGTGTATTTATTTTTTTAATGTAAAATTAAATTGCGATCTGATTTCCTTCGTCGGATAAATACTTTTATCAAATTTAAGGGTTATTTTTAACCGTATAATAATTTTTTGTCAATATTAATATCTAAAATACATATTAACAAGATTATCAAAATAGTTGTATGTTGGACGCCACTGTTTTCCCGATCGGGTGTTTTCGGTTATTTTTACTGCTAAAAGTTACTGCTAACTTCACACCGGTCATGAATTTTTGGTTTTTGTAACATATTTCTATGTTTTGATAACAAATTTTTTATGGCATACCTAGTGTCTTTTACCTCCAACATGCCTCTATAAATAGTACGACTAACGTGAGAGTTAAATAATGTTGTTTAACGTTTAACTTGTAAGTTTATTAAACATTGAACATAGCATTATCTTTTTTTTAAATCAGATTATATTGTGACATCACTATACATGATATAGAATACCACTGAAAAGATCTCTATCAGCCAATTTTAAAAATATAACCTTTACAACACTACACTACATCTACATAGTTTACCTTCCAGATAGATATCGGTACATATGTAATTCAATCTTCATGATACGTACCTAACATAGACAAAACTATTAAGTTTCTTTAATTAATTTAGGCCAGTCCAATATTTATATTTTATATCGTCTTTAAAAAAACTGTAATGTAAGTCTGACAGTGTTTATCAGTACCTCTGGCATTTATAGATAGGGCATTTTTCTATAATTTCAAGGGACAACCTACAAAATAAACAATTATTCATATAGTCTAGAAATTATCCTTGTTTAAGAGTCGATCTTTTCACCTCTGAATAAAGTTACATTTAAGTTTACTTGACATTACTTACAAACAATTGCCCTATAGTTTAACCAGTAGTAACTTTCAACTTGGTGAAAAAATAAAATAATAATAAAATTGTCATACTTTGTCTTTGTTGGAAACAAAAAAATTTGCTCAATGTATAATTGGGTATATTCTGTATATATTCGTTGAATTAACACACATACTTCCGATTTATTAAAGTCGTAGTTTTATTTAAACTTAATTTTTAATACAATTCACAATTAAAATTGTCTCATGTTGATTTCTAGAATTTGACAGCTTGATTTTAAACCTTGAGAAGATAGAATATGAAGTAGGTAGATAACGAAATAAAGACTATTTTGTGATGACAAGTGGAGGCAATTTGCGTCATATTTTGATTAATTTTAAGTTAATAATTTTATAGATGTAGATTGACGGAATAAAAATGTTTTTATATCATTTAAATCACGCTATTTTAAATAAAGGGCATTTACTATCATCATAACTGACTAGCTCGAGTTTGACATATGTCGTAAAAGAGTAATATAAAAGTAAGACGTTTAGTATCGTCATTGCTTCTCTATATCTATGATTTGAAAGATTGGTATGGCCCCACCTACTTTGTGACGTCACGGTGTGCGTTGCGCAAATTAGGCTGATTTAAGTTATTTTATCATTGTTTCACTACAATTCAGTGATCTATTATCGTGTGACATCTCTTTTTAGCTAAAGATTTTCAAGAACGCTTCTCACTCCCGCGGGCTCACTTATAAAAGCGCGTTAGAGCGCAGTGGCGTACCCAAAAATAGATATTAACGTATAAAAACAATAAAAAATTTAATATTTTTATGTTATTTTAAAATAATATGTTTTTATGAAATGTAACTGGGTGTTCACTGCACAAATGAACCAATGGAGAAACCGCCCCTGTTTTACAGGTTATATAGTTGATAAGGTAGCAAAATTTTCGTTATTTAAAGAAAAAAGAGGAAATTGTTGTTTTAACATAGAAAATATGAAAAAGGAATAAGTAAATAGAGCAATGAGGACAAAAATCCAAACATTTTTATTTATTTTTGTTTTCTTTAATTTAGGATATTTTTTTTTTATTTGTTCTGTTTAAATTTTATTTTAAATCACAAATCACAATACATTGTTTCAAATTGATTTGACAAATTTTATACTTTCAAACTCATTTAAAAGGAAGTTTCTTTATTATTAAATTTCCATTACAATGATTTCTTTATATTAATTTTTATTTTAAATTAATTTAATTTCTAGTACAATATTCTATACAAATTTTTCCCTTGGTATACTTCAAAATTGACTCATTTTGAACCACCTTGTATACTAAAGGATATACATATAATACGTTATTAAAATTTTGAATACGGTCCTATACGTGGGAATACGGTAGCCGTGGCCGTATTTCCCAAGTCGGATGGGTCCGATAAGAGACACACCAATTCGGAGACAAACTCAAACTTTTCTCTATTTACCTCTCACGGTCCAACTCCGGTCTTTTATAGAGCAAATAAAACGAAAAGCACTAAAATCTAAATTAGTGGAAACACACAAACAATATGTTTATATGACACATGTTGATTTTATCTTTATCTGTGTTCCGCCCCTGTGACAATCCAGGCTACTAAATTATACGTTGTTGGTAGATGTGTTTACCCCACGCAATTCACGGATTTTTATTGTTTTAAATGCCTGAATTTTTTATAGTAAGAATAAAAAAGTTTATTCCTATTTTGATGTGTATTAAGATGCTTTGAGTTTTCATTATAGTTTTACAAAATAGTTTCTTTTGTTTGTATTTTATTATTTTTAACTAAATAATTTTTTAACGTTAGCCCTTTATCCTATGCACACTGTACCCTTACAGGGTGATCAAATGAGTTTGCACTATATGGAAAATTTTGCAATTGATTTCTTAAAAAGTTGGTCTAAAACAGAAAATGCCATAAACAAAACAAATACAGGAAAGTACAAAAATATTTCATCATATCCAGATGATTATATATTTTTTGTTAGTTCAAATTTGCAATATTATTTTCTTCATTAACTTTTGACTGAAAGAAATAATAATTCTTTAATATCGAATCCCCCTGTATTCATATACGATACTGCACATAATAATCCATCCAGCTTTAAGATATAAGAGTAATAATTACACTTCCCCGATGTAATAACCCGATACGAAGCAGATATGAAATCCATAGCCACCTATTCACGTAGCTCATCGCTCGCGGTTTCCTCTTCTTTTTTTTTGAATAAACAAAAGAACAGTCGTTTGTTGCTTTTCTCGCTTGCTTGATTCCGTTTTTGTTGTTTAGCCCCTCGACGAACAAAAAAAAACAATCGTGTACAGGGTGGAAACCAGCGGCGTACAATTCCTTTTTTACTTTAATCTAGCTATATAGATTAATAAATAAATGTGTTCTTGTTAAAAATAGGAATAGTAGTTTGTGCAACAAGAGTGGATATGATGGTCATATCGCACAAGGATGAAATTTGAGTGCGATGTGGACAATCCACTCGAGTTGTACAGCAAATTTTTTCTACGATCTATTAACGAAAATTTACACATAAAAAAATATTTTAGGTTATTAAGACAAAATAACTAATTTAAAATAATTTATGACTTTTAATAATTTTTAAAATCATTTTCCCCATCCGAGAAACGAACTCGAGTTTTCCTTGTGGAAGGGAAGTACGCTGACCACAGGATCATCTATTCTCTTATTTTTGTTGCTTTAATACTTGGTATTAAATTGTTTTATTTAAATTAACAAATTATTTATAATTATAGACGAAATAAAAACAGAAATGCTATTATTTATCGATTCTACACAAGAATAACTCATTTTAATGTATGTTTAATCTCAATAACCAAACAATATATTGACAATTAGTTGGTTGATCAAAATATGAACAGTGATTGGTGGATTTAATTTTTTTGCAGTGTTCTCACTACTTAGAATGGATATAAAATATATTCGTTCAGTTGAAGGCAATAGCATACTTTTTCGTTTTGTAATCTGTGCGTAGATATTTTGTATTCGCCCACATGGATATGTCAGCTATTCTACGCAGAGACAACAAAACGAAAAAGTATGCCATTGCGTTCAACTGAACGAATATATTTCATCTCCATTATACCTAGTAAGAACAATGCACTACAATAATCCCCTATGAAATCAATTTAATGGTGAGAATTAAAACTTAAGCAACAGTTCTGTCGATGGAGCTGAGGGTAGCGCATATACCTGTCATGAGAGAATTAAATTAAATCTTTTTTTTTATTTTTTTTTATTTTATAAAAGTCACAATTAATTTATAAATTAATTATTTTATCTTAATCTTAAAATTTGTAGATTTTCATTAGTAGGTCGTAGAAAAAATATAACTGAGTGGATTGTCGTTATCGCACTCGTGTATCACTCGTCTTATTGCGATATGACCGATATAGCCACTCTTGTTGCACAAACTAGGGGAGAACCGTTTTTTAAAACAATTGATTTGTTCGTTTCAAAATACCAGTGCATTGAAAAGGCCAGTGGTAGTGTTTTCAAAAAGTCACTATAGAGATTTTAAAGAAAATATTTTAATTTTGACATATTTAAGGCTATTAAGATAATGAAATATGGTATTAAAAATTTTTGAAAAAAAAATACATATTTTAAAAATAATATATATTTATTTAAAAACAAGTAAAATGTAAAGAATTTGGGAAAATAAAGCTAAAAATCTAATGTCTCCAACACATCACTGTAGTTTTTATAAACCTTTTACGGTTATTTTGTACAACTTATTGTAAGCGTTTAGAGGATGAAAAAAATACATACAATTTCCACACACATCTTACAGGAAACATTTTTTTATATATATTCATTGCCAACGAAAAAACTAAAAAAATTAAAATTCTACACGTTTCCACAAATTTTTCCATTACGGTCCATTTTAGAGAAATCATGTATTGAACAAAAATTATAGAGAATGATATATTAAACAACTTTTCCAAGCGTAAGTAACAGATATTGTATAAAATAAAAAAACGACCCTCTATAAAGTACTCCCCCCCCCTTACCCACCTCACGCAAGATGGATTAAGACGTACATTTTCTCTCTTTATCTATTTTTGAGTTATCTTCAAAATTCGAAACTTGTATTTTTTTTTTAAATATCTTCAATACGGTCCTGTTTTAGAAAAATTATGGAAAAAATAAAAATTATAGAGAATGATATCATAAACAACTTTTATTTGCACAATTTTCTTAAAAATTCAAATTTTGTACTTTTTGTCAAATTTTTCGAATACGGACCATTTTAGGAAAATTAATTAAGGATAGAACCAAAATTATAGAAAATTATATCATAGGTAACTTTTATTTGAAAAATTTTCTTTTCCAAGCGTATATATTTAAATATATTGTAACGAAAGTCTAATTTATTTAAAGTTTATTTATTTAAAACACACTATTTACAATTTATTTTAGACGTACTATTTAATTTATATAATATTTAGACGCTAACTTACAATTCTAATTTATTTATTACACTTAAACTTTTCATTACAATGCTCTAAACTAAAACTAAACTATGCGCCGATACGTCGGCTATTTATATTAGTCCAACTCTGCTACTAAAAGACACCAGAAACTTTCGAACATTCCATTTCTATGACTAAACGGCATTCTCTGCCCATTCTAGCCGTTTCTAGTGCATTAGCGGCAGGCATTCCTGAATGTTCCGTCGCCTCGAGCACGAGTCGGTTGCCATCTGAAGATCGCGCGTACACGGGGTAGGCTTTGGGAATTTCATGACAATATATTTATTTTATTTTGTTTGACATTGCTAAAATATTTTTTTTTATTTTATTTTCAGTGGTTTTACATTACTTGTGACGTCGGATGAATAGAAAAATTGTCCATTATTCCTGACAAATGGGTTAACAAAAATTTTAGCATTTACCCTATAAACAAGTCCATATTTTTAAAAGCCAATAAGAAAAATGTGAAAAAAATATATCAAATTTCATTATAAAACCATCAAAATCTTTAGAAAAAATGAGTTTGAGTATAGAGAATGCTAGAGAAAATAAAAAATAAAGAAATTGATGGCATAATATACAGGATACAGCATTTGAAAAAAAAAATATAATATAATATAATAAAAAGTAATCTCGCTTGTAGACAAACCCTGTATATATCATAAATGAAATTGCAAACCCTTTTTAGGAATATTAAGTCTATTAAAATTTTCATGCCCAAACACAAGATTTTCTTTTTGACATTTTTGTCAAATACGCTTTTTACTTTTACCTGTGAAAATTATTTTAAAATTTTTGTTATAAAAATTGTTTTTTCAAATTGACTAATAAAATTTTTTGCATATCAATTTCATTACAATATTTTTTAAATCTTCTGTATTTAACTTAGATATATTATTTTCTAACTTCAATAAAAAATTGTTTTTATTACACATTGACTTTGAGGGTTCATTCTACGCCGCTGGCGATCACCGGAGGGGATGAATTGAAAAAGAAGACAAAGATCGAAGTGACGGGCGACGGTGGAAAACAATTGAAGCAAAAAATGAGTAAAAATCGACTGGGTGACGTTTGATGGGTGTTTTACGTTATCGAAATGATGTATTCATTGCCCGCGTGATTTTAATTGGGTTTTGTGTAATTATCTGATCAAGGTTGTTGTTTATGAGTACGACATGGGGTGGACGGGCTCTGTTTACTGCATAATATCGAAAAAAATGT
The DNA here is from genome assembly GCA_927349885.1 of Psylliodes chrysocephalus. Classification (NCBI taxonomy): domain Eukaryota; kingdom Metazoa; phylum Arthropoda; class Insecta; order Coleoptera; family Chrysomelidae; genus Psylliodes; species Psylliodes chrysocephalus. The sequence goes on from OV651817.1 coordinate 86,764,379, forward strand.
GAATTATTAAAAGAAAAATATGAAGGAGTGAGGCAGATATGCAAAAATAAAATTAGTAATTTACTTTGTATTTATAATTTTATTTAGTTTTTCTCAGATTTTGTTAGTTGATGACAAAAAAAGTAAACGATAAAAAATATCAAAACTCAAATGTAATAGTAGCAAAATGAAATAAATGAATTTAGCTCAAAGCCGAATATCACATAAAATACAACGACCGTTTCCCCTTCAGAAAAACAACTACTCCTTTGGCTAATACCACAACAGGCATTGAATTACATCTGATATTTTTTATCGTTTACAAATTGCCCGCCTGGTCTTTTTGGTTCCACCTAGTTTTCAAACTGGGTACCATAGCGCATTTTGATTTAGCTTACTAAGAACAGATGGCGACACCATTTTCACTACTTGAATTTTATTCTCTCCGTAACCAACTTTATGGTGTACTGGTGAAATGTGTAGCATTTGTTAATTCCATTAGAGACTGGAATTGAGAACCTATCTATTTCTTGCTGAGGAGTCCTAATAAGGACGAAACCGGTCCAAGAATGATGTTCTCCTTGGTGAGCAAAATCAAAGTAGAGAGTGTTGAAAATTAATTTCTATCTCTGCTGTTTTTCCTTCAGATGTAATTCAATGCCTGTTGTGGTATTAGCCAAAGGAGTAGTTGTTTTTCTGAAGGGGAAACGGTCGTTGTATTTTATGTGATATTCGGCTTTGAGCTAAATTCATTTATTTCACAAAAAATAGTGATCTTTGTATTAAGTGCGTAAAATGAGTGTTTTTTTAATCGCACATGAGAGTGTTAATTTTTGGCCAAAAATTCTCTCGAATGTGTCATGAAAACACGAATTTTATACACGAAATACATCTGTCAAAATATTGAATTGTCCATCTTTTTCGAAAGAAATTAAAATATCTGATAAAATTGTGGAATCCTTCAAAAAGTAATATTTCATGTTTATTTTGTGAATTATTTTGGCAGTGAAAAAAAGTAAACATTTACGCATCAATAGAGATGCAGAAATGTCAAGTTTTTTTTTTGACAATTGTCCAAAAAACAATTTTTATTGTGGGTTGTGTTAATTCTTTGATAATATAAATAACAAACCCCTCTGTTACAATTAACAAACCAGAAAAATATGACGTGTTGTCAGATTACTTAATACAAAACAAAATATAGTATTGTAACACAGGTTTTTTGGTATCACAATTTATTTCAACTGAACTTTAACAATAACAATGCAACTGATAACATTAACGTGTAACGTCTATCATAAAACTGAAAACTGACGTCAGGATCATCCTTATATAGCTTGTTTTCCCTTCTCGAACCTTCGCGAAATGTCGTCTAGAATATTCTTGACGGGTAATGACATTTCTGGACTATTCTGTCTTCTTTTACTTGTACTTTTACTTGACGACCACATTCCACTTATTTTTTCTATCTGTACGTTTCCTATAATATCCGCAGGCTCCTGCAGGGTGCTGCGTAACAGTATCAAGCTACCACGGTATCTAAACATACAAATAATGTATTCAACTTTTGTTTTTTATTAGGGAAATACCTTCCAAGACCAATAAAGGTAGTTGTGAGAAAATTGCATCAATCTTGTTAACCAGAGCAAATCAAAGTGGACCTAAAAAATAAAGGGTTTAAAATGCTTTAAGGAAGTCAGCTAATGAGCAGAAAAAATAAAAGACCGCTCCCACTCTTCACTCTAGCCTTTAATAAAGATTTATGGGTTTAAAGACATACTCAATTTAAGAGTGCAAGTAGAAGCCTACAAAAAACTCAACTATTACCCCAACTACTGCAAAAGAGAGCAAAATAACTACAAATCATAAAGACACAGGCAACCAAGTAAATCGAAAAAATCCAGAGAAAACTGTAAGACGGCTAGTATACCTTATGCCCAAGTAATAAGTAATAAAATACAACCGACGTTATAGAGAGCAGTACTAATATTATAGCTTCAATGGTACAAAAAATAACTGGATAAACAAAAAGAATTTAACAAAAACAAATTCTAGAAGGGCTGGACAAACATAAGTAATCCCTAATCGATTTAATCATATGTCTGCGGTTCTTCATCCAAACCATGTTTGCTCCTCAATTCAGGGGTTATGTATGGTAAGATATCTACCAAGAAATTTATCACACCTAGGGTAACCATCTTCTTACAAAACGTGTCCAAGTCCATCTCACATGTCCCATATTCAAGACAAAGGCTGCTGCCTTCACTGTAATGCACTGTAATGCATTATCCATCGCCAACGCGTCCAGATCCCTTTCAAGTCTACTTATTGCTGATTTTAAGTCGATGGCTTTAAGCCAGTGCTCAGCGGAATACATCATCTACATATCGAAATAATCTGAAACAATATATACCCGTTATTACTAACAAATATTTTTTATACCTATCATAAAATTAATCCTAGAGTAAGCAAGGAACACAATATATACAACGTCTGCTAATCAAATTAGCCGTGTCTGTCAAATTAACGTAGTAAGATTTGAATTCGGCAAAATAAAACTATATACTTTTAATATCGTGTGATCGTAGAAAAAATCTTGTGTTGTAATTCGAGCGGAAAGCTATTTACCGCTTACGATAAAATGCCGCTGCGCTTCGCGCGGCAACTTTTTATCTTAAGCGGCAAAGTAGCATTTTCCGCTCTTAATACACAAAAAGCTATTGTGTTTTGAAATTGAAATTAATTTCTGTTCATCTAGGGAATGTTCACTAAAAAACTACTAAAACTAATTTATATAAACCTATGATCCAACCTTATTCAATTATTATAAACACAACATGTGTTTCTGGCAGAGGATCTGTATCTATAACGTGTAGAGGGTGGGTTATCTCACGGCACTTAGGCCTCATTCGGCTCATTGTGCATCCTCCTGAGAAGATAGGCACCTCCTAGCTCGTGAGCCAGCCTACAGATTTAATGTAGTTGACAACGTTGCCAAGAGGTGCTTCTCTTATATCGGCCGGTGTTAGCCGATACTCGCCGAACACAAATTTTCTAATAAATGAGAGCGTCGAGCAATCATAAAGGATATGCTCGATGGTCTCATCTTCTTGTTCGCACCCTCTGCAGAGTGCGAATTCTGACAGCCCCATTATATGGAGATGCTTTCGTACTTGGCAATGATCAGTCAGAATGCCTGTGACTAGGCACAGATTCTGTCTAGTCATAGTCAAGTATTTGTTTGCTGCAGTGTTGTCAGGATAACTTAAGAGTTCCCTGGCAACTCTGCAGTTTCTTGTTACATCCCATCTTTCCTTGAATTTCACAAGGAAATGTTCTTTGATTAGGCCTGGCACTGCCGATTTTGTCAGGCCAATAGAAAGGCCAGGTCCAAAAAGTATTTGGTTGGCTGCTTTCTTGGCTAGTGAATCAGCAAGACGGTTACCTTTCGATGTGGCGTGACCTTTTATCCATCTTAAGGTGACCACGTTGTTGATTGATACTTTGATCAAAACTTCGTGACATTCTAGTACTAACCCTGAGTAAATTCGTCGTCTGTTCAGCATGAGTAGTGCTTGTCTGCTATCTGTATAGATGAGCATGTTCCTTCCATGTTTCTCGTTATTTCTTTTGCTGCTATGAGAATCCCCGTTAGCTCTATTTGAACTACACTGGCACTATTGCTCACAGCCCATTTTATGTTCGCTTGAAGCAGTAGGAACGTGTCCAGCGCCTCCTGCCAAAAATGACGTCTCGCCTCACCAGATCCTACATTAGGTTCTATTCCGACTGTGCGGAGGCGTGTCATTGTCATCAGGGCAACCTCCTTGATGTAAATATCAAGGGGAGTGAGACTAAGAATGACTTTCATCGATCTAGTCGGTGTTGTTTTCATGGCTCCTGTTATATTGAAACATACTGTTCTTTGAATTTGTTCTAGTTTACGGATAGCTGTTAATATTTGGGTTTCCGGTACCCAGACAATTGCACCGTATGTTAGCATAGGTCTTATGATAGCCGTGGCAGTGGATATAAAATGATATTCAGTTTGTTATTACTAATGTTTTCGTTTTTATTGAAAAATTCTAAATAAATATAATGAATTTTAATTTATTTATAAATTTGTGTTCTTTTTTTATTTCAGCGGTTTTAAACTTTATCTAAAAAAAAAACAGTTATTTGCACTTACATTGCCTAAATCTTTCTTCTGTACGATAGTTCTGTATTTGTTCTATAACCTCTCTGAATTTTACTATAGAATTATCTTATATAACATAATTAAACTTTAGTCATTGACTTACATAAGTTTTTTAATATAATTAACTTAACTTATTTAATATGATATTTATTGCATTTTTATATTCAACTTCTCTCATACGACTATTGCCATCAATAATGTATAGACGATATCTAAAAATGGCTCGCCTCTCCCCTACATCCAGCCGTATCCAATCCCATTATACAGCGGCTGATAAAAATGACAGGTTTTTAAATTTCGTACCCTCTGGAACCTGTTATTATCCGTTTCTGGTAAATTACATATCTGGGACTGGGAGCGTATAACTCGAATGAATCGTTTTCATCAGATGCACAGCTCAGAAATTCACTGATCATTAGAACAGAACGCTGAAATTGCCGTCTTACCGCACTGGTAGATAAACGCTTGTCATCGGTGCACTGCTATTATATCATTAAAAATATTAATCCAATAATAATACGTTTCGAAAAGTCTCTGCATACCTATTCTATTGAAAAACGAATTGTATGGATGGAAACGTTATTGATGTCGTTATTAACTGGTATTTTTTCGACCACATGTTGACTGGTAGAGTAAGGTGAACATTAAACGTAGTCAGTTTGCTTTAGTACGAGAAAGTATTTTTGTGTATAAGGAGAAAACTATTAGACTGTGTAATTTTCCTTTGAAATCATCAAGCATTTTCGACTATTGAGCCATGACTAGAACAGTGCAACTTAGAAAACTATACGTTAAAACCTTGTTTTTTTCAATAATAAAATATTTATTCTTTCTGTCGCTAATGCAGCAAGGAACTGTCTCAATGCCCATAACGACCACCCTACTAAAAAAAAAAAAAAAATCCTCACATCGAAAAACTATTCCTCAGCCGAAAAAAACTTCTCTAGACTAAAACTTTTCCTCTGCCTGTCGAATTTTTCATGCAAAAAAAAAACCTGTTGTCAGGCTTCCTTACAGCGCTGCCGGGCCCCTATTTAAGACCGGGCCCCGGAAATTAGTCCCGGCTACCCCCCCCCCCCTCTAGTCGGCCCTGAACACTGAAGACATTCCAATACAGTTTTTTTCACAGACGAGACTTAGTTTTATCATTTTATAAAGAACTACTAGTAGTTTCATTGGCGCCAAATGGAAACTAACTCTACTAAAATAATTGGACACTAAACCTCAAGGGGGACCTCTACTTTTTAATATATATAACAATGACATCCAAAATTTTATAAAGAATTCTCAGTTCCTTTGCTTTGCTGATGATTTAAAATTATTCATGCGTTTAAATTCCTTACATGATTGTATTTGCCTTCAAAAAGACTTGGATAACTTAAATACAAGTAAATATGCAATCAATTTCAACAGAAAACATAGTCCTATTGAATATATCTATAAAATCAATGACATAACACAGGATACTGTTACAGAGATAAAAGATTTGGGTGTGACATTAGATTCCACCCTTTCTTTTCAAACTCATATAACGGCCTCAGTTAATAAAGCATTAAGAATGTTGGGTTTCCTTAGAAGAACTACTTCTGATTTTCATAATGTGATGTGTTTAAAGATTCTTTATTGTGCCTTAGTTAGACCTTATATTGAATATGCTTCTTCTGTATGGAATCCTTTTTATGTATATCTAATCCATAATATAGAACAGGTTCAATGAAAATTTTTACGCATTGTTGCATTTAAATCGGGTATCGTACCGGTCAACTTCAGGTACAATTATGACGAATTACACACACTCTGTCATCTTGAGACCCTTCTGAGCAGAAGAAATGTTCAGGTAACAAGGTTGATGCAAAAGTGACGTCATAATGTCAGGAGTTCTACATATCCTACCAAGTTTAAAATAATAAAGTGGTAGACGCATGCAGTTTTTTGAATGCCTCCTAAAATAATTACGATGCCACTGACAGTTCAGCAATTTTCGAAAACATTTGTCGCTAAAAATTGGTCGCTAAGTTCACACCGGTATTTTTTTTAATATTACTTTTTAATGCTGATAATCAAATTGGTTTTAGTTTCTTTAAAATCTCGATTTATTTCTAAATATAGACGAAAATCTTCTGGAATATTATTATTTATCGATTCTTCACAAGAATTCACCTATTTTTAATTATATTTAATCTTAAGGACTTAAAAATATATATTCACAATTAATTTGACTTTATAAAGTTCTAACATCTGACGTATCTGACCAGCAAATATAATTGTTAGTTGCATTATTATACCAATAGGTGTCAGGCGCAATTGCCTCCAAATACATGGAGATTATCCTACTATAGTTCTTTATACAAATATGTTAATTCACAAAATATAAGGCGATAGAAGACATCGCATACACAAAAAGTTGGTGTTTAGGTTGGAATATGTCGAAGAAGATCGGTGAGTCCCATTTTTCAAGGCGCACTTACTGTTGTATGATATCGCAATAAGGTACTCATCCCATTCATAAATCACTTGGTTGCTGATTTTATTGCCTCCATTGCCCCTAACAATTTTTTTTTACGAATCCACAACCGCAACAAGAATCTTTTCCTTTATTTACCTGTCTGATTTGGGTGCCGTTTAAAATTATTCTTCTAATTTATTAGAGCAGATTGGCAATTCATTAGGAGAAGGCGAGTTGCAGCAGCCACATTTTGACGTTAATATCAGTTTTTACTTTGAAAAGATCACTCAAAACTATTGGGTATATTTTTTATTTTGTTTGGGAATTATTTATGGTATATTTCGATCTGTCAGGTATGGAATTGTTCTTGGAAACGAAGGTATTTCACAGTGTCGATGTATTTTTGAAGGTTTTTGATAATTTAGATTGGACTCATTTAGTTTTTTTTAGAGTCTTAAAAAGTGACAAATTTAATTAGGTATAGCATATATTACAAAATTAAAAGGAGACATAATAAAACGTGGTATAATTTTCTACTATAATTCGTTTTGGAAATGTCTCTCTTGGTATCCAGTAATTAGTCGGCAATCATTTGCTTTTTTTGTCATGAAAAAGTCATGACTGTCATGAATGTCATGAATGTCATGAATGTCATGAATGTCATGAATGTCATGAATGTCATGAATGTCATGAATGTCATGAATGTCATGAATGTCATGAATGTCATGAATGTCATGAATGTCATGAATGTCATGAATGTCATGAATGTCATGAATGTCATGAATGTCATGAATGTCATGAATGTCATGAATGTCATGAATGTCATGAATGTCATGAATGTTATGAATGTCATGAATGTCATGAATGTCATGAATGTCATGAATGTCATGAATGTCATGAATGTCATGAATGTCATGAATGTCATGAATGTCATGAATGTCATGAATGTCATGAATGTCATGAATGTCATGAATGTCATGAATGTCATGAATGTCATGAATGTCATGAATGTCATGAATGTCATGAATGTCATGAATGTCATGAATGTCATGAATGTCATGAATGTCATGAATGTCATGAATGTCATGAATGTCATGAATGTCATGAATGTCATGAATGTCATGAATGTCATGAATGTCATGAATGTCATGAATGTCATGAATGTCATGAATGTCATGAATGTCATGAATGTCATGAATGTCATGAATGTCATGAATGTCATGAATGTCATGAATGTCATGAATGTCATGAATGTCATGAATGTCATGAATGTCATGAATGTCATGAATGTCATGAATGTCATGAATGTCATGAATGTCATGAATGTCATGAATGTCATGAATGTCATGAATGTCATGAATGTCATGAATGTCATGAATGTCATGAATGTCATGAATGTCATGAATGTCATGAATGTCATGAATGTCATGAATGTCATGAATGTCATGAATGTCATGAATGTCATATAAATGTCATGAATGTTTTATGTCATGAATGAAATTGTTCCAATGTTGTCAGGAAAAATCCAAATGTGAGTGTAAAAAATGAATATTTAAACTGATATAGCACCTCATTACTTTATAGGAAGTTTACATTAAAATGTCCAATCTTCGTTAGCATTCAATATACCTACAGTGAAAGTATTAAAAAAAACAATATATTTAATATCGACCTCATATTTTAGCAATGAATCTTCACCTGTTGCACTTAAACTAAAATAAATATACTACTAATTTCGTCATAATAAATTTTTGTTTTGTATACACAACACAGTTCCTAGTACATCAAGTGGAACCACTTGTATTTACTCACATAAATCTTCGTACCTCAACAAAACAAAACGCCTAATTTTACCACCAGAAATTCGTAAAGTGAAATTTCTGTTTCTTTTGATGACTTGTACGGACACCGATTGGATAAGGACAAGGACAGGATGGATGGTTTGGGAGTCCCGCTTGGGTGGTCAGGGTCAACCCTCGAAAATCTGGACGATATTCATCGACATAAAAAGATTGAGAAGAAAAGATAGAAAGAAAGACGACAAGGTCACCCACACAAACAACAAGAAGGCGACACTCAGATTTCAAATCTGTAATATGGCTACGTTTACACGGGTATATCAAATCTTTATTTCACTTGTCAACTGTTTCAAGAAAGGTTTGATTTATAATATAAGGTGTGTTCCAGCAACTCCAATTTGACGAATCTTTAACTCGTGCATGGATGCATTCGTAAACTAACCACTGCGCATGCCAGCATATCCGTCCGTGGTTTTAGCAGACTTTTACTTGTTAGAACGCAAAATGCAATGGAATTGGACAAACCAACAACATTTTTGGTGAATAGGTATTTTAAACATTATTTAAAATAGAACAATACATGTATTTAGCTATCCCGTCTTTTAAATAAATTTAAGCATTTTAACTTAAAAATAAAATTCTAATAAAAACAATGAAAACAATAAAAACAATAAAAACAATAAAAACAATAAAAACAATAAAAACAATAAAAACAATAAAAACAATAAAAACAATAAAAACAATAAAAACAATAAAAACAATAAAAACAATAAAAACAATAAAAACAATAAAAACAATAAAAACAATAAAAACAATAAAAACAATAAAAACAATAAAAACAATAAAAACAATAAAAACAATAAAAACAATAAAAACAATAAAAACAATAAAAACAATAAAAACAATAAAAACAATAAAAACAATAAAAACAATAAAAACAATAAAAACAATAAAAACAATAAAAACAATAAAAACAATAAAAACAATAAAAACAATAAAAACAATAAAAACAATAAAAACAATAAAAACAATAAAAACAATAAAAACAATAAAAACAATAAAAACAATAAAAACAATAAAAACAATAAAAACAATCAAAACAATAAAAACAATAAAAACAATAAAAACAATAAAAACAATAAAAACAATAAAAACAATAAAAACAATAAAAACAATCAAAACAATAAAAACAATAAAAACAATAAAAACAATAAAAACAATAAAAACAATAAAAACAATAAAAACAATAAAAACAATAAAAACAATAAAAACAATAAAAACAATAAAAACAATAAAAACAATAAAAACAATAAAAACAATAAAAACAATAAAAACAATAAAAACAATAAAAACAATAAAAACAATAAAAACAATAAAAACAATAAAAACAATAAAAACAATAAAAACAATAAAAACAATAAAAACAATAAAAACAATAAAAACAATAAAAACAATAAAAACAATAAAAACAATAAAAACAATAAAAACAATAAAAACAATAAAAACAATAAAAACAATAAAAACAATAAAAACAATAAAAACAATAAAAACAATAAAAACAATAAAAACAATAAAAACAATAAAAACAATAAAAACAATAAAAACAATAAAAACAATAAAAACAATAAAAACAATAAAAACAATAAAAACAATAAAAACAATAAAAACAATAAAAACAATAAAAACAATAAAAACAATAAAAACAATAAAAACAATAAAAACAATAAAAACAATAAAAACAATCAAAACAATAAAAACAATAAAAACAATAAAAACAATCAAAACAATCAAAACAATCAAAACAATCAAAACAATCAAAACAATCAAAACAATCAAAACAATCAAAACAATCAAAACAATCAAAACAATCAAAACAATAAAAATAATAAAAACAATAAAAATAATCGGTAAAGTATTTTACCCAGAACTTCCCTCGATATAGAAATTGTTAAAACAGGGAACTCCTAAGCACTTAAATTTTAATAATTTAAAATTAAAACCATCAAATCAAAAAAACTTATTCACATTTTTTTCTCCATCGATCTTCCTCTTGATCCCACCCGAAATCTGACTTCGCGTCCGCTCGGTATTTTACGTCACGTTCGCTGTTATTGAACAATAATTTCGGATTTCGGATAAATTGGCTGCTTTTAAAATGGTCCAGTTTCTCAAACCAAAAGGACAATTTTTATGATTTCCCTTCAAGAAGGACCTTTTTTGATTAAATACTATTGTAATGGACTTGGACACTTCTCAAAAACACTCTAGTTATAATGACATTATTATCAAAGAGATAACTATGTAGTGTAAATAATTGTTATTTATTATGTTTCAAAACAAGATAATTAATTGTCAATATTCCAAATTAGATTTACTTAAATAATAAAAAAAATATACAAAGTGTTGGCTAGGTACATTACACTATTCCTTTTAACGTTATTTTGAATTTTTGTAAACTTATTTAGGATCTATTATCTTTGACTTCTAAAATTCTCAGATAAAAACAATTTTAGTCGAAAATCGAAATCTGCCGACTTTTAAAAATATTTTTTTTTTAAACTGCTCACCCTTTATATAACTGATCGGAAATATAACTGGTTTTGAGCCAGAAAGAAACCTTATCGGCATACAAAATTTGAAGTTTTTCTATAAAGCCGTTTTTGCACCAACAGTCAGACGTTATCTAGGGATCTTGAAACGTGAAAATCTGAAATAATCTCGGAAGGTGACTATTATCGAGGGAAGTAACATCCAAAAAAAAATAATAAAAACAATGAAAACCTACGTACTATTCGATATAAGTATTGATTGGCAAAACATTTGTTAGCTATTTTATTATTTATTAAATAATTTTGTAGAAATTTGTCATAATGTTGTAATTTTATGTTAGATAAATTTAAAAACGCGTAGATTTTAGTGTTTGGGTGTAAACGTATCCATTGCAATTCATCTCGAAAGTAGCAACATCCAAACAGAAAACAAACTATTCGGGCTGTCAAAAACAAGAACGCTTTCAATGAATTATGATATGGTAGTGAGGTTAGGGACAGGGACAGGGACCACTGCCGGTTTGTCCTTATTTTCGGAGAACGTTAAAAAGGGACGCGAAAGGCTAGATGAGAACTACGAAATTGACCCAAATTTATTTAGCTACCTACTGGTGACATTTTACAAGCATTTTTAGTGGGCGTAATGTATCTAAATCTCTTTTGAAATGTGTTATATATATTACTGCAATTCTTATACATTGAGAATTTTTGTCTAAATACATAAACAAATATTTGATATGCGATTTATAATCTTAAAATGTAGATACATTGAGCGTAGAATTACGTAAAACCGCTGGAAGATTCTTTCAATTTCGGGAACAGTCTGTAGTCGCTATCGTCCAAATCTGGTGAATAATAATAATACTTGCCTCAATTCACCCCATTACGAGTGAATTTCAACCCATGAAATTGGCTGAGATTGTGTGGGAAAGATATGGTTATTACTATTATTTGCCGTGGCACTTTAGGGCAACTTATAGATGATTGTTGGTGACATTTCATTTCGAGATGAGGAAAACCCAGATCTTTCGCAAGACAAAAAATCTTCAAGATATTAAAATGTTTGTTTGTTGCAATATCTTGTTGGAAATATCCATTTTGTAATTCACAATAACACGGTAAAATTACAACAGTTATTACAGTGTAAGTACCTACCTACTTGCCTAATTTTTTATCCAGCATTTGTTTTAAGTTGCCAATTTTTAATCGCACAAACATAATTTAATTCGATATTGTTACCCAACGATGTTTTAATGTTTCGAAAACCGATAAAAATATTCTACCTACCTGCCTACATTTCATTAACCATTAATCAAACTTTTTTTATTTTATAACAAGAATAATAAACCGATGATATATATCTATATGTTATGTGCGCGAGCGTGTCAGCTTTATACACGGATCGGTATTTTAATTTTAATACAACGCCACACAATAATCTAGTTGTATCATAGTTCATAAAACTCGGTAACGGAGTCTCAGTTCAATGCATTCCGGTTCATTTAAATTTTTTAATGGATTATGTAATTTTAAATCGTAAAATTAATTTATCACTTTAACGATTTGCTGGTTATAAATATAAAATTTAATTTAATCATTTATTATAGTTTTGTGTTCTATATTCTATGGGTATTCAAATTCGAGAAAAGGTACCTAACTGGATACCAAATGTAAACTATGTTAATTAATTTTAAATGAAATAAATCTGATTTTAATATAGAATCGAATTTAATCGGTGTTAAGAATAATAATACATAAAATGAAACGTATCGAATGAATATCTATGAAAGAATGCCGTGCTAATTACCAAATATTCTTATGTGTCCCAGTTCGACGTATCGTTCTACGAAATATGAGTAGCACTCGTGAGTTATGACAGGGTGATCCTAGCCCAGCGATAAACGAAACATCCGAGTGGTTACACAAAATTGAACTTTTTTTGTACAACATGAAGGAAGGAGGGTATCAAATGATGTCATATTAAAAATTAAATAAAATCTGTTGTTTCACTTGTAATGCTGTCTACATCGGCCATTCTAGTCGTTTATATGTACATTTTAGCCTAATTAATAAATATAAATATACTAATATAAAAGTAAAAAGGAAAATATATAGATAAATATTTAGGTGGTTATGGCATAAAAATAAAAATGTATATAACTAAAATCAATATCCCTAGGACATAAATCAAAACCTTTGTTGGGGCAAATAATCCCCTACCTCAAGAATAAGCAAAACTTAATATAACAGGGTTATATGCGCTGGTACCAAGGCTTAGACTTTATGTGCTATATGCACAGTGTAAAGTATAAAAACCCGAAAAAATCACTTGATTTCAGTCGTATAATTACCATAATCTATCAGCTAATAAAATTAATAAAATTCCATTATTATATAATTATACTACCCCGTATGAAATAGGACAATCCTTTTCCCAAAATATTACTTAAAAAAAAAAACTTAAAAATATTCTATAATATTTAAGCCATAAACGGGTATGAATGAAATTAATTAAAATAAATAAAACCCCCTTCATCGAGTCGATGTTCTCCCTGAACTTCGGTAAACGTAACAGCTATGTTTCTGCAACTCATTCTAATACAGAAGAACAATTCTCAACCGGAGGCGAATATATTAAACCTCAGATCACGGTCTTAGTGTCTGTGGGGGTAGTAGTAGATCCCTTGGAGGTGGAATACCAAAATCAACTCGTCCACGTCCCTTGATAGTGTCAGTCTGTGTAACTGTACACTAAAACCTTAATAATACAAGAAATAAAAACAACCGAGCAGGCTCAGGATGTGGAGTTTATAAAAACCCATGAACTAAATATTAAATAATTCACCAATCTAGGAAAGAACTCTTGTCTCAAATGACACAAAACATTCACAATTACAAGGTATGTACCACATTAATATTTAAACCTAATAAGACACAGAAAGATACCGCCAAAATCTACAGTGTCTCAAATGGCCAAAATTAGTTGGCAAAATCAGTTGCTAAAATCAGTTGCCAAAAATTAGATCGTAACAAATTATATATTGTTATTTATTGTTGGAGTGGGGATTATCGTATTCAATAATATAAAAAATTGCAGATGAGTCTGATTTGTTTCTTCAGTGAAAAATGATGACAAAAAATCGTACTACAACACATCTTATATCATGAGGTACATCATACGGCACGAAAATTGGTGCAAAACTATACCAATTGTAATGTTTCTCTATGACTAGTTCTAATCCAATAAGAGTTACATTTTAAAATTATTTTGAAATATATAATATGCCCAAAAAAAACTGCATATCAATGTTATAATTTTTTTATAGTAATAAAGTGTTAAAGATAAGAAACCTGTTTTTAGAGTCTATAAATACAAAAAATATAGGGCAACTATAATATTAAAGTAAAATCTGTTTGTTAATACGTTTTTCTACATTAAACAATTTTGAAATCAATGTAAACCTACTTAAATTATGATGATTTAATTTGGGGACACCATCATTCTCCAATTTCAAAAAAAAATTAATTGCTTGGCAACATTGTAATATTATTTAAAAACTTTCTAGGGTTACATACAGTATTACCAAACCATTCTAAAAATGAAATTAAATACACGGTGTTCCATTTAAAAAAACATACATTTTTATTTGCCAGGCAAAAACGCAACACCCTGAATATCCAAAAATATTTTTAAAACATGTATTTATCAAATCCTTATAACTTTTGTTTGAAATTTTTTTGCGTGTCTATAAAATAAATTGAAATATTGAACAATTACGCACTAATGGGACACCCTGTATAAAATTTTATGTACGACATTTTTAATGATCGTTTATTAATAAACAACTATTATTTTCTCTTTTTCGCCTTTTTTGAATAGGTTATTATAAAAGAAATTTAGTTCGCGAGTGGTAAAGTAGTCAGCGGGCGATAAAGGGGCACTTTACGCCCGCTAAACGTATTTGTAATTTGGACTTTATCAACCGGTCTTGCATAAAATTACGAGTATTAAAACTAAAATAGTAAGTGTCTTTGTGGAGGTTTTTTTAAGTTTATTCTATCTTACACTGGACTATAATCAAGTTAATAATTAATTTTTGTAACATTCTGTAAACACCCAATCAAAGTTTTTGTAACGACAACCTGTATAAATTGTACCTATTCTGATGACGAAACAAACGATACATTATAATAGCGGAAAGCGGAAATAGACCGAACACAGATACAATCGCAATAAGATAAGGCTTTACTTAATCGCAGGTGGCTTTCAGAAGATTTTAACACCTGATCTGAAGACCCTCTCTAGAGGTTCTTTATTTTTCTTCTTATCTGCCATTCGATTTTTATTACAACGCCAATGGATCCCGTTAATGCACGTTTGATGGTTTGTCATTGTGAAGATAACGTTTTATGTCGATGTCAAAACGAATAATTATGTAGATGATTTGACACATTTTGAATTAGCATTTTGAAAAAATTAACTTCGTTATTACAATCATTGATCTAAGAGAATTACGTTGTAGAACAACAGGATGACAATTCTAAAGCTTCGCGTGGTCTTTTTGAATTTTGAATATTTAGGCGACTCTGTAACGGTAAATTTTATCGTTACATTGATTTAAAAGCTTTTGTAATTTTATAACCTTTTCAGAATCAAGCAGAAATATGAATATTCTAATTTAAAAGAAATAAAAGCTGGAGTGCCTCAAGGAAGTGTTCTTAGACCAATCTTATACTTACTCTATACTAGTGACTTGCCAACTTTAGAAAATATGAATGTAACTACATTCACTGATAATACTGCTCTTCTTGCAGTTGATCAGGACCAAGAAAAATTAGTAAGAAAACTCCAAACTGCTAGCAATTCTTTAGTTAAATGAACCAATTAATGTAGGATTAGTCCCAATGGACTTAAGTCTATTCTTGTGAACTTTATTAATAAAAAATAGCAGAACCTCTTTCTCTCTAAATATCGAAGATACAAAATATTTTCTTAGAACATTCAAGTTTTTTTATTCTGTTAAAAAAAAAAACAATAAAAGGTATTTTGAATCGTATTTCGCATTGATGTTAAGTTAAGGATCACAGTAAATCGACATTCGCGGTCTTTCTGTTAATAACATGTTAAAGAGTCGTTGATAACTAAATATCGTTAGTTAGTGAGTTTAAATAATACGACCATAATGTAAAGGTAATCATTTGATTAAAAATAAAAGTATTGGACATCACAGTGCACAAAAACGAAAACTAGTTTAAAAACACAGATAATTGATACATTATTTTAATTATACTTAGAACGACATCGATGTTGACTAGATAAGTGGGTATCCTACAAGTAGTTCACAACGTAGTTTATGAAACGCGCGAAAAATGAAGTATTAAGTCATATGTCAATCATCACTGTTGCCACACTGTAAAATAAATTATACTCTGTTTTTAAACTAAGAGGAGCGAATTGGAAAGTCCTATTTACACAGGGAAAAATAACTAAAAAAGTAACTAGATATCATTTTAGCGGTAAATTTGAATTTGTCTCAAGAAAAACATTTCAAAACTTTGTTATGAATTCATTGAAGTCAAAGTTTTAGATAACCAACGAATAAAGATGACACTAAATTGTGCTCATTCCGTTTTTGATTTATAATTATTGTATTTTAGTTGTACTTTTATTTTTTCCTTACTTCGTCTCATATCGCAGCTCGGACCAGTATGTTGAGAAGAGAATCGCCCAAGCAGCGACCAAATTGAGTAAAATGTCTCCCAACAAAATACAAAATAATTTACATTTTGAGTTTAACATAGAGTTTTAATTTGATATTTTATTCATTGTTTTATAAGTAACTGTGATTAGAAAATTATATATCTATTATAATAACAGAAAAGAAACTAAATAGTAGGTTTTTCAATTTGATGGAAAAATTAGAAAAATAGGTAGGTATGCCAGTTCTATTTGTTGAAATGAAATTAAGCACCTATTATTACCTACCTATTACAAAACATATTTAGGAGGGACTGAAAAATATGTAGTTGAAGAAAAGATTTAAAATGAAGAATTTTAGCAGGTACAAAAAAATAAAGTTTATTTTTATATTTCTTTATAGGTATAATTTAATTTGTAATATTTTTTCTTAAAATTAAACTACAAGATTACCATTAGTTGTATGGATTTCCTAATTAAATAAGGGTTCTTTCTTCAGGTAAAATGTAGCAAAGTTCTGAAGTACGATACGATATGTTTGCAGACAAGTGTTTTGAAATGAAATAAATCAAATCTATACGAATTTTGTCTCCACTAACAAGATGTTATATTCAACAGTCGAAAGCGTAAACTTGTGGGCAACAGCTTATTAAATGTATGTAGAAGTCCAAGAAAGTGCTTTTACTATAATAATAATGGTTTTCATCATTCTCCTGTTTTTTTGTAGATAGGATTTATAATTGTTGCTTAAATTCCACATTGTGTATCAGAATGTCTTTGGTCTTCTTGAAAACATATTTTTATACAATATAAAGCAGATGGTATATTTTTTTGAGACATCCTTCAAGCCTCTCGAAAACTAAATGTTTATTTGCAGGTAAGATAATATGTATCTTAATTTTGTATGATCATTTATTGTATAGACAAATAATTAAATAAAAATTATTAAGGCATAAAAAAGATAATTTGTAACTTTGTGTCAGCAGAAGGATTTCCTACACCCAATTTATAGTATATTACATTACGAGTGTGGAAAATCACTTTTCACACAAGTGATGTACAATATTTTTCCTACGACCACAAAATAATTTCATCAAAAAATGTAAAACCAGATTATTATAATAATTAAAATGTATTTAAAAAAATAATCAACAATAATCGTATTTATTAAATTTTCAAAATTTCTAAACAAATAAAAAAAATTAAAAAAAAAATAAAAAAAAAAATCTGGCACAGCCAGCCAGGATTCGATCGCGGTCGTTGGACGGTCTCAAATTGCAAAGTTGATGCTCTAACCAACTGAGCTAACAGGCCTTACGGTAATTGATTGATCTAATCGCTTATGTGTTTAACCAGAATAAAAAGCAAATATATCTTAGTTATTTTAAAATTATTTTAAAAATAATTGTTAAAAATAAATATCTAGGATCTAATTTACAATAATTTAACAATCATATCGATTTTAGTATTAATATGGACATTACATAGATCAAAATAGAAATTATGTGTTTGACATTTTCTGACAGCTACTGCGGAAAGTAGCATATTCTCACTTGGGTGGAAAGTAAATTCTTATTCATACGCGTGTGATATAGGGCACTTTCCATAGATCTATATAGTGTGATATGTATCACTTTCCTAAGTGGTCGTAGGAAAATATATTTTTTACAAACAAATAAAATATCTTTAGTATGATCGGTAGATATTTTTAATAATTCAGCACTACATATGTTTCGAAATCTTATGGTGCAATCACAGCTTTTTAAAATTTAAAAAAACATTTAGGAACATAAACACTTTAAAATGATCATGAACGAAACCCATATTTTGTGATAGTGTGTAGGTAGCTTACAACTAGTTGATTAAATTAAAATACACCTTTTACACATTCGCAGAGTTTAATATATGTAAGTGTAGTTATAATATTTGCAGTCTATTTTATAAACTACATTTAGTTGAGTTGCTTTCTTGAGTTTGGGTTTAAAATTTAAAAATAAGGTTTCGTTTATAAGCAATTTTTACATTATATCTAGAGAATATTTTTGACACTTGTTTGGAAAGTCCTTTTACATATAGCAATTTAATGTTTAAAAAAGGGTGCCACACCAAATGTTACAGTGATAACACTTTATGCTTTTGACTATTTAAGTACCAAGCTATTTATTTAAAATAATAAAACAAGGTATTTGTTTTAGGTTAAATAATGAAAGTTTTGGAGGCCACAAATTATGGACATATTCAGATGGCAATAGCACTTTTAAATATATCCAAAATATTTTGTAGTTTTAAATGTTAATTAACAATTTTGTAAATGGTTTATTTTCAAATAAATAAAATTTACTTTAATATTTAGTTATATTTTAATCATTTTGATTAGAAATTCATTAATTTTTAGTTTAAAAAAAAATTAGTAATGTTGTATTTTTTTTTAAGTAGAACACCAAAAAAGCAATATTTACCCATTTATAATATTGCGGAAAAAATGCTACCATTCCTGAGGCTTAAATATAACGATTTAACCCAACTTATATCAGTCCAAAAGTGGATGATTTCAGAAATACAGAGTGTTAAAAGTTCAATTTAGTTTTTCATAAATCATTTTTTTAATAATGTATTTTTAAAATATTTGGTTGGGAGGGGTTTGTGGGGTAAAATATTTAAAGCTGCTCCCATTTTTATTGTAAAATTTAAAGGACGCCTTTTTTATAAATCCAGATTTCTCAAAAACGGCTGCTCAAATCTACTCTTACCACTTATACCTTGCAGAACAAGAATTTTTAAGTTAAATACAGACTGGCGCTTAAATGTGTGCAAGATACAACAATTTACAATAAAAATGAGAGCAGTTGCAATTTTTGTATACTACACTGTAGTTTTGTAATTTTTTTTAATATGGGTTAGAAAAACAACATATGAATAGTAGTATCTTTATTTTGTAAATTTGTTATAATATTTTAATTAATAATAAAAGTTTGAAAAATAAATCAAAAATACATAAGAGGTGCCTATACAACATAATAAGTAAAAAGACAAAGTACATCTTGACATTTACATTGAATCAGAAACAAAAAACACTAAGTACTCAATATGTTAATCTACATCAGAAGATTCGTTGTGTTTTTAGCTGCCACCTGATTTATTTGTGCCTCTATCAATTCTATGGGATTTAACTCGCAGTGATATGGGGCAGCCACTACACAACTTTATTGGTTTCTTTAGCCTTTACATCGACAACATTCAAATTATGTGCATCTTTATGTTGCCAAATTAGGTGTAAAAGTTGATATCACTTCATATTTAAGTAAATTTAATATTTTTAGTTTTGTAACCATTCCTGTCAGATTTTCTTGTTGACAAAGGAATTTTTTCAACTTTTCGACTATGATATGATATATTTTCCATGACAATCATAACATAATTAGAAAACTTTGTAAAAAATGTAGAAAACCAATTCTAAAATACTTCGGATTTCGTCTCGTCAAGGTAAATGCATTTTCTACCAAATCTTCAGAATTAGCACGTATATTAAGGCACCTGCTTTTGGCTTTTCAGGCCTGTTGATAAACCTTATTATGATCTTCATCAAAGTAGAAGCTTGGTCTGTTTTATTTTCTATATTGTTTGATGGATTTTAAATCTACGTATATAGTGTTCTATCAATACACTTTGACAATTTCTTTTTAAATATCTAAAAAAATATATACATAATAAATAAACAGTACATTTGACTGGTCAAAGATACAAACTTACTTAGTTATTATATCTCAAGAAAGTATATAAAGATGAATAATATATTTGTGGCAAATCTAAATATTTCAATTCTTGCAAAATTTTATTCAATCTAGATAACTCATTTTTGAAAAAGAAATCGTGTACTAATCTTCGAATAGCATTTATCATCATCATAATCAAATGTTTTTAGAACTCCTCGTCTTCCATAAATACTTTTTAGACTAGATATTGTTCCATTATTGCGGTATTATTTCAATAATCGGTAAGTAGTTGACTTTGACCTGTAAGAAAAATATTGAGTATTTAATATTATTTTTAATTTGAAAGTAATGAGTAAAACTTACTGGTAGCTTGAGAAATTTTGGATATAACATCAACAATTTTGGTTTTCGTATTATTATTCAATACCTATTTGTACATATTTATTATTTACTGCTTTTCTGAGAGACGAATAGCCTAAACTCATTCGTTTTCGTTGTTTTGATGGACTCCGCGAGGAACTGTTATAATAGTATTCGATGTAGAAGGATCCATAATCGTAAAAATTCAATACAATTGCTTACTAAAGTTTTGAAAAGAACTGTTATTAAAAAAATAAAATAAAAAACTAAGTAATAATGATGAGATATCAAAGCAATAACAAAACTTAAATTATAAAATGTCAGAATCGAAAATAGAACTGTCAACCCCTGTCAACAGTAGCTAAAAAGTGATGTGTGAAACTGACTTCAATCTGACCAATTAGAAGTCTACAGAATTGCCAACTTAAATTCAAATCGCTCCTCTTAGTTTAAAAACAGAGTATAGTTACTTTCAACTTCAACTACAATTGTTGCAATCAGACCAAAACATTAAACTCACAATATTTAGCATTAAGAATGTAAATTTACTTATCCTTAAACTAATATTAAAAGACATTTATGCACTTTATAGCCCTTTGTTGAGTAAATTCCTAATAATTAACCACAAACAAACGGTGGACTCAAAGACTTTTAGACAGATTTACAATTTTTCTTCTTTTACTATATATCTATTATTTAAACTGGTCGCATTTAAGAACAATAAATATACTTGCTTTTCAAAAATAAATACTTGGTCACCCTCTATAGCGAAACAAATAAATGCGAAAGAAGGATTGAGTGAGTTATTAGCATTACGTCATGTCACTCGGTGCGTGTCTGAGTTACAATCGGAGTGAGAGTGTCAGTGCCTTCAACCTTTTAACAAACTACACACAAACTGAAGAAGATTCTCCTCCTTCCTCAACAGGTTGATTGATGATTGAAAAGATGATTCATCAGTTTCTACTAAATAGAAACGTCATTTTGCTCGCGTAAAACCGTATTAACATCTGTATTACTGTCAACGATCATTTCTTTAGACCACGTTTCACTCAGATTTTCTCTACCGCCGAGAAATATTGTGTAGATACCTATTTATCGACTCAACATGACTGTTTTATTTTCTCTACTCTAAATGAAAAATAGCATAATAGTACATTTTTAGATAGAAGTAAATTTTATTATCAAAAATATTTAGAACACGTCTCCCACTCTACAAACCATTTATAAATACCTAGATACCGTTTGTTTACAAGCAAAGTCAAACATCAGAGATGGAAGCATTGTTTACATCACTGATATTACGCCATAGGCGTATCATTTAACAAAGTAAAATACGGATTTCAATGATACAAACTAATCTCAAAAAAAATAAACATCCCGTGTATTTTTTGACATTTCGATCCTTATTCGCCCCTCCACTGGCCCACACCTAGGCCATAATTGCAAATAACACTTACCGTTATTACAGGAGGGCCGTGCTTCCCTATAAATTCGAAAAAATCCCGAAATGCGCGAAGCGGGACCAACGCCGTACCCCGGGGGATACCCGCACGGTCTGCACCTCTTCTCAAGGGGGTGTTTACCCTTCCTTGAAGGCGAACGAGCACCGGCATAAATAAAAGGGAATTTTATCGGGTTTACTCGCTATCAGAACTTACGATGTATCCTATATATTTAGTAAGATCAACAAAAGCAACAAGGAAATGGAAAAATTCTACAGGACGTTGGTTAAGATGTGTACAGATGATGTCTTTAGAAATACACTCATTTGTTTTGTTTATAATTATAAGAAAAGAAAGTCCAGGAGACTTCAAAATATTGTAGTTGTTTACAAAAGATGGTTGGCTGGATTCTTTGAATGTTCTAAAAATTTTACTTTTGCCAACTTTTCAAAGGGGTTGTCATAAGTAGTAATAAAAGTCTCGGCCTCTCTGTATAATATTTTTCCTTTAATTTCATTTCCAGGTTAGTCTTAGTTCTTAAGATCTAGTCCCTGGTGCTCAAACATTTGAAACAAATCAAAATTACGCTCTGTATAGCATTTTAAATTTTGAGGGGGTGTTTTCTAAATGGTTTCAAGGTATTATTAGTTACCTATTTCTAAAAAAATGTGAACAAATTGCGAAGCGCTTAAGAATTTTTTTTTTGTGTTTCTTTTAAATGGTACTATCAAAAAATTGTGGTACTATTTAAAAAAACTGATGATGACGTCGTATTTCGAAAAATGATGTCATAAAAAATATTTTTATACTAAAATATGCGCATCTAAAAAACAAAATTCACTGAATGAAGAATAATAATATGTCCGTTGTGTATGGAAACCAAAGGTCGAACGTTTTAGTGTTAATCGTTTTTTTATCCCTGTGTAACAAGATATGCACATAAAAAAATATAATTGTTGATCATTTTTATGATTGGTAGTGCTAAATTTCCATCAAAATTAGCATTAATTGGAGTTTATTTCAAAAAGGGGAGGAGCGACGACATTTTTTTGTTCCGTGACAAATTTACGAAAAAAAAAAGTGATCCATTATCAATATAAAAAAGTTATTTATACTTATATTCGTGATTAGTAGTGCTAACTTTCCACTAAAATCAGAAATAATTGGGATTTATTTCAAAAAGGGAATTTACCACAAAAAACGACAAATTAGGCATGTAAAAAATGCACACTTTCCATCTTTAACATTAGCATTAACTTGAGTTTATTTCAAAATTGGGATGAGCGACAAAATTTTTTTGTTCTACGACAAATTTACGAAAAAAAGCAACCAATTATCAATATATAAAAATGATAATTATGCTCATACTCGTGATTGGTAGTACTAACTTTCCACCAAAATCAGCAATAAACGGGGTTTATTTCAAAAAGGAGGGAGCGACGACATTTTTTTTTTCACGACAAATTTATACCACAAAACCGACAAATTTTGCACATAAAAAATGTAACTGTTACTCATTTTTTGTGATTGGTATTGCTAACTTTCTATAAAATGAGCATTAACTGGAGTTTATTTCAAAAAGAGGATGAGCGACAAATTTTTTTGTTCCATGACAAATTTACGACAAAAACCGATTAATTATCAATATAATAAAGTTATTTATGTTCATATTCGTAATTGTGGTGCTACTTTCCACCAAAATCAGCAATAAAAGGAATTTATTTCAAAAAAGAAGGCGCGACAATTTTTTTGTTCCATGACAAATTTTCCACGAAAAAACGACAAATTTTGCACATAAAAAAATGTAATTGTTGCTCATTTTTGTGAATGGTATTGCTAACTTTCCATTAAATTAGCATTAACTGGAGTTTATTGCAAAAAGGGGATGAGCGACAAATTTTTTTTGTTCTACGACAAATTTACGACAAAAATCAACCAATTATCAATATATAATAATGATATTTATGCTCATACTCGTGATTGGTAGTACTAACTTTCCACCAAAATCAGCAATAAACGGAGTTTATTTCAAAAAGGAGGGAACGATTACATTTTTTTGTTCCACGACAAATTTACCATAAAAAACGACAAATTATGCACATAAAAAATGTAACTGTTGCTCATTTTTGTAATTGGCATTGCTAACTTTCCATTAAAATGAGCAATACCTGGAATTTACTTAAAAAAAGAGATAAGCGACAAATTTTTTTGTTCCATGACAAATTTACGACATAAAGCGATCAATTATCAAAACAAAAAAGTTATTTATGCTCATATTCGTAATTGATGGTGCTACTTTCCACCAAAATCAGCAATAAACGGGATTTATTTCAAAATGGAGAGGAGCGACAACATTTTTTGTTCCACGACAAATTTATCACAAAAACACGACAAATTATGCATAAAAAAATATATTTTTGCTGTTTTTGTGATTGGTAGTACTAACTTTCTACCAAAATTAATATAATAAACGGGTTTTATTTTAAAAAAGGAAGGCACGTCAATTTTTTTTGTTTCATGACAAATTTACGACAAAAACCGAATAATTATCAATATAAAAAAGTTATTTATGCTCATATTCGTAATTGGTGGTGCTAATTTCCACCAAAATCTGCAATAAACGGGATTTATTTCAAAAAGGAGAGGAACGACAACATTTTTTTTGTTCCATGACAAATTTACCACAAAAAAACGACAAATTATGCAAAAAAAAATATTTTTTGCTCGTTTTTTGTGTTTGATAGTACTAACTTTCTACCAAAATCAACAATAAACGGGTTTTGTTTCAAAAAAGGGAGGCAAGATAACTTTTTTTGTTCCATGACAAATTTACCACAAAAAACGACAAATTATGCACAAAAAAAAATGTAATTGTTGCTCATTTTTGTGATTAAGTGCTAACTTTCCATTAAAATTTGCATTAATTGGAGTTTATTTCAAAAAGGGGATGAGCGATAAATTTTTTTGTTCTATGACAAATTTACGAATAAAAAGGCCAATGATATTTATGCTCAATATTTGAGATTAGTAGTGTCAACTGTCCACCAAAATCAGCAAAATCAAAAAATGGAGGTGCGACAAATTTTTTTGCGCGACAAAGGACCCCGCCCTTCTCAAATGGCAAAGTGGCGTTCCGTCAAATGTAATAAATGTTAAATATGATGTTGTACTCGACTTGTTGACCAAAAGTGTTCATGGGACCAATTCGATCCTATGACTAGTTTTTAAAATACAGGGTGTTAAAGTCGAAAAATCGTATTTCTTGAAGCTACGTAACTTAATTAAAAAGAAAAAATAAGCATTTTTAGTTCATTGTAGCATTAATATGTCCTAGTCTAACGCAAACGTACACATAAATAGTTCAAAATGTAAACATATACAGAGTGGTACTCAGTTACATCAGGGTGAATTTTTGAAATTCTGAGAGATTCTGATATGGAATGAAAACATGGTCAAAAATAAAAACTTACAAAATGTTTACTGTTCTGATATTATATAAACACATTTTACATTATATGTATACAGGGTGATTGTTAATTCAATTCACAGAAAGGCGTTTCTTAAAAAAAGTTACTCTCTGTATATTAGTGAATTTGTTATTAATATTGATTATGCATTTAATACCTAGAAAACAATACTTTTTATGATATACAGGGTGATAAACACATCTAATTCGTTTTTGATGCATCAATAATAATTAAAGAAATATTCCTTTTTCAGAATCACCCTATTTTTCAATTCGATCCGTCAAAATGTACGAACTATTTATTTTTGTTATAAGCTTTATGCAATTAATAACTTCATATAATTTTAGTATGATCCGTTTTTGAGATTCCAATATATAGTGAACCATATTAAATATCAGACATGAGGCAATTGTCAATGAAAGTAAGTATTCAAAAATAACCACAAAAATCTGAGTTTTTGTGGTATTACCCCCGATAATTTTTCAGCAAATATAAAATTCTAGTGTGCGAATATCCTGAATTGTCTGATATTTAATGGTTCACTATATATTGGAATCTCAAAAACGGATCATACTAAAAATTATGATATTATATGAAGTTATTAATTGCTTAAAGCTAATAACAAAAATAAATAGTTCGTACATTTTGACGGATCGAATTTAAAAATATAGGGTGATTCTGAAAAAGCAATATTTCTTTAATTATTGCTGCATCAAAAACGAATTAGATGTGTCTATCACCCTGTATTCCATAAAAAGTATTGTTTTCTAGGTATTAAATGCATAATCAATATTAATAACAAATTCCCTAATATACAGAGTGTAATATTTTTTAGGAATGCCTTTCTGTTGAATGATTTAACAATCACCCTGTATACATATAGTGTAAAGTGGGTTTATATAATGTCAGAACAGTAAACATTATGTAAGTTTTTATTTTTGACCATGTTTTCATTCCATAGAATCTCACAGAATTTCAAAAATTCCCCCTGATGTAAATGAGTACCACCCTGTATATGTTTAAATTTTAAACTATTTATGTGTACATTTGCGTTAGACTAGGACATATTAATGCTACAATCAACTACAAATGCTTATTTTTTTCTTTTTAATTAAGTTACGTAGTTTCAAGAAATACGATTTCTCGACTTTAACACCCTGTATTTTAAAAACTAGTCATAGGATTGAATTGGTTCCATGAACACTTTTGGTCAACAAGTCGAGTACAACATTATATTCAAAATTTATTACATTTGACGGAACGCCACTTTGGCATTAGAAAAGGGCGGGGTCCTTTACAACAAAAAGCGATAAATTGTACTCATAAAAAAATTTAATTTTTACTCATTTTGGTGATTGGTAATGCTAACTTTACTGTGAAGTTAACATCATCAGGGGTTATTTTGAAAAGGGGATGAGCGACAAATTTTTTTTACCAAGACAAATTTACGATAAAAAAGAGACAAATTTTCCAATATTCAAAAATCCATAATTCAAAAGCCAAATGGGATCTTAGACCTTATAATGTAGAGGAACAATTTCGGATACCTTCAGTAGCAAAATTAATTAAATATTTATCGTTTCTATGATTTTAAAACGTCTATGAAGTTAGCACCACTATATCAGAGCCAATATTTTTCTTAATTCATTACTTTTAAATAGGTATACCTAAATAGTATTTTTTAAATTACTAATTGATAAATTGTAAAATTATTGTCAGAAAATACTTAATCACCTCACAATAAAATGTTAATTCACAATGGAAATAGTAGTTTGTGCAATGATGGACATATCGCGTGAAGACGAAGTTTGGGCACGACCCACTAATGAAAATCTATAAATTTAAAAAGTTATTTTAGGTCAATAAGACAATATAACTAATTTTAAAACAATTTATGAATTTTACTAATTTATAAAATAAAATTTGAAAAAAATATTTAATTTAATTAGTCCCCAGCCCAGATTCGATCCCGGGCTTTTCGCGTTGAAGGCAGATGCTCTGTTCTCATCTCCACCGCCACTTTTATGAATTTAATTTAATTACATAGTTTCATATAGTTCGATTAAAATTTACATTTTCTTTTTCCAAATGTGGATAAAATAATAAAAATGCTATTATGCTCATTTTAATGTACATTTAACCTCAATAACTAGAAAATATACTGATGATTAATTTGACAGAATTGAAGGGGTGCAAGTACATTTTTTTGTTAAAGTTAGATGCAACCAATTTTAAAAACTACATATAGATATGTGTTGAAATATAAACGATTCAAACGAATTTTTTAACTCTAAACGCAATTTTTTGTGTAAGTACTAAAAAATGGCATATGAATAACATTGTACCTCTGTTGTACCTATTATTTGTCAGTTCTGAGATATTCTCACATTCTCGTCTATGATTCTTATGTATTATGTGTTTTGTGCATATTCATTATACCTACTCTTTATAAAGGAGTCTGTGAAAAGAAATTATTAATTTCCATCTTTCCAGCATTCTCTGAACAAACCTCCCCCACAAAAACTACAATCTTAACTTATTTGTAGATTTTATTGTAGCTAGTTAAGTTTAAACTTACTTTATTTGAAATAGTTTAATTGGTACCTAGCTATGTATACCCTTTGTATTCTAAACCCTTTAATTGTTACTTATTTAAAATTTTAGAAATAATAGTAGTTGTGTGTCTAAAATATGAACTGTAATTGGTGGATTGCCTGCCGTGTTCTCACTACCTAGAATGGATATGAAATATACTCGTTCAGTTGAACGCAATAGCATACTTTTTCGTTTTGTAGTCTGTGCGTAAGATTAGCTAATATCCATGTGGGTGTAGACAAAATTACTAAGAATTCTGTGTCATTTTATGGACTCTCCAGTAATTTAACATCCACTTTCTTGATTACTGGTGATAACATTAGTTGGTTATTCACCTTTACTTACTCTGGCTTACAAAAATCCAAAGGTAAGTTATACTTCTATAACTATTATTTACAAATTATCGAAGCATTACATTTTAATTTGCTTATTTAAAATTGAAACTTTAAATGTAGCATACCTACGATAGAAGTTATATCAGATGTCGTAACTATGAACAGTAGTCTTAATACATGCACCTACGAGGCGTGTTGATGACTTTACGCATCTCTGCTTTAACCCGAAAACCGAACACACGCACGCACATGTTATGTATAAGTTGGCAGCGCGCGAAAATTGATAGGAGGGATCGAGGCTGCCATGAGTGTCACCCCGTCTCGTGATTGGTTGACGGGTTGACGGTTGATTGCCGAGTAACATGTTTACATGTAAATGCTCATGCTCGTTCCTTCCTATACGTGTAGGTACCTACACCACACGCCCACGCCTCAACTAAAGTCAAAACTTTTAAAAGGCTTCTTTAGAATAGTTTACGATCTGGTAAATTTTACTATACAGCGAACCGTTTCTACGGTTTTTTTATTTATGTTTACAAGTCTTGTTAACATTTTACCGTATCGTTATGTTTGAATTTCTTGCATTTAAAATACTTTTAATGGACTAGAGTTACTTTAATTAATTCTAGAATTATCTAAGTAGAAAATAAATAATGGTGTCTGAAGATTATTGTGTTTTTTCTTTTGAAAAGTTGATTTTATTAAAAAATCATTAATACGGTTAGAACTCTTTTGTAAGAGTCACAACTTATTATAGTGAGTAAAGGTCTTTTTTCTATTGCTTGATTTTGTTTTAATCTCCAACTTATATTAATAACTTGAAACACTATTAGGGTGATTAATTTTCGGTGCTCAAACAAAATATTAATCTACGTATAGAAAAAGAAATTCTCACCAAGTTTGAGCTCTTAATATCAATTTTAAGTACTTACTATTTAAATTTAAAGTTTTACCTTTTGAAATGTATGTAAAAAAAATATTTTTTTCTAGGAACTCTTACAAAAAGACATCTTTCGCCACAGGATACTTTCAGCGAAAACTTGATTTCCGTCACTAGTGAGAAAAAATCCCATAACGTTTACTTTCGTCTCTAGTGACGAAAGTAAGTTGTTACATATTTTCATATATCAGTCGCCTCGTATAATATTTTGGCAACTTATAATTATTAATAATGAAATAAAAAGATGCTCATTAAATTCTATATGCGTTTTTACCTAAACTTTAATGAATTAAAGATAAAATAAAAATGTATAAAAATAGTGCAGATTAAACCAATATACATCTAGTTTCCTGGTTTTCATTTGTTTATTTGAAGTTTTATCACTTTTGAGAACTGTCAGTTTCAGTTCGTCCTAAATTTAACACATTTTCATGATGTCTGAGTCAGAAAGCGATTGTACTCCCCCAGAAATTATTTTTAAAGCTGAAGAAACCTCTTCAGATTTATTACCGGCCAAATCAAAAAAGAGATATGAAGAAATTTATATCAAATTTTTGGACTGGAGAGAAAAAAATAAAGTGAAATCATTTTCGAAAACTGTACTACTAGCATACTTTGGAGAAATATGTTCAAATTTTAAACCGTCGACGTTATGGTTCATTTATTCGATGCTAAGAACTACACTCTCTGTTAAAAATGATGTCGATATTAGTAAATATCCAAAGTTACGTTCGCTTTTGAAAAGAAAATCTGATGGTTTTAAAAGCCAAAAATCCAAAAATTTTTCGCCTGAAGACATAAAGACTTTCCTAAAGAATGCACCTGACTATAAATATTTAATAACAAAGGTAACGGAATTATTATTTTTATTCTAACAAATACTTAATACATAACTACTAATATTTGTAGGTACCATTAGTTTTTGGATTATCTGGCGCTTGTCGTTGCCACGAACTAAAAGATTTAACAATAAGCGATGTAAAGGATACTGGAAGTATTCTGTTAGTTAAAATCCGTAATACAAAAACAAAAGTTCCGCGTTCTTTTCATATTTCTGGACCCTTCTATGATATTTCTAAAAAATATATGAGCCTACGTCCCGCAAACATGGATCAAATTAATTCAAGATTCTTTATTAACTATCAGAATGGAAAGTGTAGCAGACAGGTTGTTGGAATTAATAAAATCAGTAAATTTCCTAACGAAATTGCTCAGTTTTTAACGCTTCCGAATCCTCAAGATTACACTGGGCACTGTTTCCGCAGAACATCCGCAACGCTATTAGTGGATGCAGGAGGTGACTTGCTTCTGTTAAAAAAGCACGGTGGTTGGAAATCTAGTAGTGTTGCGGAAGGATATGTGAATGAATCCACGAACAGTAAAAACCAAATACAAACCAAAATTTTACAATCTGCACTGAGAGAATTATATTTAAAAAGTTTTTTATTAAGAAATTTCTTGCTACCACAAATAAATTTTCAGCTACAATTAAAAGAATACATTCATGCAACTAAATAAAATGCTTTTTTAAAGTAGTTTTGCCGCCATACAAAAAAAAATTGTTACCTTTGCAAATATTTTTTTAAGTCTATAAAACCAGCAAAACTAATTTTTGCTCTTAAAAATAGTTTTTAATTACTAAAAATGTATTTTCTGTAGTAGAAATTCAAAATATTAATACGTATATTTTCCATCACAACAATTCTCTTTTTAAGTCCAATAAAAAATATCTTTAGAAAATAACGATCGGTTTCGATCGAGAGCTTTTTCGTCTGTTCTCGAGAAAATTTTCGTGTATTCCGCGTACTTCGTTCAGTCCGTTCCCGGTATATCGGCAGGCACAGACAAAAACAAGCCGGTGATTGATTTGTTATTTTAGTTATAATTACCCTAGCCGCCAGCAAAGGTCATCCTCGTTACGTTGGAAAATCGTAGGTCTAACGCCATTTTTACAATAATCGTGCATAAGCTGTGTTAGTTTTCCAATGGATTACACAGAGAAGCTGACTAATTGGGGACTTCAAGATTTTGTTGAAAATTTTAAGGGTAAGTACGTATCGTATAATATAAAAGTATTTTATATCTACTAATTTATCGGTTTCAAATGTAATGACCCCTCACTTTAACGTTAATTAAGGAAAAAACAGTATATAAAGCGAAAAATCTTGCAAAGTTTTTTCATTAAGATATCAGAAATTCCTTTTTCTACTTTCATGGAACTTGTAGGCTATTTTGAGTACTGAGGGTTAAATGTTTAAATTAAAATTATTTGTTCCAGTGACGTTAACAGATATTTCTAACAAAACATATGTATGGCAGTGTTTTTTGATATTTTGATTAAATTAGAAATAGAAAACAAAATTGTTTTGTAATTATTTTTTTTGTACCACCTTTTGGCAAATTAAACATGCACATCTGTATAGCGTTTAGGTAAACATGAAATAACCTAGAATAAGAAATAAGAATTAGTAGAAAGATGACAAACGTTTATCTTTTTAGGTATACCTTATTTTATTTAATTTTGTTTGGAAATTGATAATGCGCATGCCCCAAATGTTTTCTGTTTTAAATGTTTCGGCTTAAGTTTTTTTTAATGTATTTTGACAGTTTTACAAAGGATTCGGGAGACTGAGTCATTTTTGCAACAATTAAAACTGCCTGTTCATGGTCAAAATACTTTTTTACTGCAAGAAAAATACTGTTTAACCACTAAAAACCTACTTTTGAACCATAAAAAACTACTTTTTAGTGAGTAAAATTTTACTTTCTAACCACTAAAATTAATAAAAACTAAAAAGTACGTGTTTAGGGACTAAAAAGTAAGTTTTTTTATTGAATTTTGACAGTTTTATAAAGGATTCGGGAGACTGATTTATTTTTTGTTGCATTCAACAGTACAACCTTAGCTTTTACAGACCTTAAAAACCTAAATTAAAACATTTCTCAAAAATACCTGACATTAATTTATATCTAAATTATTAACTTACTGAGCTAGTGGAGGGTGTTTCCAGGATCCACGACTGGTGCAAAAGTTTATTAAAATTCGAAATTTGCGTTTCTGAGATAGTATTAATAAAGATTTTTTTTTTCTAGATATTAAAGAAGGATCGTTTGGAATGGCCCACCTGGTAGATAGAAGAATGTTATGTTTTTATGTTCCTACCTATTTTAGTTAATATTCCTAATGGCATGAATTTTATTATTCTATTCTATATAATAAACAGAAAACAATATATTTAGAATAAAATTTCTTATAGGATTTTTCACAAAGAATAAGTACCGGATTAATTTAAAGCTACTAACTGCTCATTTGAAATTTCTTGATACATATGCCTTACGTTATTATACGTCTAAAGACAAATAAGTTTAAATTATCAAATAATAATTTTATATTACATAACCTACTGAATTTTTAAATTTCAAATACATTTTTGAAATATTTAAAAATATAACTAATATATGTATTACAAAATAATCGTCTCTTTTATTTTTGAAACCCTTCCTTTCCTATTTTGATCTGTATTTCCACCACAGGTTAAATAAAAATGTATGTAAATTATATAGGTAGGTATAAATTAGGTAAATTTTGCTCTAATAATTATATATATAGTTTCTAATGCACGGCTAAAAAGTTAATTTTTCTATTTTTACAGAACTGGTTTCATTATGAATAAATATAAAGTTCAGTTATCCTCGGTAAATCTGGAAGTTTGACATTTTTTAATACATGCAAAACATTCTTGTATTTCGACTTTAACTGAACTTTATTTTTTTTATAGAAAAAACGGCCTAAGAGCTGAAGAAACCAGCCCTAAATACCAAAATTTACTTTTAACCGTCAAAAAATACTTTTTAAAGGTAAAAATTAACTGAATAATCATTAAAATCTACTTTTTAAAGGTCAAAGGTTACTTTTAAACCAATAAAAACAATTTTTAGAAGGTAAAAATTAATTTTTTATTAATTAAAACTACCTTTTAAAGGTAAAAAAAATATTTTTTATTGCAAAGAAAGTAATTTCTTAATTAGTACCTAATTTTTAACCAATAAAAACTACTTTTAATTAATAAAAACTATCTTTTAACCACTAAAAGCCTAATTTTTAACCAGTAAAATCTATTTTTAAGAGATAAAAAATAATTCTTCAACAATTAAAACTGCAAGGTAACAAAATACTTTTTAACTGCAAGAAAAATACTGTTTAACCACTAAAAACCTACTTTTTCACCAAAAAAAAAACTACTTTTTAGTGGGTAAAATTTTACTATCTAGCCACTAAAATTAATAAAAACTAAAAAGTAAGTTTTTAGAGACTAAAAAGTAATTCCAAAAAAGTGAATTTATTAACCGTAGCTAAGTACTTTGGCTGTCGCCTATTTTAATAGAGTTTTTTTTAAGGGTTAACACATTTTTTGCTACCATAGCAAAAAATTTCCCTCGGTGTGTACAAAATAAGGAAACTACTAGTTCATCCGATTATGGCGCATCATCATCTGAAATGACATTTAACAGTAGAACAAATATGTCGGCATCTACCTCAATAAATAAAAAGCTTGAGTGTGATACCCCCATAATTTTGAACAATTGTTCAAATATAACAATAAATCAATATTTAAATAATAAATAATATTTCTGAAATATTTAATTGTTGGTTAATTTTTTGTTATTCCTAACACAAAATAAAGCATTTGTTAACGTTTGTTTTTTTTTTTTTTCATTTTAGTAGGTACCTACATGACATAATAGAGTTCGTAGAAAAAGTATAGTGTTTTACTCGTCGAAAATCATTTTTTCGTCACTCGTGAAACAATATACTATTTTTTTTAATTTCTAATGCTGACCCACCTTTTACAATATTACAAATCGGTTTAATGGACCTTGTAAGAAATTTTACGCTCTTCGAAATTATATTCATTATGAGAATTTATGAGAAATCATAATAATTCTAAAAAACTTCTTAGTGTAGGGAAATATAATGGTAATCAATAGAAAAAATTAATCTAAATAACATTATGAGTTTTCAGGTATAAAAAGGGCTATAAATTCATTAAATATTGGTCAGATAACTTTCTTTCTTCCTACTTTTGGCGATTTGCTCGAAAAAATTGAAAAAAAATGTTTTTTTTGAAAAACTGTACTTTGACGACTCCTACTGGTGAACCAATGTGAGTTACACAAAAAAAAACACTAAAGCAATTTCAAAGAGCATGAAATTCTCCACAAGGTCCATCAAACCGATCTGCATTATTGTAAAAGGGGGGGTAAGTATTAGAAATTTAAAAAATAAAAAAAAAATTTACATGCATTTTAAATAGTAAAACTATAAATTTAAATAATAAGTACTTAAAATTGATATTAAGAACTCAAACGTGCTGAGAATTTTTATTTTTTTCTATACTTATGTAGATTAATATTTTGCTTGAGCAAAAAAAAAACTTTTTTGAAAATGGATCACCCTACCATACATATTTTGGCGACTTTAATTCTTAATTCATCATAGAAACTTTTAACAGTTTTGAATTTTCTGCTTTTTAATCGTGAAAAGTATGTAAAATGTGAATTTTATGCGAACAACAAGCCAAGTAATTGTCTCATTGGTCAGATGCAGTCGCTTCAATGTTTGAGAGTCAAATGAATTTTCGGCCGTTCAAAAATGGGCACCAAGCTTTGCTCTATAAATTATTATTACAGTGTCTTACTGGCATTTATTTCGAGTTTTCAATTTTTTTTTGTTTAGCTTTGCAGTTTTCATCAATTTGCTATCACAAGCATTATCAGAAACAAATTTACATTAAGATCCGTATTAGTAATTATTGGCGGTCAATTTGTCATTTTTAGGGCATCATTTAAAAATACATAATATGTTACTTTACATTAAAAACAGAACTAAAACATATTTTATATTTCTATAATGCCTATATGTTTTTTTGCAAACAAAGTGCACAATGATTGAAGGGCATTTAAGCCCTGTGAGGGTGCTACTCTCGAGGCAAAAGTAAGGATCTGTACAACGTACATAGCAAACGGGGTTGGAAAGGGGCTAAGTTCCTAAAAAACCCTTAACAGACTGAGGGCCAGCAACAACTCCTTCAAACTCAACCTCTGGAAGGTTCTGACAAGCCAAACTCCAATAGAGAAGGTACATATCCGCGTATGAAGGGCCATATGCTTAACTCCAGAACCTGGATATGCACTCAAACAAACGAAACAGACAAAAAAGCAACATGGCCAGGCCCGCCGAGAGTCATGGCGGGCCCCGGGGCAAAAATACTGGCAAAGACCGCTTATATGACTAGGGTTGGCAGATTTGTGGAAAATAGTAGACCATTTTTATAAAAATCAAGTCCTTTCTGTGTTAAATTTCTAAAAAAAGGTCCTCAGCAAAATCAGGTACTTTCTTGGTGAAATCTAAAAAAAAGATCTTCAACTTGTATTTTTTATATACCTAATTCTTCTAAAAAAAAAGCTTGTATAAAAGACCTCAGCAACTAAAGCCGGACCCCCCTTGTGCCCGGGCCATGGGGATTTTGCCCCCCCTGCCCTACCCTCTCGTCGGGCCTCAACAGGGCAATCAAAACCAGGAGCGGTTTCTCCATTGATTAATTTGTGCAGTGAACACCCAGTTAAATTTCATAAAAACACATTATTATAAAATTATCTACATAAATAACATAAAAATATAAATTTAATTTTAATATTTTTATTTTCATACGTGTTAATCTATATTTTTTGGTAGGTACATCATTGTCGTGTTACCCTGAAATATTTTATTTTAATTACCTACATATATTTATTGCCTTGTTTGTATAATTTTGTATTTTCAAAAACATTAGATGTATTGGTAATTTGGATCATTCAGGTATTAAATAAAAATAAGGCTGTTGGTAAATTAGTATACAGTTGGTAATAAAGTATGTCTCGAAAAGAGCAAAAAGTATTAAACATAAATTTTGATTTTGATTAGGCACTTAAGAAGTCACATCCCACCTATTTACATGCTCTGGGTAATCAATCCTATAATTACATATCAAAACATTAATATACTATCAACAATTAAACAATAATTTGAAAATACAGATGAAGCCAATTTACCTATTTAGACAAATTTACTATTATTCTATTATTTATTAAAACACATTATTTTTAAGTAAACATGTACATGCAAAAGTCTGTCATGAGGATAGGACAGTAGTGAGAGCAAGAATACTTTTGAATGTGCTGTGAAATACACTTAGAAAGGGTCATATGGAGAATTAAGTGTTATAACATTTTACGATGTGTATCTCACTATTTTAGTTCACAGTTTTCTGTAAATGTTGCTATTTCAAATTTTTAGTGTCCTTTGATAAAAGAAGTTGAATATTATTGTTGACCTCTTTAAACTGTTTATTTTACCTTATACATTTTTTTTTCTACTCTTTATACAGTATTCTGTGAACAGTATTATAGGTTTACTTTGTCCGTCTGTCCGATGTCACGTTTTGTGTCTGCATGATAATTCAAAAACGAGAAATGATATCAACTTGAACATTTTAAGCAAAAATCAAGCTTTATAAGGGGAGAAAGCCTATTGATTTTTAACAAATCTGATTAACACGTTAACTGCCATGTGTACCATTTCTGGACAAAGCTCATTTTAACTGTTCGCCATATGTACCTTACGAGGACACATGCATTATAAGTTTCTCGGCCATTTGTACATGCGACGACCGTACTTAACGTTAATTTAAATGCATATATATTGTTAAGTCTGGCGTGGGAGTGTACTATGTAGTAAGTAATAGCTTCCGATTTTTTTTTTTTGTAATACAACAAAAAATAAAAGTTACATAAAATGTTTATTTTTGCTTATTTATATTTACCTACATAAGTCAACTTAAACAAAGGAAAAAATCCAAAATTTTTACAAAACCTAGCTATAACGCAGAGAAACTTAAAAAATTGGTAAGAAAACTGAACTTTCAAATAAAAACCTGATAACTAAGATTAGAAAAGGATAAACCTAAGTAACAAAATGAAAATTTAGTTTAGTTTTTTAGATTCATGTGTTAATGTGTCCATATGTGGTACGCATGGCGCATGACACAAGAGTATTAAAGACACTGTGTTCATGCACCATGTGTACCAAAACTGCACACAGCAGTTTTTTAAAAAAAACATTAACTTTTTGTATTTTTTTTTTAGTTTCTTAGTAATAAACCACTTCCTAAAAAAAACTTGCGTAGCCCACAGGACCTGGTACAATTTTTTTCCATAAGTACCCTGGCAGTTAACGTGTTAAAAAGATAAAGTTAAGATGGGTTAAATTTAAAAAAAAATCCTAAATTAAAACGAAAAGCGATATCAACATGAAATTTTAAGTAAAAATGAAGCTTTATAAGAAGATACTATTGATATTGAAAAAAAATATGAATATATTTATAATGTATTTAGGTTCCGGTTGAATAACACTCACATTTGTTTGTTACTATTTTATTCGAACAGGAAACACATTTTTAACCCCCGGTACAAAAATGGTACAACGCAGGACGAAACCGTTACCATACGAAAAATATAAGATGGACTGCGCGCGCCACCACTTGGTGTCGCAGGATTGGAACTGTGACGTATACTCAGTGATACCAACTTTGTTGGATTGTTAAGCCCTGGTTATACTACAATATTGATAAGTTAAGGGGGATTAAAATAATAAAAAAAAATCCCAACTGAAAAACGAAAAATGATGTCAACTTTTTAGCAAACATCAAGCTCTAAAAGGAGAAGACCTTTAATTATAAAAAAAAATCTGATTAAATATGGGGGATTTAAGGGGGTTGAAATTAAAAAAAAATCGAAAATGAAAAGCTATATATCAACATGAAATTTTTAGTAAAAATCGAGCCCTATAAGGAAATGAGGCCTGTTGATTGTGAAAATGGGTAGTTAAGGGGGTCTGTTAAACTGCGAAGAGTATCATTTAGAATGCCAGGCAGTATATATCTTTATTCTAGTTTTTATCTGTGTAATAGTATGTATTGTAATGGGATGGGATTTTATAAAATAAACATTTAAAACATTTTAGTTCTTATTTTATTTGCCAATAAAAGTATATTTTTTATTTGGCATCTGTGACAAATTGTGAAAATGATTAAACTCACAATACAAACTGAAAAATGGTAGGTAAAGTTTTATATAATATTTTTTACACATAACCTGATATATATTTAAAAATAATCTCGAATTATGAAGAAAAGTCAGTTTACTAACTAATAATGTTTATAGATTGTTTTTAATGTATTAAAAACAAAACAAATATTACATTAACTAAAATATTCATTCATTACTAGTTGTAGTGCTTGAACAGTATGATGTTGATAATAATAACTACACTTAATACAAACTTAAATAATAATAAAAAAACAGCGATATTGTCTTACGTACTTACAAATGATAAAATTATTGGAAAAAGTGAAGACCCATTTTAAATTAGTACAAGTCACCACTGGCCCCGGGGCAAAAACACTGGCAAGGGCCCCTTACATGACTAGGGTTCGCAGATTTGCGGAAAATAACGGAGCATTTTTATAAAAATCAAGTCCTTCCTGTGTTAAATTTCTAAAAAAAAGGTCCTCGGCAAAATCAGGTACTTTCTTGGTGAAATCTAAAAAAAAAAGATCCTCAGCTGGTATTTTTCATAAACCAGGTCCTTCCTTTAGTGGCGAAGTTCTAAAAAAAATATCCTCATAGCTTGTATAAAAGACCTCAGCTACTAAACCCAGGCCCTGGGGATTTTGCTCCCCCCTGCCCTCCCCAGGGCCGCTGAGAGCCTGACCGGGCCCCAGGAATTTTATAAAAAATTAAATAACAAAAGGTGCTAAAATTTCTCCTCCTCAACTTGAATTTCCTCTAAAAAAATGTTCTCTAGCAAAAAAAATTTCTCCTCCTTTACTTAAATCTCTCTAAAAAAAAGGTCCTCAACTAAGAACTTCCCCCCTCTTCTCTCGAACTTCTGGAAGTAATACCGCTGCCGGGCCCCCCTTATACCGCTGCCCTGGCTTTCCCCTCTCGTCGGGCCTGAATAGGGCAATCAAAACATAAGCCAGTGTGAAGGCCTAGCTAGATTAAAGTTTCTAACACTAGGCGAAGCCAGAAGCATGTAATTATACGAAACCGTTGTCAAAGTTATTGAGTCTAATAAAAAAGACCGAGGGAAAAAAAATTAAACTTGAAAAACTCTTAAAATATAGAAATGCCTAATTATGTAGGTATAATCAAGAATAAAAACGAATTTTGCCAGTTTTATTCGGAACGGTATATCAAATATCCTCTCGTGAGGTGCATTTACCGCCGAAAACTTATTTGTACCGTCGCAGCACCAAACAAACAACTCGTAGAGTTGTAAATTCAGCGAGTAGGTATATAGTGAATGCAGCCAGTGAATAATTAACATCCTTCTAGGCATATTTAAATAGATAAGCCGAAGCATAGCGGCAAGCCGACCGGGCTATATAGCACACCGCCAGCAATGGCTGTTTTAATTTCGCATTGTAGCCATAATTAAGTCTTTCTATGCAGAACTGAAGAAGTAAAATTGCATACATGCATACATACACTCCCCATATATACCTACAAACAAACGAACAGAACAGAGTTAGGTACACAGAAAGCAGAAATGAAAACAATGAATTCTTGTTCCGTTGCCTTTTCAAATATATCGTCCTGGTTGCAGTAATTTTCACGGTGGTGGCTCGAGAGCGGGACCCCCCGACCACCGGACGTTTAAATTTTGATCGTTTCTGTAGATTGCCAGCCATCTTTACCTGTCAAGAGTCTACTGTATGAAATTATTAACAAAATGGAATGTATTGATACTAAGGGTAGCCATGATGTGTAGGGTAATTTTTAAACAAAACATTTTTTTATATTTAAACTCAATTTATTTATACAGGGTGTCTCTGAAAGGTACGTACAGAACGCTAGCACAAATTTATTAAGCTAAAATATGTGCATCTAGCCCTGAGGTTCCCAACCTTTTCTGGATGGTCACCCCTTAATGAGAAAAAAAAATTAAAACGCCCCTCCGAAACAATAATTTTAAACGGTTACATCTAGTAAATATTTGTATTTAATATTTAAATAGAGTATAGCATCGATAATCCGGATTAACTGTGACTGGGCCCTATTCGAATTTTTCGAAAAGAACCAAAAAAGATCGTTTGAATTTATAACAAAAACCTACTTATCACTTATCAATTAATATTTTCTATTTTTTTGCGACTGTTTTTTTGCCAATTATTAACTATAGTATTATGTTGTATAGGCACCTCTCATGTATTTTCGTTTTTTTATTTTATTTTATTAATAATAATTAAGATATAGCTAAATTACAAAATAAAAATACTACCATTCTAACCAATATTAAAAAAAAAACAACAAACCTGTACAGTGTAGTTAGTATACAATAATTAAAAGCTACTCTCATTTTTATTGTAAAATGTACCTTTAGTACCTTACAAACATTTAAAATGAAATAAGTTTTTTAAATAAAATTTCTTGTTCTCGAACGTTTTTTATCTAAAAAATGTATAAGTAATAAGAGGAGATTTGAACAGCCGTTTTTGAGATATCTGGATTTATAAAAATGGCGCCTTTTAAATTTTAAAATAAAAATGAGTGCAGCTTTAAATTTTTTAATCCACAGGACCCCCTAGCCAAATATTCTGAAAATACACCAATAATTAAAAAAAATATTTTTGAAAAACTAAAACCAAATTAAACTTTTAAAACTCTGCATTTCTGAAATCATCCACTTTTGGACTGAGGTAAGTTAGGTTAGATATTTAAGCCTCAGGAATATGTGGTATCATTTTTTTTGCACCTTTTAAAGACACCTTGTATATTATAAATTGATCAACATTGCCTTTTTGGTGTTCTACTTAAAAAAAAAAACGAACAACTTTATTACTGTTATTTTTTTTTTTTTTAACTAAAAATAGATGAATTTCTAATCAAAATTATTAAAATATAACTAAATATTCATGTAAATTTTATTTATTTGAAAATAAACCATTTACAAAATTGTTAATTAACATTTAAAAGAAAAAAATATTTTGGATATATTTAAAACTGCTATTTCCATCTGAATATGTCCATAATTTGTGGTGTTTATTCCGTATATTTTCATTACTAATATTTTTGCAAGTTTTTGTGGCCTCCAAATCTGTCATTATTTAACCTAAAAAAATACTTACCTTTTTTTAGAACTGTTTATTTTAAATAAATAGCTTTTCGTACTTAAATAGTCAAAAGCATAAAGTGTTATCACAGTAACATTAGTTTCGGCACCCATTTTTAAACAATATTAAATGGCTGGACTTTCCAAACAAGTGTCGAAAATGTGCTCTAGTATAATGTAATAATTGCTCATAAATCAAACGTTATTCTCAAATTTTAAACCCAAACTCAAAAAAGCAAATCAAATAAATGTAGTTTATAAAATAGACTGCAAATATTATAACTCCACTTACACATATTAAACTCTGTAAATAATAAAACTGACATATCTAATTTATTTAATTTAATCGACTAGTTGTAAGCTATTTAATTTATACTGTACCGCTACTGGTAATTTTTAATTCTGTAAAAACTCTAATTTTTTTCCACTAATAATTTTTTTAAACCAAATATTAATACTTGGCGTACATACACCTACACATTATCATAAAAAAAAAGATGGGTTTCGTCCATGATCATTTTAAAGTGTTTGTTATACCTCTAATTTTTTTTTATTTTTAAAAAACTGAGACTGCACCAGAAGAATAATCCTGAAACTTATAATTTCATGAACAACTTGGCAACGTTGTTATTTTTAAGACACAATCTGTCACTTAGAATGAATATTTTGTAAAATTGAGGTTTTTTGATTAAATTTTTTCGAAAAATGCTGGTTCATCTGTTTTTTTTACAAAAATGTACTATAGAAACTAGTACCTTTTGATTGTTTAATTTTTTTTGTGAAATTCGCACCTCCGGATAGTAGGATGGATACATAATTTCCTAATCACAGTTTCTTATAAAACAATGAATAAAATATCGAATTAAAACTCTAAACTTGAAATGTAAACAAATATTTTGTATTTTGTTTTGTCATTGGGTGACATTTACTGACATTTAGTCGCTGCTCTGGTGGTTCTCTTCCCATCATACTGGTGCGAGCTGCGATATGATACGAAGTAGATAAAAAATAAA
This sequence comes from Psylliodes chrysocephalus, assembly GCA_927349885.1. NCBI lineage: Eukaryota > Metazoa > Arthropoda > Insecta > Coleoptera > Chrysomelidae > Psylliodes > Psylliodes chrysocephalus. The sequence goes on from OV651817.1 coordinate 86,807,130, forward strand.
ATTACAGCTAAAGTACAATTATTAATAAAAAAAACTGAATAAGCACAATTTAGTGTCATCTTTATTTGTTGGTTATCTAAAACTTTGACTTCAATGTATTTATAACAAAGTTTTTCTTGAAATGATACAAGACAAATTCAAATTTACCGTTAAAATGATAGCTAGTTACTTTTTTAGTTACTTTTCCCTGTGTAGATAGGACTTTTCAATTCGCTTCTCCTAGTTTAAAAACAGAGTATAGTAACATAACAAACAAATCCATAACCTTACAATTTCAAAAGTTTCTAAATTACTCATCTATTCTGACGATTAGACAACAATGCAAGACCATGGCGTCATAGAGTATCTCTGACGTAAATCGGGATTTGTATTAAATATACTATAGAAATAATGCGTATTGTAAAGTAATTAAGTATGCACTCGAAATTACTTTTCCATTCTTGCGTATTATGATTTTTCCAGCACTTAGGATTAATAATAATTAAGTTTTATCGCAAAATATTTCTACGAATTTACTCTCTCATAGGTACGTACGAGTAAATTATTACCTCTATTATAAGTAAAAAAATTAGTACCTAGCTGTTTTATTTACACGTCTAGCATAGATATCATATCTGCATCTTTTACGTTATAGTCTATATATACGAGTAGAAGGTATCCATATCAATTTCACGTCCTCTATATTCATCATACCGTTCGAAATGAGCGGCTTAATTACTTCTACCAGCTACATCCATGATTAATGGAGGCACATGTGCCTCTTTCCACTACAATTACAATCCGAAGGGTTTGGAGACGCGAGAGGGGTGGTAGGACTCTGCTGCTGATGCCGCTCGAATCTCTCAACTCAACCACTGTTTGCATATCTTAATGCTTGTTTTCACTATTTTAATCGGTATTCGGCCAACTGAGCAAAAGGGGTTTTCGAATCGTTCGAAATACAGGAACGGACTATTAATTAAGTGAAGAAGAACCATCCATTTTTTAAATGTGACAAAATTTCTTGGATATTATCAAAAAACATTTTTGTCACATTAATTTATTGAAAAAAAGGGTTTGTTTAGGCAGGGTCATTATTAGGCTTGAAATGTATAAACAGCGCTAACAAAAAGGCACTACTAATATTGTTTAACAAAAGCCAAAAATACAAAAATATTTAAAAAATACAACCTAAATATTTGCAAATATAAATCAAACCTTTAAATTTAATTAAATTTTGTTATCAGCCAGTTTCAAAAACTTATTGTAACGTTAACTCTCTGTTGATTCGTTAATTAATATATTTAACATGGATAATAGTGGAGAATAGTGATGATGAATAGGAATTTACTATCTGTATCATTTCTATTTCGATTTATGTATGATTTTTTAAAAACAATCAATTATTTTTAAATATCCCTCTTTAGCTTTATTATAAAATTCTTTATTCTATGAAATTAATGATATAAAGAATGGTGATTCATGCTTCTCAAAAATAATTGATAATAAAGTTGGGGATTATAACCCTTTTTGATTACCTTTATACCTGTACCATAAATTTCCGCAGTTCGAGTGCGTCCATATATCTATTGTATGCTTTATTTTTTGTACACCGTTTTTCTCATACTTTAATATTTCTTCTCTTTTCTACAATTTCTTCACAAGTTACTTTCGTCTGAGCTTCTTTTCTGATACCATCAATCAGTGTATGTTTTCTTGGTTTTCTACTACTGTATATCAGGACCAAACCTCCTATCATTTTGTCGTATATCTATATAATATTAAGCCATTTTCGAAATATAACTGCTACTTCAAATAATCCTGATGTTTAGAATTTTCCTGGTACGTTCCTGCTCAAAGTTCAATCAGCACCCAACATCGTTTTATATTTCAAATATTCTAATGGGATATGCGTTTTGGGTGTTTGTTATCAGCGTGTTTGCATAGGGTGGCATTATTGGAAAATTATACCGAACTTAATCTGCAATCGACCATTCAAAACTATTTGTCTTTCTTATTTTATAGGGATGTAACCCAGATGAGACCCGGGCTAATACAAAACAGATAATCCGTGTTTAAAAAAATATATAATAAATCATTTATTTTGTTTTCGTTTGTGTCCATAACAATTATGAATAAATGTAGTGGGATTACGTTGTCTCCTTGTGTGTACCAAAAATACTAGAGATTAAATTATTATGTCCATGTAAATCATTATTCAAGAAAATACTGGACCCGAGACGAAACAACGATTTTGGTGGATGCATCAATTTAGAAAATGGTGGATACGTCGATGTATGTTCTGTGAGATATCTATTCGTGAGTCAAAAGGTGTCTGGAATATTCTAGAAACCACATATATAAATAGTCCAGTTTTGCCGTTGTAGTTAAGTTTGCGTCATCGTTCTGATAAATATTGTGAATATAAATTAGTGTTAATTCAGTAAAATTAATTTAAGATATATAATAATTAAGTTTTTTTTTGTTAAAAATAGGTAAAGTGCTTATAATGCAACATCTACTCTATGAACTATCCCTATTACGTTTCAATTTCATCCCCGAAAATAATCGACACACAAGAACAAGACACATCTAATGCACGTTACATAATTCATGCGACAACCATCGAAGGCGGCATACCTACTCCGAATTACAATGCAAAAGTGAATAAAGTATGTATGCGACCGGCGGTGGTCGGAGGGGGCGGTCTACAGCAACGGGGGCGGCTAGCGACCCGGAGGCGGCAGTTGCTGTCCCCCGTTCTCGGACCGTGTCCGTCGTAAACTTGAGACATTACGAGACTTCGGGGAGCTACAACCTCTAATATCCTTGTTGTAGTCCGTGTTAACGTTCGAGCGTTGTCCGAACACGTTACAAGAAAGGAGGTTTCGAACTGGTGCTGTAACACCCTCAGGGTCAGGGTGTGAGGGATTTTAAATGCATACGCTTGATCGTTGTTTTGTGTGAAACCGTTAATTTAGGATGTGTTTATAACAAGGCAACAAGTCAAACAAATATTGTTACTATTCATACTCTAATAACGTTTGTTTTAGTATCAAATCAGACTAACTACCTACTACTAAAAACAAAACTAATTTAAACTAGATTAAGTCGGTGTTTGAATAATAAAATCAACCAACGAGAATCTATGTCATTGACTAACGCAGCCATTAGCAACACCATATTACTTGCTTAATAACTATTTCTTTGAATCAAGCCAATGTAATGATTGTTTCAAAAATATTAAGACATAAATGTATCATTTTGTTATTTTAAATACCTTATTTATTTTCAATAAGATTCTAAAGTCTTCATTAAAACAGAACAATTGTTCCAATCATATTTATTGTTTAATTTAAAACTTAAATAAGTAAAGAAGATTTGTTAATTTGAACAATTTATTTCTTTCTTTGAAAATATTGAATTTATTTTATTAGTTACTATCCCATAAACATACCGATAAACTTAAAGAGATCATAGGAGATACCAAAACAAACTTTTTTTGTTTTATAAACATGTTTAGGCTGTAAAGCAATGAAATGTTTTAAATTATTTCAAATAACTAACTTAATTTTTAATTTAGTGTTCGATAGTTTTTGTTTTAATTATTTTTTTCGTTGGGAACAAAAACATTTCTTTATCACAATAAACATTCCAAAGTTGCCAATTTTTAAGGCCATAGTATTATTTGTTAACTAGAAATTTGTGTAGAAAATGTACAATAATTTTTCATTTTAAAAACTTACTATTTTGCATCTTGCTTGAGGTACGGCCAATTGTAATGGAAGAAAAGCTAAACCCTTGTATATACGTCTACAACCTTATCATGCAACCTTTGCTTCCATCCATCGTCGCCTTAGAGAAAGGAGAACCTAAAGCTTTCTGGTGGTGGTCGTCCAAGAACAACTACAGTTGAATTTGAAGGAGTAAAATCAATCAATAAGCGTTAGCTCAATTGTACACAATATGGGATCCTTCAAGTTGACGGTACAGCGTATCCTGCATGAATAACTCCTCCACCCTCACCATATATAACGCGTACAAGCTTTAAATTTTGAAAATTATCTACATCGATTAGCCTTTTGCCAATGGATCATAACTTAATTTCGGAAGAAAAGTATTGTTTATTGATGAGGCATGCTTCACGCGCGATGGTTATTTCAATAGCAAAAACAGCAACATTTCTCATGATAAAAATCGTCACTAGAAACAATTATCTTTAAATATGAGGACTGGTATTGTTGAAGAGAATCTAAGAGAATCGAATAGTCCAGTTGGTGCCTGCTTGTTTGAAATCATACATTTTTCTCCATTTTCTGCAAAATGTTTTGCTTCTATCATTAGAAAACGTCCTTTAGATATTAGAAATAACATGTGGTTTCAACATGACGGGGCACCTCCACATTTTGAATTGAACATGCGCCTGTTTTTGGACCACTTAGTTCCTGGTCGACAGACTGGAAGAGAAGGTGATATAGCTTGACCCGCGCGTTCGCCAGATATTAACCCCTTGGATTTTTTCTTTTGGGATTATCTGAAATATTTAGTCTATGAAACGTCTATTCATAATAAGGAAGATATTTTAGCAAGAATAATGGCTTTTTTTATCTTTATCTTTGTCGGTTGTAAACAGGTAGGGTTAGATTTGGCCCAGAACACGGCGGCCTCTTGGGTCTACTGTATTCCCCTGCTTTCCCCGTATTCAGGTACTATCTTTGGAATAGTCCTGTGTCTTTGGTTAGTTTTAATAAGTTCCCAACCAAGTGTTCCTGGGACATTCTTTCCAGTTCTAAGCCGAAAAGGATGAAACGTCGCCTAGCTTCGCATTCGAAGATCACATGGTATGAGGTTTCTTCCTCTTCCATGTAGTGAGATCATTGTGTAATCCCATCACATGAAGGTGTTTTAGTAAGCAGTGCCCCGTTAGTAATCCCACAATGGTGGATATCTAAGGCCTTGCCAGTTATAGTGCCTCAGTAGCCATGCGTGGGTTTGGTCCCCTTAGTATCAGCTTACTGATTCTGTGCCCTCTTATCTGTTGCCAGTAAATTTGGTCTTTTGTGGTTATCCACCTGTTCATTGCCTGTCGAGCTGAAATTTTGCTTATCTCAAATACAGGTTCGGGTCCTGTGAATGGTAGATATGATCCCTCTTTGGCGAGTTCATTAGCCTTCTTATTTCCTTAGATACTTTTGTGCCCTGGTACCCACGCTAGTTTTACCTTATTTTGGATTGCCAGCTCATTTAGTATTTTAAGGCAGTTCCAGACAAGCTGTGACTTGATTCTGTTTGAATCAAGAACCTTTAAGGCTGCTTGGCTATCTGAGAGAATTAAGATGGTTTGTTTTTTGTACTTCCTTCTTAAAATCTCTCGTACACACAATTCGATTGCATGTATTTCAGCCCGAAAAATAGTGGTATGTTTTCTCAGTGAGACGATGAAGTCGCATTTGAGTTTAACTCCATGTATACCAGAGCCTGTTCCCTTGTCAGTTTTAGATCCATTTGTATACCATACGAGACTGCTAAGCAAGTATTAATCTATCTCCATATTTACCTCGTTCCAGTTGCAGTTGACCTGGAAGAGTCTGTTGAAGGTTAGGAGAGATGTCATGTGATCTGATCTCAGTTTTATATATCCCAGAGGGTTCCAGTTGTTGGAGATTTCCAGTCTGTATGCACTCATTCTGGCCTCCTCCTTTATGACTAGGTCAAGGACTGGGAGGTTTAGAATGATTTCCATAGAGGCTGTCGGTGTTCTTCTCAGTGCTCCTGTAATACAAAGGCATGCCAGCCTCTGCCAGAGGTTATTGAGGGCTGTTTTCTGGTTTACTTTTGGCCACCAAACAATCACTCCATAGGTTATCATGGGTGTTGTTATTGCCAAATGTAGCTAGTGGATCATTTTTGGTTTTAATCCCCACGTTTTTCCAAATGCCTGTCTCCTTACACTGAGAGACCTTTTACATTTATTGGTCACTCTTTGTAAGTTTGCTATCTAGGATTAGACCCAGATATTTTACTTGGTTCGTTTCGTTTAGCCTTTCTCCAAACAGAGTCGGAGTTTCTAAGGCCTCCAACCTTGTTTTCCGAGTAAAGGTTATGGGTTGTGTCTTGTCAGGGTTTCCCTAAAGCACCAGATTTCTATCAGCCTTTGAACTTTTTGCATGAGTTCGAAGACTGTGGTTTGGTATTTCTCTCGGAAAAGGATGACTATGTCATTGGAATATTCTTGGACGTACAGCCCTTGATTGTTCAGTGTTTTCAGCAGTTCATCTACCAAGAATAATGGCTAGTTTTACACAACATGTTGAAGCTATTTTAGGAATTTTTGCATTGAAGCAAATAGTCAACATTTTGAACAATTATTGTAATTTTATTTAGTCTTTCTGAATATTTTTTAAATTAATATTAATTATTTCTCACTGAAATAAACAAAACTGACCAAAACCATTTTTTCTGCTCATTTGCGGACATTTTCTGTTATTTTAAAAATTTTAAATTGTAATCGTCCCCATGTTTAATTAAATTTTGACTGCACCAAAAGATGGAATTTTTTTTTTTCGAAATATATGTAGTCCTTATGCTTAAATGATAGAAAATAAAAACATGGCCGAATAAACCAAGGAAATTTTTATTTATATAAAATAAATTATCTGTCTATCTATTGTAATATTACTCACCAGAAGTTACTTGGCATCTTCCGTAAATTTCTCATTCGGCTGAAAAAGATCAACTCTACACTTATAGCCTTTGGTACCCAAATATCTATTTTATTTCTATAAATGACATTAAAAATTTATAAAAAATGTTTTTCTCATCTATAAAATTGTTATTTATGATAAAGAAATCTTTTAGTTTATTAAAACACAAATAAAACCTAAATCATTAACAAATCACTGAAAATGTTGCTAGAGTTGGGGACATTTTTATAGAAAATTTAATATTACTATTTTATACTAATGAAGCTATAATTAATTTATTTTAGCGTCTAATTTAAATGTAAATATTTTATCTGAATGAAATTAAGGCAACTAGTCAAGGTTTTGAGGGCTCGTCGCTTCAACCTTTATTTTAGATGCATTTTTCTTTAAATTTTTCCTTAACAAAATACAAAAGAATCCTTTGGATTCTAATAAAAAAAACTGCTTGATAGGCCCATGGAGACCACAACTGTCAAACATTCGTAGATACTACTGGCTTCAAACAAAGCATATGTTAAACGGCGCCCGTTAGTTATCTATATTTCGTTTGTTTATCTGAGGGGAAAGGGGTATTCTAGAAGCGACATTCGATAGGAAATAGAAAAAGATAGTGTTTGTTAATGATAATTGTGATTGTGAATATAAAAGGTTTTAATTAGACGATGTTTCTTTTAATTTGAGTGAAATCTAACAAATCTATCTCTCAAATAATAATATAATAAATTCAGATGATATAAGATTATTAGATGGCCCTGTAGGAACGTACCTAATGTTTTATTTGTCAGTATAAGTATCTGGGCCGTTGTGTTATGACTACAAGGAGAGGACAGACGAACGAATGAACAAATGAACGGTGGATCTTTGGCGGTAAATCACACGGCAACGGGCGGCAGCCGGCCCCGATGAAAAATGACCCGGCGGAGAATTATTACCAGTGCCGAAACTCCGTGCACCCGTGCGCCAACAGGTTGCTTTTCAAAATTTTATACATAATGACAAACTATATTTTATTCCAGTCAGTAAGGAAATGGGTAAAAAAAAGAGGACTACTTATGAAATCGTCAATTTATTTACCAAAATATTGCGTTTATTTTCATTAAATTTTATAAAAGCCTATTGTATGTATTTAGTGAACTGTATGGAAAACTATATTTTGGAAACTAGTTTTTCTTACCTTTAAAATAATTCTGTATCCCGTCTCGAACTTGATGTACTTAAGGAAAAATAATAGGAAAGAAAAAAAGGAATATAGGTACATCGGTAATTTCACTTAACATTAAAAAATCAGAACCGGCGTACAAAATGGTCGGATTAGAATCTTTTTTTAATTAACTATCGATGATAAGTAACGAAATGCGACTGATCATTAATACGCAGAAATAGTTTGCGCATGCCAAAATTAACGCTATATTTGAAATAAAATGTATCTGCCATATAGGCAACACAAAATACCGAATAGACCAAATCATAAATATACGTTCATCAAATTTCTAGAGGCTTTCGACGGCTAGACAGAGAAAGCACTACTGACAGGCATCCCGACGGATTTACGCAATGAAAGTACACTCTGCGCATCAAGTATTTCACTATTTCATTCAGACGTAAATGTCAGATGAAAATTTCGCTAAAACATTTCTTTTATTTTCGTTTGTGTTTTTTGCTCATTACAGTTTAATAGAACCTAAGTATGGAGTTTAATAGCAAATTAAGAGGCCGCGTGATTAACAGTCAATCTCGCGAAATAATAGCCAATGTTATAGAGTTTATGAGAAGAGAAGGAAACTTTAATTCACCTTCAATACCATTTAAAAATGTAAATGATCGTGTTGCTGCAGCCACAGGAGTATCTAAAAACACTGTCGTCCGCATTTCTGGAGAGAAAAAAAGAATCGATAACCGTGAGATATCGGAATTTTCATCACCAAGAAAAACCATTAAAAAACCAAAAACAGTTAATGATATAGATGTAGCTGCACAAGAATCAAATTTTATTTTTTTATTATTAGATAGCTATTTTTGTTTCTGAGTTGTGTTCATTTACAGGCTCAATTTTTTTCCGTTTCTCCTTTTTGATTTTATATGGGGTTTCAAGTTGTTTTTGACTTATTTCGACGTAAATCACAACAACACACTTTTTTAATAAAGCAAACAAGTGTTAAGAGGTATATGTACGTGTAAACTACAATTACAAAAAATTGATATGAAACCCATGAAACCACCAACAAAAATGTAAAGCTAGCTTCCGTACTAGAACATGGTGTCATTCGTCGAGATAATTTATCGTTTTGTTTAATAGATCAAGAAATGTAAATATTCCCCTGTTATTTTTTATAAAATTATAAGAGAAATAAATTTTTTTCTAAATAGTATAGTTTATTATTTTGTAGAAAAACAAAATTTCGAAAATTTTAGTAATGTTTCAGAAACAACCGTTATTAATAATAGGTACCATTTTTCTTAATAAGGTAGAAATAAAATATAAACTATTTCCACGATTTACAAAGGCCTACAAAAAAATTATAGGTATTTTCCGCTATCCTATAAAATTTATATTTTCTGACTCAATTTCAAAAGGTTGAAGGAATTCCAAAACACCTTTTATGGCATAATAATTATTTTTAATTCTACATACTATCTTTAGCTGCTTTTAAAAACGTTCTAAGAAAGTCCAATTAGACCAATTTAATCCCTAAACTATTCCACATTTTTAAAATTTAATTACCTAAAAATATTAAAAACTATTTAAAATAACTTGTTTAGCAGACTGTACAATAGCTATCTTAGTCACACGTAGCGCGTTCTCTGTCTGGGCGTCGAACACCTCTAGGAATTTGATGAACTGTACATATATCGGCCAAAGCAGCTTATAAATTATATTAAAATGTTATATTAATTTGTTTCTTAATTTGTATTGATAGGTATAAAAAAAATTAATTTCAATTAGGTATTTTTCGAAACTTTTCAAAATAACGAATTTTTGGTGCCTTACATTCAATTATTTAAAAAACGTATGTTTTGGTTTTCAAACATAATTCTTTAAAGAATGGTTCCGTTGTCACGTTTCATGTGACAGCTCACCTAGGATTGCTACGGCAGAAGACTGATGTGCACCCCTTCAATTATGGTCAATGATAGGGCACTTTTGATGGCCTGTTAAAACACCATTATTTTTATGTTACATCTTTTTAACAATCTCTTTCTTCCTTTTTCATTGTATTATTCGGTATATAAAAGTCTGACACTACTTATTTAACATTTTGTCAAGTGATTCTTTCAGATTTACAAGGTGATGCATATAAATATCAGTCTTGGTAAAGAAAACTCGGGTTTTTCTGTAGTGCAAAGTGTAAATTAATGTTTTCGACACTTTGAAATTGATATTAGAATAAAAGAAAGATGTAATTATCGTTTTAATGTTATTTGATACAGAAATATTGCTAATCATTTTATGTTATTTAATATTACAAATTATATAATAATTAAAATTAAAAAATATATCAAATATAACAGAAGAAATATTTAATCCGAAATATAGAATAAAGATATTATAATGCTTGGGATTCTATATGATGCTCTTCACAGTTAAACAAACCCCCTTTCAACCACCCATTTTAAATCAGATTTTTTTCAGAATCAATGGACTGCATCCCCCTTATAAAAACTTTATTTTTCCGGTAGAATTCGAGTAGATATATATCGTTTCTTGTTTCTGAGTTAGGATTTTATTTTAATATTTTAAACCCTTTTTTTTATTCAATTTTTTTTTTAGAAACAATAGGCTTTATCCCCTTGTAGAGCTTGATTTTTACTAAAAATTTTATGTTAATATTGCTTATCGTTTTTGATTTAGGATTTTTTCAAAGTTTTTATTTTAATCAATAGCCTTCGTCTCATTGCAGAGCTTGATTTTTTCTAAAAATATCAAGTTGATATTGTTTTCTGGTTTTGATTTGTGAATTTTTTAATCTTAAACCTCCTTAATTCCCCATTTTTAATCAAATTTTCAAAAATGAATAGGCTTCGTCCCATTCCAGAACTTGATTTTTCGTAAAAATGTCAATTGAAAATTTTTAAATTTCAATCTCTCCTTAACCCCTCATTTATTAATCAGTTTTTATTGTTTTTCGTTTTTAATTTATTATTTTTTTTTAAATTTTAGCTCCTCATTTTTAATCAGATTTTTTTTTAAATAAATAGGCTTCGTGCCATTGTAGAACTTGATTTTTCCTGAAAATTTCTAGTTGATATTGTTTTATAATTTTAAGTTTCAAGCCTTTCTTAACCCCTCTATTTTTTCAAAATCAATAGGCTTATAGAAATTGATTTTTCCTGAAAATTTTAAGTTCATATCATTTTTCGTTTTTGACTTATTATGCAAAAAAAAAGTGACATCGGATGGATGGGTATTTTTAAAAGTTGTTTAAATTTTGATGAGAAGGATTTTGGTTCAAAAGTTTTTAAATTTGGATGAATATTAAAAATTTTGTGTGAAGAGTATAATAACAGAGATGTAGTTAGGTTTACTTTTTGAATAACTGCAATCAAGTTTGCTGTAATAAATGTTATGGATTTCAGTGTTATTACCCAAATAATTATTTTAAAAAGTTATGTTTAGGTACCTACTTATATACTAAATTAAAAGGCCCTGACAACAATTTTTTGTATCTGGATTTAAAAACGCTGGAAATTATTATAAGTAAACCTTTAAAAATAGTAGTTTATACAACAAGAGTGGATATGATGGCCATATCGCACAGAGACGAAGTTTGAACAGTTGAACACGTCGCCGTAGGCGGCGGAGTGCTTAATCATGAGTGCTATGTAGACAATCCACTCAAGTTGTACAGTATATTTTTTCTACGACCCACAAAGGAAAATTTACAAATTTAAAAAATTATGTTAGGTTTTTAAGACAAGATTACTAATTTTAAAATAATTTAGAAATTTTACTAATTTATAAAACAAAATAAACATGATTTTTTTTTTAATTTAAATAGTCTCCAGCCCAGATTCGAACCCGGGACTTCGTCGTGGAATGCAGAAGCTCTGTCCTCGCCTCCACCCCCAATTTTAGAATTTTAGTTTTAAATTATTTTTATATAGTTTGATAATTTTGTTTTTAAATGTAGACCAAACAAAAATAAAAATGATATCAATTCTAAACAAAAATAATTCATTTTAATGTATATTTAATCTCAATAACTAAAAAATATAATGATAATCAGTTTGACAGAATTGTCACTTATTTAAAATTTTAGAAATAGTAGTAGTTGGGTGTCCAAAATAAAAACTGTGAATGGTGGATTTCATTTTTGTGCCGTGTCCTCACTACCTAGAATACAATATTCGTTCAGTTGAACGCAATAGTGTACTTTTTCGTTTTGTAGTCTATGCGTAAATGTGAACGTAAAAACATATTTTTTCACTACCTTCTTCCCGAAATTGTGGATTCACGATTAGGGAACCAGAATATTTTTTAAAATAATAATAAAAGTAGACATTACACTGAATTTGAATAAATTAAAAATTATTTGATACAATAAATATGTTTTATGAAAATTGTTTGATATTTATTAGCCATAAATATGTACATATCAATATTAGTTTTCACTTTAAAATATATACAGGATGATTCATTAAGGGTGGCGACCGGCCGTATTTCTGAATATCTTAAAGTAGAATTTTTTTGTAAGAAACGCAAAAACAAGTCGATTTTTATTTAAAGGGAAACACCTTTCTATAATATCCTTAACTGCCATATGTCATTTCTCTTCCTTACGTTAATCTAACCAATACAATTTAAATAGAGAAAATACCAAGTGTGACACATCGTCGGAAAGGTAATTTTATGGGAAATTCAGCAATATGACTGTTTATTAAGTTCCTTTTAATTTTAGCGCCCTCTAGCGGGATAAAAAATTAATACCTATGGTAAAGTGTGACACTTCATTTGAAAGCTAATTTTAATAATAAAATAAATTTAGTAATAATGCATTATTTTTCCTTTTAAGTTCATTTTTAATTCAGTTAACATAATATTACATAGTGTAATAAATTACTAATAAAATTAGCTTTTAAATGAAATATCACACTTTACCATAGGTAATAATTTTTTATCCCGCTAGAGGGGGCTAAAATTAAAAGGAAGGCAATGAACAGTCATATATCTGAATTCCCCATAAAATAACCTTTCCGACGATGTGTCATACTTGGTACTTTCCCTATTTAAATTATATTGGTTATGGTTAGATTGACATATGACAGTTGAGGATATTATAGAAAGGTGTCCCTCTTGAAATAAAAAACAACCTGTTTTTGCGTTTCTTTCAAAAAAAATTCTACTTCAAAATATTCTGAGATGCGAACGGTCGCCACCCTTAATGAATCACCCTGTATGTAGTATAAAAGAAATGTAATCAAGAGGTAAATAAAATAAACAAAAATGAATTCTCTAAACCATATCAAAGTAACATGAGAGACCGTTTGTTTTCGGAAAACAACTACTCATATGGTTAATAACGCAAAAGGCATTGCAATATAACCAAAAATTAAGAAAAACAGCATATAGAAAATGATTGTCAACACTCCAACTTTGATTTTTCTTATTAAGGAGAACAGAGGTCTTGGACAGGTTTTGTCTTTATTGGGACTCATCAGCAAGTAATAGACCTTCTCAATTGCAATATTTAATGAAATCTTTAGGTACGTCATTACTTGTGGTTATGTGAGTATAAGAAGTCATAAATTAACGCCATCTGCAATTAGTAAGCAAAATCAATCAATTTTCTTAATTATGTATTCTACATATTTATAATTCTGCTTTATACATATACCATACTATTCGAAAACGAAAAGAAAACCTACAGGCACAAAAATAATAAAAGCGATTTCATTCGACCACAAGGCTTTACTAACCTTTTATTAAGTACGGTTCCCTTCATATTCATTAACGAAAATACACGATTAAAAATTTTACCTCTCACCATTTATCAAAAGCCCTCTCGATAATTACAAACGCAGCCTGCCACGATATCTACGGCCATCAATTAAAACTCAAAAAACATTTGATTCTCGAACCACAGCGTCCCGTCCGTCCGTCCATCACATCGGCCGATCTTTGCCCCGCCAGTGACGGAGAATCAAACAAAAAGTGCAATAAAGTCGTATTTATTCAAGTGAAGAAAATCAGTCGTTCTCATTGTATTAGATACAACCAAACATAATCACTACAGCCATTTCACTCTCTATTCCTGCGTTTTAGAATAAAACAACTATCTGTCTCTATGGTTATAATTTGATTTAAAAATCCTGATGATGATCCTGTGAGGTCGAAATTAGTAGCACAAAAAAAACTTTATTAATAAATTTATTGTGACTGATGGCCGGTTTCCGATACATTTCAGTATTGAAAGAATAACTATCGATCCGATAAAATTATGTGTCCAATAAATAATATGGCGTCTCTGAGAACTGATCTATAGATATAATTATCGCTCGATAGAAATCCATCATATAACTAGGTTTGCATATTCTCATTAGATGGACTTTAACAATTTAACCTATTCAAGATGGCCACATCGAATGTGACGGCTGTAAATTCGCTGTGCAAGAAATGTAAAAGTAAGGTGGTTACTGGACCTTAGTGCATAAATTGCAATAGTTATTATCATTCTAGCTGTGCCAAATTCTGAAGTTACTGACGAATTTTTAATTATGTATTGTGACAAAAATGAAAATAAAACCGGTGATAGTGTGGACACTGCTTTCTTTGACGCTGTTGAATCTATCACAGCCGATGAAAATAAAAATGTATTTTTTAATTATATTATAAGGCAAAAAGACACTCTTATAAGTGAATTAAAAGATAAAATCCAAGTTTTAAATCAACACACAATCCTATTAAATAAATTTAATTTCTCAAATCAGGCAACCTTACAAGATGAAGTTGATAAATCAAACGATCTTAACAAAAAATGTCTTAACGCTGTTATCAAGAAAAAGTAGACAAACCTTTGTCCGACTTGAACCAAATGATAAAGCAAGACAGTAAGGTAATTGACCCGAAACAAACAAAAACAAATAACAAAAATTGATGTCGCACCCTCAATAGAAATAGCCAATACCTAGCAAAAGCATTTTATGAAAAATTTATAAAAGATTTTTAAATTTTCCTTGAGAACTCCAGAATCAACCTCGATTGCTCGCATGATGGGTTTTAACAAAGAAAACGTTAAACAGTTTTTTACGGTCTATAAAGAATTAAAATTAAAACCCAATTTTGCAGCTAATCGCATTTACAATTGTGATGAAACTGAAATTTCAACAGTTCCTACAAAAAATCCTAAAGTTTTAACACCAACAGTAAACAGAAGAGTCATTAAAATTTCATCGGCAGAACGAGGAACTAACGTCACAGCTTTATGTTGTATTAGTGCTGTTATACTTACGCGGGTTTCGGATTAAAAATTTTATGAGTATTTCCAAGTAAGTACCCGAAAGTTTGACCTGTTCCTTGGGGAAATATCAACTGGTTAAATTAAATGAAAAATAATGTACAACTTTTTAATTAAATAATAATTGAGAATATTTTGTATAATTGAGAGCAGAATTAAACTTCTTCATTAATGGAGTCTAATCTGGCTATTATAAACTTAATAATAATTTTATATTACACTTCATACAGAAAATATGGTCTATGTATAATAAGAGGGTTATTTAGCTCAAATAAAATATTTTCTAACATAAAAATTTGTTCCATGTAGAGAATTTCAAATGAAAAATAAAAAAATTGAACTTGCCAACAAAAATGAAAATCAGTCATTATCATCCAAAATATCATAATTGTCATCATCATCACTGTCATCACAATTAATTGTTATTATGATTGGACTTATTTCATTTATTTTATTTTCACGAGTCCACCAATCTTCTATTAGTTTCTCGCACTTAGATATACAGTTCCGCCACACTTCTGGAGTTGCAATTGAAAGTGATTTTCGCCAAGTTTCCCGAACTGCGTCGTCACTATAACCATTAGGCCCAATATGGTTGTCATAATATTGTTTTGCTATTTCCCATATATATTTGATGGGATTAAACTGGCAACGATACGGTGGCGAACGTAAAACTTGATGACCGTAACTTTCAATAATCTGATCCACAACAAAGGTTTTTGGTTTTGCGTGAATATTTGCCAAGCGTAATAATTCTGATATATATTAAGGAAATGGTATATGTTCCTTTGTCAACCATTCTTTAATTTTATAAACAGTCCAAATTCGTTGGACTTTTGCTTAATAATTCAGAATGGTAAGGTGCATTGTCTAAAATAATTACGCTGGGCTCACTTAAACCTGGGAGAAGTTTTTCATGCAACCATTTTACAAACATTTCTGTGTTCATATTATCGTGATAGTCACCGGATTTTGATTTAGATGAAAATATTAAATCAGCACTTCCTATAAAACCTGATTTCCCTCCTGCTTGTAAAATTATGTGTCGCTTCCCTTCTCCATAAGTGTGTTTGATGGACTTTACGTTATCATCTTGCCATATTCTCTTGGTTGCACCCCTAGAAAATATCCATGTTTCGTCTAAATATATAAACTTCGCCCCTTCTTCTTTAAATTTAGAATATTTTCTTAGAAAGTTAATTCTCTTGTGCACGACAGAACTTCTTTCACAAAGGGTCTTTCTGTTATCCTCCTTTTAAAATTTGAAACCCAAGTTATGTATCACTTGCCATAGACTTGTTCTGCCAATGTCGTCAAATTTTCTATCTATTAATTCCAAGAGAATTGTATTTAAGGTCACATGTTCCTTGCTGGCCCTCATTCGATAAATGGTATCACGAATTTCAAATTTCTTTCCATCTGGAATACCTTCCGTTTTCAATGATGGGCGAGTTTTGCGGTGATCTTTTTTCGGCAGTTCACTATTGTGATTTTGTAATACTCCTCTTAATTTGATTTCACTAATTCCTAGAGTATCGCATACCCGTTGTTGTACAGACATTACCGATTTTAAAAGACCGCCATTTCCTTTTTCATCCGTAAAATACTTATGTACACTACAAATTAGACTATCTACATCTAACACACGACTAGGCATTTTTAAAATTTCCACTAAATTTACAATATACATACAATGTCAACACTTGCAAACAATCAATTCAACAACAAATTTAGTACCTACCCTAATGGTATTTTAATTTAAATCTGACCATTAGGACAATTTTACCTAATTTCTTGGGAAGAGGCTTATTGGAACTGGTTGTCAATGACTAATTTGCATAATTTTGTTAATCCGAAACCCGCGTAAGTATAGCGAACAGACTGTACGTATGTTTCTCCGTTTTTAGTATTCCCAAGGGTAAAAATACAACCTTCTTACTTAAATGGACTTGCACCAGATTCCATTGGTGAAGACCGAAAATTTTACAAAATTTCTTGAACATTTTATTAACTTTGTGAAATCGAAGGAAGATTATTGATAATGGATAATCAAGCAACACATATTAATTTGGAAAATATAAATTTATGCCTCAAACGTCACATAATATTACTCGGTTTCCCACCTCATACAAGCCACAGAATGCAACCGTTAGATGTGTCTTTTTATAGACCTTTCAAAACAGCTTACAGTATTGTATGTGACGATTTTTTAACCAACAATCCAAGGAAGGCAATTACTTTACACGATATTGGTTCTTTATTTGGAAAGGCTTATCTAAAAGCAGCAACAGTTGCAAATGCTGTGAATGGATTTAGAGCAACGGGTATAGAACCATTCGATTCAGAAATTTTCTCTGAATTGGACTTTGCACCTTCTTAAACTACTGACACCTATCCTGATGCTACAACTTCCAATAAAGTCCAACCCGACCCACCCTTGTCCAGTCAGTCAACAGCTGATATCAATAACGATGAAGAGATTCAAGAAACAATGCAAACTCCGCCATCTACTAAAATCGTCGAAAAAATGAAAGAGGACTCTAATCGGTATGAAGCTCATTCTTCTACCTCTTGTATGATACCAACCAAACAATTTTACTCAACACGACTTCCGTTATTGCCTGTTGCAGAAGTCAGAACTAAACGCAAAAGAGCTAAACTACCATCCCTCGTTATTTCAAGCACGCCAGTAAAAACTGTTTTGGAAACAAAGAAACAGGAAAAGCAAGAGAGGAAAAAAAGCCAAAGAATTACTTAAGAAGAAGAAGAAAATGGAACCAAGAAAACTGGTTAAGCGAAGAGTATTCAGTTCATCAGATTCGTCAAATTCATCAATTGAAGTGGACTTGGTATACACTGATGATGATAATAACTCTTCTGAGAGTAACAAGATATCTGATAATAAGTTAAGCGTCATCTGTAATGACGAAGGAAAAGATCGGGAACTATGGCTTCAGTGTTCAAAGTGTAAAAATGGGCCCATGCCGTGTGCACTGATCTGGATATTAAGCAAAGCAAAGCCAAGAAGTGGTTGTGTGATTTTTGTAATCGATAACTGAATTCGAACTTTGTTAAATATTTTTCAAGAATTTTGTGTTCTGTTTATTTTATTATCATAGAACGTTTTTTTTATTTTTTCTAGATTGTTAGAGTTGACTGTGAGGCTATTTGATTTTTCTTTTTTTATTACAAGCGTCTTTTTTGAAAATATTTGGATTATTTAAAACATCCGTCAACTTACAACTTACAATTTCAAAACAAAAAATGTCTTTTATAACCTTTAAAACTGTACCAGCTCAGCCTTCTTTTCTCCTGTTGCGCCATACCAAACTCTAGACTATAAACTGTAATGTCATTCTGCCTTTTCGTTTGAAGCTACTAGTTGTAATAATTTTGTTTCATTTCGTTTTTTTTTTTGACACCTATACCTAACTTAAGTTTTCAAAAGAATATTATTAGGAAAATCATATAATGATGGTCCTAAAATCTTTCCTTGAGAGACTTCACTTTTATAAGCATCAATTAAATTTGGCAATTTTCACTAGTAATTAGCAAACAGAAACCAAGATTGTATTATTTTTTAAACTTTTTACAATTTTGGTTTAAACTAACGTCTAACAGTATTTAATGAAGCGCTACTAGTTTCAATTTAACTAGAAGTAGAAAAAAGTTAGGCTGAAAGGTCTGACCTTCGTTATTATCATTGAACCTTGGGAAACTGTTTTTTTGCATCTTTAATATGGGGCCTGTGCATTGACAGATCATCATCGTCATAGGCCATCGATGGTGTTTAAGTGGCTATGGCTGTGAAACGTTACACATAAAAATAAAATTCTTTTGCACACAAGACAATTTTTTAGCTACGCCACTGCCTGATTGTGGCCTCAACACTGGGCCCTGTGTTTTTATTTCTTATTCCGTTAATTATTAGTATTATTGTATGAGAAGATTATCTCCGAAGTGGAAATGTTAAAAATATATCTGCAAATTAGAGGGTAAGGGGTGTCAGTGGGTTAATTGAACACTCCGTACAAATTGGTGGTTATCTGGAAGCATCATCTGCTCGCAAGGCCGTAAGGTGTTTGTTTTTATATATACCTGAGTATGAGTTATACGGATTTGATTAAAAAATGTTTTAGCTGTCTTGATGTTTTTTTTTTGTTATGAATTTTTGTGGTATTTAGATTTTTTGTATTTTTTTTAATTTTAAATGAGAACTTTAATTTTTTTATAAAGTTTTTTAAATCGAAAATTCATTAATCATTATTTCACAGGTATTTGACAAAAATATAAAGTTATATCAATTTCTCGGTAGGTTATTATTTGCAAATATTTACATTTTCTTTTCTTTGAAATGTTACGTATTTAAATAAAGGTCATCTATTTAACTAACACCTCATTTTTCATTTTTTATTAACCTAATATTCAAATATTTTTTAATTTTCAATCTAGATTCCTATGTACTTTTGATAGTACCTACCAAACTTTTGAGATATTTAACTTTTTCTCACCAATTTCGTTTTAAAACTAATTAAAACGAACAACATTCGAATTCCAAAAAATTGTGGGAACAGCTGAAAGACGATCGATTAAAAATTTAGTGCGAAACCCTCCCCAAAAAAAAGACACGTCCAAAACTCGGTACCCGCATTAAAGCTTAGCATAGTTTCCCTGCCCCTTGACGATTTCTAACAAAAGAAAGGCATTTGAGACAATTAACTTTCAGTGAAAGAGGATTGGCACCCCGCAGGGTTCCAAATTGGGGCCACACTGGCAAACGTTCCCTACTCAGAAGGATATCGAGGCAGGTAGGTACATGGAAAGGCGTTTGTTGTATTGAAATTTGTTGCAAAAATTTAACGAGGTATATACAAGTTATTTATCTTTCGACAAGGATTAACTTAAAATGTTTTGTAACAATAATAATTTTTACTTCGTTTATTGATTTATAAGAAGTGTTTAGGACACAAGCTAAAACTAAGAATATATTTAGATGTTTCACTAATATGAATCTTTAGATTTACAAATTTCTAATGAGTTAAGAACTCGAAGTAGCTAAAGTTCAGTTCTAAAATAGTAGGCACTAAATTCTCAGAAATACTATTGCCTTAAAACGGAAACATTGTTGTCAGATTGTGATACTAGATACAGGGTGATCAACTTATAATCTGGAGTTTGGTATCTCCGTTGTTTTGAGGGATGCGAACAAAAGTTATAAATTATAGATAGAGTCCAGCTCCTCATTTTAAAATGATTTCGTAATATAATTTCATAAAGTCACAGCATACCGAAGTTATGATTTTTTTAGTGTAACACCCTATATGTTATCTCGAATTTGAATTTTGCTCATGTTCTCCATTCCGGCCATATAGGGTTTTATAATAATAATAATAATAATAATAATAATAATTTATTTGCAGTATTACAGGTAAATTTGCATTAAATACATAAATTTTATCGAACAAAATAGTATAATACTACAAAAAGGGAATAGCAGACAGCATAGCTGATATTAATTGCTATGCCTAATAAAGAAAAGAAAAATATTAAAATAATAAAATACAACGAATAAAGTGTGGCACAATCGAGACAAAAATATAAATACACATTTTATAAATGTAATATTACATTTTATTATAATATCTAATGGTTGTTTTGACTAGATATTTTCTGACATCAAGAGATGTTCATACTTTTGCTTAAACATATTTGTCGAAAGATGTTTGAGTTTAGGAGGAACCAGGTTATATAGTTTAAATATCATATAAGAGAATGAACCTTGAAATTTGGAGGTACGATGGAGAGGTGGAGATATATGCCCTCTAAACCTTGTATGCACATTATGCACATCACTTCGAAATGTAATTTTATTATAGAGATAAGGAGGCGACTTTAATGAAATGATCTTATGATACAATGTTACCATGTGTAAATTCCTTCTAGTTTCCATATTTAACCAGTTAGTTTCAATTAGTTTGTGACTTATCCTTTCGTATTTTTTTATACCATATATGTAGCGAAGACAAGAATTTTGTACTCTTTGAATACGATTAATATCCACATAGTCAATACAAGGCCCGTAGACGACATCGCAGTAATTAAAATGACTGAGAACCATAGTATCACAAAGAAGTATTTTTATATTTTGATGTAAAACATGGCGATGCGGGTAAAGCATTTTCAAATTAGCGTAAGCCCTTTTTATACAATTATTTACATGGCTTTTAAATTTTAAGTCAGTATCAAGATGAAGACCCAGATTTTTGGCAACATCTACACAAGCCACCAAGACACCATCAATACTCACAGATAAATGTTCTGCTAGTTCTTTTTTATTTTTTCCAAAGACGAGTATTTGTGTTTTTGCGGGATTGATAGTTAGCTGATGTCTGTTAGAAAAATTTACGATTTTTATTAATTCTGAGTTAATCAGTTCATTAGTAAGAGCAACATTAAAATCAGACAAAGAAAACCTTATTTGCGTATCATCAGCATATATATATAAACTCTGCCATTGGTAAGAGCCGAACTAATATTAGTAGAGTAAATGCAAAACAAAATTGGTCCCAAAATAGAGCCCTGTGGCACACCGCAGGCAATATTTTTAATATCAGATCTACCGGCACTTGTTTCAACAAACTGTGAACGATCGGAAAGATTGTTTTTAATAAATTCAGTTGCTTTAACCGAAAAACCAACATAGTGAAGAATACTGAACAGAAGCTGATGGTTGATTGTATCAAAGGCTTTTATTATCAAAGGGTACTTTTAAAGAGATTGTCATTTTTATGTGAAAATATTAATGAAATCGTTACCCTGTATTATTTAGAATCAACAATTGAGGGTTAATATCTCAAGGCCAGAATAATTTCATAGTAGTCTAGTTTTGTTGCAAGTCATCATGTTATTGATATCTTTTATATTTTATACAGGAGAACCCAAAACTCACGAGCATGATTTTTTCGGTTATTTCATAAACTACTTAAAAAATACTTTTATTTTTGTTTATTTATTTATTTAACAAACAGGCGTAGCCTAATTACATGTTTCTATTAACGTAATAAAAATAATTATTAAACTAAATATGACAAAGTTATACACACACAAAAATACAAAAAAGTCAGGATTATTCACTATCAAATCCGAAATGAAATTAAAACACGCCAAGACTGCAAAATTTACCCTATATCTGGTTACCAGATATATTTAATTAATAAGAGAAAAACAATTGTTTTACAAAAAACACAATATCTGTGAAATATATAGATAGAGAAATATAGAAACAGTTTATTGATATATCTCTTTTAACTGCCGTTTAAAGCTTAAAGTATTTGTGACATTATTATCTAAGGTTAAATTCAAAGTATTATATAATTGACAAAATTTTCTTATTTGTTTATTGTCTGTAATTAAAAACAATAATTGACGAGGACGCATTCCCGGTGGTGGGACATAGAACTTAATTTGAGATACTAGGTAAGAACTATCAGTTAAACAATTTGGTAGTTTGTAAAAGAATATTATATATTTTCAAGTAACCTAGTTGAAAATTTTTTGTGATTTTTTAATAATAATTTCTCAATAAATTCCACGGTAACCTATATATTTTATTGTAAAAAACAAAACTTAAATATTTTAAAAACCTTATTTTTAGTTTTTTTCTACTCCATCTAATCAATAAATAATAGTAAAATTAATTATAATTCGAAAATTGTTGTTGAAGTCTTACTTTCTCATAAGACACTGTACAAACACACACATTTTTTAAAAAAAAATTCTTAAAAATTTGCACGGTAAGGTATAGTTAAAAGTTCACTATTAGATAAATAAGGACATCTACTATTAGAAAAAAATTAATTTTAGTCATAATCTAATATTTTTTATTTAACATTGGTGGCGAAAGGACTTCCTTTTAAGATGTAGAAATCATGTGCTCTAAGAGGAAAATCGCTCCTTATCAATTACTCAAAATGAACTTCATCCATCAGCTGATGGTCTGCATAGAGGCAACATGATGCGGCTTCCTAATTATAATGAACAGAGGCTACCACAATTACCACTTAGGTCTTTAATTTTTTCTATATACTTCAACAAGGTTGTTGTTGTTGCTACGCAAATACCTAGGTTTATATAAAATAAAACGGAAGGTTTAACATGGGATATCTTTACTTTTTTTGTTACCTTTATCTGAATTTCTTGTTTTTTTTTCTGAAAATTCTGTATCTCTATGGCTATAAAATTTGAAAGTGCTAACCAAAATATAAGACCAGTAACACTGCTAATTTATTGGTAAGGTTTCGACACTACATTTATGTCCCATGTGTTTTCTTAATCAAGCACATCTGGTCTTAAGCCTTAAAAACTTCTAAAAAATCTTTTTACCCGAAAATATTGTGTCATTTCAGGTTCAGCTATTTGCGCTAGTGAATTATATGATGAATCACTATAAAATTGTCTTGTTAAATAGTCTAACATGGACTTCCAACTACAATTTTAATCGGGAGTTATATTTTTTAGGCATAGTATCCGATATCCATTAGAGTTTAAGAATAATATCCCTGCCACCAGGGAAATTATTCCTGAGAAAGGATGGGTTATCCTATCAAAAGAAAGTAAGTCCTTATTAGGAGTAAATATCAATGTCTGATCTACTCATAGCAATAAAAATAACCGATACCAAGGCTGAAAGTCCCATAATGATACCACCACCACGACTTTCACCTTTTCGATTACTAACTTCTGTAGTACTCATAAAATTATATTAAAAGGTAGAAAAGTATAAAATTAAAGATTTTAACCAGTTAAAATTGCATTACTGGCTACTGCGTTCGGGTCTCAAATAAGTTTTTTACGGGATACTGGAACGAGAGGTTATTCTTTCAAAAAAACGGAAAAACTGCTAGTCACCATTCCGTTTACTATTCTGAATAACGGAAAACTTTATCAGCTCGATAATTAAATTTGGAAAATATAAAGAGGCAACGGTTCACACCATCGCCAAATTGTATGAGCAAGAGTATTTAACTTCCCATTCGGTTAACACATTATAATGATAGTAGTCACAATGTTATCCTTCTCGGTACAGTATATTAATTTATGGTTTTTCATCTGTAAAACATTTTAACCTGAACAAAACTGATAAAAGCTGTAGAAAATTTCTATGATACTCTTGTTCAGATTCTGACCAATAAACCCATTGCAGAACACGCTCCATCCCTTCTTGAAAGCGTCTGTAAAAATTTTAACATTAAAGAAATCTTCACGAATATGATATCTACTATCATGTAATTTATTAATCCAGCATGACAAAACATTTGCTAACTCTTTAGATATTTTCATTACTGATTTGTAATCCCCTTTTGCTTTTTACGAGCTAAGAACTTTTCTCACTCTAAGATCTTTATATAAGGTAAAGAGTATTGTATTGCTAGATATAGGCAGAAAACTAGTTTCTCCTACAATTTATAAAATTCTCTAATGGTCGGTACATCTTTGTTTTTCTGAAAATTATTTTATAATTTTTATAATTTTATATAAGAAAACTAGTATAAAAAGCTAATTTTTCTAGAATTCCAATAGTTTCTGAAAAACTTAATACATAGTGTCTCATATGAATTGCCTATTAACAAAAATCATCTATGTAGACGACATAATATATACAAACTCTCCTTCTTAGGAAATAAATTAGAGGCTTCGTCAGTTTTGTAAATACAAAGGGGGCAACACTTAACCCAAAAAACAGGCAATTTATACTCGTACAAAGAGTTGTTTTACATATTAAGGTTCAAAGATATATTCCTACCGATATCAAAAAAATTAACTCTTGTTCTTTATTTAAAAAAAAAAGTTATAAAATGCATTTCAGGGGATACCTCTTATTAAACTGACACAATTTTTAAATTTCGATGGTGCTTGTTATAAAATTTTTTTAAAAAAATTTAAATTGTATTTAAGAATATTTTGTAGTAAATAAGTAGTATTTTATCTATTATGAATTGTAATTTAATATTTTTATTTTGTAATTCAGTTTCATTAGTTTGTTGTATTAAAAATTAAACTCATGCCCACGCACAGGTACCTAATCCTTATGTTAGAACACCAAATCTAGACCTCGCAGAATCCCGACATTACGTAAACCGATTTACTATTGTGTTGGAACAAACCTTAGGTATCACGAATAAATTTAAATATACCTGTCCATTGAGAAGGTAAATTACATAAAAAAAACGACAGAGAACGTTGTCAATAAATATCGCTGGTTTATAGAAATAATAATCCCAAAATCTTCACTAAAGAACGTTTATCCTCTTTTTCGTTCGTTTAGACGAGTATTTCGAACAGCCAAATGTGCACGTTGCAGTATTATAGACCACCGCCGACATAATTCTTACAATTTTGATCGAACTTCTCTAATAACCCTCGTATACACATCTTTTTTCGAATGTGTAC
Organism: Psylliodes chrysocephalus; assembly: GCA_927349885.1. Classification (NCBI taxonomy): domain Eukaryota; kingdom Metazoa; phylum Arthropoda; class Insecta; order Coleoptera; family Chrysomelidae; genus Psylliodes; species Psylliodes chrysocephalus. The sequence goes on from OV651817.1 coordinate 86,832,715, forward strand.
ATAATCGAAGAGATTACATCGAACCTTCCGCGATTAATCGAAAAATACGATCGAATAAAAATTATGTAACAGCATATAAATTAGAAATATAAACATCGCATCCTCTAGGAACAACAATCTCGAAATTTACGCGATGCTAAAACTGCTAAACTGTCAATTTATTAGCCAACGAGTCGCAGATAAATTTCATTCTAAGGCAAACATTTACTCGAGGGCCAGTGAATAATAACGCGAGTCGCCGCGAGCAAGGTGTGAAGTGAACCAATATTTAGATCGACTTGTATATTTTTACTCGGGATTTTAATGGGCTACAACACGCTAAATGTTCAGCTTCTTGTTTACTAACTGCTTTTCTGTAACTTTTATTTATGCCCTACGCTTATTTACTGCGAATCTGCGAAATAATAGGCGAACGGATACCACTTTTGCATAATATATTAAATACAGGGTGTTCCAAGATATCGTTTAGATGCAATATGTTGGTTATTTGTAAAAAATGAAAAATAAATCGAGAACTGTATCTATTGACATTTCAATACCCTAATGATGTTTCAAAAATTTCAATTAATTTTACCATCCTATGAAAACTAACTTTTTTTTATCAAAGTGCACCTGTTCGTCGAAAATGAATTGCAACTTTATTTTACATCACGACAATTCCAGATAAATATCCAGCCACAAAGTGTGATCCGTGTGTGTCTTAAAAGGACATCTAGGCTCTACCGGTACAGGAGGGAGAAGGGCCCACATATCAATACAATTTTCGCGAAAAAATGTTGCTTTCCACAGTTACTATTTGCTATTAATGACGTATTTTTTAAAATTATATTGTAGATAATATTCAAATTCTATATAGGCACAAGATTTAAAAACATGTTAGTGATACCTCCCATGTACCCCAACATTATTAACCACCCGACTGTCAATTGTCAATACACCTGGCAAGTCAGGACGGACGAACGGCGGGCGGAGGAGAGCAGCGGAGGAAAGCGGCAGTCTTAGCTTGACCGCGGAACGCGTAGCCACGTAATACAATATTTACATAGTGTAATCCTACTAAATAAACAGTTTTAGTGGTTTAATGACTTTTATTGAGCTTAATTATCCCTTACTTTATCATCAGAAGTGCGATAGTACCATGTCCAGTGCCATATAGACAATACGAACAAATAACAAAAACTGTGTCAACCAGTAACTTCTGAAAATGGAGGACGAAAATTGTGCAAATAGTGCCTTGCCAAACGCTGTACTAGATTCGGACGGAGGTGTAGCATCACCAAGTGTTGATCCTAATCCTGAACTTTTAAAAGGTACAGTACAGTGGCAAGAAACCTTAATTAATTTAATGGCTGCCCAGCAACAACAAATCGCTGAATTAACAAAACAGACAAAGATTGCGATGATGTCATCGTCATCTTCACAGGCAACGCCCAACCTTCTCGTAGTAGATGGATCAAATACGCAAGCGTCGACATCAAATTACACATTTAAATTAACCAGCTACGATCCGGATAACAGCGCATACGCCATTCATGAATGGTTAGAAGATGCTACGAAATTAAAAGATGAATTAACTGTCAGCGATAATCTAATGATCGCAAAGGCAGGCGAGACCTTGAAAAACAGAGGTAACCGATACTGTTGTGAATGGCGGCCAATCCGCCGAACTTGGGAAAATTTATGTGCAGATCTCATCACTGCGTTCCCAGATAAAGAAACAACTGGGGTACGAGCATTCAAAGCCGCCACGCTACGAAGCCGTGATTGTGATTCTTTATGTGATTATGGGAATCAAAAATTTCGTAGTATACACAGATTCTATGAAAATTTTCCTTGGGACAAGATCCTAAGTATGATTGAATTCGGGTTAGACCACGCGGAAGCACGTGCCTCGCTACATATACAACAACCGCAATCTGATCGTGAGGTTATGACAATACTAAGTGAATTTGATGCAAGGCGGATTGCAAAACGGCCTTTAGAAGTTGAAGAAACGTCCACAAGGAAACACCATTTGGGAGCCAGACGAGACGTAGACCATGAAGGACCAAAAAAGTTATTTAAGGGATCATGTTACAGTTGTGGTCGTCAAGGACACCGACATACTATGTGCCGTAATAAACAAGAAAACCCGAAAGAAATTCAACAAAACATTTCAGGTTCCTTAAAAATTCCACCTTGTAACCACTGCAAGAAAATTGGCCACAACGAAAGTAACTGTTGGTATAAAAACGGCAAACCCAAGAAAACATTTTTACTTAAAAAATGACGCCACTTAAACACAACACCAATGGCGACATTATTGTGTAAAAACAGTGTTCTTTGTTTTCCTTACCTTATTGATAGTGGCGCTGACGAATCAATAATAAAACATTCTGTAGCAAAAACATTAAACGCGACTATCAAAACAGATGGTAAGGTGCGTGCGTATTCCGGATTTGGGACAAAAATTGTTTACGCTATCGGTGTTTGTGATCTAATAACTGCTATGCCGATGTTGACTTTAGACATTTGTTATGCGGTCGTACCAGATAATGTTATTCCAGGCAACATTGACCTTATTATTGGATGGGACGTTATTAGTCGACCTTGTTTACGAGTTGAAAAAAACAATAATGGGCTCGAGTTACACCATAACCTACTCAACATTTCTAACGTATTGACGTTAAAAAGTGTAAATAATAATAATAATAATATTGTGATAAATCAACTTGATTTAAAAGAGAACTTGAAAATACGGCTAGAAAATCTCCTACTGTTTTATAAAAATAAAACTCCCGATCATATTACCACCGGTGAAATGACAATAAAGTTAAAAGACACTACTCCAGTGGCATATCGTGCTCGTAGGTTGGCATACCAAGAAAGAGTGCAAGTTAAAAAAATAATTAATGAACTTTTAAATGCGAACATAATTCGTGAAAGTCGATCGGAATATGCAAGCCCTATAGTGCTAGTATCAAAAAAAAATGGTGAGGTTCGAATGTGTGTGGATCTTCGTGATGTCAACAAGAAGGTAGTTAAAGAAAGATACCCATTGCCTCATATTCAAGATCAGATAAATGCTCTTTGCCATGCAAAATACTTTACTACATTAGACATGAAGTCTGGATTTTATCAAATGCAAATTGAAAAAAAATCAAGGCACATCATGGCTTTTGTTACGCCAGATGGGCATTATGAGTTTAATCGAATGCCTTTTGGCTATGTTAATGCTCCAGCGATATACCAACGGTCCATTGATAAAGCATTGGGTAATTTAAAGGGGACCAAAGCGTTCGTTTACCTTGATGATGTATTGGTACCTTCAACCACTATTGAAGAAGGATTACAAAGCCTGGAGGAAGTACTTAACGCGCTATCCACACATGGGTTTGCTTTGAACTATAAAAAATGTACATTTTTTGCCCAGGAGACTGAATATCTTGGTGTTGTTTTAAGTGCAGGATCAGTGCGGCCCAGTCAGCGTAAAATAAATGCCTTGACTCAAGCGCCTATTCCGACAGATGTTAAAAGTGTACGACAGTTTATGGGACTTGCTAGCTATTTTCGACGGTTCATTAAAGGATTCTCCGAGTTAGCTGCACCAATAACAGCTTTGTTACGAAAAGACTGTGTGTTTAAATGGTCTTGTGAGTGTGAAAAGACAAGACAATTAATATTAAATAAATTGACGAATTCACCGGTACTACGAATCTATGATCCGAATTTATCTTGTGAATTGCATACAGATGCAAGCTCAGTTGGACTAGGAGCTGCACTGTTGCAAAATGAAAACGGTATAGTTCGACCTGTCGCTTACTTTAGTCGCCGTACAACTGATTATGAGGCACGATATCATTCGTATGACTTAGAGACACTAGCTATTGTTGAAGCTGTTGAACATTTTAGAGTTTATTTGTATGGTGTACAGTTCACGATTTATACAGACTGTAATGCAGTGCGTGCTACTGCTCTTAAGAAAGAATTGCATCCTCGTGTCGCGCGTTGGTGGGTCAAATTACAAGATTATGACTTTTCGATCAAATATCGGCCTGGAAATAAAATGGCTCACGTGGATTATTTAAGCCGTAATCCAATAGACAATGAAAGTATTTTAAAAGTATGTGCGTTGAAGACGTTAACTGTGAATAAAATATCAAATACCAACACCTTGCGAGAATTCCAGAGAAATGACGCTTTTTGTTCTGAAATACTTAATGACGTGAATAGTAATGCAGATTATACAGTTATAAACAATATTGTTGCAACGAACACGAAGACCCCAAAGTGTTTTGTGCCAATTGCTGCCCGACTCTTAACGATGCGATTATATCACGACGAATCATCGCACATAGGATGGAACAAGTGTGTTTCCAAAATGAGAGAAGATTTATTTTGGCCGAAAATGGGGCAGTGTCTAAAAAAATATATTAGAAACTGCAGAGCCTGTGTTCTGGGAAAATCACATACTGGCCGTAGAGCTGGAATGTGGCAACATGGAAATAAACCAGACGATATCCTGCATACGTGGCATATTGATCACGCGGGCCCTTTGGTTAAATCAAATGGGGCCACCCAAATTTTAGTAGTAATTGATGCATTTTCAAAACTTTGCCGTTTAATGCCAATTCAAAAGAAAACATCAGAAGACTCCATCCATGCCCTAAATTCGATTTTCAACGAATTGGGAACCCCGAAAAGAATCATTGCTGACAGAGCAGCTGCATTTACCTCGATAACGTTTCGAAATTTTTTAAGTGAACAAAATGTAGAACTTCATCACATTGCTACAGGAGTTCCGAGAGGCAACGGTCAGGTCGAACGTCTTATGCGCACTGTATTCAATTTAATGCGAGCAACCCTGACTGCCGAAAAAGAAAATAAATGGACCATCATACTTCCTGCTATAGAAGATAACATAAATTCTACAATTCACTCAATAACGGGTCACGCACCTAAAGTACTGCATCATGGCACAAATCCAAGATTATTGGCTACTCAACAATTTTTGGGAGATGCGCCGGCAACCGATAACTTTGTCGATCCAGACAAGGCCGTAGCCGAGGCCCAAGTACGTTTGCAAGAAAGCGCCAAGAAGCGGGCTCAGCACTTTAATGTCTCGCGCTGTCCAGCGAATTTGTTTATTGTTGGGGACCTTGTGGCTATTGAAGATTCCCAGCTGGCAGGCGGAGGAAAATTAAAACCAAAATATAGAGGGCCATTTACTATTCGTGCAGTACTACCCAACGACAGATATGCACTACATAAGCAAGGACGGCGGACCACTGTTGCCGCTCACGAACAATTACGTCCATGGCCTTCCAATAAATAACAAAAAGTGAGTAACGTCTTTGTTACCTGTTTTCTTATGATTAATTAAAGTCACTGCACATTGAAAGTGAATAAATTTAGCTTCAACAAACAATAATTATAAAAAAAATGATTGAATAGTAAAAACTATTCAAGTAAAATAACTAAAAAAAAAATAATAATAATAATATTTTAGAAATATCTAAAATGATTAAATAAAATAATAATGGCAGGCAACCCCATTCCATTAACGATTAAAAAAAAAAAAAAGAATAATATTTTAGAAATATCTAAAATGATTACGTAAAATAATAATGGCAGGCAACCCCATTCCATTAACAATAAAAAAAAATATAATAATAATAATATTTTAGAAATATCTAAAATGATTAAAAAAAAACTAATAATGGCAGGCAACCCCATTCCATTATCAATTAAAAAAAAAAAAAAAAAAAGTAATGATATTTTAGAATGTCTAAAATATTCAAAATAAAGTAATAATGGCAGCACCATTATCAATTAAATAAAAAATGAGTAATGATATATTTTAGAATATCTAAAATATTAAAATAAAGTAATAATGGCAATACCATTTATCAGTAAAAAAAAAAATAAAAAATTTAAAAAAAAAATAATAAAAGAAATAGTAACAGAAATAATGGCAATCCCATTATCATTAAAAAAAATAAAAAAAAAAAATAAACGATTATATTTTTGATGTAAAAGTCAAAAATATTTTAATGAAACATTAATAAAAAAAAAAAAAAAATTCTTTGCTGCTTTCTAACATTTCAGAAATGGCGCGAGGACGCTCCAGTAGCAGGTTGGCCGTGTTAGTGATACCTCCCATGTACCCCAACATTATTAACCACCCGACTGTCAATTGTCAATACACCTGGCAAGTCAGGACGGACGAACGGCGGGCGGAGGAGAGCAGCGGAGGAAAGCGGCAGTCTTAGCTTGACCGCGGAACGCGTAGCCACGTAATACAATATTTACATAGTGTAATCCTACTAAATAAACAGTTTTAGTGGTTTAATGACTTTTATTGAGCTTAATTATCCCTTACTTTATCAAACATTTAATATATTGTAATATAATATGAAATAGTTGTGTTTGATTTTATTTTAATTTTAATATAATTTAAACCTATGACAATTTTAATAAATTGAAAAAGTTTTCATCAAATTGTATTTAGACACTTACTTTTAATAATTTTTTTGATTTCTTGGAATTTCGAATTTCATTATAATATACCAGGCGGACGGTAAAGTAGTCCGCGGGCGATAAAGGGGCACTTTACGCCCGCTAAACGTATTTATAATCTGGACTTTATCGCCCGGTCGTGCATAAAAACAGTCAAATTGTTGCAACGTTCCTTTTTGTCTAATACTTTGTTAATAGTTTTTAATATAGTTAAATTTCTGAAAATACACAAAGGCCCAAGATTCGAACTCTGTGGTACTTCAGATATAACTGCAAATAATTATTATTTAAATCCATTGAAAATTTTACTACTCTTACCAATGTGTATAAATGCTTTTACCAATTTCAATACTTTTGCACATTTTGTTTAGAAATTGCCGCAATCAGAAATTCGATACGATAAGAGAAAACCCGATTTTGAAATATCTCCTGCGACATATCGAATTGGAAAAGCATCCCCGAAGATTCGGGAATAATTTCCCATGCATTGGAAAATCTGTTTTTACATTTTTACCCTTCGCAAGGAGGAAAATGGGAGAATGCCTCCCCGAAGTGTCGTTAGAGGCAGATGAGTTACTTTTCCTTTTTTTTTATTGTCCATTTCCATAATATTTGTTGCTTCTGATTTTTGATAGGGTTTACCGTATACGGATAATGAAATTTTAATATACAAGGGTTTCTCGGAAAGTTTATATTCTCTTTAGCGTGATCATCAACATTTATAGGACTCAAAATAAGTTGTGTTCTCGCAATAACAAAACAAGTTCACTACTTTTGTCCGAGATTGTACCTACAATACTTTGCATGCCATAATGGTCAGAACAAAGTAAAATTAAAAATGAAACTCGCACATGCGACACTCCCATCGAATAAAATAATTCAAATGAGCGCATAAAATTCATTAAAAACGACTTTTTATTGGCCGTTCGGCCGAGAACGTATAAGTAGTTCCTTGTCTAAATCATACATTTTATCGATAATATGCAATCGGATTCTTTAAATTCGCCAATAAAATTCCTTAGGGACGAGATAGTCCGTAACAGCTGCAGAGAGAGGACATCGGAGACAACTATTTAGCGCTGAATGAATAATTTAAGAGAATGCGAATCGAGGAATTTGCGAAATTATTTTAAATTATTTCTTCTCATAAGGAAATCCATAAGACATTAATTGCGGCAAAATAACACATGCAAATATATCAGGCTATTCCGAAGACAGTTATTTTAAAAAGTAAAAAGATATTCAAAATGATATAAAATGTCTAGAGAAGCATTACATTAGGTAAAGTTTGTGCTTTAACTATGAGCAATGACTTATTATATCCGGAATATTTTCAATTTTTTTTTAAATATTAGTAAGTGAGAAAAAATCTATCTTTCCTCTACACTCCATATGAACAATTTGTTTATATAATACCGTTACATTTAACTAAAATATTTCAAAAAATGTTTCAAAATATATTTCAGTTCGTTCGCAACCATTTTTTTTAATGCAAGCAGTGTCTAAACCTCCGGCGACGTATGCGTTACTCGATGCAGTTAATTACCTTCTGATACCCGATATTGTTCCACAAGTTGTTCATCTACATCTTTCGCTTTACAAAGTGTAACCGCCAGTACGTCGGTACGAGGAGAGAGTGGGCGCCCCGTATTTATGGGGGCCCGCGTCTAATTACGCCTCCTTTGGACGTTTCGGCATCGGTTTCATTAGCATCACGATTTCGCTTCTTATTTTAACTTCTGTTTTAAGGATCGCTCGATGTAGTACCTTCTAGATGGATGTAAAAATGGTTATACTGAAATAGTTATGTATGCAACTAGTGTGTAAAGTTACTCTTTTTAGACGAATGTGACTGTTGTCGCACGAGCCGTAGGCGAGTGCGACAATACCCAAACCGAGACACTAAGGGTTTATTTATCAAAATTTTGAAATAATTACTTAATTCTCACTTGCCCTCTTTTATAAAGAAGAAATCCAAACATTAAAATGTTAAACGTAACACTTAGGTCCCGAGGTATTTAAGGTCATTACATCAAGACAGTAAGTGCTTAATTAACTAAATTATGAAATATTTTTTAACACATAAGTTGTTAAAAAAAACCCACTAGAAAATTATGTGTAGAATAAATAGAAAAATAATGTTGAGAATACCTTAGGAACATTAGTTTAAAAAGAGTTGAATGTTTAATTTAATAAATTAGCAGGCATAGTGCACGTATGAAATCCACATTATAATATAAAAAAATCTGATAGTAGGGTCTCCAGATAAAGAACAGTCTATGTAAAATTAGCAATAAGTAAGCCAAGTGGCCAATAAACCAATGGACCACGATTATACAGACCACTGTTCTGGTAAACCAATGTACTGTGTCCCCACGGTTATGTTATGTTGAGAATGGGGTGTTAATACACTGAGCCCCCTTCTATCGCCAATGCACTAAGGAAATGTCTCAATGCCTATAGCGACCCTTGCAATCCTATTTTCTCAAGGAAGTGAAGGATTTGAAGTGGCTTCAAGTTAGGTGAATCTTCCTCTTCTATTAGTGCCCTTGGATTCTGGAGTGCTACACATTCAATTAAGATGTGAATGGAGGTTTCGTCCTCCACCTCCTCACAGAATCTGCACTCACTATCCTCTACTACTCTCAGTTTACTTGGGTGTACTTTTAGTCGGCAATGCCCGGTAAGGATCCCTGTTACAATACGTAGCCTGTTCTTCAGGCAGATGCAAGCTTCCGATCTTTTCTGGTTATATTCTCCCAGAAGTATCTTGGCCTGTCTCAGTCCCAAGAGATTGTTCCAATTATCGGTTCTTCTACTGCCCAATTCTTTTTTAATATCTCCTAATATTAAATTACTGCTGATGCCGCAGAACGGCTCAGGTCCTACAAAGGGTGTTTGAGCCCCTTTCCTTGCAAGACTATCTGCAATCTCGTTACCCTGTACTCCGTTATGTCCCAGGACCCAAGTGAGAGTAACTCTATTTTTCTCACCTAGTTCATTCAATTGTTCTAGGCATCTCCAGACCATTTTTGAGCTGATTACGTAAGAGCTTAGCGCTTTGATGGCTGCTTGACTAACGGACATGATGATAATCTCTTGTCTATGATAGTTTCTCTCGATGTTAAACTGGATACACTTCTCGATGGCGTGAATTTCCGCCTGGAAGATGCTTGGGTATTTTCCCAAGCTTTCGGAGTGCTTGGTTCTCGTCCCATACACTCCTATTCCAGTTCCTTCTATGGTTTTGGAACCGTCCGTATACCACTGAATAGCACGTCTTTCGGTTGCAAGCGCGATGAATTCTTGGCTCCATTCTTTCTTACAGCCCAGCTTTTTGGTTTTGAAGTTTTCCACAAAACTGTACTTCTTTAGCATTTCATCCTGGGGCATGTCCCAGGTATCTTTAGTCCGTTCCTGATCATTTTATATCGTGTCCTTTTTACCACATTCTCTATCATCAAATTTAGAGGGGTGAGGTTTAAGATCACCCCCCACGGTTGAATCTACGTGTGAAACCTCCGGGTGAAAACCTGGAGCTGAAATCCTAACGGTGAATTTTCTCCGGGTGAACTCTAAAATATTACAAGATGTGTCAATACAAATTGACTCAATCTAAACTAAAAACTATTAAGTACCTAGGATGAATGAAACCAAGAGTCATTAACAATATTATGCACTCAAATAATTAAAATTATGGTGCACCAAGTTACACCATAAAAGAAATCGACAATCAAAAGGTGTACAATATTACCAAATATATACAAAACATATCTTTTTCATAAAGGGTTAAACTGGTAGCCTTCCAACGTTGAATAAATTTCGGGACAGCCCACAGCAACTATCCTTAAAGAATCCACTATTATACAACTCAAATGCCGTTGGACCTCCCTATTTAAAACAACGAACTAATTCAAAAACTATTGAAAGCGAGTGTGAAATAGGTCAATCTACCATGGAAACTTTATCTAACACACTTAAATTTTTCCAAAAATCTAATTACACTATTATGAGAAAAATCTAAAAAATCCGTATATCTATTGTGAGAATAAATTGTCTCATAAATTGATTTTTCCCTAGTCGTCAATCATAAAAAAAATGTACATTCCTCTTCCTTTTCCAACCTCCCAGAAGGAACCTAACCAAGAAAACTTCCACGTTGTCGTGTCTATCGTTTGATAATGACAAGCAGAACGTGTTCAAAAATTCATCATGAATACTTTACCAGTGTATATCTTAGAGACCATTTACCAAAGATTAACCTAACAAACTATACCTATGTTCAATAAAACTATATTTGAAAATTGCTCCCGATAATAAGCGGTACAAAACCGATCGCGAAAAATGTCCTAAGTGCACACCGAACATCACAAATCTACAATTAAAAGCGAACGTACCTCGTACAACGAATGACGTTCAACCCACAGACACCGTATCGCGTTCTATCAACTGATATTTACTGTCAACAATAACCTAACAAAATATGTAAAATATTCAGACAACAATAAGAAATAATTAATTAATTAGGACAAATAAACAAATTCAATGAAAAAGGCTCGTTAATAATTAATTACCGAGAGGTAAGGTTATAATATATCGGGTGTTTAAATTAAAGTGTTACAGTTAAATACCGCCTTTTATAAAAAAAAACGTTTCAGACGAAAGTTTTATAGTTTTTTGGGGAAAAATTTTTGGCTAAAATCGTTTTTTATAGATAACCATAATATGACCAACTTTTTTTTCGCGCAGCAAAATGTTCAAGTAGGTGTAACACAAGTAAAAGTCCAATAAAAAAAAAGTTTTCCTTAAAAGTTACTTATTTTTTTATGAACTTTAAGAATATGTAAGAAAAAAAATGGGGTTCCAATTTGAAAAAAAAAGGTTACCTCGATATGGCTATATTATGGTCAGCTACAACAAAATAAATTTAGCCAAAATATTTCCCCCAAAAAACTATAAAACTTATGTCTGAAACTTTTTTTTATAAAATGCATATTTTCGGCGGTACTTAACTGTAGCACTTTAATTTGAACACCCCGTATAATATATAAGTAAACCCGCAACTAAACATTGTTTACTTTTAGGTGAATCTGTATAATTGTGACAAGCCAGTGGGTCAAAAACTACAACAATAAAATGTACAACGCAGGTACTAAGAACAAAATACTATATTCATGTATATTGATGAAATAAATTAAATGATAAAAATGATATCCGTAAGACTTATTGTTGTGATTTTACGATTAAACAAAAAAAGCAGATTGTATTATTATCAAAAAATAAGAACAACTTACCTTGACTTGCTAAGTTATTGCTTTGGTTGAAATTCATCCACCGACATAAAAAGGATGAAAGGATTTAGGTAAAATTAGGATAAAATAAGGAATGCGGTACGATTATTAATATTAACCAAAAATGATGATAAATTATTACTAAACTAAAATTGTTATGGTACTCAGAACATGTATCGCGTATTTCATTCACATCGGTACTGCCGATTTTGCTTCAAATTTCATATATACATTTTATCTAGGCGATATATTTGCAAAAAAGTAATTTAAAAATGATATTGGCCTGAACGATAAGCAACTATAAATACATTAAACTATTAATTTAAATAATGCGTAAATACTTATATCAGCACTAAATAACATGTTTTGCGTTTTGTTTTTTTTTTTTTTGTATATTTAGACAAGATAAGGTGAATTTACTGTAATAATTTGAGCGGCTAAAAATGCACGTTACACATGATAATTCGTATATTGAATGCAGAAATAAACCGAATTTCCGCTTATTTACAGAAAAAACTCAGGCTACTATAAAAAACATACATTTCACACCTATTTTTTACCTTCCTTTTCGGAAAATAAAAAATACTCTTCTCTTAAATTAGCATTTTGAGACTATATGAGTGTATTCAATGAGCAAAATGTAAATAAGGTCACTTTACTATTAAGTAAATTTTTGATTCCCCTTGTATCAAGGATCAATTTTAAATTTAAATTTTATTTAATTTAGTATTTGATTTTAAACAGCACAAAGTTTTATTAAAAATCTATTTTCATAAGAAATCATTAAAAAATTATTCTGTATTAGGTAACATTATTTTTTTGACATATACTATTAGCCCTAGAAAGGCTGGTCTTTATGAAACACCTTGTATATATTTTAACGCTATCTACCATTCTATGATTTTTTTATATCTCTAATAACAGCAGAGATACTAGACTTTTTCACTTAGAAATTAATAATTCTCATACGGTACGAATCTAATGCATCCCCGTATGCGATAAATCTGTGCCCCCATTGACACGATGAAAATTATATCTAGATAGGTGGGCGACAAAACCATAATAAAAATGCATCGCCCATCGCGCTTTAAGGGGCCCGAGGCACCATAAATATAACCCCGAGCGTTGAGTAAAAAGCAACTTCATTGTGGAGGACCAACACATTAAGGGCCTCGTAAAATTCGAATTAAGTTTTTATCATAGGGCGCGAAATGATCTATACGCCCTCACCTTTAAAGATTCTTTGACGTTTTGCGGGGCGTGCTTATCATTTGACCTGAAACAGTATGGGATATAGAAAAATACTTTTGACCTATAAAAAAGAAAAATTACACCTTTCCCCAGTTTTTAAAACTTCTAAAAAGGAAAATTTGCCTTTGAGATTTCTTCCCTAAAAATCTGGCTGATTAATGGATTAAATTCTATAAAAACTGTATTAGATACATTTTTAGTCAATTAAATGTAATTATTGAAAAACAGTAAGAAAAAGAATAGTCTTTGTGCCCATATATCCAAAATAGTCTTGAATTGTTCGATCCCGATAAATCTCTGCATAATCAAGAAGACATAGACCGACAAACACATATCTACTGCCGATCCGATGTCCAGGTATCCACGTTTATCCATAAAAATACACAAGCAACGTTTACACGATATTCTAACAACGAAAATAATTTGTTGCGGATTACGAATAGAAAACTATTAAATTAAAAGGTTTTCTAAAGATATTATAATATAAAACTATATAATTTTAATATTACAGGGTGTTTCAAATTTAGTGTTTATTTTTATTATGTATATGTATTTATTTGAATAGAGGTATAGCAAAACTTTTTTTTGTCTTTTTGATGTTTAATAACACTTTCTTATTAGATAAGCTGTTATTTATAGATAGTTTTAATGGTTTAATGTTAGTTTTATTTCAATTTCAATCAAACTGTCCTTTAGACTGTACAAAATACACTGCACTGCAAAATTAACCGGACACTAAGTGTATTTTAAATAAAATTAAAAAGTATTAGAAAAACTTAAATTCCAATATTTTTTTATTGTTTATTCAATAACAAACCCTAAAATAAAAAACAAGTTCCAAAATATCGATTAATTTAACAACAAATTTTTAAATTTATATAAAATTTTTGTATTCCGGAGTACACAATTAACGGGTATTTTTCTGATTGAAATCATAAAATAATTCTAAGATTTGGATATCAAAATCAGGTATTCCCTCCTCGAGCTCGAATAACAGCTCTCATTCTTTCTGACATAGACTGGACCAAAGCAGCAACCTCGTTTGCGGTATTTGTTTTTACTCATTAACCAGCGCCTGTTCTAACGCTACCACAGTTTTAAACTCGCCATAATTTTGTCTAAGTCTTCTTCCCAAGTTGTCCCACAAATGCTCTATGGGGTTAAGGTCTGGGCTTCTAGGAGGCCAGGCTAGTATCTGAATACCAACATCTGTAAAATATTGCATAGTTACCCTTTCTAAGTGCGGCCGAGCATTATATTGCATTTGAAGAAAATGTTTATCTACAAAATGCATATAAGGTACCACATTTTCTTCCAGACATTCCCTAATCTAGCTATCAGCAATAAGGCCAGCTCCCCATAACATAAGATCTGTATGGCTTCCAAAGAAATGCCGCCCCATACCATTGCACCTCCACCACCAAACTGTACTCTAGGAGAGAAACAACATTGGGCATAGCGTTCTTCAGGCCTCCTCCATACTATTTCGTGACCATCAGGTGAGTATCTCGTATAAAGACTCATCTGTAAAAAGAACGTTTCGCCAATCTTCCATATCCCAATCTGCATGAGCACGAGAGAATTCTAAACGTTGTCTTCGATGAGCTGCATACACTAAAGGGCCTGTGGCAGGTACATAAGATGATAAATTTTGTTCGCTTAATCTTCTGAGGAGAAACTACAGTTTCATGAACATCTGCCAGTCTCCTGGTTAAAGCTGTAGCAGTAACTGTCCGCTATCAAAGCACTTGCAGTCTCAGAAATCGATCTTCAACAGCGTTTGTTACCATTGGTCTTTCCTGTCCAGCTCTTCTAGAGTAAGAACCAGTTTCTCTAAATCTTCGTAAAACATCAGATATTGTACTTCGCGGAACACCAAGCATTTCTTCGATATAACGAATAGAACGACCATCATTATGTAAGGCAACAGCGTGCGCTACTTGATCTGGTCTTATTTTAAATTATTCTTGATAAAATCACTTTTTTCCCCAAAAAAGCAGCCAAACCACACACCAAAAAAGCATACATCAATTTAACAAGCATTATTTTGTAAGTAATTATTCAATTATCAAGAACACCTTAACAAAAACTTTCTTTTCAGCCACAAAAAATGACAAACTTTTAAAAAACGAATGAATAAAGGTAACTTATATTTTGATAAATATATTTAATTCTTATACAGAGCAATTCAACAAAACTAAAAGGAGAAAACTTTAAAATTTCCCGTGTCCGGTTAATTTTGTGGTGCAGTGTATCTAGATTTTTCACCATGACTAATCTACTTGATTCTTAAAACAAAGTGTGAGTAGGATTTGATTATTGTCTTTTATTTCTACAAACAAAATGCCAAAAAAACTAAATAGTCATTATAACTTCATTAATGCAGTATTTTGAACAAACGCGTGATAATGATCAACGACTATTACTTTCAACTGGTGTAAATGTATGAAAAGTAAGATAAAAATTATAGAAAAGTATAGAAATATGAAATTGATTTTTTTTCTTATTTTAGCGTGTTGCAGTGGCCCTAAATCTAAATATTTTAACTGTCAACTACCAAAACGGGGACTTATGGAACTTCCTGATATTGCTGTAAATAGAATTTTTAAAAAATTATAGAATTGCAAAAGAAGCAGTTTCAGATCAGTTCGTTTTCATTGATGAAACATCTTTTAAAATTAAACAATAAACTACTCCTGACAAAATGATGACAAAGGAGTGTTAAAACTACAAATATCGATGACAAGAGGTGAGTCGCTAAATTTGAAGTAAATAAAAGTATCAGCAATCATGATTTTCTTGCAATTCCTGACTTAAAGTACAAAAACTTATCTTATCATGTACCAACATTACTGTATTTAAAATGTAATATCAAAACGACACATCATATTGAAGATTTAATGTTAGATACTGTGTAGCAGCGTCCATGGTATGAATCAGAATCTGAATATGGAAACATAATTTATTTTAAAAAAATCCAAAGTAAAAGCAATGTCGATAATAAAATGTTGCTTTTTCACATTGACACTTGACCAACCTCAAATAAAACTGACTAAGAAGCCTTAAACAAAAATGACGTAAAAGTCAAAACTTAAGGTAAGACTATGTGGTGCTATGATATCGTCACAGATACACTGTTCTTATAGCAAATCTTATGAAGATAATTAAATTGGAAAAATTTGACCATTTTTGAAAACAGAATGGTCAATAAAAATCAATGTGTTTCACATGCTCGAGTTGTACAGTGAAAACTAAAAATGTAAGTTTTGTTTTTTATTTCCCTTTTATTAAATTAAAGTAACATTCATATTACATTCAAAATATTTAAAGGAAAAGTTTAAATTCAATATTATTTAGGACTAGTCCAAAAAAGCATTTTTAATCAGATTTTTTTTCAAAATCAAAGGGCTTCTTCTCCTTATAGAGCTTGATTGCTAAAAAGTTCATATTGTTATAGCTTTTTGTTTTTTATTTTTAATTTAGGATTTTTATAATATCAACCCATCTTAACCACTATTTCTATTCAGATTTTTTCAAAATCAACAGGCTTTGTCCCCTTAGAGAGCTTGTTTTTTATCCAAGGATTTATAGAAGGGTTTAAATAAACTTCAGTCCAGAAAGCAAGAAATAAGCCTACCTATTTCGCTGCAGAAACCCGAAGAAATAAATAAGTACTTTTATTTTCTTTTTGTTGATAATAAAGTAGATGATAACCTATTAGAATATTAATAATTTAACACTGCCTAATTTGCATGGAAACAAACTAGCAATTTATTTTATAACTGTCAGAGAATTTAATAAATTACTCCATAATATCAAATCAAATGCCCTGGGTTCTGATACTATGTCAATCTCCATGCTGAACTACTGTAGTCCGTATATTGATAAATGCTTTATGCACCTTCTAAACTGCTGTATTCAAAGAAATTACTTTCCAACATCTTAGAAAATTGCAACAATTAGACCACTTTGTAAAGTTGCACAACTTCAACATTTTTCTGATTTAGTATTTTGACTGCGATGTCCAAAATTCTTGAAAAGACTATCTACGAGTATAATAGAATTTCCCTTTATATTGATGAAAACAGAATACTTCCGGATTGCCAGGCAGGTTTCCGAAGTGACTACAATACATAATAGGTTACACTTTGTCAAATTACTGATGATTATGTCACGAGCTACTTTATTTTGTGACTCTATGTGCTACCTGACTCGGGGAAATAAAAGAGCAGAATAACAATTAACAATTTATTAAGATAAATGAAACCTCCAAAATGTTACAATAATAAATAAAGGGCCTTACAAAGGCTAAACATCTAAAGGCGACGAGGGCACGTCACGTCACTTCTTCTAATGGGATGCAAGATGATGATGAGACTCAAACTAAGAGTGACATTATTGTTGACCTAGCCGATTTTTGTATTAATCGATTAAGGTCAGTACGTGTCTAATTTAATGTTATATTTACATTTTCGAGAATGAAGTTATGAATTGCATCTAATGTTTGTCAAAATATATAAAATATTATGCTGATTTATTTAATTGAACGAATGTATATTAAAATAGAAAATGTATATTTTATATATAGGGTGATATTTGTTTAGCGTGACAATATTGCAAGAAATATAGAAAAAAGACAAATTACAAGACTTCTTGAATTCTTTAAGTAGGTATCTCCACTGATATTGTCACTTCTCCACATGCCTTTGTAGATTTCATTTTTTCAATGTTCTATTTAGGTCGGATTCAATTGATTTTTAAAGTGCTATTATCGTGTACACGTACCGTGTGACAGAAATCGCAAATCTCATCGCGGTGTGCGTTGCGTGTACGTCCAGTTATGGCGAATCCGTACATTTGCATACAATGTTCGGTCGTCCCATGGCTACTTCGATCCGTTTTCTGTCCGCGGCGACGACAGCGGCGAATATCTAGTGGGCCATTGCCGACGAAACAAACGACGAACGATACGATAGACGTAATGAAAAGACAAACGAATGAACGAACGAACGAACGCCAGTGTGCCGGGTGATGGACGATTAGCTAGAAAACCCATGGCCATGGCCAGATAGCGATGTTTCTTTCTGGTAATTTGGAAATCAGCGGGTTTTTAGAGATATTTATGACGTTATTTGCAATGTGGATAGGTTGAAGGGTGTGGGAAAAGGTTAAATATATCGCGAAGCTTTAATGCCTGTAACCATCGTTGTTGTTTTTTTTTTGTAAACATTGTTCATTCTGTTCCTTTAAATCAGATGATATATTAATGACGGCAGTTTAGGCAGTACCCATCCAAAAATATTTATATTTTCCTCATTAATCTATAATATATACACTTACATTATGTTTTTTCGTTCCACGTGCTGCAGCAATAAATATATATCTTTTGATTTTCTTACTAAATCTGAATTGCGTTTCAGAAATGACTTCAGCAAGTCGAAATCAGTTCATTCCGATGTTTTATTAAAAGCATGTTAAAACAATTATTTTACTAGATGATAAACCATGTGATACCCAAAGAACAACTTGAATTTGTTGAGGGCAAATCTACCATAACTAACCTGTTGGCGTGTACTAGTGATTGGTCAAAAGCCCTTGATTCCAATACTCCTGTGGACATTATATATCTGGATTTTGCAAAATTTTTCTCCAGGGTACCTCATAAAAGACTATTACTTAAACTAGAACACTTTGGTATCCGAAGCAATCTGAACAAGTTTATTAGGTTACTTAAGATAACCGACATCTCGTTTTTGAAATGTTTGATCAAGTCCCCGGAGATACCATCAGCACCACAGGCTTTTCTCGATTTTAACTCTGAAATTACTTTGTTGATTTCTTGAGGGGTAGTTAACTCCCACTGATATAGTTGTTGACGGTTTATAATTGTAGGTTTCGTGTAAGTAGACTCCGGTATATTTTCTGCTAAGGTTTTACCTATTTCTGTGAAATGGGTGTTAAGAATATCTGCAATTTTCTTAGGAACTTCTATAGAGTCATCTTCTACTTGCAGTTTATTCACTGTGTTTTGTTGCTTTGATATTTTATTATGAATTAACAAGCAGGGCCGCCGAGAGCCAGGCCGGACCCCAGGACAATTCTCTAGATCGGGCCCCGTGATAAAAAATGTTTAACCAAAAACTGTTCCTCTTCTACTGAAATACAATTATACAATTTTTTCTAAACAAAAAACTATTCTCCCTACTTCTTCTCTCTAGTCTGAAACTTCTTTTCCTCAACTTGTATAATTTCAATTTAAACTTAACAACCCTCTCTCATCTTGTGTCGAATTGCTCATGCAGAACAAAAAAAGCTGTTGTCGGGCCATCCTTACAGTGCTGCCGGGTCCCCATTTAAGCCCGGGCCCCGGGAATTGGTCCCGGCTACCCCCCCCCCCCCTCTAGTCGGCCCTGTTAACAAGTTTAACACTGACCATATTTTTCTTGGATTACTTAGGGCACTTAACTCATTGTGATAATATTGTTTTTTGCATTAGATATAGCTGCTTTCAAAATAGTTTGACTGTTCTTGTATTCACTGTGAAGCAGAGCACTAATGGGAAAAACGTATGCATTTTATACTTGAACATCTTGGTATTCGAGGAAAGCTGCAGCTAAGGATAAAAGTTTACATCATCAATAGAAATTTTATAGTAAAAATCGGTCAATCATACTCATCCATTGGTAACAAGACGGCATACCACAGGGATCAGTGCTTGGACCCTTTCTTTCTGTAGCTCATCATATTACAGACCGTAAAGAATTTTTTGCCGATGTACAAAAATGAATATCAACCCATTAACAAACCACGATTTAAACTGATTTAGATTTATAAACCGTTGATGTTGTGATTGACTACTTCCACTAAATATAAACGCAAACAATATCATAACATATTGGAAAAAATAATCCGTGTTTCCAATATTCTATAGAATATAGTGTGTTAAAATGAATATAATGTATCTAACAGACTTAATTGTAACCGTTAAATTTGCATTTTGCACGTCTATGTTTGTTTTTTTTACGTTTTCAATTATCTCGATTTAATTCGAAGTATTGTTCGAAAGGTTTTTCGAAATTAACCGAAAATTGGACAAAACAAACGACCGGACGATATAAAGTGACAAATTCGCTGAATCCCGTGCGAGGAGCATCTTCTTTTGCTCCTCTTCGGCATTTATCTGTGTATACACATCGGTTTTATGTCTTTTAAATTGTTATTCTCGAATTTCGGAGCATAAAAATGGCATAAAAATAAGCATAAAGGACTTTATTATTGTTGTTTTTATGTTCTAGTGCCACGTTTTGATTTTGATGTACCTCTTACGGACCATTGGCGTACTGGGGAAAAATTGGGGTTTATTAGACAGTGGGGTCTATTATGTTTAACATTCTTTAAAATTTAAGCTCCTTTAAGGACCCACAAATTGTAGAGATCTGTTTAAAAATATTAAGTCCTTTTAAATATCACGGAACGCAATGCTAAGCAAATATTACAGAAACTGAAGGAATAACGTGAAGCTATTGAAACGCTGCGTTTGTAAGCATATATCTTTTTCATGATTTGAATTTCGCGCTTATATCACTTGTCAATGTCGGAAGTGGCTTATAATTTATGGTCAGCAAAAAACGATTATAATCTTAGTATACTTTTTTAGCTGGTATAGCTGAAAAAAAAATATTTCGAATTTTAAAAGATAGATCGAAAAGATAACGGTCATAAAAAGGAACCACAGCGTCTGTGGCGTATATATTTAAAAATCAAAGAGGCGATTTACATAAAGAGGATTTGCATAAATAAAAAAATGACGAATAGGAAGAGAACAGCGAAAAAGAAGAAGAAAATGTAAAAGATAAACAACCAAGTTAATAGAAAGGACTGAAATGAAAATATTAATATTTAAATAAATTGATTTTGTTTAGTGTAATATACTCCTATTATTACAAGGCAACCTTTTTTTAGTTTAGCTATAAAAAATATTGATATAGTGACATTTGAGAATTTGATAGTAAGGTGTTTCAACCAATTTTTGATATTCATATTGCTATAAGAAGGTTTTATCTATGTATGTGATTTTTAATAGGACTCAAGTTGGTTGCTTTTAGGTTTGTACAGTAACATTTATTTATTTTAAACAGTTTTTACTTAATTTATTTACAACTACATTCACTTATTTTATTTACAATTTAACAGTAATTCATCTCAAACATTTTTTTATATCACTGCTATTAATTTATATAGACAATTAATTACCTTGACACAACAAAATCAACTCTCTGTCACAACAATACAGTCCATTTATATAAAAAGGTGAAAGTTCTCGATGTTTCTACCAAATATATTATATATGGCACCTTCGCCAATAATTACAATTTAGTATTATCCAATATTCTACTGTGTACTTCCTGTCCTTTATCCACAGGCGTCTCATTTATCACATTAAGTTTCAGGATTTCAGTGGTTGATTTATTTCTCTGAATATTTTTGAGAGGAACTTAAGGGATTAGGGCTTGAGTCTGATTGAAAATTACAATACAGGGTCTCCTACTACAAAGTAAAACATTTTAACAGCTTATAACTCGATAATGGAAAAAGATATCGACGTGTAGTTTTCGCTAAATTTCTTACATTTCTCTAAATTTTTGTTGACATAGTTGCCAAATGTATATTTTCCATTAAAATTGCCGAAAAATTCCCATTTTACATTGTCGATTAATAAATTTGAGTGTGTTCGTTTTTGATTTATTTTACATAAATTATTTGACGGTGGATACAGGATAGAATTGATTATCAGTAACAGATTATTTTGTATTAGAAGCAATTTTTTTCCGGCAGTTTTGGGAAAAAAATACATTTAGCAACTATGTCAGCCAAAAATTGAAACAAATGTAAGAAGTTTAGCGAAAACTGCACGTTGATATATTTTTCTATTCTCGAGTTACAAGCTGTTGAAATGTGTTACTGTATTTTAATGCGTTCTATATTTAATAATTATTATTTATACCGATTTTTAAATAATAACTGCTTTAATTTGCGTATTGCGTATCATTTAGAATCATAATTATGTAGTGTACCTATTTCAATTAATCAAATATAAAATATGAAATTTGTTTCGCATTTAACAACATTGTATATCTTGCAATTTATAAGATCTCTACATACGCAAAATGAAATCCAGTCCACCCTGTATATCCCTATTCTAAGGAAAAAGGTTGGCTAGAATACTCATCATCGATTGAGCAAAAAGGTTTTTTAGTGTAGATTTATTGCTGTCAAATTCTATCAAATTCTGTCAAATTCTTTAAAGTTCTATTAAATTGCATCTAATTCTATCAAATTCTGTAAAATTCTGTAAAATTCTGTAAAATTCTGTAAAATTCTGTAAAATTCTGTAAAATTCTGTAAAATTTTGTAAAATTTTGTAAAATTTTTTAAAAATTTTTAAAATTCTGTAAAATTCTGTAAAATTCTGTAAAATTCTGTAAAATTCTGTAAAATTCTGTAAAATTCTGTAAAATTCTGTAAAATTCTGTAAAATTCTGTAAAATTCTGTAAAATTCTGTAAAATTCTGTAAAATTCTGTAAAATTCTGTAAAATTCTGTAAAATTCTGTAAAATTCTGTAAAATTCTGTAAAATTCTGTAAAATTCTGTAAAATTCTGTAAAATTCTGTAAAATTCTGTAAAATTCTGTAAAATTCTGTAAAATTCTGTAAAATTCTGTAAAATTCTGTAAAATTCTGTAAAATTCTGTAAAATTCAGCAAAATTCTGTAAAATTCTGTTAAATTCTGTAAAATTCTAAAAGATTCTGTAAAATTTTATCAAATTCTTCCAAATTTATGAAAAATGTCACAATCTAAGTTTAACGTAACGTTAGCGGAAATATTACGTACATTTGCTAAAACTCTCTATTAACTAATAAACCTAAAATCTTTTCCGCATATTTAGAAAATTATGTTTTATGTAGCATGAAAACTGAGACGTATACAGAAAAATAATTAGTAGCTTCTCCTAATAATTAGTTAAGATCTACAGTTCCCCTATTTATGGTACATTTTTTGTGTTTTCTTTTTTATTGTTTTCTTTTTCATCTCCACATATTTTAAAACACCCTGTATAAGTAGAAGACATTTTGAAATATATGTAACCTAGACTTAGGCTCTTTATATATTATATATAAATTGAGTCTAGGTTCCACCCTGTATATCCTCATTCTAAGGAGACGTTTGCGTAGTTTAGGAAAGATCGACTAAAATACCAATCGTTAGACAATTTTTTTGGTGTAGATTGTTTTCTTTTTCGTCTTTACCGACGGCGCTAAGATAGCGTGCGAACGTTTTCGTGGACTATCTCCCGAACTATCCCGGAGCAGTCCATAAAACGAGTGATAACGACAATAAGTCCGACATAAAACACGTCGAAACAGGACACTTTTCCGTCTCCGAAGTGCTGTCCCAAGGACGAAACTGCCCGATTATTGAAATTACTGGCCATCAAACTGGGGAAAATCGCACATACACTTAGGAAAATTACCGCCGAATCCGATTTTATCAGCTCCTCGACTTTTTTTTGTGTTTTCAACGTAGATATAACGGTCGGAGTTTAAGAGATCTAAATGGTAAAAAGTAATCGGTTTTTCGGGACTCTTTTTATTGCTGGGGATTCTTCCGATTCGAATCTTATGGACGTTTGTGTTATCGATGGTGGTTTGGATGTTGTTGTACAGGCTGTGTAATTCTGTATACAGGGTGTTTCATTAACAACGAGAAAACTGTTTACTAGAGAATAAGTTAAATATTGATTATTGTCTTATCTGAATATTTTTTAACACTATAGTTATAGTAGATGGAAAGTTCCTTACAAAAAAGTTTTATCAAGGCTCAAAATTTAATAGTAGTTTGTATTTAGTGTGTGTATGAATATTCCAGAGTCAGCAGTTTGATTTGCGGGACACCTTGCGGGTGAGGTCGATGAAGTTGGCCAACAATGAAATTAAAAAAAAAATTGCATTACAATTCACCACCAATGCACCACTAAATATTTTTTTTCTACGACCGTGTATTTTTACCCACTTTCCCGCACGCATTTTAGTTTTGAAAGTGTCACTTTCCCGCACTAGTGCGGGAAAGTAAAATTATGAATATTTGGCCTTACCTATTGTATAGTTTTTTACCTCGGATGTTATAACTATTGTTACAATAGGTAATTTAGTATTTTCCAACTATTCCATTTAATAAAATTTACTTTTTTTCTTGCTTTTTGTTATAATTTTCAATTTTTGGAAAACTTGAACAATAGAGATATTTTTATATACCTTCTGTATATTTTCAAAAGTCAGACTAGGCTGTGACATGTATGGCTTGATATGGTTGCTATATGGTAACCAAGGCGTGTTATTGTTACAAAAACGTCAAAGTTGTTTGTTGAAGCGTCAACTGAATTAAAATAAATTAAAGAAATAATGGATTCATCGGATGAAGAGCTGCCCGAAGCCATTTTAAAAGCTGCAAATGAAGCACATTTGGAGGTGTTACCTGCCAAATCACGAGGAAGATATGAAAAACAATACGACCATTTTGTCACATGGTGTAAACAGGAAGGGGTAAAAACCTACAAAGAAGAGGTGTTTCTGGCGTATTTTTCGCACCTAAGTAAGTTTTTGAAATCTAATACTTTATGGTCTCGCTATTCGATGGTGAAAAGTTTAGTAAAAATAAAACAAAATTTGGATATAAGCCAGTTCCATGAGTTAACGTTATTTCTAAAACAAAAAAATGTTGGTTTGCGAGCACAGAAGGCGCAGGTTTTTACCAAAAAAGATATATC
Source organism: Psylliodes chrysocephalus (assembly GCA_927349885.1). Lineage (NCBI taxonomy): Eukaryota > Metazoa > Arthropoda > Insecta > Coleoptera > Chrysomelidae > Psylliodes > Psylliodes chrysocephalus. Next base: position 86,857,582 of record OV651817.1, read on the forward strand.
CAGGTTTATGTTAGCCCCTGATGAGGTATACCTTATGATTAAAGTGAGTACCATTTTTGCTTTAGCCGGTGCTCTCCGCAGAGCGGAGCTTGTACATATCACTCTCGATGATATACAAGATAAAGGCAATCTGATAGTTGTGAAAATTTCCGATTCCAAAAATCATTCTTCAAGATCATTTGTTTTATGTGAAGAAATAAATAATGGAAACTTTCTGAAGCTGTACAGAAAGTACGCAGGTTTACGACCACCTACCACTCCGCATCGCCGCTTTTTTATTAATTATAAGAAGGGAAAATGCTCAATTCAGTGCGTTGGCGTAAACACCTTTGGTAAGATGCCAACAGAGATTGCTGCATATTTGCGTCTACCTAATCCTGAACGATATACAGGACACAGTTTTAGACGTTCTTCAGCAACATTCCTAGCAGACTCAGGTGAAGCGATAACCAATATAAAACGTCTCGGTGGCTGTCCACTACTATCGCTGAAGGCTATTTGGAGGACTCCGAAACACAGAAGAAAAACATTTCGAATAAAATTCTTTCAAATAGAAATGACTTGCAACCTTTGCTGCCACCGTCATTTTCACCTTCATGCGACCTGCAACCGATGTCACTCCCGTCCACGTCATCTTTTCAATCTACGAGCGTTACGACTATTAACAACCAATTAACACCAACTAATTCCTCTGTACCGGCAATTTTACATAATTTACAAAATGCTACAAATTGTGTATTTAACATTAATATCCATAATAATTAGTTGTTTTTATTTAAAGATTTGTATGTGTTGAAATAAAATAATTTTCCAAAAAGAATTTTTCCTACTTTTTTGTATATACGGTCGTAGAAAAAATAATGTTCCTAACTCATGCGTAAAGTGTCTTTCCCGCACTTGACCGCTTGCCCGAACTCCGCTTCGCGTCGCTCGGGCCAACTGCAGTCGCGTGCGGGAAAGTAACACTTTCCGCACTTGTTAGGAAAATAACTATTCCGTCCCATTTCTTAAAAAAGTACAGCTTTTTCTATGTGGGCGGGGCTGCCCCCGTAAATATTTTATGATTTACTATAATACACCAATTAAGCCGTATAACACACTCATACGCATAACTAATAAAACTTTTTGTACCCCCTCCCTTTATTTTAGATGTTTTTACCGTGAAATACTGCATCGGTATGCACTCCTAATACACTCTTATGCACCACTAATAAAACTTGTCGCACCCCTGTAGTCTAAAAACCCTCACTACATAAGTAGATGGTCCCCAAAAAATTAAATTAAATAGTAATTATTATTTTATCGTAAGAAAAGTATTAAAACATATAATAAAGTGCAATACTCAACGGTCCATATAGGGAACCTTGCGGAACTCCCTCGCATCATTTAACTGAAAATTCGAACTTTCCCGCATATCAATCAAACGAATAATAAGGAATTCGCAATCGAAAACTGACATCATTGTGTGTGGTCGTCGAAAGACAATGGTCAGCGCCAGGCCGTATAAAATTTATATTGTCGACATCCAATTTGGATGAATTACAGACAGAAAACATTGAGACTTTTTGTCCCGACGATTCGCAAATTTAAATTATTCATAACCCATAAATCGGCATTTACACGGGCCCAGTCCCGTATTTAGATTGTTAACATAAAGCTGTCCGTTGTCTCTAAACTGCTTTAATTGCTCTCTTCTACTCTTTCTTCAATATGGGGATGAGTTATAGCATGTAGGCCAATCATCGGGATTGCCGAAGAAAAATGACTCTGTCTTTTCATTCAACGATAAGGGTATGTCTACTTAAATTCGTTTCTATAACTCTCCGGTAGTTGCGAATACCGTATAACAAAGGCTTTTATGTCTGGGGAATTACAGGGGCTTATGTATACATTGGCACCTCGGTATCCTTTATTTTAATTTACATGTAGAATTCTTCATAAAAGTAATTTTTAGGTATAATAAAACAATCGTTTTTTGGAATTCTGTTCTAAAATTGAAACGAAAGCCTCAATTTAAGCGGTGGCCTTATCCAGCACGGCAAGCAGCAAGCGACTTCCCAATTGTTATTCTATGGTCTGTATACTGCATTTACTTTATTGGTCTCTTTAGAACCGTTTTCCGCATAGATAAAATACACACGGAACAATGAAAATGCGGGGAGATATTCGCTTAAACAGTAGCGTAGGGGACGTTAGTCAGAGAAACAGAAACAGAAAAAAAAACTAAAGAAATTTAATCAATGAAGGAATAATTAATTACGCAATATCAATATTAACAAATTGTTCATAAAAATGATTGAGGTTCAAAACTTTTGATTCATACTTGTTTTTGTAAGCTAATACCTGTTTTAGAAGATATATTAGTAAGTTACGGTCTTTCCGAAAAACGTTGTAATCTTCCGGAAAAAGTTCACTGCTCATTACGTCTTCGATTAGCCGAGTTTTAGTTAAACTATTGAAGTCCAAATCAGTAAGAGTAACTGAAGAGTAAAGTTCGTTTACTTTCGTATTTACACCTCTCACAACTATAAGATTTTCTGTTGGCCTTGTTTAGTTTTCCCGTACGACGGTCTTTGGGGAACCTTTAATGTATTTTATTTGTTCCGCCTTGGTTTACTCGGCCTTCCAATATAAAAAAAGCTTTCCTGACAAAGTGTTTCTTGATACGGTTAAAGTATATCCACTTCTAAAAACAAAATCGTCTAAAAACAGAACTGCAAGTACCTTATGAGAAAGAAGAATTGCAAATTATTTCTGAAGACATTATTAGCTATTTAAATTTTATCTGTTAAAATGAACGTTGTATGATCAGTAAATAAAACTGATTTATTAGGTAGCATGAAACGGCTTAGATCGTTAACGTAAACAACTAATAAAAAGGAGGGCAAGAACAGAGCCTTGTGACAAGACCAGCCTGAAAATCAGATAGAACACCATTATTCATTGCAGCTTGTTGTCTCTTACTGAGGTATTAATTTATCAGAGCAAACTGAGTCCATCTAACTCCATAAAAACATTTCCAGAAGAATGTCTTGAGAAACGCAGTCGAAAGCCTTGGACAGATGGCACAACATTTACAGCTGTGTGGTTTCCCTTTTCAAGTTCTGACATTGAACTCAGCATGTGTAGTGGAACGAAAGGTCTAAAATCCTAAAGGAATGATTGGCGGGCCGGCGGATAAAAAAGGGTATAAGTACCAAACTGACATTTTGAGATAAATTGAAATGAAATAATTTTATTCGCGATTTTTGTATGATCACTTTTTTAAAACTTTTATTATGGCAATAGATAGTTGAAAAACACATGTTTCAGACTTAGTCCATTTAAAATAACGGTAAAAGGTCGAGAAACGCCGCACTTGACGAGACCACTTGTCCCCTAAGTATTTTGGGACGCTGATTACGAAAATGAAGGTTAAAACTAGCAGCAATGGTTGAAACACCCCTAAAATTGCAAAAAACACCCCTAACTCCTATTCCAGTTCCTTCTATGGTTTTGGAACCGTCCGTATACCACTGAATAGCACGTCTTTCGGTTGCAAGCGCGATGGATTCTTGGCTCCATTCTTTCTTGCAGCCCGCTTTGTGGTTTTGAAGTTTTTCACAAAACTGTACTTCCTTAGAATTTCATCTTGGGGCATGTCCCAGGTATCTTTAGGCCTGAAGCAAGTAGACTTTCGTCTGATTACTTCGTTCCTGATCATTCTATATCGTGTCCTTTTTGCCACATTCTCTATCATCAAATGTAGAGGGGTGAGGTTTAAGATCACCTTCATTGTGGCCGTAGGACAGGTTCTCATTGCACCAGTAATACAAACTAGTTTTTGTACTTTTGAGATATTAGCTCTCGTAGTAGCTAAACTAGTTTTGTTACTCCAGGCTATAGCCCCGTAAGTGATGATTGGTCTCACTATTGCAGTATACATCCATCGCAGTATGTTTGGGTTACATCCCTATCGTTTACCTGCAATGTTTCTGCATACCATTAGGGCTTTTCTGGCCTTATTTACTACTTCCTTCTCAAGTGTGTTCCAGAGAAGTTTGTTGTCCAGGGTTAGGCCTAGATATTTGACTTCATTTTTCCATTCTATATCTATCCCATCTAATTTAACAGTTTTGAGATTAAGTTTTTTTTTTCTTGAAAAGGCTACTAGTGTTGTTTTTGTAGTTCTGTTCTTACGTCAAACGTTAACATAAAACATCGTTTACAAATAGAAACTTTAACTCCATCAACGCAAAGTGAATGAATTTGTTATAACTTTGCTTTTATGCTTCTATCCTTCTTCTTCATACGAAATTAGTCCTGCAAGACCATTTCTCCAAAACTTGTAGGTAATATTTTAGAGCATTTAAATATACCAGTGGAATATATTAAATTAACCAATTCAGTAAATAGTTTTTTATAATAATAAAAGTTTTTGTTTTAATTTTACTATTAAGTTCATGAGTGTCACCACATTTAGAATTTTTTAGAGAATGGATACTATTTTGTCAGTTGATGGTTGTCAAAATGTAAATAATTCATTTAAAATATTTAATTCGCGAGAATAATCTACGCCTATGGATTAACCGCTCACTTCTCTCGAGATCCGAATGGATTTTAAAAAGCATTATCCATAAAATTGACAGTTGTCGGTGTATCGAGATATCGGGATTATTTTTTTATTCGTTTTCAATGTAAACCGATGTTTCCCAGTGCGTAGTAGGAATTCACATTTGTATGCAGAATTTGATTTTCGAATCGCATTTCGATGGTTTAATGCGTCTCGCTCTAAAATTATTGCTTTTGGGGTGAATTTTTTCTAGTAAATGAGAAAACGATTATTGTCGAATTCTATAATATATCTAGAAATTGTATAGAATCTTGTTTTGACTGTAAGTTCAAATATATTCGTTTTTTTTTAACTTTTAATGAAAATTTCCAATTTAAGTATCTTAATTATGAGACCAGAGTGAATTGTAATGCGAGCCATTTCAATAGTCAGTCATGGAGAAAGCCCTTTCGATTACTTTCCAGAACAAACGAGATAATGTTACTAGTTTTGGCGAGAACATTCTAGACCTTCACCAGAATTTTAAATCTGTATATAAATATTGGTGGAGGAACACGGAGTCAGTCAGTCGTATACAAACAGTTATGAAGATATATAATGAACGATTTAAAGACATTCAAAATATATATAAATTAGAATAGTATTGTTTTAAAATAAAGAAGTGTTCAATTAAATTATTAACAAATAAACTATTGTTTAAAATAAACAAACGCTATAGTATATACTGATGATTAGAAACTCAAGATATCAGGTTTGGCTTCCAAGATATTAAAAAAAAACTAAAAAGATTAATTTGCGATTTTTATCTCTGGTGCGTTTATTTTGAAAAATAGCTTTACATGGTAAAAGTCCCAACGAACAATCAAATGGCAAAATGCGTCGAGGATATTTTATTCATTTTTACCAATGTCTGAAAAACTATTTACAAGGATTATGTCTATTTGAGCCGTGTATCCGAGCAAAATCACAAAACCTTTTTAAAGAATAGATATTTCCGAAATTTTAATGTTTTGACTATTCCTTCCTAAAACTAATAATAAAAAAGCTTTCCATATTACGCCTCCAACTTTAGTAGACCAACTGTATATCTATTTTAGATTTATCGACAATGACAGATCGACATCTGTTAATTAATAATGAATCTCGATTAGCGAAACATAGATCTTAAAAAGTCATTACGAAATACAAAATAAGACGAAGACGACGAACAAGAACAAATTAAAGAGTAACAATTACCTCTTGGATCTGATTCGGTTCCTCATTTAAATTTATTTGATTACGAATGCTTAAAACATTCCGAACAGGTAAGTCTCTTCTTTCTCGATATCAGAAAAGGAATCTTATAAGGGCTACGTTTACACGATTCCTTACCTATATCGTTTTGTAATTAAAAAAAATTTATTCTATAGTATATTTCAAGTATTTCAAAAAACTAATTTAGTATGCATATTTTAGTCATACAAAGACAATATTTCAACTCAATCTACGTTGTTTTCGTCTATTTAGATATACAGTAACCCAGACTATGAATTTCTATGAATTTCTATGAATTTCTATGAATTTCTATGAATTTCTATGAATTTCTATGAATTTCTATGAATTTCTATGAATTTCTATGAATTTCTATGAATTTCTATGAATTTCTATGAATTTCTATGAATTTCTATGAATTTCTATGAATTTCTATGAATTTCTATGAATTTCTATGAATTTCTATGAATTTCTATGAATTTCTATGAATTTCTATGAATTTCTATGAATTTCTATGAATTTCTATGAATTTCTATGAATTTCTATGAATTTCTATGAATTTCTATGAATTTCTATGAATTTCTATGAATTTCTATGAATTTCTATGAATTTCTATGAATTTCTATGAATTTCTATGAATTTCTATGAATTTCTATGAATTTCTATGAATTTCTATGAATTTCTATGAATTTCTATGAATTTCTATGAATTTCTATGAATTTCTATGAATTTCTATGAATTTCTATGAATTTCTATGAATTTCTATGAATTTCTATGAATTTCTATGAATTTATATGAATTTATATGAATTTCTATGAATTTCTATGAATTTCTATGAATTTCTATGAATTTCTATGAATTTCTATGAATTTCTATGAATTTCTATGAATTTCTATGAATTTCTATGAATTTCTATGAATTTCTATGAATTTCTATGAATTTCTATGAATTTCTATGAATTTCTATGAATTTCTATGAATTTCTATGAATTTCTATGAATTTCTATGAATTTCTATGAATTTCTATGAATTTCTATGAATTTCTATGAATTTCTATGAATTTCTATGAATTTCTATGAATTTTTATGAATTTCTATGAATTTCTATGAATTTCTATGAATTTCTATGAATTTCTATGAATTTCTATGAATTTCTATGAATTTCTATGAGTTTCTATGAATTTCTACAAGGAAATCATATAATAGATGGCACCACCTGTAAATGGTAACATTCGAAACTTAGTTTGCAACTTGGCCACAGAATAACCACTATTACAGAAATGAAGGCTTGCGTCGGCACGTTTGATGTCGGGGTGGCCAAAATTTAAAGTGACACTCGCTGACAGTTGACGTTCTTGCCGGTTGTTACACTGGTAAAAATTACCAAGATTCTTATAAATTCGGATAATACACTGAGAAAAGGATTTAAATATATGTAACAAACTTATTTAGCAACATCCACTATTTCTTCTCTGAATTGAAGGTTAATGATATAATTAGAAAAAATAATTTATTTTGAAGTAAATTGTACTGATCGCTATATTAAAAAAGACTTTTTACTTGAGGAACCAGACCGAATGCTCGTTGTACTTAATTCATCAGTTTTTTTTAGATAACATTAACTCTTTAACAGAAGGATTCTATTACAAATTATTGATGTATTAATTAATTGTATACTTTCCTGAAAAACACCTTCAACTGTGATAGTTGGATCTAGAAAAATAGATTAAACTAATAATAACTGGCATTAAAAATGCAAATACTTCCGAACTGTCATTTTGAAAGCCTTTTATGTGTTTTAGAACCTTATCATATGTCAATAATACCATAAACAATCCTTGTATTAAGACTTTCGCCATACTCTTATAATAATTTGACAACTCGGTGGATAAATCTGTGATTTTTACAATTCCATTTTTGTAAACAAAATTAATCTAGTAGTCGTTGGTAGAAAAGCATCACCAATAATTGGCGTATCGATTTATTACACTGTTTTACACTAGCACTAGCTCAAATGGCTTTTCTTTCGAGTCTTTTGTGCAGAGTTGTCCAGTAATTGCAGCACTTCATTAACGTGGGAGTGGAGTCGACCCTCATGTTTTGCAGTAACCTCTTTTTCTTATTTGTCTGTATGAAGATAATCGTTTAGATAGAGCCAGGGTGCATCAATGATACATCTTAGGACTTTATTTTGGAAAACTTATATTATGGCACATCCTCGTAGCTGTATTTCATAAATCCAGACGACTTAGGATTTGTTTATAAATCATATGAATTTGTTGTATACATAAATTTGCATTTTTAGATGCATAATTATTAGAACTATGAATTAAATTGAGATTTGAAGAAAAGTACTGTAGGAAAAAGGTTGTTATAAATAAAACACGTACCCATACTGACTATTAATTTTAATAAACCAAAATACGAAAAACACATATTACAAAAATCAGATTAATAAAAATATCAATATGAAAAATACCTACACATCAAAAGGCACAAAATTTTAGACAAAGGAATATGCCCTAGGTCCTAAAAAATACAAGGTAAGCACAAACTGCTTGTATTCATTGGAATGTCTTCTAGCTAGAGGCTTTTTGTTTTTAAATTCCGCTTGAGATTTAACTAATCTGCAAATGGTTGGTTTAAAAATTGTGGCCCAACCGAAGGATATTTTTGGGACTGGCACATGCATTATCAAAATAGAAACAACAATATCTCTTCAATCTTCAAAGTTAGTTATTCTTTTGCTGGGACCTAAAAAAAAATATTTAAATTAAAAAAATACATAAAAACAACACTTTTATATTATTTTTAATACCTGGTGTACTGAGAAAATCGTCGTGGGATTTAGTAGGGTACAGATTCATTCAGAATGATCAATTATTTCATTTGTTGTGGGTGTGTGTCAGAATATTGTCAAACATACATTTTCAAATAAACATTTCCGAGTTGATCCAAATGAAAAACTACTGGGCTGGAAATGTTTTTTACACAACTGGTAGCTTTTGTGTAATTATTCACTGGTTATATTAATCAAGTCTTCTCGACTACAGGCTCTTAACAACATGGGAAACCTAAAAAAATACAAAATATATTGTCATAGGTAGATAAATATAATTTGATTTAAAAATGATAATAAAATAATTGTTTTGATTAAATAGCCAAATAAATAACATACAGTTAACATTGCTGCATTTGAAAAGTACCTCGTTTTACTCATTTTACTCGAAGCCGTTCTCGATGGGTTCTGCTCCATGGTCATTTAAATTGCATAATTTATTTTGCATACCTTTCTGAAACTTTGGGAAATGAAAAATAACTAGTATACGAATCCGTTCGAGGTAGACATGGGCGATAAACACATCTCTTTCTTTTAGATTCCATCAGTTCACTAAAAAATTATTTTGCTTTAATAAAATAAATAAAAATATGTAAATAGCTCAGAACATACCACAAAAAGTCTTCCATTAAAAACATGTTTACTGAACAATGTTCATAAAATAGACAAAGGAAAGCACTAAACACAGATTTACTCAATAATTGTTAAAAAATATACAAAGGAAAACACTAAAATACACTTAAATTCGATAAAAAAAAAAATCATAAATTATAAATGACTGATCCTGACACATCAAAACAACACTCGTGACATGACAGTTTTGCCGGTTATAAAATGGCGGCCCTGATCATGCGCAAAAAATTTTGGACCCCAAAAATTGACGTGCCTTCGCTTCTGTAAAAGTATTCTGTGACTTGGCTAAGTACAAACGATATGCGTTCACGTGAAATAGGTATATACGGAAGACATTCAAAAAGTTCAAATGACAGATGTCATGACTGGTGATATGACAGCTGGCCTTCTACAACAATATGATGCATTGAGGAATTGCAGACATGTGGTAATTGGAAACATGGATAATTGTTACCATTATATGAACAGATAGATGACGTACTTAATAAATCACATGTGCAGTATTACAAACCTACTCAGTAGTATCGTCAAAAGGACATTAACGGTTAACTTGTTATTATTAATCGGATTCGTACGGAGTACACGATAATCAATGTGAAAAGTCGTACAAATATAATAAATAACGACAAAAAGATGCATTTATATTTATTTTGTGATTTTATTTGTTTTAAAGGAAGAAATAATTAACTTCGGCGGTTATTTTCAGTTGTAAACGTATAAATTGAACCGCCAGTTCTGTTGAAGATCCGCCATTGCAGTCGGTTAATTAGAAATGTTGTGCACTTATTTCCCGAGTGCCAGGCCTCAGATCGACAAAACGATACACCTTATTTCCATTCCTGAGCCTCTAAGAGAGACGAAGACGATAGAAAGAGAGAGACGGAAAACGAGAGAACGAGACCGTAGAAACGTACTTAATTAACTTTTCTGAAGGAAATTTTTAATTTTCAGATCGTATCTTTTAGTTAGTTGGATTGGACGACGATGCAGATGCCGATGGCACGTCTTTCGTCTTTCCCGCTGTATAGTGCCAATTGGTCGATGTGTTTGCAACTTCGTTGCATAAATTCCATAAATTAAAATAGCGTTGAAGAAATTTACAAATCAAAAAAAAAAAAAAAAAACACATTCACTGATAATGACGGAATTATATACGTTTATTTACTAATTGGGTCCTCTTTTGCAATAAGGAATCACAGAAATTGGGAGCGATAACGAAGCAAAGAAAATATGAAGAATTGAAAAAAAATCTGCTCTGGGCGGACTCGAACCCGCAACCTCTGGATCTACAATTCAATTCAATTTGAAATATTTATTAAACCATTGCTGTATACATGTGTACCTACATCTACATTCACAAAAATGCGTAAAGAGATCTTCTTTACTGACCCTGTTGGGTTTCCAATAGGGTATTGGTTGGTCTTCTGCCTTTTCTGTTCATCAGATGCTTGACCTTTGAAAATAACGAGCCAACTCCTTACCAGGTGATATTATTTGACTATTTTGATATTTTATGCATAGAGAGCGGTGAGTGTGTTGTTACAATCAGATTTTGCAATTTTTTTCATTACGTCATTTTATTAAACAATTTCGTTTTTCTACGAACTCTTACAAAAAGACATCTTTCGCCACAGGATACTTTCAGCGAAAACTTGATTTCCGTCACTAGTGAGAAAAAATCCCATAACGTTTACTTTCGTCTGTAGTGACGAAAGTAAGTTGTTACATATTTTCATATATCAGTCGCCTCGTATAATATTTTGGCAGCTTATAATTATTAATAATGAAATAAAAAGATGCTCATTAAATTCTATATGCGTTTTTACCTAAACTTTAATGAATTAAAGATAAAATAAAAATGTATAAAAATAGTGCAAATTAAACCAATCTACATCTAGTTTCCTGGTTTTCATTTGTTTATTTGAAGTTTTATTACTTTTGAGAATTGTCAGTTTCAGTTCGTCCTAAATTTAACACATTTTTCATGATGTCTGAGTCAGAAAGCGATTGTACTCCCCCAGAAATTATTTTTAAAGCTGAAGAAACCTCTTTTATTTATATACCGGCCAAATCAAAAAAGAGATATGAAGAAATTTATATCAAATTTTTGGACTGGAGAGAAAAAATAAAGTGAAATCATTTTCGGAAACTGTACTACTAGCATACTTTGGAGAAATATGTTCAAATTTTAAACCGTCGACGTTATGGTCCATTTATTCGATGCTAAGAACTACACTCTCTGTTAAAAATGATGTCGATATTAGTAAATATCCAAAGTTACGTTCGCTTTTGAAAAGAAAATCTGATGGTTTTAAAAGCCAAAAATCCAAAAATTTTTCGCCTAAAGACATAAAGACTTTCCTAAAGAATGCACCTGACTATAAATATTTAATAACAAAGGTAACGGAATTATTATTTTTATTTTAACAAATACTTAATACATAACTACTAATATTTGTAGTTATTTGTAGTTTTTGGATTATCTGGCGCTTGTCGTTGCCACGAACTAAAAGATTTAACAATAAGCGATGTAAAGGATACTGGAAGTATTCTGTTAGTTAAAATCCGTAATACAAAAACAAAAGTTCCGCGTTCTTTTTATATTTCTGGACCCTTTTATGATATTTCTAAAAAATATATGAGCCTACGTCCCGCAAACATGGATCAAATTAATTCAAGATTCTTTATTAACTATCAGAATGGAAAGTGTAGCAGACAGGTTGTTGGAATTAATAAAATCAGTAAATTTCCTAACGAAATTGCTCAGTTTTAACGCTTCCGAATCCTCAGGATTACACTGGGCACTGTTTCCGCAGAACATCCGCAACGCTATTAGTGGATGCAGGAGGTGACTTGCTTCTGTTAAAAAAGCACGGTGGTTGGAAATCTAGTAGTGTTGCGGAAGGATATGTTGATGAATCCACGAACAGTAAAAACCAAATACAAAACAAAATTTTACAATCTGTACAAAATAAGGAAACTACTAGTTCATCCGATTATGGCGCATCATCATCTGAAATGACATTTAACAGTAGAACAAATATGTCGGCATCTACCTCAATAAATAAAAAGCTTGAGTGTGATACCCCCATCATTTTGAACAATTGTTCAAATATAACAATAAATCAAGATTTAAATAATAAATAATATTTCTGAAATATTTAATTGTTGGTTAATTTTTTGTTATTCCTAACACAAAATAAAGCATTTGCTAACGTTTGTTTTTTTTTTTTTTCATTTTAGTAGGTACCTACATGACATAATAGAGTTCGTAGAAAAAGTATAGTGTTTTACTCGTCGAAAATCATTTTTTGAAGCTCGCGAACATTTTTTTTATAATACAGTTGAATTCTGGATTGGCTAATGACGCAGTTGGAGAAAGCGGCCGGAGCGTTTTCTTCCAAGTTTTTGTACCAAGATATGTACGATTACGATCTAGGTAGCGATTTCGGTAATGATTCGTGCCAAGATTTGGGCCACGATTTATTCTTTGATATTTACCACGTTAATGATAATGGAAAATATCTTATGGAATTTGACCATATATGTGATGTTGTACCATACGTATTTGATGTCTTGTTAATTGAATTTTCTTTGAGTTTGATTGGATGTCTTCCATTCTAAGAGTTTAGTTGTCGAGAGGTGTACAATGAGTCCATGTAGTTTGCGGTTTACATAATTAACATAGAGCCACCAACATTACCATTTTGATGTCCACCTACGTATATCTATACTTAATGAAAGCAGAGTCTTGATCTTCGGATGCTCCGTAGATCGTTTATCTACTGTTTAAGTTAAGTATTGGAAAACTTAAATTCTGGCCCGACCTTTAGTACACCAACTAAAGTTAGGAGAACACATTGCATAGTCTAATGCTCACAAGCTACTCACTCAACAAAATAACCGGTAGCATTTGGCGCCCGAGAATTAAGAGAATTTAAGTTGGATGTTTTCAAGAGCTTCAAGCAGTCATTGAAGGATCCCAGGAGTGAACAAAATCAAGGATTGAGAGTGAGATTTTTTTATTCTTTTACAGTCCTTTATAATTGCCACTGTTCATCTCTCTTGTTATTTTAACTTAAGTAATTTACAATGTATACTATAGAACCAGATCGTTTGCTCAAAGAGGAATTAGAACATGAAATTTGTGTTCAACCTCGAGATACAGTTAAAAATTTAGTAAAAACTTTAAGGGAACTACTTAAGTTCGAAGCTGATGGTGTCTCTTTCAAAATTAATAATAAATTTAAACCTGACAGTGAACTAAAAATATGTCTAGATAAAATAAAAGACTCGATTAACTCACTTAGTAACTAGGGTACAGAGAATAGAACCTTCTACTGATGAGGAAACTTTAGAAAGATCTAATTTACTGACTTCAGTTTTTAAGCTTCTAACAGATTTTAATACTAAACAGGAATATTTTAGTAAAACTCCAGTAAGTAATGTTCCGATTTATTTAGCGTTTCAACAGTCAATGTTAGGTCAGAGTTCACAACCTAATATTAGTTCAGCTCCTCAAGCGAATTCAACTTTAAATAATTTTGAGACTACACCTACACAAACCTCACAATTAGTAAGCAATTTTGATGCACTGAGAATAGATTCCAAATATAATTTCAAATAATGGGGTATAAAATTTATAGTGAAAAATAATATGCCTAGTTTAAATGCATTTTTTGAAAGGATTGATGATTTATACACTGCTAGGGGTATTTCTAAGGAAAATGTATATAAAGCAGCATTTGAATTTATTGAAGGTGAAGCCTTAGTATATTAGACATAAAGCTTCAGATTGGGATTCATTAGCAAATCTTTTTAGAGAATAATTTTTAGGAGATGGAGATAAGAAAATTTGGGAACAAAATAAATCTCGTACTCAGGGTGAAACTGAAAGTATAGCTATTTATGCTGCTTATATACTTAATCTTTTTAACCGACTTTCTTTTTCGGAAAATGAATCAATGAAACTAGAGATAATTAGGGAAAGAATTAGTCCCAAGTACCAAACACGCTTAGAACTCATTGACAATATAGATACACTTGACCGATTAATCGATTTAGGTAGAAAAATTGAGGACTCCCGTAGGAAAATATGTAATTTCGTACCTCCTACTACAAACAAAAATGCTATAGAATTAGATTTAGAGTATAAAAGGGATAAAGACCAACTTAGGAAAAAACTAGATAATATTGAGTTAGAAAAATCGGTAACTTTTGATTATAATAATAATAATAATAATTTATTCACAAAAAATACAATAATAATTACAATTACAAAGTATTATTATAGATCCAGAGATTCATCACTAAGTAGTATTAATAGTAGACAAAGCAGAAATAGGCCTAATTCTCGTCCTAGAAGTATTTCCTTTGATAGAAAGAAGTCACGTAACAGTATGTGTTCTGACATAAGTATTAAGGATGATAGGGTGGTTAAAAATTTTAAAGATAATGTAAAATCTAGAGATTCTAGTATAAGTAGAGATAATAATAATTTTGAGAGATATAGAGAAAGAGACGAAGTCAACCAAAGAGATAGCACAAGTAGAGATTTCGATAGACATAGAGACTTTGGCAGAAACAGAAATTTTAGTAAAAATAGGGATTTTCATACAAATAGAGACTTCAGTAGAGATAGAGATTCAAATAGAAATTTTGATAGACACAGAAATTTCAGTAGTAATAGGGATTTTAGTGCAAATAAAGAAAGAGATTTGTCGAGAAATAGACATTATCCTACATATAATGATAGGTATAGATCAAATGATAGAAATAGATCAAATGATAGATATAAATCAAATGATAATTCAAATAATAATTTTCTATTACTATTACAAATAAATATTTGTTATTTCAGAGAAATGAAAATAAACGAAATTGTTTAATAAAGTGACGTAATGAAAAAAATTGCAAAATCTGATTGTAACAGTGTTAAGTAAATGTTATGTCTTGAGTTTAATTTTGTCTATTTTCCCTGAAAAATCTAGTCAAAAAACAGGGTTTTCATGTAAACAGAGCTTGTGTATCTGGCGTCTAAGTCGTTAATTTGAGTATTTAGATTCGATCCCAGGAATCAATTGACATTTTATCTAAAAATGAATTGCCTCCATATTACAAATTTAATATTTGTATTGTATCCTGTTTGCAAAACAAAACCAAGGTTATACCACTAATGCTATTTACTATTGATTCTAAAACCCACTACCCACAGTGGTATAACATAGATATTATCAAAACAATTAAAATTAAAGATAAGCTATGGAAACAATATAAAGACAAAAAAAATAATTATTATAATTACGCTAAATTCGCTATTTGCAGATCTGATATTAAAGAAAAGATCAAAACGACATACGAAACTTTTTTAAAATCCTCAAAGGAAAACGTAAAACATGATCCCAAATCGATCTGGTCATTAGTGAATACAAAACGTGGAAGTTCCTCTTGATTAACCAATAATACGGCTTTGCATCTTTTCCCTATGAAAAAAATATTGGCTTCGCTTATGTGTAACTGCAAGACTTTTTTATTAGTCCTGGTATATAGCGAATTACGAATAAAGCCACTAATCCCCATAAATACGTTTATTCAACGTTTACTCATCCAGAATCAGAATCGTATCAATCTTTCGTCGTTTACATCTGTTTGAATAATTCCGACGAGCTAGAGCTAGCCGTGTTTTGTCTACCCCCTTGTCTCCCTCCCCCTCACACCCGCCGACCCCCCTTTCGCAGACCGCCCCCGAATTTGAATAATTGAATAATTCCGTCGTTATTTGTCTGCCAAAAGGCCTGCGCTGGCAAACCTATTCTACAAGTCAAATTTCACAGAGAGAACTACTCTATACGTGTACGTTAAATATGCTAAATTTCGGTTCATAACAATAGAAATCGTTCTCAGATTTTTCCCGGTTCTGTCTGTCTTGTCTGCGTGTGAAGTGTGTGTGGGAGTTGAACGATAAAAAAAAGGAACTATCGCTGTAAAATGTCTTCGAATTGCTCGATGGTACAAAAAAATAAAAATGAATAAAAAAAGTTTTTAAATATACATCGCTAAAATGGTTTTAACAAGAGAAATATCTGCGCCTGTATCTATTTTTGTCATATATTATAAATTAAAAGTAAGAAGGTTGATGGACTGAATTCGGCCACTAATGAATGAACACCACAGGAACTGGCCGTTGGTTGACCGGGAGATTGGAAGTTTAAATGTTGGGATATGTAGTAGGTTTATTTGATTTTTGAAAGTGAGGATTTCTGTTTTGGCTATTTAAATTTCTATTTTATTATTAAATTCTCTCATCCTACATTCTTCTATTAAATGCTCTTGCTTTTTACAGTAGCACCCTATACATCGGTCTTCTATTATTTCTGTGTTGTAGACCTAAACACACAGGTGTAATATAATAATAATAATAATAATAATACTCTCCCTAATTCACCACCTTACGAGTGAATTTTAACCCCAAAAGCTGAGCTTGTGCGGGGAAAGAGACGGCTATTATTATTATTTGCCATAGCGACTTAAAGATGATTGATGGTGCTATTTGACTTACAGGTGAGGAAAACCCAGAAAACCACACCCACCATCATCGAGACGGTAATGCATGGCGATTTTTTATAATCTGCATGTCATATCAACAGAAATTGAATATCTATTAATACGGCACACATCAATTCCTATACCGAACCATGAAATTTATTTAAAAATCCACATGGTCTGGTCTATGATTCGAAGCCCGGCAGTCTCGGACCATAAACTTGCCTATAAACGCGTTAGACTGCTACACCACCGACCCGATAAGAGTATAGAATAAAGCATTATTAACATTGCAGATAAGACAGAAAACTCTCACGAAATTTTGTGGAAATTCACTAAAAATTTTGTAACAATCTATGTAGATTTATAAAAAACTAAGCAGAAGAAAGTGAAAGTAAAAGTATACAGATCTTGCATATAATAAATTAGAATGTTAAATACAATAAATGACTTCAAATTCATAAACAGGGAGTGCCTATAATTAGGAAGAAAAATATACAGTAATTTGTCAACGAAAAAACATTTAATAAATGTAATAGAGTCATTAAAAAATAATAAAGAAATTTTATTAGCTCGGTAGTCAATTTTGAAATTAAAAAAAATTATAGGCTCGTTATAATTTACGTGAGAACGCTAAAATGCTATCTTAAAAATATAATTTTACTTCCTCGTGTTTGTGTCGTTCGTGCATTTAATGTAATCGTAAAACATTGAATTACACAATGATTTTGAGTGTAAGCAACTATTTTATTGAACTTAAATGTTATACGACGGGCTTTAAAAACTGCATAAAAAGAAATTGTATTGTTACAGTTCATAAATAGGTTGGTTAAAGTCGTAGTAAAAAATTGTGCAAATGCAAAAGCATCTTTCAGTAATTAATAACAACTATAAGTTTGTTTTGGTTTTTATTCGAGAATTGTTCCAGAACCATGTGCAGAACTATTGAGGAATAGTCTTTAATTCTAAACAATTCATTAACAATTTCATTTATACTTAAAACCAAAACACTGCCACAACAGTTAAATGTAATAAATATAATTTATAAATAAAAAAAAAAAAAAATAACAAAGAGTTTGGCTACATAATATAAAAATATGTATAAGATAAATATGATAATCGGGACGAAAATGAATTTCTATGAATTTCTATGAATTTCTATGAATTTCTATGAATTTCTATGAATTTCTATGAATTTCTATGAATTTCTATGAATTTCTATGAATTTCTATGAATTTCTATGAATTTCTATGAATTTCTATGAATTTCTATGAATTTCTATGAATTTCTATGAATTTCTATGAATTTCTATGAATTTCTATGAATTTCTATGAATTTCTATGAATTTCTATGAATTTCTATGAATTTCTATGAATTTCTATGAATTTCTATGAATTTCTATGAATTTCTATGAATTTCTATGAATTTCTATGAATTTCTATGAATTTCTATGAATTTCTATGAATTTCTATGAATTTCTATGAATTTCTATGAATTTCTATGAATTTCTATGAATTTCTATGAATTTCTATGAATTTCTATGAATTTCTATGAATTTCTATGAATTTCTATGAATTTCTATGAATTTCTATGAATTTCTATGAATTTCTATGAATTTCTATGAATTTCTATGAATTTCTATGAATTTCTATGAATTTCTATGAATTTCTATGAATTTCTATGAATTTCTATGAATTTCTATGAATTTCTATGAATTTCTATGAATTTCTATGAATTTCTATGAATTTCTATGAATTTCTATGAATTTCTATGAATTTCTATGAATTTCTATGAATTTCTATGAATTTCTATGAATTTCTATGAATTTCTATGAATTTCTATGAATTTCTATGAATTTCTATGAATTTCTATGAATTTCTATGAATTTCTATGAATTTCTATGAATTTCTATGAATTTCTATGAATTTCTATGAATTTCTATGAATTTCTATGAATTTCTATGAATTTCTATGAATTTCTATGAATTTCTATGAATTTCTATGAATTTCTATGAATTTCTATGAATTTCTATGAATTTCTATGAATTTCTATGAATTTCTATGAATTTCTATGAATTTCTATGAATTTCTATGAATTTCTATGAATTTCTATGAATTTCTATGAATTTCTATGAATTTCTATGAATTTCTATGAATTTCTATGAATTTCTATGAATTTCTATGAATTTCTATGAATTTCTATGAATTTCTATGAATTTCTATGAATTTCTATGAATTTCTATGAATGGTCTACCAACTTTATTTTACCTGGAGTCAAAACTATAAAAATAATTTGTTTCAGACAGTTTTAAAACAGAAAACATTTGTAATTTGAGAATAAAGTTTTATAAAAAAAGTCATCTGAATTTAATAATAAAACAATATAACAAAAGAAGGTAGGTAATTAATTTTGTAGATGTTGAAAAGTTTTTTGTATTTCCTAAAAATATTAAAAACCAACAGAAAAACATACCAAAAGAATTTTTATGTAGAGATTCAACGTTTTTTCTTCTTGTTTCATTTTTTTTAACTTTTTTATAACATCAAAAATAGTCATAAGTAGTTAAAGTGTTTTTAATTATTTTAATGCAGTTTTTTTCATATTTTTCATTCCTTATAAATTAATAATTTCTATAAAACCTTATATATTTTGTAAGCGATTGTAATTAATAATTAATATTTGTATATTACAGGATTCCTATATCATTTAAAATAATTTTTAATATTTATTCCTAATGTTAAGACAAAATAAAAGAAATTTCAATAGAAAATAATATGTTTACGGAAAAATTTAAATTGAAATTAAAACTTACCATTTAAAGCTGCTCATTCCTCCTAAAAAAAAAACAAGAAATTATAATAAATATTAAAATGAATGACAAATTAAGAAAAAGATTAATGTGTTAAGTAGAAAGATATTTTTGATTGTGTCCAGGACATAATCAAAAATAAACTTCACCCTTTATTTTCAAACTTATATGTTTTGTTTTTAATTATATTTATTTTATATTTAATTGGAAATAATAAACACATTATCATTAATATTATTATTACAATGGTGTAATAATCTGTTTGTAAAAAAAAACAATAAATTTAATTCAAAACACTCACCTTTTAAAAGCCAATCATTCCTCCTTCACTGTCTATCCCATTTGATATTCCAAGTATTTCTTTCCACTTCTCCATAATATTCATTATTTCCAATTGAGGTTCCCGATTAAAACGCGTCCGGAAAATCTTCTATTCCCGACGACATTAATGATCGTCGTATCATGCTCAATTCTATATCAACCCCTTGATACGTCAATATCTCCGGGTTGTATATCTGCAGCCTTGTCTATTTAATCCAAGAACGTACGTCTAAAATATGTATAATGTAAAACCAAAGTTCTACATAACATCAAACATACGTTTTAAGATCAAATGTCTTTATTGTCAGAGGTGAAATGAACATGAACTGAAACCATCGATATCGTGCTACCGATTGACTCGAAATCTTTGCGGCGATTTAAATATTTTTTACGGAGAATCGCTGTAAAGAAAAACAATAATTAATATGAAATTTTGAAAAATGTCAAAAAGGGAGGATATTTATCGAAGTAATATTTTTGCTACTGTACTCTATGAAATTACAAAAATGCCATTTTCATATGGTGCACATAACATTTTTTGCGATCGAAATAAACTTTAAATCAAATTTTATTGAAGATTATTATTTAACAATACGAGAAATATTACTAATTCTTAGAATAGATCTAACAACAATGTGAACAATTTTAGTAAACAATAAATTTTTTAAATAGTATATTAAGAAATCTAAAAGATATTTGCATTTTTTAACGCCCAATATTTTTGAAAACATTCAATAATCCCTAGGTATAACAAACCTTTAAAAATGTTATCCTATTTTTCTGTAGATTTTATAAATGTAATAAAATACAGCCTGTCCCATTGTACAAAATAAAAACTAAATTTGGTATGTATCACTTTCCTGAAGAACCCTGAATAATTAAAATAATTTTTAAATTGTTGGCTTTTCTTACAGTAGAAACATATAATAATAATCTGCTTATTCACTACAAACCAAGGCATTACCAGTGGTCCACCCGGAATACTTTTAAATTTTTTTTAAACCCGTATATTTTTAAAAAGGAAGAAGCAAAATATTTTCTGAATATCTGAAGATGAGATGTATCAAAATAATAACTTCGATATGTAATACTTTCCTGGAAAAACCTGTATAATTGGTTTGATTTTTAAATTGTTGTCTTTTCTGACATACATCTTGAAATAAAAAATATTTTTAAAAAAAATAATAGTTTTAAGTTTTACAGATTGAGGCGTTACAGATTACCTACCCCGTACAATTTTTTTTTTATATTTTCCAAATATCTGAAAGCATCTCATTTAAAAAACCTATCCTTGATATGTATTACTTTTCCTAGAAAACCCGATATAATTGAAATTTTTTTTAATTTGTAGTCTCTTCTAATAGACGAACAATTTTTTTCTACAAACCCAGGCATTACCAGTGACCCACTCTGTATACTTTTTTTTAATCTTGTATATTTTTAAAAAGGAAGAAAAAGAAATTTTCTGAATATCTAAAAACGGGATATTTCAAAAATCTAACTTCGATATGTATTACTTTTCTGGAAAACCTTGTATAATTGATTTTATTTTCAAATTGTTACCTTTTCTGGCATACGTCTTGGCATAAAAATATTTAAAAAAAAATAATAGTCTATGTTTTACAGACCGAGGCATTACAGATTACCCACCCTGTACATTTTTTTTTTTATATTTTCCGAATATCTGTAATCAGGTCATTTAAAATATCAAACTTTTCTAGAAAACCCTATATAATTGAAATTATTTTTAATTTGTTGCCTTTTCTAATATACATCTTACCGTAGAAACATATAAATAAAACAAACTGATTTTCTCTACAAATCGAGGCATTACCAGTGGCCCACTCTGTATACTTTTCTCAAACGATAGGTATATTTAAAAAATCTTACTTTGATATGTATTACTTTTCTGAAAAACCCTGTATAATAGAAAATATTTTTAATTTGTTGCCAGATATACGTCTTGGCATAAAAATGATTTTAAAAAAAATTGTATTGGTTCTATAGACCAAGCGTTACAGGTGACCCACCCTGTATACTTTTTCTAAACCCTTGAATCTTTAAAAATAAAAAAAATTGTATATATAAAAATTGGACATTTATAAAACCTATTTAGTATTTTTATCCTGGAAAACCTTGTATAATTTAAATTAATTTTAATTTGTTGCCTTTTCTAATATACATCTCACCGTAGAAATATATAAATAAAACAAACTGTTTTTCTTTACAAATCGAGGCATTACCAGTGACACCCTGTATACTTTTTTAAACTTGTACATTTTTAAAAAGGAAGAAGAAATTTTCTGAATATCTAAAAATGATATATTTAAAAAAATCTCACTTTGATATGTATTACTTTTCTGAAAAACCCTGTATAAATGAAAATATTTTTAATTTGTTGTCAGATATACGTCTTGGCATAAAAATGATTTAAAATAAAAAAATTTGGTTCATTAGACCCTGTATACTTTTTTCTAAACTCTTGAATATTTAAAAATTAAAAAAGATTTTTTGTATATATAAAAATTGGACATTTAATAAACCTATTTAGTATTATTATCCTGGAAAACCCTGTATAATTGAAATTATTTTTAAATTGGTGTCTTTTCTAATATACATCTTACCGTAGAAACATATAAATAAAACAAACTGTTTTTTTCTACAAATCGAGACATTTCCAGTAACACCCTGTATACATTTTTTTAAAAAGAAAGAAGAAGAAATTTTCTGAATATCTAAAAATATATTTAAAAAATCTTACTTTGATATGTATTGCTTTTCTGAAAATCCCTGTATAATCGAAAATATTTCTAATTTGTTTTCATTTAATTTGTTGGCATAAAAATTATTTCAAAAAAAATTGTATTGGTTCTATAAACCAAGCGCTATAGGTGACTCACCCTGTATACTTTTTCTAATCCCTTGAATCTTTAAAAATAAAAAAGATTTTTTGTATATGTAAAAATTGGACATTTAAAAAATCTATTTAGTATTATTATCCTGGAAAACCCTGTATAATCGAAATTAATTTTAATTTGTTGCCTTTTCTCATATACATCTCACCGTAGAAACATATAAATAAAACAAACTGTTTTTCTCAAAAATCGAGCCATTACCAGTGACACCCTGTATACATTTTTTTAAACTTGTAATTTTTAAAGAGAAAGAAGAAGAAATTTTCTGAATATCTAAAAATATATTTACAAAATCTTTCTTTGATATGTATTACTTTTCTGAAAACCCCTGTATAATCGAAAATATTTCTAATTTGTTTTCATTTAATTTGTTGGTATAAAAATGATTTAAAAAAAACTGTATTGGTTCTATAGACCAACCATTATAGGTGACTCCCTGTATATTTTTTTCTAAACCCTTGAATCTTTAAAAATAAAAAATATTTTTTTATATTTAAAAATTGGACATTTAAAATACCTATTTAGTATTGTTATCCTGGAAAACCCTGTATAATTGAAATTATTTTTAAATTGGTGCCTTTTCTAATATACATCTCGCAATAGAAACAAAATAAAACAAACTGTTTTTCTTAAAAATCGAGGCATTACCAGTAACACCCTGTATACTTTTTAAACTTGTACATGATTAAAAAGAAAGAAGAAGAAATGTTCTGAATATCTAAAAATGATATATTTAAAAAAAATCTAAATTTTATATGTATTACTTTTCTGAAAAACCCTGTATAATCGAAAATATTTTTAATTTGTTTTCATTTAATTTGTTGGCATAAAAATGATTTAAAAAAATGTATTGGTTCTATAGACCAAGCGTTATAGGTGACTCACCCTGTATACTTTTTCTAATCCCTTGAATTTTTAAAAATAAAAAAGATTTTTTGTATATGTAAAAATTGGACATATAAAAAACCTATTTAGTATTATTATCCTGGAAAACCCTGTATAATTGAAATTAATTTTAATTTGTTGCTTTTCTAATATACATCTCACCGTAGAAACATATAAATAAAACAAACTGTTTTTCTCTACAAATCGAGGCATTACCAGTGACACCCTGTATACTTTTTTAAACTTGTACGTTTTTAAAAAGAAAGAAGAAGAAATTTTCTGAATATCTAAAAAATATTTAAAAAATCTTACTTTGATATGTATTACTTTGTTAAAAAACCCTGTATAATCGAAAATATTTTTAATTTGTTATCTTGGCATAAAAAAGATTTGAAAAATTTTTTTTGGCTCTTTAGACCCTGTATACTTTTTTCTAAACCCTTGAGTCTTTAAAAATTAAATAAGATTTTTTGTATATATAAAAATTGGACATTTAAAAAACCTATTTAGTATTATTATTCTGGAAAACCCTGTATAATTGAAATTAATTTTAATTTGTTGCCTTTTCTAATATACATTTCGCCGTAGAAACATATAAATAAAACCAACTGTTTTTCTCTACAAATTGAGGCATTAACAGTGACACCATGTATACTTTTTTAAATTTGTACATTTTTAAAAAGGAAGAAGAAATTTTCTGAATATTTATAAATGATATATTTAAAAAAATCTTACTTTGATATGTATTACTTTTATGAAAAACCCTGTATAATCGAAAATATTTTTAATTTATTGTCATTTAATTTGTTGGCATAAAAATGATTTCAAAAAAAATTGCATTGGTTCTATAGACCACCCTGTATACTTTTTCTAAACTCTTGAATCTTTAAAAATAAAAAAAAGATTTTTTGTATATATAAAAATTGGACATTTAACAAACCTATTTAGTATTATTATCCTGGAAAACCCTGTATAATTGAAATTATTTTTAAATTGGTGCCTTTTCTAATCTCCCACTGGAAACAAAAAAAATCTGTTTTTCTCTACAAACCAAGTCATTACCGGTGGTCCATCCTGTATACTTTTTTATTTTAATTTTTTTTAAATCTGTCGTTTTTAAAAAGGAAAAAAGAGATTTTCTGAATAACCAAAAAAAAAAACCAATATGTAGGTATTACTTTCCTAGAAAACCCTGTATAAATGAAATTATTTTTCAATATTGCCTTTTTCAAATCCATATAACACAAATTGAAATATCCAGTAATTACTAACTAATGGGACACTTTGTGTGAGCCAAATTATCTGTCAAATTATGTACGAAAAACTTATGCACAAACTCATATTTGTTTTATTAAATCCAACACCTAAATCCCACTACCAAAATGATAAAAACGAGTAAATCTATTCTTATTCAAAATAAATGATTCCACGAGAACAATGAAGATATTAGTTTAAAAAAACCATGTTTACTTTGGTATTTAAAATGAGCATAATCAATGAAATATTGTAAATCTAAAAAAATGTTATAATGCCACTTATTTAACCATATAGGTAGAAGAGGTTACCTACAACTAGCCGGTATCGGAAATAACAAAATTATGTATCATTTTCTAAAAACTATTATACCAACTCATATTATATGATCTAAACATTTATTTACGAGTAAACTTATATCGATACTTTGTTTAAATATCTAATATCTAATAAAATAATTACTAAAGCATCAATAGCATATTTCATAGGAAACAGGATTCGGTACATTTTGGCAGATTGATATTTATTTATATTTCTAATAAAAAACGTTTTCTTACCTTAAAATACATTCATTAATTATTGTAGGAGAAGCTGCTTTTCCATATTTATAACAAACAAGAAGATAAATCGAAATTTTTATCTTAAAATCAAATGTCTATCACAGCACAACGCGTAACAAGTAGCCATTTTAATTTAATATGTCATTATTTGTTCTTGGTTGACTTGGATACGAGAAATCACAGCCAATTTGATTTATAAAACGTATACTCTTGTTTAGGTAAACATGTACTTTTTGAGATGCTTTTTATGCATATTTCGTATTATTCTAGGAGTGCGTTCCGTTCGTGACGTCACGTTCGATAATTTCTTATTAAAAATAGTGATTAGAATGGGTGCGAATAAAAATGTATACGGATTGTCTTAGTTTATTTTTGAGGAATATTAAATTATATTTTCGTTTTAAATTTGAATACAATTATTATTATAGGTATTTTATTGAATTTCAGACATGGTAATTTTAATAGATTAGGAACCTACTTTACAGTCAAACGAATTTTAAAATATGTTTTGTGTCTATTAGGTATTTAAAAGTAAATTAGGTCCATAATTATGAAAATAAATTTAAGAATTATTCATGTTTAATCGAAAAATTTCATGATAAAATCTCAAAAATAATTCATTTTTAAACAATCGTTTTGACGTTTATGTGCAAGGTTGCCAAGTATTTCAAAAAATCCGCAGATTCCTGACCTTGCTAAATTTTCGACGGATCTTTACATTTTGCGGGTCCCTAAATCCGTTTTAAGCATTTTCTCATTGATGTCTTCTATAAGTGAGCGGGTGTGAAGGTGTGAGAGTATGATAATTCAAAAACGGTTGAAGAAAAATACACTAAATTTGAAATTTAAGCTTTAATCCACCTTTTGGTGAGCTAATTAGATTTTGGGCTTAGTCGGAGCATCTAGGTGGTATTTTAGAGAAACGATTTTTTTCTAATTTAAAATATATTTATATAATTTATGATTATAGAAGAAAATTTAGTTATAAGAGTTTTTTATCTTCACTTTTTATATTTTTTGTCATAGACTTTCTCTAAAATGAACCGTAATGGAAAAATTTGAAGAAAGGTGTAAAATTAATTTTTTTCTCTATTTTCGTAGGCAATTAAGATATTATTATTCTAAATAGTTTTTGATTAGATGGTCCATACTCAATATTTTTGATAACTTTACAGGAAAGTAATGTGTTGGACGTTGGATACTTGATTTTTTTTTAATATCTGAAAACTTAAGGTACTTCTTTTCCTTGACAACCCTTATTTTGTTTCTGTATCTGTAAAGTGCGTTGCTCCACAGCATTTAGGCCTCATTAGACCCATTATGCATCTCCAGGGGTCTCTTAATTTGTTAACAACTTCTCGGTTTTCACTGAAAGGTATCTAGAAACAGAAATATTTTTTCTAATTTGATGCATAACATGACAGGCTGTCAATTAAATTATTTTTCAAAAGTATTTCAGCCTTCATTTTTTTTGGGAACTGTCTCTCGAATGCGCGCTTTAAGAAGCCGTTAATGTTATCCACTACCTTAAATATAGTTAATTATTTATTATTATTGCTGCCCTCTCTCCTAATCTATTTGGGTAATAATAAAGTTGTTTTTGTGTGTCTTGTAAGTCTGTAATGGAAGCTAGTTTTCAGATATGTCTTGTTTTAATTATGAAACTGCATACCTTGAAAAAGCTATGAAGAAAAAACAAGACTGTCTGAGATAAAGTTTAACACTTAACGATCTGAGCCATGAAGATTTATGTTCTAGGACGTAGGTATAAAATTCAATATTTTTCTAATAATATTGATATTACATAAATTAAAATAGAAATGATACGTCTGACATATTTGATAGCTTCCTATAAGATTAAATACTGCGATATATGTCACTTTCCTGAGTCATAGGAGAATGATATTAATTAAATTACTAAATCTCACGCCATTGCACATCTTCATACAAGGAGAAACCAGGTCAGCTATTCACAGGCTAATGCAGGGACAAAACCCAATAAGTCAACTACATAGCGCCGACCCCACAAGGCTATATCAGGAAGTAAAAAGGGATAATATTCTAGCTATGCCTACTGATAGAGCCGTAACCACATACAAATTTGAAAGAAATTTTCAAATTCAAATACCAGCCGAGAATCCTGGAAACAGGGACCTCCCGTACAGGCTGAACTCGTCTGGTACACAGACGGTTCAAAAACCAAGGAAGGAGCCGGTGCTGGAATCTATGGACCTAAGTCGAAATCAACGATTTCACTAAGCTTAGGAAAATATGCAACAGTGTTCCAGGCTGAGCTAATAGCCATACAACACTGTGCAAGAGAAATATTAAATCAGCAAGTATCAGGTAAAACTATTGCCATATACTCTGATAGCCAAGCAGCTCTAAAGGCAATTCTCTCACCAGAAATCAAATCACGACTGATGAAAGACTGTCTAGAAGACCTGACAGAGCTAAGTAGTCAAAATAAGGTGACCTTAGCCTGGCTTCCAGGCCATGAGGGATATCAGGGCAACGAAAAGGCCGACGAATTAGCCCGAGAAGGCTCAGATAAGGCCATGACAGGCCCTGAACCCTTCTGTGGAGTTGCTAAGGCATTGTGCAAGGCATCCATTAAACAATGGATGCAAAAAGAGTCTCAGGAATGGTGGAACAACTATCCAAGACAGTTCATCAAGGAACCATCGGCCAAGTTTACGAAAAACCTACTGGATCAAAAACGTCAAATCGTTAGGATAACAGTAGGCCTTCTTACTGGACACTGTCGCCTCAAAAGGCACATGAGTGTCATAAATCCAGCAGAAGAAGCAACTTTGTGCAGGTTCTGTGAGGAGGAAGAGGAAACATCATTCCACGTCCTGTGCCGGTGTGAGGGCTTGGCTGGAATGAGGTTTCTAACATTGGGCGAAGAAAAGCCAATTGCATGCAACTACATGCAGGAGCCACTGTCAAAGCTACTAAGTCTAATAAAAAAGACCAGGCTAGACGACATACTCTAAAACAAACGGAGTCCCCAAACGAAGTCCCACAATAGATCTGAAAAGGTCGCGGTGGACAAGGACAAATAACGTCCAACTCCTAATCTAATCTAATCTAATCTATACTCAGTGAAATATGCCTAGTAATATCTCAAATTTCTACAATCGCCTGGAATTTAAAAAGAAATTGATCGGCATACACAGGGTGACCAACATCTTAATAATTCCCTTGTGATCAAATATTATCCACTACTGAGAAAAATGAATTGATTTAATCCACCTAAATTGTACATATCACCCTTGTAAATAAGTCTGCCTTCCGATTGTTTGGGCGTGTATCGCGCCAGCCGCTCATCAATCGACTGTCATCTGTCATGTACCTGGCCTTATCCCATCCGGCCGTCAGTCAACGTTCCGCTCTTCTCTCCTTCTTTCTCTTTGTTTTCCATCTTCTCCCGTTAGTCGGCTGTTCGTTCGACCTGTCAGCGCATTTTAATCTCCACGTTCGTCATTCTTTCAATAAAAGTTTTGAGAAAACAATAAAGCTGGCTGTGGTATCGCGACGATCTGCTCGTTTGTTTTCTGGTGAATAATAGTGTTTTGTTTTTGTGTTTTTATTACTATTCGCGAATTTTTGAAATTTGAATGTAGGTATTTGCATTCGTTGACAGTCGTTTTAAAATGGTTACCAATTTTACCGTATACGTCTTTTTTTTATTTTGGATGGAGATGGTTTTGAAAATTTGACATATTTCACTGTGTACGATATTAATTAATATGTTTTCTAGGTTATGTTTACAGACATGTCATATTTATCATATGAAGTCTTTCTGATAATTCAAATGTGACGTTATATCAACTTTAGCCCAATTTCGGATATAAAGTATAATTACTATTCATTTCCCAGGAATTAACTGGTCAAACATAATTTTTTTAAACTTTCTCAGTTCATACTCTTGTGATAGTGTTTGTCGTTGTTTTTATGTCCAGTAGCAATGTCTGAAGAAAAATCCTATTGAAATTCATTCAAGCCTTTTTAAATCTCATGATGTAAGTAAAATAATGTATTTACAGTTGTAATACCACCAAAGAGGTTAGAAAGGGTAGAGGTAGCATAGAAAACATTTGCCTAAAAACTGGGTGGAAGAAGTAGGGAGATGTTCTGGGCCGGACTTAAATATTCGTATTGTAATACTCATTTGCTTCGAGTATTATTCATATAAGCACTCATATTCAGATACGTATGAATACTTTGTGGAGGTACTCATTGTGAAGTACTTATGAGTACTTTAATACAGTACTCTGCCCAGGTTTGAGTTTCGGTTAATGAACGACTTCCAAAAGGCTTTGCTAATGTCTAAGTGAAAACCACAGAGTTTTGACATTAGTTGCGAGCAGGAAACGAATAATATCAACGTAATCAGCCGGCAGAGTGAGGGTATCTCTCGCTGTATGCCTTTTCATATCGCACAGCGCAAACGGCCACGTTGATATTATTTTCTTGCTCGCAATAATGTAGTTTTCATTTTGACATTAGCAAGGTGTATTGGAAAGTTTTTAATAGCTGACACTGTATATGGTAAATAACTTTTTTGTTATCTTCTATGATAACGGAGATATCATCAACTACCATTCTAAAAACTAATTCTGTATAATCTAACTACTAAAACCAGTTATGAAGTTTGAAACGGATACTTTGGTAATGAAATTTATATTTTTGTATTTTCCACTTCCTGAAAAAAGATTCCCCATAAAACAAGAAATAGTAAATAGTCTACAATAAAACCCTTTATACAAATTTTTAACTTGTAATATGTACCAATAACCAAGTCCGGTTCTGTTTATTATGAAACAAACAAATTAAATAACTAACCGAAATAAATGTAAGTTTTCTTTATCGGCGTCACACTTCGCACTTTTATTATAAATACAGCTTTTTACAACACTTCTTGGCAGTTTCAACGTTAATTTCCAAAATTTAGCACGTCAAAATTCCAAATTAATTCTTGTTGACACAATAGATTTGAAATAAATTTAGAACAACAACACTCTGGCATGTGATGTCCTCAACTGTGATTGGTCGGTGTGAATAATTTCAAAGTGGGATTATGCTTATGTGTTATCTACAGTTTGTATAATCTAGGAATACCACGAACGTATGAATCACAGTATGTATATTGTGATTTAATTTCCTTTGTTATTTTTTATTAGAACACTAATGTATTTGAACACCATTTATGTTTTTGGATGCCCCACGTTGGCAGGTGACAATTTTTATCTATTTATTATTGTATTGTTTTATTTGTGTTAAAATTTTTATATGACAAAATGCAATTTATTTAGTTTCTTTTTCAATTATTTAAATAACACTTTTATATTTTGCGCGAGACTTTTATTTTTTATAATTACAAATTACTACTGCTTGTCTTTTTTTGTCTCAGGGATTTATTACCATTTGGGCTCAAAAATTACTGCAATTTTGGAAAATATATAATCCCTAATTCCCCCTAGGAAATTATGAAAAACACATCTCCATATACCTAAAATGAAAACAAATCAAAGAAAAATTGAAATAGCTGATGAGAATTAAAGGGATCAAAAAAACTTCAGAGTAGAGCCTCTAGCAGTTGAGATATCGAGGCTCATGGCTTCGATAGAGATTCTTCTTTCCTTTACTAGTGTTATAAAGGATCTTAGAATAGGAAATATATTCTAGTACAATCACAGATTGTCATCCAGCTATACGAAGTCTTTTTTCAATGTTTCTACGTTTGCCAACATATTTTTATGATTTGCATTATATAATTAAAATATCCAAAAATATTTTGTTGAAAAAAATTTTATTTAGCTTCTTTAATACCTTCTCAATATATACCAATAATTACAACATACATATGTATGGTTTCGAATCCACAAATTTTAATTTAGTCTTCGGCTCGAGCTTTGTGCCCCGCACGAAATATGCCTCTATACCGAGAGCTAGTTATACACCGACCGAATATCATTGAAGAGGCTTTAAGTCCCGCGGATCTTTCTAAAGCCGGCCAGCTACGTATTCCGAACTTAACGACGTCTAAACGGCGTAGACGATACGGTATGGACGACCATACCCATTACGGTCTTATTGTATTCTGCGTCGATAAATAATATTCTTTATATGACTTTGGAAGTGGATTTTCTGTACCGTCTTCGTTTCGGTTTTTGGGATCCATTCAATTATTCGGGGATTTAAATATTTGTAATTAAGTCGAGTCCGTATGGGGAACTCGTTTGTGGTGGTTTGGTTTGGATCTTTCTCAGATTTTTTTATATATCTTATTTTAAAAACAGATTAAAAAAGAAGAATGTGGATCTCTAGAAATTAAAAATAAGTCTGGAACACTGAAACTATCTGTGGACAAAATCTCAAATTACTACTACTACTATGCAATTCATAAATTTCAATTTGTTGATTAATAGGTAAAAACAAATTATTCATATTAAATACCGATCTAATAGTCATTTAGCTTTATAAAAGGACAAATATAATTAGAAACATCCACAAAAACAAACAATCTTATATAATACATTCCCCATATCAATATATTTCAGCTACAATTTCTCGAATGTATCTATTTAAATTTAAGTCTTACGGTTAATTTCGATTCGCCCTGTAAACGATACACGGCAAAAGGAGTGCTACTACTTAACGTACAACTAATTAAAACTAGTAAAAGAGCGGGGGTGGGATAGAGGGGTCGGCAGGGCAGGAACCCGCTCTGGATTTATGTGGCAATTAGCACCCGACTTGTAATTTATACAAGCTATAACCCCCCGCAGAGGGAGCAACGAGCGTCTAAGAGTCGGGGGTGTACGGAAGCGAAGGGGGGCGGCATGGTATCGCATGCCGTGCCGAGCCGCCTCCACCTTTCAGATTGAATCGTTATAATTATCTTACCTGTGCGAGTTTATACCGTTATTTCGAATTTTGGGAAGTACAGCTGTACCTACGACAATAATATTTTGAAAAATCGTAAAAAGATGCTATAAAATAATTGACAAATATGATTTTTTCCTGATGTGTATATACAGGGTGTTCCATTGGGAAAGGGAAATATTTTAACCCTTTGTAGAGGTCACCGAGGGGATTACAAAAACCCATGGTATGAGTTTTGCGACTTTTTTAACTGAGTTTTTTGAATTTTGCCCATTACTTTTCTTTTCATGAAAATTCCTGAAATAAACTTATTAAATTTAATTTTTACATGAAAAAATGGAAGATTTCCACATGGTATTCCTTTCCACACCACTAAGAGGTAGAACACATGGCACGTTTTTTTTTTGGTTGTCCTTTTTTTTAATTGTTTTAATAGGTATTAAAAAATATTGATGAATACAAAAACCATTTGATTAAAAATGTTTGAACCCTAATCTGCCTGAGCTAAATAAATACAATCAATTATGAGACGAGAGTTATATACTGTGAACGAAATAGACTCTTTTTTGTTATAATTAGATTATCTTTGCCTAATAATCATTTTTGTTTATAAATAGGAGTAAAACCTTATTATTATTGTTATTTGAAGTAGCTTTAGTGTAGGCTTTAATCCAGAGTTGTCTTAAATATTAAATATCCATTTAAGTTTATTTTTACATATTAAAATTTTTAAAAATTTGGAATTCATAACTGGCACAGTCCGTAGGATTACACGCGAGTCGTAAAAAAATTTAATCGAATTCGCTGTTGTCGAATGTCAAGTTCTCGTAAATTTGGAGTTTTAATTCCTTAAGTGTGGTTCATAACGAAGAATTGGTGGACGTCGTCCCTTTTGTGACGACAGTCTAACCTCCCCGTAGAGTAATCGTCCCATAGTGGGACGTCTGAAACGACAATTAGAAAACAATTGAAGAAAATAGATACCAACGAAAATGAAATCCATTTTGATAACAACGCTGTTCCAAGTGCAAGTTCTACAAGTCATTTATGTATACCAAATAGATAGTTCATTTTCTTTTCTGATATACAGATCACTCCGATTGAAAATTGTCTGCTTCCTATTTAGTTAGAAAACGCTAAACTTATACATAGCAAACATACATTTTTCATTATTTAGATTTAGAAGTAGTTAAACAAGTTAATAATTTAGTTATTCGAATTAATCGCAGTCGATGAAGTCTTAATAATCCCGTCAAAACCTGAACAAATTCTTTCAATATGTAACAGTAATCATGTATTAATCAAGATACCAAAATCTTGTGAAATTTGGACCAATGAAAGAAGATATATCAACAACATTCAACTGAGCAGAGGAAAGCCATTCGTTCTACCGAAAATCGATATGAAGAAAATTCAAACTTCAAAATTTTATCAAACTTCTAATATAACCAAATTAGATTTATATGAAATGAATCAAATTTCCAAACAATTAAAGCCGATTAAAGAAATTCAAAATAATATTTATTATTCAAGTACTTTTGGAACAATTTTTGTAATTTTTTTTGCATAATTATTTTAATACTAATTAAAAAATCCCACAGAAGATGTTTTGAAAAATAACTTTATATTTTTCAAAACTTAAGGAGGGAGGAGTTATATATTGTGAACATATTAGACTCTTTTATGGTATAATTGGATTATCTTTGCTTCATAATCATTTTTAGTTTATAAATAGAAGAAAAACCTTAAAGTGTATTTAAGTGTATTCCATTTTGGAATTAATAACTCGAGTCATGTTTTTGTACAACTTTTTACATATCTTGATAAATTGCGGTAGACATCAATACTTTTTCTGCAAATATTTGATATTACAGCTCTTTTTCTGATTGATTCCAACTTTAGAAAGTTGGACGAAGTACTATTCGACAAAATGGTAGGTACTTCGACCAGGTACAACAATAATACCTACTCTATATACAATTTATTGTCAATGTGTAACCCTAAAACATGTCTTCTTTACAAAAAATAAACAACTATTATATTTTTGACTTGAATTTAAATAGAAACATTTAAAAACATTTATTATTGAATTCAAAAATATCTATTTTAATTAACGAATCCATTAGCTTCGTCATTTTTAATAAAGTCGATAATATTCACCTTTATACCTTTTCGGACGATCCCAAACCATCAAGCTGAACCGAGAAACAATAAGAATGGAAATTTTATTTATCGCCTAAAGTAAGGACGAAGAAGAAAAAATCAAAAATCAAATTAAGTCCCGGGCACCATATTACGACCATAAAATGGTACCGCCCACATGGATTTTTATTTTTTCTGAGTTCGAGACCGTGTACCTATACCATACCATGTGGTTTCATGGTTTTATGGGGCAATTATCTCTGCCAGCTCCAACCATCGACCAGCTTTGAATATAATAATTTTTAAATTGTCGGTTTGGTCTAATATGAACGCTTGGTAGGTGCCGAAATATCCTAGATACTTATAAGATGGTAGAGCGTTATAATGGCAGACGAGTATTGCAAATTATATAAAATATTCCGTTGATAATAAATAATACAAGTAGTTATACTGAAATTGATTTAATTAAAAATATATTTTTTTAACTAGAAAAATAAAAATGTTAATAATAAAAAACAAAACAAGTAAATATTAACCAATAGAAAAAACTTATAATAATAATGTTTATTTTTGTTTGTTTAAATTTAAATAAAATCATTTGCAGTTTTTTATTATAAAATTTACATGACTCTTAAATTTGAATCTATAGATACCCCTAAATATTTTATCTGGGTTAGAGCTTAGATTTTTATCAAGTCTCCTGGTATCCAAATATCCAGGATTTGAAAGGGCTAAGAGCCGGCAAAGTTGCAACTAACAGGTAGGAAATATATTTTGTCTAGGTTTACTGTCATTAACTGGTGATCAGACTAGTTCTTTATCAAACGAAAATCCAGCTGAACTTTGTTATTCATCTCAATGTAAGTTTTTGTCTCATGAAACATTACTGTATCTCCATCAGCACTGTTGAGTCAAATAAATCATTAACACATACATTAAATAACACAGGCTTCAAAACAGTGCCTTGGTGTACACTGATGATCACTGAGAAATGCTCACTTTAACTAATTGTTTTCTTTCTCAAGCAGGGGCAGTTTCTCCATTGGTTCATTTGTGCAGTGAACACCCAGTTAAATTTCATAAAAACACATTATTTTAAAATTACATAAATAACATAAAAATATAAATTGAATTTTAATATTTTTATTTTCATACGTGTTAATCTACGTTTTTTGGTACATCATTGTCCTCTGGCTGATAGCGTCTCTGTGGTACAGTATACCTAAGTATACTGTGTCTGTGGCGCATTATGATGAGTGAGCCTAACACGAGTGAGACGATTTAGCGAATGCATATAGCTAAAAAGAGAAGACAACACGCCAACAGATCCTTCAAACTGCAAAAGAACACATTAATTGGCGCACCGCTCACAAACAGGATTGCCAAACCAGTGTTGCCAGTCTAGTACAATTCACAATTGTTATTAAGATATGGCAACATTGACAAATCGTTTTGCACTGTCTGTATTTGTGATTACATCGTAGGAAAATTATTTGTGTGGATAGACAATATAAATTTATTCATTTTTACTTTCCTATCTGTATACAGATATAAGGAAAGTATAGGAATCATGATTTTTTTCGACCTCGAGTTTTCGATGGATTTTTACGTTTTGAGGTCCCTTGAATCCGTTTTGACTATTTTCGCGATGATGTCTGTGTGTGTGTGTGTGTGTGTGTGTGTGTGTGTGTGTGTGTGTGTGTGTGTGTGTGTGTGTGTGTGTGTGTGTGTGTGTGTGTGTGTGTGTGTGTGTGTGTGTGTGTGTGTGTGTGTGTGTGTGTGTGTGTGTGTGTGTGTGTGTGTGTGTGTGTGTGTGTGTGTGTGTGTGTGTGTGTGTGTGTGTGTGTGTGTGTGTGTGTGTGTGTGTGTGTGTGTGTGTGTGTGTGTGTGTGTGTGTGTGTGTGTGTGTGTGTGTGTGTGTGTGTGTGTGTGTGTGTGTGTGTGTGTGTGTGTGTGTGTGTGTGTGTGTGTGTGTGTGTGTGTGTGTGTGTGTGTGTGTGTGTGTGTGTGTGTGTGTGTGTGTGTGTGTGTGTGTGTGTGTGTGTGTGTGTGTGTGTGTGTGTGTGTGTGTGTGTGTGTGTGTGTGTGTGTGTGTGTGTGTGTGTGTGTGTGTGTGTGTGTGTGTGTGTGTGTGTGTGTGTGTGTGTGTGTGTGTGTGTGTGTGTGTGTGTGTGTGTGTGTGTGTGTGTGTGTGTGTGTGTGTGTGTGTGTGTGTGTGTGTGTGTGTGTGTGTGTGTGTGTGTGTGTGTGTGTGTGTGTGTGTGTGTGTGTGTGTGTGTGTGTGTGTGTGTGTGTGTGTGTGTGTGTGTGTGTGTGTGTGTGTGTGTGTGTGTGTGTGTGTGTCTGTGTGTCGCATAACTTATGAACCGATGCACGGAAAAACACCAAATTTTAAACTTAAGCTTTTTTCTAGCGTCCCATGAGCTGATTAGATTTTGGGCAGAGTCGGAACATCTGGGGGGTACTTTATGGATGGTCATTTTTATATTTTATGGAATATATCTGTTATTTAAGTTTGGGAAAGAAAATTCTTCAAATAAAAGTTACTTCGTATATTATTATCTATAATTTTTGTTCTATACAAAATTTTCCTAAAATGGTCCGTATTCGAGAAATTTGACAAAATATAAAAAAAATATTTTTTTTATAAAAATTGTTTAAACAAAAGTTGTTTGTAATATAATTTTCTATAATTTTTATCCTATACATAATTTCTCTAAAATGGACCGTATTCGAGATATTTGAGAAAATGTGTTAATTTCGAAATTTGAAGAAAACTCAAAAGCGGACAAAGAAAAAAACATTAAATTTTAAACTTAATTTTTATTTCATCCTGACGTGAAATGATTAGATTTTGGACAAAGTCGGAACATCTGGGGGGTACTTTATGGGAGGCCGTTTTTATATTTTATGGAATATATCTGTTATTAATGTTTGGAGAAGAAAAAAATTGTTGGAATAAAAGTTACTTCTAATATAATTATCTATAATTTTTGCTTTATGTAAAAATTTCCTGAAATGGTCCGTATTCGAGAAATTTGACAAAATGTGCAAAATTCTGATTTTTATGAAAATTGTTGAAATAATCCCCTGTTAATAGACCTACTAGTACTCTAGTATTTTTCCTATTAAGGCTTAGTAGATGCTCGGTGAGTTTAGGCGATGGTTTTTTAAAATGGACCGTAATTGAAAAATTGTAGGAAAAGTGCTAAATTTAAATTTTTCAGTATTTTCGTTTTCAATGAATATTTATAGAAAAATGTTTCGAGGTAGATGTATGTGGAAAATGTATATATTTAGTTTATCCTCCTCTAAACATTTATAGAGGTGCTGCAATAGGTTGTACAAAATAACCGGAAAAAGCCTGTAATAACTAGATAGGAAAGTCATGTGTTGGACACATCAGATTTTTTGTAATATATAAATATAAAAAATCTTAATCTATAAAAGAAAATTAATTCTGTAAATTTTTTGTTTATTATTTTAATATTACCAAAAAATATTCTGCCTCAGTTATGAACGTTTTGTATAAAAGAGTAGGAGTACCTACTGGATGTCCCAAAAGAAATTTCAGAAACCAGTTAAAAAATTATACAGATTTTTAGTTAGTTATTTTATTTATATATTTTTTAATTTTGTCAAAAAAATCAAAAAACTTGCCATTTTTGTAGGTTATCTAAATAAAAAGCAATTTCGTCGATCATTCTTCATAATATAAAGACAAAAAGTCAATTTTCATTTAATTTTATTTCGTTTCGTTTCATTCAGTCCAACTTTAATGGATACCGTACTAATCGCTTAGACAAAAAAAAAATTAACGAAAAAAGAAACGAAAAAAAAACAGAAATTAAACTGACCAGTCGATACGATGGCAAGTATTATCCTCAAATGAAATATGTGAACCCGCTAGCGATCTCTCTCGACTTTTTTTTTATTTTCCTCTTTTATATTCTTCTTTTCTTTTGGATTTTTTTAGCGAACAGCGGCGGGTTTTATGCGTATCTACATTTATTTAAATAAAATTCAGTTATTTTTTTTAATTTATTTATTAATTTTCGGTTAATAATAAATTTGGAAAAAACCTGGAACAAAATTATTGATACGATATTTTATTTATCAATTTATTTAATACAAGTGTTTTCTCTGATTACAGGACAGGGAAAAAATCATTACAATAGTTAATAAGAATTAACATAAATGCTTATTTTTCTATAGTGTCAGTCACTAAACGTTTTACACAAGTACATGTGTTTTTTTTTTATTTATGGGTTAAATCGAACAGGAAACGACTAATATCAATGTTGTTAGTTTATGGGCCGACCGGGTTGTAACAGCTTGAAAACGGCTCTCCAAATTATAAATCTAAAAATCAATGTAGAGGAAACAAAAGTTAAGGTAATAGAACAGGATAACAAAAACATAGAAATACAGTTAAGTGAAAAACAAGTACAGTACAGCAAATGGATAAATTTATATATTTAGAAGTGAAGATTAGATTAGATTTAATTAGGACTGTGGGCCATGTGGCCTCCCCCACCTCGACCTTTTCAGATCTCCTTGAATCGTTATTTAGAGTACCTTGTCTAATTCGGTCTTTTGTAGTAGACTCCCTAGATTGGGAAGTAGTTCTTCAGTATAGTTGCCCTTGGTGTTTCTTCTCCAAATGTAAAGAATCTCAGTATTGCTAGACCTTCGCGGTAGCACAATAAGTGTACTGCCGTTTCCTCCTCTTCCTGGCAGAATAAGCACAAGGATTCTTCTATCAGACCGATATTATACATATGTTTGTTAAGCCTACAATCCCCTGTTAATAGACCTACTAGTACTCTAGTATTTTTCCTATTAAGGCTTAGTAGATGCTCGGTGAGTTTAGGCGATGGTCCTTTTAAGAACTCTTTGGCCTGTCTCTCTCCTGGAGAGTTTTTCCACCACTTCTGAAATTTTTTAAACATCCACTGCTTTGTGCATGTTCAGATGGTATGATGGGTATTGGCATGGCATCCTATAATGAGGTTAGCCCTTGCCGCATATTAGACTATTTCGCCTATTATATGCGGGGGACATAGCTCTTTGCCTGGGAAATATGCAATACAGACTAGCCATCTTTTTGTTCCTTCCTCTATCGGCGTAGTTAGGAGAGCTGCAGGGTTGCCAACCGGTCTTTACCGATTTACTCTCAAAAACTTTTCCGGATTACTCACAATTACTCACAACTTAAAAATATCAATATTACTAGTTTTTTTTATATAAATGCTATATTTTGTATTCGTGCACTTTTGATTGAATTTATTTTACTACTGTGCAATGTTGCCAAACATCAAAAGAGCAATTTTCAGAACATACAAGAGTCAAAACTGATGCACCTTTTTTCTGTGCATTCACTATTTTAATAACCAAGTAATGTACAGGTTGATTCATAACTATTGGGACATAGGCACAGGTTATTTGGACAAAAATTTGGCGATAGTACCAAATATACCTTAATAAAATATTGCTGTGGAATAAGATACAGGGAGTTAAATTTGAATTCTGTTTTTACGTTTTTTTCTGATGTCACTGTATATTTATGAATTATTATCAAAATTGGCCCAAAGGCATATTTTTTGACAAGGAATATTATTTTATGTATTATTTCACATTTTGTTACAGGAGGCGCCACGTGAATTATTCCTGATGATGAAATTAAGTGGTAGCTTTTTTTACGAAACTTTTTAGTATTTTTGATTAGAACATTTCACCCGTTTTCGAGAAAAACGCAATTGAACAACAAAATATTTCATTTATGAAAAGTTGCTTTAAAGTGTCAAATAATTATTACTATTATTATTCAAGGCCCTGTATCTTATTCCACAGCAATATTTTATTAAGGTATATTTGGCCCTATCGCCATATTTTGGTACAATGGTACAAATAACCTGCCCTTAGCTTATGTCCCAATAGTTATGAATCACCCTGTATATAAAACTTCTTTGTAATCAGCTGAACAAAAAACACAGATAAAAAGGTTTGGAGAATTAGAGTATCTTCTTTATTAACGGGCCAAATCATAATAAATAGTTAATTCTAATACTTAAAAAAAATCTATTAATAAAAAATATACTTTTAAAATGAACAAAAAAAGATATTAATCAACGATTGGGACAGTCCCAATGGGACTATCACTATCGACACGACACCTAGTGTTGTAAAATATCAAAATCACTTTTACTCTATTACATTGACCAAGCAATAGAGGACGCTGCAATTTTAAAACTACAAAATTGTAATGACTGCTAAAAGTGCTAGGGGGTAAAATTAGGCTTATATTAGAATTTTTAAAAAGAACACGGTTTTAATAAATTATCCGATCAGGATTTTGCCTAACACCATGAATATACCCATGCTGACTTCCCGATTACTCACATATTACTCACAATTGCCCTTTACTCACAAAATTACTCACAGACTAGTAAATTACTCACAAATGTGAGGAATTACTCACAGATTGGCAACCCTGGAGAGCTGTAACAATATCAGCGGTACACAGCACCGGTATTAGTACATAATTTACCCTATTGTTGTATAAGATACATGCGCGTGGTCTTTTATACCTTTCGTTATACAAAGTTTTACCTTGGTTGGGTTTTAGGCCTGCTACCCTCCCTCTATGTAACCAGGGTTCTTGCAAGAGGGCCAAATCTAGACCCTCTTTGTCGAATCTCCTACATACTGTAGCGGTGGCCGTCTTGGCATGATGGAGGTTCACCTGAAGAACCCTGATCGATCTGCTCAGTTCTGTGAACTGGGCCGTTCGTCTGCCTTCTTAGAGGCCTCTCCAATTTTCATAGGTACACTCACCTCTTGGACTTCTTGTCTGTTTAGGGGACTGACCCCACTGTAGGAAGACTCCATCTCGTCGTCCTCTACCAAGGTTTCTTCCTCTGAAGAGGACTCGTTGGTGTCCTCTTCCCTGCTGTGGGAAGACTTCGTCGTCGTCCTCTGCCAGGGTTTATTCCTCTGTAGAGGACTCTTTGGTTTCTTCTTTCCTACTTGTGCCTGGGTTATTCACCTTTTCGGCGAGTTCTTGATCATGTCCTTCTTTGACTCTATTTAAGTCTTCCTAGGTCATAATAGGGAGACATGTCCAGCTTTTTTAGCTCCTCTAAGGATTCAGGATCCACTGAAAAAGCCCAAGTTTGAACTTTTGCCGATGGGGTTTTACCCCACATCGTCCAAAGGTGTGTATTTATTTAGCCCATGGTTGGCTATTTTTAGCCTTTTGAGGATTTTATCCCCTTCGGGCCTTTGTCATCTTTCTTCGGGGACGAATGTTGTGCAGACTAGTGGCCTAGGAATATCGTTACCCTCCAACGCTTTTAGGTTTGCCCCTTCCCAAGGTTCGATGGTTGTGATGATGTCCCGCAACCAATCTGCACTGGTTCGGTCCGCGCAAGTCACGACAAGGTAACCTGGCTTGTGACTGCACTTGGCGAACCTTACCTGTGTTCCTTCTGTGGGGATGTTGTCGTGGGCCTCGGAGATCGAGTCTTGGAGTTTTCTTAGTCTCTCTGGACTCATCTTGATCTCCGGGTACCCTATTTCTAGCACTGCAACCTTCACTGAGGTAAGGGCCTCTTTGAAAGAAACTTCGTCCGTCCTGGCCTTCTTCCTCAGTCGGCTGACCTGCGGCGGTGTTGCGTATGTCGACCTTGGGCGTTTTTTTTTGAGCTTTTGTGTCTTGCTTGGCAGCTTCTTTCGCCTTTTCTTGGCGCTCTAGTCTCTGGGACTTTTGGGGCTTTGTTTGGGCCCTCTAAAATTTTTCCTTAATCAAGAGCTCCTTAACCTCGTTCTTGAGTGTCCACCTAGACGGGCAGACTGTACCTCATCCTCGGGCATTTGGTCTACCTCTTCCAGGGAGGAGACGATGACTTTACGCCTCTTTGCTAGCTTTTCAGCCTTTGCCAGCCTTTGTCGTATCCCCTTTCGAGGTTGACGCTGTTGCCTTTTATTGCATTTCGCTATTTTGATTGTTGTTTTTAAAATTCATATATAATCCCAAGAGTAGCTAGGGAAAAACAGTCCGCTACCGCAGAGCCCCGCATGCCTCAGTAAGGTCGAGATGATCCAGAGGCTCCGTTTGCAATACCTTGACCCAGGTATCATTTAGTCCTCGGCGTGGGTCGCGTTACGCCTTAACTTGGGGAGTTGGTTCGCGGCGACAGTTTTCGCAAAGGATTTTGGGGGTTTTCAAGTCCCCTCACCCTACTTATAGCTGCCACTAGCCAGATACTCTGACCGTCCTCCTATCCAACACCCGGAGACGCTCCCGGTAGGCTCTCAACCCTCGAGCTTTAGAAGTGAAAGTACCTACATCAGATTAATGGAAATTTGTAAATAATTAAAAACAAAAACAATTTCTTGAATCGTTAGGATAATATTATAATAGTTTTATGTTCGAGGGTGCAAATTTAAATAAAAATAAAAATATTCGGTTACGCCATTGGTTGGATTTTAGTTCTCATTCCCGAGAGTCCATCTTATAATTAGTTGGTTGTAATGTAAAAGCAATTCGTGCATATGGAAGAACTAATATTCTTAATTATATATACTACCTTACCTGGTCTGTTATGTTCGTCTGGCGCGGATGTTCTTAGGCCGTACAGCCATGCTATGTAGGTATCTGGTACCTTTACCGGACAATCATTATTATAAGAGAATGAGATTCGGTATTCTCTATAGACCTTT
The DNA here is from genome assembly GCA_927349885.1 of Psylliodes chrysocephalus. Taxonomy (NCBI): domain Eukaryota; kingdom Metazoa; phylum Arthropoda; class Insecta; order Coleoptera; family Chrysomelidae; genus Psylliodes; species Psylliodes chrysocephalus. Next base: position 86,900,901 of record OV651817.1, read on the forward strand.
ACACGCCTTTGCATATCGTGTTATTAAAATCCTTAATCGTAGATGAGAGAGGAATAATAATATATCTAATATAAACTTCTGTCTTTTGTTTTCAATTTTGTTAGTTGGTAATGTGAAGTTATATAGTTTAACTTTTAATAGTAATTTATTCACATAAAACGATAAATGGGTGCATAGGAGCGCCACTGCAAGTAATAATAATAATAGCCGTCCCTTCCCCTACACAAGTCGCTCAGTCAGTTTCAGAGGTTGAAAATTCACTCGTAAGGGGGTAAATTAGGGAGAGGATAATTATTATTTTTATATACCTAACACTTATGTTGCATAATTAAAATGTTACCTATGTGGTTTAGTTATATATTTCTTTAATTTTTTTCTAATCGAACTTTTTTTATTTCTGTTTCCATACTTGAGTTAATACGTTTTTCATATTTATATTTCATATTTATATTTAATAAACCCAGATAAGTAAAACTCCTTCGTCCTGTAGACGTGGATATAAAAGCCGAGGTAATGTCCTCCCTTTTTGGTCATAAATTGGATACTGCATATTTAAAAGAATTTAGGTGAGTTCTAGCAACACCAGAATATCCTAAATTACCATATCTAATATTCGCTTCAACTATACCTTGGTCTACTATAATTTTTAGTTCAAACCAATTTTCAGCAGTATAAAACATTACTGTGTCGTCCGCAAGGCTAATTATTTTGTTATCATTTTCTAGCAAAAATAAATCGTTAATTTAGGTAGATTATAAACATAATTGGCCCTACCACTGTTCCCTGAGGTACACCATATATAACAGGATTGTTCATTACTTAGATCCTGTTTGATTTTTATTTTTTTTTATTTCTGTCTTTTAAGTACCTAGCTTGCTAACAAATTATTAGCAGTAGGTATTTTTGTCTTCTAAAGATATGATAGAATTAGGTGTATATTTAGTTTACAGTCTCAAATGCCTTTGCTAAATCAATAAATTCTCCAATTGATGGTTTATTTTTGTCTAATATTTCATAAATAGTTTTTGTTAAACACTTAACTACATACTGGGTTGACATTTTTTGTCTACAGCCAAATTGTTAGTTCAAAAACTATTTTGTTTTTCCAAAAAAAAATTTTTAACCTAATTTTTATTATTTTTGCATCAATTTTCGCAAGATTCGATATTATCGAAGTTAATTTTTGTGTGGATTTGTTACAGAAAGTTTTTACAAAGTTTATTGTAAGAAGTTTAACCAATTTTGTATTGCTGGAAAATCGTTTTCCTCTACATTTTTCAGTTTCTCTTATGCCTCAGTAATATAGAAAACCGATGTATCATCTGCGAAACCCACAATTTTGAAAATAAATTATTTATATACAAATTGAATAGAAGCGGACCTAATATAGTGCCTTGAGGGATACCATATTAAATGGACATACAATTACTATAAATATTGTCTATCCTTACAGTTTGCGTTGTTTTATTTAAGTAAGTTTTAAATAAATTTAATGAAGTACTTCTAATACCAATATCTTCCAATGTTTGCAGGAGAATGTTATGGATTACCATGTCAAAGTCCTTTGATAAATCAAGAAATATAATGCATAAACAAGGTTTAATGGCGTTTAATGATATGTTTATATGTATTTATAAAGTCTCTTCAATATAAGGTAATACTTTTATTTCCATCGATACCTGATACTTTTTTTTACTTTTAAATTATTCATTATACTTCTTATTTTTTTGCATCAGTAGGATACAGAACAAAGTTATTACCCAAGCAGCAAGGTGCCGTCATTATGACGTGATTTTTTGGATTTACTCGTCAGAAACGTCACTATCCTAATTAATGACGTTACTTTGACGTTGTTTTTGCAACGTTAATTAGACGTCAATATAGGCTTGTAATTATGACGTAATTTTTCAGTATTAATTTATCCGAAATACAATATCCTAATCAGTAACGTGTATTGATGACATAGAATAGACGTCACTTGGAATTCGTCATAATTACGTTATTTTTTCGTATATTTCTGTCAATTGTCATTGTTGTTTCCTGTTTCCTCCATCTTCATGATTCTCGTGAGTGACAGTCGTGACCTTGTGAACGTGGTGCATTTTTAAATTCTACTTTATTTGATAAGATGTTTTAGAAAAAGATAAAAAATAGAATGTGACAACATTATAAAGTATATTAAACCAAATGTGGTATTTTACAGATGTATTGCATTGTTGAGTTTGAATAACCGGATGATGATGACGGTCTGGCGGTTGTGAGGTGAGCATAAAATGGCTAACGCTGCGTAAAAAACAAGTCTTTTGGCCGCCTTTATAAAGAAATATATAAAGAAATATACTATAATATAAAACTGGTAAATAATGCTATACTTTTATTTTTTGATTAGTTCTTTCAGGGTATTTTTTTAATAGTTTATTTAAAAATAAAATATTTGTAGGGGGTCACTTGATTTAGATACTTTATATCATCTAACAGAATATATCTTTTTTTTTATTAACTTTTATTATAAACTCAGACTATATGTATACCTCTGAAAAGGAAGTTTTTATAACTAGATACACAATTTACTTTTTATCTTTAAGAATTTTCAGTGATCTGCATTTTAATAGTTCTTTTATTTTAGATGATAATGATAAGTGATGTACCAAATTAAAAAAAAATCGAAGTTACCTGAGATCTACATTCCAAGGCTGGTAAAGAACATACTAAAAAAAACAGGTGTCAACTAGAAAGCTGTCATTCATGATACTGAAGATGATGAAATCGTAAAGTATGCTCGCTCACCCCCAATTAAAATCAAATCTACAATTTTAGGTATGTTGTGTCAGTTCCTCTAATATTCTTTTGTCATTTTATTCCTTTTGATTTTTTGCTCATGACTTTTTTATTTACCAGTGTAATTTATTTTTTATAGTATATTTTTCATGTGTTTTTTGGATTAAATAAATAACTTTCATCTACTTAGTATTTTTAATAATTCCATCCAACCTTGGGACATTCAATATAGACGTCACTTTGACGTTACGTAGATTCGTGATAATGCCGTCAATTTTCCTAGCCTAGGACACCCGATATACACGTTACTTTAACGTGATATCGATTTGTCAAAATGGCAATATGGAATGACGTCATTTCGCTGTGACAATCTCACGTTACCATAACGTTATTTTCACGTCATCAAATGACGTAACGCACACCAAAAAATCACGTTATAATAACGGCATGATGTTGCATGGGGAATTATAACCATAAACAATCCTTGTAACACAGACTCATAATAATTTGACAACTACGTGGATGGCAACGTGAATTTTTGGAATTCGATTTTTGTTGATAAAATTAGTCTAATAGTTGTTCGTCGTTGGTTATTTCCTACCATGGATTAGGTAAATTTTTCTTCTACAGTGGACCCTCGTAGTAAATAGTAGAGTAGATTTAAAATTTGCATAAACGAGCAGTTAGGTATGCAGCCCGCAACGAGATTTAATTGCCTTAAGAGGATATTTTAGATGCCATTTTGGAGCCCGCTCTTCTCCGACGTCCTCGCGAGAACTTGGCGGACTCCCGCTGGCTGATACCGACGGCAACTGGGGGCACCCGCTAATTGAATAAAAGTTGTGCCTCGCTCGTTGCTTGTTCGCCCAACAATTTTCCACTATACGGCGAAATATCCGGCAAAAGTTTTCCCGACGGTAACGAATTACCTAACTCGGTCGAGAGGAATTTCCAAGGGGATAAATATAAATAACGTTTATTTTATACCTACGTAGGTATATCTACTACACCGACTCTACGAATTATTTTTTATTGAAATTATTATTTTTAGGAACTTGTTTTAAAAAATTCCGACGTACTTACTACCTACCAACTTATTTATTTACTCCATCCTTAGGTACGATAGCCTCATTACAAAAAGTACAGAGTCTTTAACAATACCCTTATCCAACGTGATATGGTAACATTATGAAGCGCACCAAAATGCCCTAATTTGATTCCTTTGTACTAAGAAATCTGGCAAAATTGGATTTTTTATCGATAAGATTGCCAAATTATCGAGACCCTGTTGGATGATCTTAAAGAGTTTTTGATCATCTTTAACTTTGAGAAAGTTTTCTCCGATGAAACAACCGATACAGGCATTATTAACAAAATTCGCAAAGCTACACTTGAATTTGGATAGGTTGGGTCAAATTATTTTTAATAATAATAATAATAACGTTTATTTAGGAGTAGAATAATTTACATTTTTTATCATATATAAAACAAACAGTAATACAACTAAATAAACAGAACATATTGTTCAAATACATGACACTAATTTAACATGTTTCATCTGTGTAACCCAGTAAGACCATAAAGGTTGAGCATGGGGTACACCGATGATTTAAAAATATTTTTCATAATGTTCTCTACACTAGACCTGTAAATATAGATAATGTTCACTATTCTAATTTGGTTTATTGCGTTTATTTTATTTTGATATTAACATTCTTTTTCTTATTCATTTTAAATAATTTTATCTTTAAATAAATAACTAATGATTAAAAACAAAAGTAATAATATATTTCACGATTACAGTTATAAACTGTCATTTTAATTTTTAAACAAAACATACTGTTTAAATACAGAATACATGACGATCAATTTAAGAATGTTTATCAGTGTAATCCATTAAGACCATAAAGGTTGAGCATGGAGTATACGGATGACTTAAAAATATAATACAATATACAATTTTTCTACGCTAGACTTAAAACTAGTATACATAATCTCTCTGATTCTTTAGTTTGTTACATTTATTTTATTTTGATCTTAAAGTTTATTTTTTTTTAACAATATTTATTTTGTTTTTTGTCATTCATTTTCAATTATTTTATCTATTTCTTTAGATCCTAATGTTTTTATATAAGTTTTAAAAATCGATTTTAGGAGATTAGTTGAGTTTAGTTTTCTTATATAAATTTTATACATATCAGGTAGGAAGTTAAACAAGCGGGGTGTTACAAAATGGAAATATCTTGTACCTATGGTTTTTTAGCAGTATTTGTTTGTATATAATCTTTTGTTTTAGTTCTAGTATGATAATGATGGCCAGGTGTTTACAGGTAAGTGCGGTTTTGAAATAATTGATTAAAGTAAAATTTTACTTGTCATGTCAAATTGTCAAATTGATCTTTCGTTATTTATATTTTTTTAGTTTTAAAGTATCGTAATTATTGTTTGTGTATATTATTTTGTAATTGATTCAGCTTGTCCATTGTATATTTACACTAAAATGAATAATACCACCATAATGAACAACCTTAATTAAGATTCTCCCTGATGATGGAAATAAACATTTCCGAAAGCTTGGAATAAACTTAAAAAAGTAAACTTTCATTTGCTGCATTACCCACAAATTACTGGTTAAATTATTTAAATTTATATAATAAAAACCTTAATGTTTTTGCTACGTCCGATAAGTGTGAGGTCCATCTTAAATATGAATCTATTTTTACATCTAGATATTTAGTTTCAGATTTTAAAGAAATTTCAGTAACCATATTGTTGTCCGTAATAATAATTTTATTATAAAGTGGTAATTTGTGTTTATAACTGGTAAACGGGACGAACTAGGTTTTGTTGTAGTTAACCGTAAGCATTTTGTGTCTAAATATATCAAATATTTTTTTTACATCAGTTTCTATTCTATTTTTTAAATTTTCCCACGTTTTGTCACTATATATTACAGCAGTGTCGTCTGCAATACCAATTACCTTTCCCGAAGAGTTAAAAGAAAATATATCATTAATGTACAAATTGAAGAGAATTGGTCCCAGTACGGTACCTTGAGGAACTCCAAACGATACAACTTTTTTTCTACTGAGTTCTTCATTTATCGTAACATGTTGTTTTCGGTTAGTTAAGAAGTCTTCGAAAAATTTGTATGGGTGTCCCCGTATCCCTGCATCATCTAAGACGTCTAACAACTACGAATGACTCACAGTATCAAGCGCCTTAGCTAAGTCAAGGAACAGTACTGCTGTTGGTCTAACATTTGTGATTCATTTTCTCGCTTTGCATTTGTACCATCTTATAGTATGTTCAGTCATAATAGGATCGAGTTTGGCATAATCATTTTACACATTTCAAGAAATTAGTGCGCTCTCGTTCACTCAGTGTGCCCTCAGTCAGGCAGCCAGGTTTGCCAGACGTCCCGCCATAGGAGAGACAGTCCCGCTTTTTACCAATCTGTCCCCCTTTTTTTTAATAATTCCAAGTCTCGCTTTTCACATAAATTGTCCCGGTTTTCCCGCCTTTTCCACTCTCTCACAGAATTCACAGAAAATGCAACACTTTTTCAACACTTGGTTCATGCATGCGCCCTTGGAATTACTGCCTATCATTAAATAACGCCCTGTATATATATATATATATATATATATATATATATATATATATAGGGTATAAATAATGATGTCTTCTGTTGTTTTATTGTAAAGCGTTTATTTTGTTATTCTAATAAAGAATATTTTGTTATTTGTCCTCATTTTTAAGTTTTGGTTAAATTCCTAACAAAATTAAGCGTGGCTCTAAAAAATGTGTGGCCCTTTTGCTAAAACGACAGTGTCCCGCTTTTTCATTACAAAGATCTGGCAACCCTGCAGACAGCGGACCCTTGAAGAAAAACAAACAAATAATTAAATGCAAGAAACCCCGTAATACGTGAGAGGACATTTTTATTTGCTCTTTAATGAAAATCGGACCACGAAAAATGTAAAAATGTGAGCCCTTCTCTCTCCTGACCGGTAGGCCGTGGAGTTCCCAATCCGACACTGTGTTTAGCTAAAAACTGATTAAACATTCCGGTGATCGAAAAAAAAACTTAATCTTTTTCTAATTTTAACAGCTCCACGTTGGAATTTTTATAATATTTAATAGCCACAAAACTATAAAAACGTTTAAGCATTTAATCAAACCGAAATATAAAACCGTCGAATTTACAGAACGCACCGCGGGACGTCTAAAGTCTAAACAGTCCGAGTACGAAGCGAGAGTGGCCTCTCGCAGTGCCGCGAAGAGACCGCATATCGGGCAATCTCGAAACTTTTAAATCTCCAAAGAAAGCAAGAAGAAGAACGAAACGAAAATAAATACAAACGTGTTCGTACGAACATGCACAAACTCACTCTGTGACTGATCTGACATGGATATTTTGTAACTCGAAGTGAGTTTATCTGGATTCCAGATCGGGAATCTTTATCTTTGAATCCGAAGGATCTAAAGGTGCTTCAAGAGATTGAAAACGGTGACTCTACATAAATATGTCAAGATGCTTAAGAGGTTTCTTTTCTTTCGCCTCCTGTCTTCCGTCCTTTTTTATTTCGACCAAATATATTTGTTGTTTACTAAAATGTTAACGAATTTTGAAAATTACATCCCAACAAACTTTAAATGTGTTTCAAATTGTTATGGCCTTTTAAAGATACCAGTCAATGTTGGAATACATATAATGCCAGATTTCCTGGAATAATCTTATGATATAAGTGAACCTGATTCTGTAACAAGAAAATTCGTTGACATAATAAATAAACTAGACAAATAGTAAAAAAGTATCCTAATAGTAAAAGTTGAAAAAGTGAATACAAAAATGAAATAAATAAAATAACAAATTTAAATAATTTAAATATACATATTATCATGGTACATTGTAATAAAAAGAATTATGAAATAAAATCTATAAAGAATAAAGTGGGAAATTTATTAACAGATCTGACCCGAATAACTTATCAATTTATTTTGGCAAAAAAAATATGCAAAACATAGAGGTTGCAAATACTCTTTTTCAAGTGTAATTTACATTAGTGTTCAAGTGCATACCCCAAAAATTAGAACAATTTTAGATTTTTTAAAATCTGACAAAAACTTTAACATACTGTACTATAAAATACATTGAAATTAGGTGAAAAATAAAGAATGTTTATTATTATGTAAACATTAGCATATTTTGTTAACAAGAAAAATAAAAATTTAATAAATTATTTAATTTTATCTATATAAAATACAAATTAGGTATGACCAAATTCGAAAAGGTTTCTTAAATGCTGAAATTTGATGAGTACAATTTTGTGGCAAAATTTTTTTGAATTGAACCAATCCTATAGTTTTAATAATAAAATAAAACACAATTAACAGATTATTTTATTGTTGTAATACAAGTATAAAGAGAGATTTGGGAATGTACATGATATTGCCTCATCCTTTAATTTCAAATTTCCCATTTTTATTTTGCTAACAGTTACCATCAGTAAAAATAATCTCATATTATTTGATAATATCTTCTAAAAAGTATAGAACAGCATCATCTCTAGAAAGTGCTTTATTTGCACTAGAAACGATATATATATATGCTGCCACTATTCTAAACGTTTAGTATCTTATAAAAAACATTTACAATGACACAATTGGGGTCAAAAAAAAACAATTGGGGTTCAACAAAATAAATAACAGTAGCAACTCTTTATCTAACATTAAAACTATAAAAAATAAATTTTCTTTTCTAGTAAGTTGAATTTAATGCATAATTATTGTTGTTTGTGAGTCAGCATCTATGACTGTAAAATTTTATATTATAGAAACTTGTAATAAAATAAACTACACTTCGTAAGATACATATTGTGACTAGTTTACAATAAATATTATATTTATATATGAATAAAAGACATTGAATTGATTTCTTCTTGTGTTTTTAGTTTTACATTTGATTTTTATCCTGTTTTATAATCTGGAACGACGCAAATCTTGCTATTATGTTACTTGTAATCAGGTACTTTTTTTTCACATTATTTTTTAAAAAATCACTTCGTTTTATATTGATTTACATAGAAAATTGACACCGCTGTCATTCGACATGCCAACGCACATACTTTGATTTTCTTTTACTATACGGAGAATGGTCGCACTGCGCAGCTTTCTGAGTGCCTTTTAAAAGGAGATAGAAAACTCCGCCATTTTGAACCCTTATTACGTGTTGCCTACATCTTGGCGCAATATTTTTAATAGGTGCGTTTTAATCATCCGCTTCTGCTTCGGAATTGTCGGTTTTCTTGTTTTAATCTGACAGGTTAGAACGACTGAACCGACAATTCCGGAAGCAGAAGCGGATGGTTAAAACGCACCTGATATTTTGCTTGCTGCTGTCAGTGTCAGTGAATATTATTTTTGGAGTCACAGTTTATTGCTAAAGAATCAGTTAGCTCACTCGGACCAGTTGAAAGTTCCAAAATAACATCCTCTCCAGGGATACAAATTCAGGATACGCTATTTTATTATAGGCGGTTGTCATATATTGTATTATCTGAGTTGCGCAGTGTATAAACTGGAACATTGAGATAAAAAGTGCCGACGCAGAGTGAGCGATCTGATTCTTTAGCTATAAACTGTGTCATAGGGTTCAAAATGGCCGCGCCCTATGTTGGGCGTGTCGGACCTCTCTCTTGCCCCGTATAGTAATCAAAGTATGTGTGCCAACGACAGTCAATTTCGCGAACTTTATAAAAAGAAGGACGGAAATTTGAAATTTGACCATTGCCGATTCATCTCCTTTTCTCTAGTCTTCATAATCTCAACTCAATCAAAAAATATATTGAATCAAAAAGTCAGAAAATGTTTAGAATAAGAATTAAAGATAAAAAATTTGCACAAATATTTTTTTCGAAATATTTTTTATATGGAGAATTAATTGCCTGAAAAACAATAAAAGTTTGTACTTTTCCTCAAATTTCCTATTTACATTCCATTTTACTTGACAAAAATGATAAATAATGACATCACAAACAACTTTTATTCAATGATTTTTTATAATCATAAATAACACAAATATATCTTTAAGTTGAAAAGCAACCCCCTACACAACGAAAAAGTAAAATCTATATTCAAAAAAAGATTACACTTCTTTAAAATAAAGGACAGTTTACTCCTAATATTTTTCGATGCAGTAAGAAAATAAAAGTGTAGGCATAATATTCTAATTAAATATTTAAAATAAATAATGGCCGTTATTTATTTCATTCAAATCTAATATGTTCTCTTTAAATTTTAACAATATTTAAAATTAGATAACTTTTTTCGGCACTTTTCAGAAAAAAATTACATGTGGCAACATTGTCACGAAAAATTTGATGTACATTTATGAAGTTTAATGAAAACTGAATGTCGATATATTTTTCCATTAGGCATTCCAAACTGAATGGCTACCAGTGGGTTCTGACGGGTTATGATATGGCAAAATTATGGCAACCCTGTAGGCCTGGTGATTTGACAAGGTCAATGAAATAGATAGTTACATAGATTGATTATCCATATTTTTCAAAATAAACATAAGCTTATGCCTTGAAGTAAAAATGTAAGCAGTTATTTTTTTTTTTAAATATCTAAAGGCTAAAAATTGGTTTTAAAACACATTTTTGCTAAACCGATTCAAATTAATAAATATTTGCCAGGTAATATGGCTGCTCGTAAACGACCAGCTTTGAGCAATCTATATAACTATATATGTATCATTGACCCTGTTAATGACAACATGACAACAGGGTTGCCATATCTAAACTGTCATTACCCACTGGTAGCCATTTGGACAGGTCGCTGGAATGCCTAATTCTCTGTTAAAATCCGTGAATTTATAGATTAATATTTATTTGTAGAGATATTTTAGTAGTTTTGTTTAATTTCGTGATATTTATCACCTTTGACAGCTGGCATGTGTCAGAATAAAGGCCGAAAACGCGGTGAAGCAAATTTCTTAAACTCTACCCCAAAACTTGAAGAACTAAAGAATAATATGATTCAAAAAGACGCCAAATTACGAAAACCAAGGGGTAGGAATGTAAAAAACGAGTTTTACACCTAGTCAAGGCTGTTTTAGTTATGACGTACGATAACCATGAATTTGAGGAGCTTATGGATCAAGATGACTCCAATTACGCGGCCTTCTTCATTTTATTGCAATGAATTTTGTTTATAAAACTTTATTTATACGTTTGTGCTCTATGATGTTCTATGATTTTCATTTCTTAAACATTCAAAATCGTAAAATAATATTTTATTTTAATTGGGCAATTTATTTATTCAGTATATGCCATAAAGTTGGATCCATACGGGAATATTTTTTAATAATTAATTAATTATGATTGAAAAAACATCTTAGGGCATTCATTCACCTGTGCTTTTTTAAAAACCTTAAAATACCCCATATTAAAGTTTTTTACTGCCTTAGTAATCTGTCAAACTCGTATTTTTTTTAAGAAATCGTTCAAAAATTTACTTTTTTAGTGCGAATTTGACAGAAAACTAAAGTCAGCAGCCAACTTTGATATGGGCTAGTAAGCAGAAGTAATTGCCCAACGACGTTTTTTCCAATCGTAATATTAAAAAAAAATCACAAATGAATCCAACTTTATGAAACACACTGTATACCTTATAGGTAAGTATAACAATTATTGTTAAAGTTTGTACAATATATTCACACAGATTCACATAAAACCGAAAATAATGCTCCTATTCGAAATTCAGATTAATGGGATATTCATTTTTGTAATTCAAATGAAGCTTGAAGACTGTATTAATTTTATTAATTTAAATTTAATACTCCTAGTGACATCTTGAAAGTAAAATAGTTAAACAGCACTAAACTACCGACGTGATAATACAGGCCTCTAAAAGAAATAAATACAAATTTTAATATATTTATGGTAGATGGCGATGTCCTATAAACAACATATTTGATACAAAACTACAATTGTTACATTAAATAACATTAAATTTTCGTTTCATTCTTTTTTATTCATAATAAAAATTTAAAATACGTATTTTTCATTTTGAATTCAAAGAAAATACGTTTAATATTATTTAATATACAATACTTCAAATATCTACAAATACTTAATAGATGGCGCTAGCAGTTAATATTAAAATATTAAATATATCAATTTTATATTGCAATATCTCTATTATTACCAAGAAAATATGTTATAAAAATATTAAAAATTATATTTTGTTTCATTATTCCATACAATTAGGTATATATTTTATACTTAAGCATTATAAAATCATACGGTACATTACAGTACCATCTATGTAATAATAGTCAAACTTGATTATAATAAACAGACACAGCAATTGTGTAACAGATGGCGTTAGGTAGTCAAATAGTCAAAATTAAAATTTATGAAAAATATGAAAAAATGACATTTTTAGGTTAATTTGTAAGATTCAAACATTCAAAATAGTGTTTAAAATGTGGAAAACTATTAATTCAGCTTTAGTCACATCGATCAAAAACCAAACTGTTTTACAACCCATCAACGAATTATTATACCAACAAATTAGGGTAAGTCGGAATGTTCAAAAATAATTCAATTCAAGCATTTTAACATTTTAAAATTCTATATTTTAGACTACTTATGTATTAAAAAGAAAAACTCCCCCTAATTTGCACAAATTAGGAGGCCTGCGAAAACCTTTACGCAGCAGACATTACATATACGATGTGATCAAAAATACAGCTATAGAACGTCAACCAGACATCGAAGTGCTTCTGACTTCTGTAGTAGAGGGTTTGGGTAATGTTGGGGATAAAGTTTCGGTACGACCGCAATTTGCCTACAATAATCTTCTCCTGCCAGGGCTAGCAGTGTATGCAAGCCCTGAAAATCAAGAAAAATATAAAGATCTAGCCATTAATACAGATGTTAAAAAATATAGTACACCTTCAGCTGCTTATGTATGTATATTTTTAGTTCTAAATTCGAATGTGGATTAATTTATATCGTATTTTTTACTTTTAGACTGTCCAATCTTTATCTCGAATGACTTTGTCAGTAATTATGAACAAAGATGTGCCTTGGACATTGAAACCTTGGCACATAAAGGCTTCGTTTAGAAAGTGTGGATATGTAGTTCCAGAATATGCTATAGAACTTCCAGAACAACCGATAACTGGACCAAATATGGATATAGAAAATAAAGAGTTTGCAATTACAGTCACGGTAAGTAATTTCTTTTGTATGTACCTATAAATAGGATATTTAAAACATGTATTTAGATGATAAAAGAAAGGGTAATTGCATAGAAAGATTACGTTTTTTTTATAATCTTGTACTTTAGGGTAGGTGTTAATGCACATTTACACACCACTCTTCATTCTATATGAAGATGTTTATTCCAGACGGTAAAGAAATTTCAGGAATGTGTAACAGAGTTTTCATATTATATTAAAAGAATTCCTTTTATTACAAAAATTATGCAAATAAAATATTTAAAATACATTATTGTTGCTTCTTGACACTATATCATACTTAAGATCATTTATTTCCAAAGTAAATTACAATAGGTACTTAAATTTTATCTGTCTTGTATAATTTTTTTTTTTTTTTTTTTTTCATATACTATGACTTATATACTTTTACTTTTTCAAAGTTTAGGACATTATCCATGGAGGATCTACGTGCAATAATTAATCCTTTAGACAATAAAAGTAGTCCATATGAAATTCTAAATCAAAAACTCTGAAAGAATTTTTAAAGTTTGTGGTCATGTAATATTAAACTTTGTGAATACCTCACTGAGTACATGCAAGGTCCAGATGCTTTAAAAGTTAGTACTGTGGTTCCCATATCTAAAGTTAGCAATACCATAAAAGCAAATGAGTTTAGACCTATTAATACCTTAACACCTTTAGAAAAAATTCTTGAAAACTAAAGATGTATGGTATTGAGGGTGAGGTGTATAAATAGTTATCTCACTACCTAATAGATAGAAAACAAAAAGTCAAACATTAATGTAGGTGTGCCCCAGGGTAGTGTGTTAGCCCCGCTCCTGTTCATAGTGTATTTAATTTTTTCCAGGCATTCCCTCCTTCTGTATTTTTATCTAATAGCAACTTTACTAGCAATTTTCCACCCTCTTCCATATTGGTGGCTTCAATCTGAGTCAATAAAGCAAATATGATCCTTTTTTGTGAAGAAAAGCTGGTCTAAAACCATAATATAAAAAATTAAGAAGCCTCATTAGGCACTTATAACAAAAATTAATATTGTCTAAAAAACATCAATATAAATTACAACAGAATTTTACAAATCAGAATGTCTTAATCCTAATTAAGTCACTATCATACTATCATCATAAATATAGATAAAATAGTTTTTGTGTAAAATAGACACAATTAATAATATGACACACCTACACTTAAAATGTAGCATTTAACTATTCTATAACAACACAGTTCTACTTATCACGTTTTTTCACAAAATCCCTCACACCTGTAGTAATTTTCGGCACTTTTTGTGTTATGACGATCTTTCACAAAAGTGCGATAAAATCAACAGACCTACACAAGATCTAACTAAGAACTGAGGTTCTTCTGCAAAATACAGTTGTTAATTTGGTCACTTACTAAAACGGCGCTGCCGACATCTAGCATTAATGTGTCAAATAATACGATATTTCGCATAAAAATGGGATGTAATATTAGTTGTTTGTATAAGTTAAGTCAAAATTGTAATTTTTTTGATTTGTGACCTTCTTTCATAAATGGAACAATGTTATTTACGCTTGGAGAAGAGAATTCTTTAAATAAACGTTGTGTACGTTGTGAAATATTTTTTTATTTAATTTTTGTCCTATACATATTTTTTCTAAAATGGTCAGAGTATTCGAAAAATTTGACAAAAATTGCAAAATTTTAATGTTTAAGACAATTGTTCAATTAAAAGTTGTTTGCGATATAATTCTTGTCCTATACATGATTTCTCTAAAATGGGTGGTATTTCAGATATTTGAGAAAAGTGCAAATTTCGAATTTTGAAGATAACTTAAAAACGGTTAAAGAGAAAAACACGAAATTATAAAAGGCTTTAATCCATTCTGCGGCGAAATGATTAAATTTTGGGCATAGTTGGAACATCAGGGGAGGGGTACATTATAGAGAAACGTTACTACTTTATCATCATCATCATCATTATCATCTGAATTAGGGCGTGGTTCAAAGCCCACTTGTACTGAAGCTCTAGGCTTATTGTACCCCTCACAGTTTCTATCCCATCAGATTGATTTTCTTGATGAATTCAAGAATATGTCTGATGGGCGCTTTCGCGATTTCTTCAGGTTCCGGATATTGTACCCCGAAGTGCCATTCCCGTTCCCATTTAAGGTTCCAGCAGTGGCTTAGTATGTGAATAGGAGTTTCGTCCTCCTCTTCACATATTCTACATAGGGAGTCATCAGATATCCCTAAGAGATTTAGGTGTCTTCTAAGGCCGCAGTGTCCCGTAAGGAGTCCTATTACGGCCTTGAGTTCGCTTCTGCTAAGGTTTAGCAGTTGGTGATGTCTGCTCGTGGATGGTCCCTCTATGAATCTTTTGGACTGTCTAAGTCCAGGAAGTTCCATCCAGAGCCTATGGTGTTCTCTTTTTATTTGTTCCTTTAACACCCATTTTACATGTTGGTATGAGATACCACATGTGGGTTCTGGTCCAATAAGAGTTTTTTTCGCTCCCTTCCTTGCTAGGAGGTCTGCTTTCTCGTTTCCAAGCACTCCCTCATGACCTGGCACCCATTCAAGAGTGACCTTGTTATGTTCTGCCAGATTGTACTTCTACCCTTTTTAGTGATTTAAGGGCTGCCTGACTGTCTGTCATGATAACGATTCTCTTATCTCTAAGAGTCATTTAGCATGACTTTGGCGCAGGCATTTATTGCTGTTACTTCAGCCTGGAAGACTGTTGTCAGTGACCCCAGGTTCAAACTAATTGTCCTCCCTGAGTTCACATGGTAGATCCCAGCTCCTGTGCTGTTTTTCATTTTCGAACCGTCTGTATACCAGATTGATTCGTTTTGTTTTCCCTTTTTTCCCGGCTTTTGGCCCTTTCTGGTATTTGAATATCAAAAGGTTTCCTGAAGTCGTGAATAATGGGCGTTCTATCAGATATGGCATTCTTAGTACCGGATTTTGTTTTAGTTTCTCTAATATCATTGTGTGGTGTCCTTTTCTCGAAAGTTCCCATCCAAATCCATTAGTAAACAGCCTGTATGCCGCCGCCATAGCCTCCTTCTCCACCACAAGGTGTAGTGGAGGAAAACCTAGCAGTAGCTCCATTGCTACTGTGGGCGTAGTTCTAAATGCCCCTGTTATTATTAGGCAGGCTAGTCTTTGTACCTTGTCTAATTTTCTGTTAGCTGTTATGCTTTTAGTCTTGTGCCACCATATGACTGATGAGTAAGTTATAACCGGTACTACAACCATAGTGTAAAGCCAGTGCATCATACTTGGTTTAAGCCCCCATGCGTTCCCTACCATCCGTCTACAGGCCCATAGTATTCTTACAGCTTTTTCTGTTGTTTTTTCTATATGGCTGCAGAAGCTAAGCTTGTCATCGAGAGTGATTCCAAGATATTTAACCTCCTTTGCCATTTTTAGATGTTGTCCCCACATATAAAGCTCCTTCATTCCTTGAAGGTTCCTTTTTCTTGTGAATGCAACAACAGAGGTTTTTGTCGGGTTTGTGGACAATCGCTCTTTTAGGCACCATCTTTCGACGATATTTAGTGCCCGCTGCATCCTTTCGGATACAACAGTCCCAAAATTACCGTTTACTGCGATGCTTATGTCGTCTGCAAATGCTTGCGTGTACAAGTTTTCTCTCTCTAACTCCCATAAGAGGTCATCAACCACCAAGGTCCGCATAAGAGGAGATAACACTCCTCCCTGCGGGCATCCCTTGTTAACTGAGACCTCTCTTGTTGTGTTAAGGAGATTACTGGTAATGGTTCTATGATTAAGCATGAACTCTACCCACCTCGTAATGCAGTGGGCTACTCCACGCCTTTGCATAGATCCCAGTATTGAATTGTATGAAGCCGAGTCAAAGGCTCCTTCTATATCTAGGAAAACTCCTAGTGCTATTTCTTTGCTTTCCAATGCTTGTTCAGCCCATTGAATTAGCCTATGTATGGCTGCATCGCAAGACTTTCCAGATTGGTAGGCAAACTGGTATCGGTTTATCCCGTAGAACATCGTCCCGTATATATCTATCGATCAATTTTTCCAATGTTTTTAGGAGAAATGACGTTAGGCTGATTGGTCTGAAAGATTTGGTCTCCTCGTATGACGCTTTCCCTGGTTTGGGAATGAAGACCACTCTTGCACACCTCCAGCTTTGTGGAACATATCCGAGGGCTATGCTAGCTCGGAATAGTTTACACGGTGGTCCCTCCAGTACTTCCTGGCCCTTTTGTAGAAGTGCCGGGATTATACCATCAGGTCCAGCTGTTTTGTATGGTTGAAAGGAATTTATCGCCCACACAAGTTTTGTTCTGTTTACTATTGAGTTTGCAAGAGACCAGTTTGTTTTTGAGGCCCCAGAAATTAGTGCCTCAGTACTCCTGTTCTCTTGGTCAAGAATAATCTTACATCCAGGAAAGTGTGACTAGTAGTAAATCTAAGCTCTCCTCCCCTGTTTTTGTAAGTTCTCCTGGTTGATTTTTCAGAGATCCCATGCATCCTTGCTTATCTCTCTGTAGAGTTTTCCTGAGTCTGGCACATTCTGGAAGGCTTTCACTTCACCTGTTCACTACTTTATGTATTATACCTAGGGTTGCCACCTGTCCTTTTTTGAAGCAAAATGTCCTTGCGACTTTTTAAAGCTTAAAATGTCCCTTTTTACGGCTTAGGGCATATGTCCTGTTTTGCTCTTTGATATCTTTGAAAGGGATCTGGCTTGTACAAAAATATACAAGCTGAGAACCTTTTTTTTTAGAAGATTGGGAGAAGGACGAGGACTTTTTTGTGTTACACTCATTGACCTTTTTTTTATAAGTTCAGTAGAAGGATGAGGACCTTTTGTATACCGGATCCCATATCAGCATCATAGTCCTTTATTCACTTTCCAAAAAAGTGGCAACCCTAAATATATCTTTTATTTATGATTAGAGAAGAAAATTCTACAAATAAAAGTTGCTTGTAATGTTATTCATTGAGGAAAAGTGTAGAATTTTAATTTTTTAGTATTTTTATTAGCAATATAAAAATATTTAGTTCATTCTTTAACCATTTACAGGGGTGATTGAGTAGGTTGTAGAAAATAACTGGAAAAACTAGACAAGAAAGTCATGTTGTGTTGGACATCACACATATAAACAATCACCAAATAAACAAAGACATGGAATAAGTTTTTTTACTTATTTACGTTTACATGCGGCCATCTTTTTGTTTGACACATTTATAGTATATTAATTCGCTTTTTCCTAGTTTTCAAATATTAATGTATAACCTGGCAACTATGTAACGATTTCAATCTTTATAGCTGGACTAGTGTAGACACGTATATTAAAAAACCACTAAACTACAAATTTAACAATTTTATTTATTTTTTTTTTTTCTAGATAAATAAGCAAGAAAAAGTAAACGTACGTTGCAGATTACATCATTGGAGTACAGAATTGGCCAGCAGGCTCCCGTACGTTCCCAGATTTTGGGAAACGCCGTCAGAACCAATTTTACCTGAACAGAAATCGATTTTGGATACCATTCCGATAAAAGAAAGTAAAAAGAAAAATGCAATAAATAATTAAAATAATCAGACAAAACCACTTTTTTTGTTATTCATAAGAAACGATTTCACAAGAACGGTATTTTTTTCGGTTTTTGTGATTTTCATCTGTAGAACTTTCTATAATCGTTTTGTCAAATTTCAACATCTACTGATTCACAAATGTTAGTTGTTTTGTCTGTCGAATGTCAGTCATTTGGCCTGTCAAATATCGGTCGTTTTGCTTGTCAAAAGTCATTTGTCGCTTTACATATCAAACGCCAGCTGTGAACAAATTAAGACTCAATAACAAAAACAATAGATTCTTATCAATTAACTCTTTATTTATACAATTTTATTTATTTATTTTTAATTTTATCCGAAACGGTGTATTTATCGTACGTTTTAGTAGGATCATAAGGCTCCCATCTACTAGCGGGGAAAATATGTTTGTTCCTTTCATACCAACTCCTCAACAAAACTTTCCCGGCGTGAGAATCTTCTTTTTCGACAGAAGCGTCATTTAAAATCCTAATGTCATCGTGCGCGTCGAATTGAAATAACGGACCGCTCTTACCTCTAGCCTGGAAAAAGAAAATTAGAAAGAATTCATTGGAATAATGTTAATTGATTTGTTTTTCTTACTTTCGTTACTATAAAGTCGTAGAAGGTGTAGGAATGTGGTAAAATTAAATCCTCTTTGACATACATAAGTTGATCGGCCATGACAGTTTTTAATTCGGAAAATTCCCTGCGCAGCAATTCCAAAACTTTCTGCAAAAATTGGTAAATCGAATTTCCTAAAAAGCAATGCATTCATGTAAAATACATATATTATATGTCAAATGTCAGTTGTTATCACTCAAATATCAGTTGTTACCTTATCAGTCAAATGTCGGTTTTTGTCAAGTGTCAGTTGTCACTTTTTATTGTCAAATGTCAATATATTGTCATCTTACAAGTTAAATATCAATAATTATGGCACTAAATACATGAACAAATATTTAGTGTTGTAAGCAAGTATTGTTATAATAAAATATTTTACCTTTTTTAACTCTTACGGTGCGCCTATGTCCAGAACCGTCCCAATAACTGAACGTTATGTCGATTTCTTCTTCTTTTAGTTTCTCTTGTTGTTCAGCCCATTGCTGTCTCAATTCCTCTCTCAGTCTGTTTTCCTCTTCTTCTCGTTCTCTGTCTGGCAAGAAACTAAAATTAAAAACAAAAATTATAGATGAGTCACTCTAAAAGAAAAATTGTCCTCTGAAGAATAGATTTTTAATCAAGTAATGTCAAAAATTTAAAGAAAACAAGCAAAATTTAAAAAAATTTAATTTAATTTTATCATAAATTATTAATGTTAAAAATTGTGAATTTGAAATCTTTTTCTGAAAAAAAAAAAAAAAAAAAATTGCAGAATTTTCACTTTTACATAAACAAAAATTGTACTTTTCCTAATTGGTAGGCTTTTCCTAATTGGTAGGCTTGGATTGGAAGCTTAGTAATAGGGACCCATGTTACTATTAATATTGACATTACATGGATCAAAATAAAAATTACATGTTTGACATAGTTGACAGCTGATGTGGAAAGTATTATTATTTCTTACCTGGTGTCAACATTTGGATCCTTCCTAATCTTTTTCAAATTCGTACTATCCACATCTTCTTTAGATCTCTTGAAAGATAATATCTTGATTTCTTTTTCCTCTTCTTTGTTCTCATTATTGTCATCCTCATTTTCATCATCTTCTTCATCTTCATTATCAAGTGTAAATGAGAGAGCTTGTATCTAAAATCGAAACTAAATCTTTTTGATTTAAAATGTTCAATTTATGAAATTAAAATACTATTAATAAACTAAGAGAATGTACATTTCAATTCAAATTATTGCAAACATACAAAAAATTTCTACACTAGAATAATTATTATAATAATAATAAATCTTTATTTGTCCTTTTAGATCATAGTATATGATTTAGGATAAGTCAGGTATATTTATTCTTTATCTATGGTCAGGTATATAAATAAAACTATAACTAAAACTAAAATAAATCAGGTAAAAACAACATAGCATTATTGCGGTAGGTACTCATCTATACTGTACACACAATTATCTATTAAATAGTTTTTTAATTTTGTTTTAAAAATATAGGGGATGGTTGTTTTAGTCGAGGATGGAAGATGATTAAAAAGAATAAGTGCAGAGTAGTGTGGGCTGAGTTCAAATAGAGGTGATGAATGTTTTGAAATACAAATTGCTTCATTGTTTCGAGTGGGGTAATTATGATTATCTTGATTTTTAGAAAATGATTAATGATTTTTTTTTAACATACAGAATGGTTTTAAAAATGTATATGGCTGGGAATGTGAGTATATTATATTTTTAAAATGATCCCTACATGTAGTTCTTGTTTCTAAATTGAAAATTTGTCTTGTGAGATTTATTTATTGAGTCTAGAATTGTGAAATAATTATATGTACCTGCCTCTAAACTGAGTTTAATAGCACAATATCATAGATATTTATTTGGGACATTTTCAATCCTTTTTACATAGATTTAACATGAAATTTATAATAGCAATTACCACTGTTAACATTTAGGTAAATCTTTAAATTATCATTTTACTAATGGGATGTATATCATTATTATTAATAGAATTTATGCATTAAAAGATGTAATTGTCTTGTAACATAACCAATATGGTCTTCCCACTTCTTATATTGATGAAACTACTGCAAAATATTTTTTTGTTCTATAAATTGACAATTACAATAATTGTCTTTATTTATACAATGCAATGTGTGTAATTTAATGTTTATATCAAGTATAATATTTTATGTTACCTGCTTTTTCTGCTTGTTCTTCTCCGCTTGTCTGGCTTCCATCTGCCTTTGTTTCTCTCGCTCCTTTTCCGCCTGTTTCTGTGCTAATTTCCTCTCCCGTTCTTTAACTATGTTTTCCTGCTTGGCTTTCATTTCGTCGAGAGTAACGAGTCCAATTGTGGAGCTCTAAAACAAATTTTGAATGTAAATACAAAAGTTTTTCGTTTTGCAAATTGTAGAATAGTTACTTTAAGTTGTTGTTCGACCGCATCGTAATGTGTAGCGAATTTATTTTCGATGTTATTCAATCTTAAATCTTCCTCGATTCGTTTCTTTCTGAGTTCCAGATCTTGCATTTCCTTTTCGCGTTTTTTCATCAATTGCATGGCTCTGCCGGCTTCGCTGGCCGCCCCTTTGTAATGAGCCATCCTAGAAGTATTGTTGATCACAACTAATATTACAAAAAAAACTATTAAAAACTTTGAATTACAAATTACTGCCACAAAACTTGACTTGTTTTTAATACAAATACAATAATAAATTCATTGCATTGACAGATTACAATGCATAAAATGTCAGAATGTTTGTAGGTCACTTTTAGTTTTTATGGCCTGTTCCTCTATGTGGTAACAGTAATTCTTCTTTTTGATGGCTTCTAACCTATTACGGCAGAACGTTTTAAATTTTTTGGCCTCTTATTAAGCAGATATACAGATACCTAACCTGCGTGGCCTCTAATATCAATTTTGGTATACCAATAACTTAAAAATCCTAAAAAATCAGTAATATTGGGTCCTATGATTGAACGTTTATGTTATCCATAACGTACATGTTATGCCGAATTTTAAAAGTAACGAGGCAAGTTCGGATGATGGAACACTGTTAAATTAGAAGATAACAGGCGGAAAATAACAGTAATGTGTTGGAAACCGTTTTTCATCATACGAACTTGCCTAATTACTGTTAAAACTGAGCCTAACATGTACGTTACGGATAACGTAAACGTTCAATCATAGGACCCAATAACAGCATAGCCAAAACATTTCATTTTTCTAGTTTCTATTCGATAGTGTTCTGCACAGACCATGTGTTCTGTGTTCGATAGGAAAGATACATATCAATCAGAGATAACCAGGAGATGTAACTACTAACAAATATCGTGCGGCCGTGAATAAGACATATTCTAAGGGACACAGTAGGACATAATATCCGCTGTTGTCATTGTTAGTAAAGTGTATGTATTAAAATATTCGCTCAAGAAAACGATTCACTTCCCACTCTTTTGTCACAAGGCTGAATTTTTCACAGATGAAAGGTCATGATAAGGTAACCCTTATTCCGGAGTTAATACAAAATTAGAGTTTGCAGAAGGGCATTATCATCAAAAATCCAGATATTGATACCACCGAATAGAGAAAAAAATACTCATTTTTTGATCAAATGCACAATAAAATCTTTGTAGGGAGTAATTGTTCATACTTATTTAAAAAAAATCATTTACATTAGCACTTACGGCCGAAAAAAAATATAAACGTAAATATCTTGGTTTTAGCCCTTCAAAAATTTAGTTAAAAAGTCGTCTTTTTTAAATATACCACTCATTTAACAAAAAACGAAGGCCTAAATGAACAAAAAACATTCCTTATAAAATTTTTGCTTATGTGTTGACAAGGTAACAGAGTAAACACCATATTTTTTGCTTTTGAATTAACAAAGATATAACAATAAACGATGAGAGATGTCATAGGTTTATGCTGTTATTAATTCTCACCGCCAAATTTATCGACTCTCATTGTATCTTTCTCTTCACCTTCAAACGTAGCATAGCTCTGTTTCTCTCTACGTGCCGGCTGATGTATCACATTATTGATATGGTAGGATTTTTCATTTTTTTTTATTATAAAACTTCTCGTTATGTTCCATTGGGCAATGTGTCATATTGTTATCTGTTTTTACTAAAGAATTACTAAGTGTATGTGTTATATATTAAATTACCTAATAAATTGGGAAAAATATAGACATTTTTGCATCTTTATTATATCTACATTCATCCTGTTGCAGCTGAATATATTTGGGTAAGTTATAAGTTTTCGTTTAAAATTTTAATTACGGATTTGTTGCTGCAAGTAGCAAAGACAAAAACGATATCAAAATAGGAAAGCCCAAAAGTTGCATATCATTTAAACATATATTTGTAAACATTATTTTTAGAAATAAATTTAATGTTCAAATGATAGATGTGGTATTTGATCATTATAAAGGACATTCTATCAAAAATACAACACGTCAAAAGAGATGATTTCAGAAATCAATTGATATAGAAATTGACCGACCCAATATTTCACTTCCGCAATAATAGAACTTGTTTATTCATTCGATATTTAACAAAAGACGTTTAACACATTTTTTGCTAGAGCAACTTCTTCAAAACTCGCGAAAATCAATAAATATGGAAAGAATTTTGAACCATCAAAAGACGATTTTTTAAATTGAAATCACGAAGACACTAATAATCGTATCTTATTGCACATCCAAAAATTCGGGGCATTCACGCTGCATTATTTATTGTAACGATACAGATGTCTTATTAATTTATTTTAAGAAGTTTTTGACTAAAGATTTATGGTTCAGAATAGGGCGAGGAGACTCAAGACGATTTCTAGCAGTACATTATTTAAATTTGGATGAAAACCTTCAAAAAAATGTGCCTGCTTTTCATTCTCTGACCGGTTGTAATACAACCAGCTAATTGTCCGGCATTGGGAAAAGAACCTGTTGGAAAACCTACCTTGAACACCATTACTTTTTGGATGGATTTGGCATTGATCAGTACTCTGAAAACATATTCTCTAATCTTGAAAGAATTTTCATAAAAATTTATTCAAAACTGCCAATGTTACTTCCATTAACATTTTGAGGGGATTATTGGCCTCTTCAAAAACCATCGCTAAATTGCGACCGACTGAAGATGCCCTAAGACTACATTGTTTAAGATGTAAATTTGCAAATGCAGAAAAAAAATATTTGCTGTATCGGTTCCTGCACCTGTATGGCACAGCCGCTAATGTTTTGGAAAATGTTGATTCGTGTGGTGAATCTGATTCTCTGATTAGTTTGAAAGTCGTGTAATTATAAATTTTAATATTATTAATTTATGCTTTATATACTTCCTTCCATTTATTATTATTATTATAATTTATTTATATTGGGGATTTATTGTATTTTGCAAAGCAATAGCCTTACTGTTTATAATTGATACTTCAATAAATACCTTCAATAAATAGTTTATATTTTCTTATTTTTCATTTTCCGCCAAAAATAAAAAAAAATCTTGAAATAATTAATACACCCTATTATTCATAGTGGATAAATCAATAATCCCTGTATAAAATATTATAAGAGAGTCAAACTGATTGCATTCATTTCAATACTGAGATAGATGCATAAAGAGTCGAGAGGCTCTGTCTTTAATGTTTGCTTTCTAGTAGAACCATGACATCACTAATTGTTTATTGCTATATTTTTGTTAATTTAAAAGCAAAAAATATGACGAAAGTACTTTTACCTTGTCAATACATAGGCGAAACTTTTATAAAGAATAGTTTTTTTTCATTTATGCCTTCGTTTTTCGTCAAATGAGAGGTATATTTCTAAAAGAACATTTTTTATACAAATTTGTAGACGGTTGAAACCGTCATAAGAGCTAATGTAAATGATTTTTTTAAATAATTATAAAAAAAATACTTCCTACAAAGACCTAATTGAGCATTAGAACAAAAAATAGCCATTTTTAACCAAATTAGATGTAATTTCATTAAATTAGATGTAATAATTTTCAACAAATTCCAAAACCTAGTGATGTTAGATTGGAAGTGGCAACAGGGCTTACACCGGCATGGACATTTACGTTATGTAGTATAAGCTCGCGCAGTTATTCATTGATAAAACTACGTAAAATTCTTCACTCTATCCCTTCTCTTACTTCTCACCTTTCGTCGCCTCGTCCCGCGTCTAGAAATAGAATGTATACAGTACCAACTATTGATGGCACCATGAATATTATATTTTATGAATGACTGCTTATATCTCTGATATCAATATAATCCTTCCTCCATGATATCAATGGCGCAGAGTGAGGGCTTTGTATCTGGTACATAAATAACAATGTAATAACTATTTTTTATGTGTAATTTAGAACCTAAATTGCAATTTAAATGCCTGACTAGTTCAAAATTTTTATCCATTTCCAACTTAATTAATGCTGTAATTTAATTTAATAATTTTTTACATTGTAAATTTTCTGTATGGACAAAAAATGGCGAAGATGCATACGCGCCATCTATCCACTTATTGTTAAAAGAAGGAGTAAGTAATAGTAGATTTCTGTATACATGTAATGAATGTTCCCATCTATGAACGAGTTGCTAAAACATTGTCTGGTTGTTAGTAGAGTTCTGTTTTTGTCCAAAACAACATGGATATAAAATGGCGGAGAAAGAAATCTCTGCAATGGAAAATTTAGATTAGTCAGGTGGCAAAGAACAATTTTTTGTAATGTAATTATTTTAAACTCGAATAACTCTTAAACGGCTATCGATAGAGATGAGCGGTCAAAAGCATTCAATTTTAACAATTTTGTTCTACATTTGTTGATATCTACAAGGCGTTTCAAGAATTATTAAGCGAGAAAATTAATAATGAACTTTAACAGTTGTAGCTGGAAAGTAACAGAATATACCAAGGCATCAGAATTAATTTTAAATAATTAAATTAAATGAAAAAATCCCGGCCAACGGTGGGATTCGAACCTGGGACCCTTGGATCCGCAGGCAGAGACTCTACCACTGAGCCACCCACCCCCGTGAAAAATGTTCTTATTTTACAATTTGTGAAATCTTTATCAGGTAAATTTTAATGGCATAAAAAATCAGTTAGAATTACAAATATCTTTATTTATCATAAAAATAATCATAAATTATTCATACACTGACAGACTGAATTGCTTTTATTTAACAAATAAAGAGCTAAAATCGAATTTGTTTTTTTTTGGCAATATGTACACTAGTTTTTTTCTAACTAATTTACACTAACACAACACAACAATTAATCGAATATAAAATGATTTTCTTTTAAGAAATGGAATGTCGTCGAAATATTTACAATCATTTGAATCCTTAATAATACAATAAAAAGAACAACTAAAATAGTAAAAAAAAATCAGTGGCACTTGACACTTATTGAAACTATTAGACGTTCCCCTGTATTTATATATGTGTATATGCTTTAAACTGCACACGTTCGGTTTTTATTTACAGTACGTTTCAAATTATCTAGTATGAATCAAATTTTGAGTTATTTATACTTTAACAATGTTAAATTCTTTTGAACTGAATATTATATATACAGGGTCTGGCAAACCTGTCGTAATTAAAACTTGCTTGTTTTGCATAAAAATTAAACGTGGATGGTTTCTAAGATGGTTTTTCAGGTCACTGATTTTAAATACGACATTAAAAATTGCTTGTTTTGCATAAAATTGAAACTTAGATGGTTTTTGGGATCACTGTTTTTAAATATGAATAAATTAGAAATGCAAAATGTCGGATTCAATATGGCGTCCAAAAATATAACAAATTGCTTGTTTTGCATAGAAATGAAACCTGGATGATTTTTAAGTGTTTTTAAGGGTCCCTAATTTTGAATATGACATTAAAAATTCAAAATGGCGGATCCAATATGGCGAAATAAAATATTAAACATTGTTTGTTTTGCATAAAAATGAACCTAGATGGTTTCGAAGGGTTTTTTGGGATCCATGTTTTTTTAATAGAACACTGAAAATAAGAAATTCAAAATGGCAGATCCAATATGGCGCCCGAAAATATTAAAACTTGCTTATTTTGCATAAAATAGAAACTTGGTTGGTTTTTGGGATCACGGTTTTTGAAAATGAATAAATTAGAAATACAAAATGCCGGATTCAATATGGCGTCCGAAAACATAACGAATTGCTTGTTTTGATAAAAATGAAACCTAGATGGGTTTTAAGTGGTCGCTGATTTTGAATGTGACATTAAAAATTCAAAATGGCGGATTCAATATGGCGCCATCAAATATTAAAAACTGTTTGCTTTGCATAAAAATTAACCTAGATGGTTTCCAAGGAGTTTTTAGGGTCACTGTTTTTAAATATGACACAAAAAGTTAGAAATTCAAAATGGTTGATCCAATATGGCGCCAGAAAATATTAAAAATGGCTTGTTTTGCTTAAAAATGAAACCTAGATGGCTTCAAAGGGGGATTTAGAAAAACAAAATGGCGAATCCAATATATTTACCGACAAAATTAAAAAAATTTCGAACAACTCTTGAAACACTGTTAAAATTAATTAATTAATTACGACTTATTCAATATTTTTGTTTTCTATTTCTATATCAAGATCCGCCATATTAAATCAGCCATTTTAAGCTTTGAAGATCTGACAGCAAATTCGTAATCGGTGACTTAAGAAATCTCAAAATATCAAATTTCTAAGGAAATTGGAAAAATTTTCATTCACGATAGATATCGTTGAAATTAATCGTTTAGTTTTTCATGGTAGAAGTTATAGAACTACAACCGAGGTTTGCCAGACCCTGTATATTTTTATTAGTATCGAATCTATGAAAGTGGCAGTTTTAGGAGCATTTACTTTATCACAAAAATCCGCAGCATGTTTTTACATACAAATTTAAATTAATATTTTGAGTATTAAATTAGTCAAAATTGATTTAACTGAAACTTACTGTATAAATTGAGATCATTTGGAAATGTTAAGCTAATTTAATTATTATAGAGCTGTCAGTTCTATCGGTAACGTCATCTTTTCAATTAGATGATAATTATTATAGGGATTTAAAAATTGTAGTGATAAGTTTAAAAAAAAACGCATATATAGACACAAGGACGTCCGAATTAAAATTATAATAATAATAATAATAATAATAATAATAATAATAATAATAATAATCACAGACAAAAATTCAACTTAACAAAAAATATAAAAAACAATTATATTCACTGGCTAATTAATAATTCAAAAAATTCCTAAAAAACCGTATTGCCTTTTTTAATCATTAATAGTTTTTTTTGTTTTGACAATCTTTTTTGATTATTGATGTTCACTCGCTAATACCGCGCACATTTTTTTCCTTTCTTCAATTACAAAAAAAAACGCGCTAATTTCTCATCTTTTTTCCTTTGATTAATTTTTTTACAATAATCAGTCGTTTCCTAACATTTAACCAACGATTAAATTTCTAAAACTAAAATTTAACATCAGTTGAATGCCACAACTACATAGACCGGTAATCAAAAAGGTAAATTCGTGTTAATGTGTTTAAAATTTCGTTATAACACCCCATAATGTTTTTTTTTTTTTCGGTATAGACAATGCACACCAATAAAAACTTGAAACATAAAAAAAATTGAATTGTACGTTTTAATCTCTCAAAGTTTCAGAGTATCAAAAATACAAAAAAAAGTCCTCAAGTTATCTATGCGTGCGTATGTAAGTGTTCCGACAAGGATCATGCCCAACCGAGGTTGAAATTTTTACAATTAATGAGCCTTTTATTAATATGTAGATAATACGTTAAAAAAGGAAATTTTGTGATAATTGTAGAATTTTAGTCATAATTTTGGGATTTCGGGACGATTTCAGAATTTTGGTTGCGATTTTGGAATTTCGATGATTTTGCCGATGATTTCCGTATTTCGATGATGATTTAGGTATTTCGGTGATGATTTCTGTGATGATTATGGGATTTCGATAACGATTTCGGGATTCTGGTGATAATTTCGGAATGTCAGCCATAATTTCAGGATTTCAGTGATAATTTCGAGATTTTGGTGATAATTTCGAAATTTCAGCTATGATTTCGGGATTTCGGTGATTATTTCAGTATTTTGTTCGCGATTTTGGAATTTATGTGATTAAATCGAAATGATTGCCTTGATTTCGGGATTACAGTGATGATTTCGGCATGTATGTGATGATTTAAAGATTTCGATGGCGATATTGGGACTTCGTTGCCGATTTCCGAATTTCGGTGATAATTCCGGAATGTCAACCATAATTTTAGGATTTCGGTGATGATCTCGTGATTTTGGTGATAATTTCGAAATTTCTGTTACGATTTTGGGATTTCGTTGATTATTTCGTGATTTTGGTGATAACGAAATTTCTGCCTTGATTTCGAGATTACAGTGATGATTTCGGCATTAAAGTGATGATTTCGAGATTTCGGTGGCGATTTCGGGATTTCTTTGCCGATTTCAGAATTTTGGTGGTGATTTCGGAATTTCGGTGATGATTTCGAAAATTCGCCCATGATTTCGGGATTTCGGTGATAATTTCCGGATTTTGGTGATGATTTCGGGATTTCGGTGAGAATTTCGGGATTTCGCTGTTGATTTCGGGATTTCGCTCATGATCTTGGTTGCAATTTTGGAATTTCAGTGGCGATATGGAATTTCAGGTATGATTTCCAAATTTAGGTGATGATTTCGAAATTTCGTTGATGATTTCGGGATTTCAATGGCGATTTCGGGATTTTCGTTGATATATCGAGATTTTGGTGACGTTTTTGAAATTTCGTCCATGATTTAGGTGATGATGAGCCACAATAGATCCATCCAGGTCTCAGCCATTTTCACCCTAACCTAGGTGATAATTTTGGGATTTCAGTGGCAATTTCGATGATGATATCGAAATTTCGGATATTATTTCCAGTTTTAGGTGATAATTTCGGAATTTCGGTGATTTCGGAATTTCAATGAAATTTCGGAATTTTTTTTTGATATACCAGGATTTTGGTGAAGATTTCGGGATTTTTACCTAATTTCGAGATTTTGGCAGCATTTTCAGTGAGGATTTTGGTGATAATTTCGGGTTAAAGGTGAAGATTTCGAAACTACGGTAATATCTCTGATAATTTCAGTGATTTTGAAAAATATGTAAGTGATTTCAATGATTTTGGGATTTTAGTGGAAATTTCGGTGATGATATCGATATTTCGTCCATGATTTCCAAATTTATGAGATAAATTCGGAATTTGGATGATGATTTTCGATTTTCAGTAGCGATTTCGGGATTTTAATTAATATATCGGGATATCAGCGACGAATTCGGATTTGGGCGGCAATTTCAGAGACTATTTCTGGATTTTGGTGATAATTTCGGGATTAGGATGTAGATTTCGAAATTTCGCTCATTTCCGTGATAATTTCAGAGGATGTAGAATGCAATTTTGGTGACGATATCAAAATTTCGATGGCAATTTCGGTGATGATTTCGGGATTTCAGTGGGGATTTCGGGATTTGGTTGATATATCGGGATTTCGGAGGAAATTTCAAGTTTTCGGTCATAATTTGGGGCTTTTGGCGGCAATTTCAGTGAGGATTTCAGGAATTAAGGTGGAAATTTCGGTAATTTCCGTGATAGTTTCAGAGATTTTGAGAAATTTGTAAGCGATTTCGGGATTTTGTTGACAATTTCGGAATTTTAGTGACAATATCGAAATTTCGACAGTAATTTCCAGATGTAGGTTAGGATTTCGAAATTTCAGTGATGATTTAGGGATTTCAGTGGCGATTTCGGGATTTTGAGTTATCGGGATTTTGGTTGAGATATTGGGATTTCGGTGCTGAGGTAAGGATTTAAGTAGCGATTTCTTGATTTAGGTCATGATGTTGGGATTTTGGCGGCAATTTCAGTGACGATTTCGGGATTTTGATAATAATGTGGAGATTTAAAAATTTTGGTATTTCCATGATGATTTCGGAGATTTCGAAAATTTTGAAAGAGAGTTCAATAATTTTGAGTAAAACATATATAAGTATTTCGGGATACTATTATAATATATAGATTGAAGCCATTGAAATAAAATTTCTATTTTGTTTTATCAATATATTATGACTCAGAAGTATGAAAAAATTAAATTAATTGACTAATCATGTTCGGTTGTTTCTCCAAATCGACCAAAGAGTAAGTATGGAATAACCAGTAAAGAAGCAGGCACAATTTTCAAGGACTATAAGTAACGCCAAAATATGTTCCACAAACTTAAAAATGTACATTATCAAACGGTTTTTTTATGCTACAAGTTTTCTCGTGGTGTTTAATTTCCCATAAGATGGGACTCGCAAATTTAGCGTTTCCGAATTAAAACACAATTTACATTTTCTATTTCCGAGCTATTCAGCATATCAGAGGTAGCTTCTTTTTTTTTTGAATGACAGTATTTGACGCCGCCATTTTTTCTCTCATTAAACGATCATTTGTACTTATTGATATACTGTAATGTTTAACAGGAAGCATTTACCTTTATATTAATAATTCAAGTAGGAAAAACGTCGTGGTGAAACGAGGGGAAACGAAAAATAAAAAAAAAAAGTTAGCCGAATCGCTTCATGCGGACGTTTTTCGAACTATTTTTATGTCTAAGGGCTGTATAATTCAGTTCCCTGGTATAAGTATATATTTACATAAATACTATACAATCAACAATCTTTGGTTGTAAAAAAAAAGACGTAACTCGAAACAACAAAAAACCGACAACGAAGCTGACATAACATCCTGTCAAATATTAAATGTTGATATTTGAGTGATTTATCAATAATTCAGTATAATGAAATGATTTTTATGTTCAATAATTTTATTCCAATACATGCGTCAAAAGTTTTGGCGCCCAACGTGGAATATATTTAACGATTATTTGAAATATAAGTTTTTTAAACTAGCAAAACGAACTAGCAACATTTTTTATAAAATTTTTGAATCAAGTGATAGATAACAATGATGTCAAATGTCAAATTTTGTCACTCTTTGGGTGTTTAATTATCAATAATTCGATATTATCAAGTAGTTTCTTCATTAATTTATAAAGTAAACTTTTCCTAATTCATGCGAGTTATATAAGAAGAAACGTTGATTCTATTAAAATATAAAACCGTAAACGGCGTAAACTGTTAACTTTGCATTTATCATTATTATGTAAAATACATTATTAAAATTCATTCCAGCTTAGCAAATAAATAAAGTCTTTAATTTTCAAAAAGTAAATTTTTGTTTTTTAAAAAATTATTGAGTTAAATAAATTTAACTTGCGTTAAAGGTTTTGGCGCCCAACGTGGAAAAGATTTGACTATATTAAGTTTTTTTTAACTAGCAAAATGAAATTTCAACTGTTAATATGACATTTGGTCACTCAATTTTTTAAAATAATGATAGATAAATGATTAAAATTAACGTTGTTAAATGTCAAATTTTGACACTCTTCGAATGGTTGATTATCAATATTTCAATATTATCAAAAAGATTTTTCTTTAATTTTTAAAATAAACTTTTTCCAATGTATGCGTTAAAAATATTGGCGCCCAACGTGGAAAATATTCTACAACTATTTAAAATATTGAAGTTTTTTTAATTAACAAAATGAAAATTCAACTGTTAATATGACATTATGTGATTCAATTTTTTGAATGTAATAGATAGAATCGAAATTCAAACATTTACACAGCTTCTAAGCTAAATAATTAGTTAAATGTCAAATTTTAACGCTCTTCGAATGGTTGATTATCAATAATTCAATATTATTAAATATTTTTTTCATTAATTTTTAAAATACTTTTCTCAATGTATGCGTTAAACATTTTGGCGCCCAACGTGGAAAATATTCTATAACTATTTAAAATATTAAATTTTTTAACGAACGAAATGAAAATTCAACTGTTAATATGACATTATGTGATTCAATTTTTTGAATATAATAGATAAAATGGAAATTCAAACATTTACACAGCTTCTAAGCTAAATAATTAAAATTGACTTTGTTAAATGTCAAATTTTGACGCTCTTCGAATGTTAAATTATCAATAATTCAATATTATCAAATAGTTTTTCTTTAATTGTTAAAATAAACTTTTCCCAATGTATGCGTTACAGATTTTGGCGCCCAACGTGGAAAATATTCTACGAATATTTGAAGTATTAATTAAGTTTTTTTAACTAACCAAATAAATTATGTGATTCAATTTTTGATTCTAATAAATAAAATTGAAATTCAAACATTTACATAGCTTCTAAGTTAAATAATTAAAATTGACGTTGTTTTAAATGTCAAATTTTGACGCTCTTCGAATGGTTAACTATTAATAATTCGATATTATCAAAAAGCTTTTTTGTTTAATTTTTAAAGCAAACTTTTCCCAATGCATGCGTTGAAAGATTTTGGCGCCCAACGTGGAAAATATTTTCAAATCAAAATTCAACTATTTCTAATCAACATTGAAGTTATGTCAGCTTTCAATATCGGTCTTTGTTAAAAAAAAATTAAAATAATACTAAAAAAATTGCCCTTTGGCGAGGACAATCGAAATGAGATCGGTTTGCAACTCTCTCAAAAAACAAAACGCTTTCATTCTCTCTCTCCTTTTTTCTATTTATATATATATAGATATCAAGACTTAAGCCTATCTAATTACAAAATGTACACGAGAGGTATTATTATCCATTTATCTGCCTCATATTCCGTTTTGAAGAATTGCATCATCGAAAAAACGCTACAAAAGTCAGTCTGTGCGAACATTATAGAGAATGGTGTCAAATGAAATGGCGCACTGCAAGATTATACAACACAAACAGTTGTCAATCTTGTTAAATTTTGTTAATCACTTGCATTGTATAACCAAAAGCGGACCAACATCTATTTGACAGACCGAATTATCAAATAAATATAAAAAATAAATAATAGAAACAAATCTGTAAGAACCGTATTGTCCGGATGCTTCTATGCAAAAAAACAGTCTAGTATGCTTCAAGTAAAAATCGGCATGCTCTAAGAACTTTTTAAGGTTAAATTATCATAATTGAAGCGTTTAATTGACATATTCGGAGTTTATTGTAATATTAATGACGTAAACGTCAAAAGCCAACTGTCAAATTATGACAAGTGACATAAATGTCAGAGATAATTATTTGATGGTTAAAACGTTAAATGTCAAAGTAATTATAATAAAATAACCTTAAAAAATCTTCCAATCTTTCTAATAACAACTTCGTCCCTGTTCAGGGCCGATTATCGAATCATTCTGCAAACGTTCGGTGTACCAGTACCTATTCGTACCATTTTTTCAACGAATATCAGCCGAATCTCTCCTTGACGAGAAACATGAGTTTCTTCTTGCCCTTGTAGGCGACTTTCATGTTTTCTATGAGTTGCGTGAACTGCGCGTGGCCGTCGTGGGCTAAGACGAACGTGTCTCGGGCTTTGGTTAGGAAGTCTATGAAGTCGCCGTAGTGACGCGGTGAAATGTGGGTTAACCTGGAAGAATTATTCAATTTATACATATTTATTTACTATAAGAGAAAACCCTATTGTATCCTTTAATAATACAAATATATTGAGATCTATTTCTCAATGTTATTTTTTTTTATAATATAGATTTATGTCTAACTCATTAAATTTTCTAACTATTCTTGACTGAGAACTAAAATAGCTATAGTTTGTTGACTAAAATGGCACAAATGAACAAGTTGCTGCAATTAACAGCATTTAAATACCAAATTAATTTAAAAATAATAAAAACAAAAAAGTTAAGTTACAAATTTTTGAAATAAATCGGAGCAAATATCAATAACGCAATTTTAAAAATAAAAGTTTAAACAATTATAAATGATACGAAATCACAGAAGAGCAACAAAATATTTCTTATTATTCCGACTTAAAACTAGGAAAAATATATTATTCCGACTTAAAACTCGGAAAAAAAATCGATTTTTCTAAATTGGACCTCATAAAAATATATTATTCCGACTTAGAAATCGAAAAACTAGATTATTCCAAATTAAAACTCAATTATTCCGACTTAAAACTCAAAAAAATCGATCATTTTGACTTAGAATCCAGAATATCGATTTTTCGGACTTCAACTAGAAAAAATCGATTTTTTTGATTCACATCTCGAAAAATATGATTATTATTTCATCTTAAAATGCCTAAAACTGCATTATTTCGACTTAGAACTCAGAAAAATGAATTATTTCGACTTATTACTCAGAAAATTTGATTTTTTTACTTCAAAGTTAAAACATCGATTATTGCGACATAGAACTCGGAAAAAATCGATTTTTCTGACTTAGACCTCCTAAAAATATATTATTCCAACTTTCGAAAAACTAGATTATTCCAACTTAAAACTCGATTAGTCCGACTTAGAACTAAAAAAAATCGGTTATTTTGACTTAGAATCCGGAAAATCGATTTTTCGGACTTACAACGAAAAAATCGATTTTTTTTTTTATTTACAACTCGAAAAATATGATTATTATTTCAACTTAAAACTCGTAAAAATACATTATTTCGACTTAGAACTCAGAAAAATGAATTATTTCGACTTATTACTCGGAAAAAATCGATTTTTCTGACTTACAACTCGAAAAAGTAAATTATCCCGATTTAGAACTGGAGCAAAATCGATTTTTTTTTAACTTAGAACTCAAATAGATTATTCTAACTTAGAACTCAGAAAAATAATTTATTACGACATTGAAATCGGAAAAATAGATTATTCCTAATTAAAACTCGGAAAAATCGATTATTCTTACTCTCGCTTCACTATGAGGCCTTTACAAAAAAGTCTTAGCTCTCGGATCTTATAATGTGGAAGATTAAAAAAGAAAATACAATTTTAACGAGAACTATTTTGTTTAATTCAACTAAAACAAATCGAGTTATCAACATTTAAACAAAAAACGTTTCTAACTTTTTCAAACATCTTGTATATAGCTTTTCCGAGTCTCAGTCAGAAAAATCCTTTTTCAGAGTTCTAAGTCGGAATAATCTATTTTCCGAGTTATAAGTCAGAAAAAATGATTTTTTTTTCGAATTCTAAGTGGGAATATTCGATTTTTCCGAGTTCTAACTCGAAATAATCGATTTTTTCTAGTTATAAGTCAGAAAAATTGAAAGTCGGAGTAATCGATTTCCAGAGTTTTAAGTGGGAATAATCGATTTTTATTAGTTCTAAATCGTAATATTCGAGTTTTCCGAATTCCAAGTCGAAATAATCAATTTTTCCGAGTTTTAAGTCTGAATATGTTATTTTTCCCAGTTTCTAAATTAGAAATAGCTATTTGTATTACTAGGGAGGAAAGTGCCACTTTTTCTCCCGCAGGATGAAGTTTACTGCCCGACGCGAAGCGGAGGGCAGTAAACATCCAAGGGAGGAAAAGGCACTTTACTCCCAAGTAATACATATGATTTTTCCGCCTTCCTCAAATAACAAGTCATTTTTAAATAATTTTCTTCGGCGCATTGCTTGAAATGTAAATACTGTTTTTCGTATTTTTCTTTAGATTTTTGGGGTAATAGAGATTGTACTGTTGCATTAATCTGTTCCAAAATATCCGGTGGTGTATTAATTATATCTTCAAATTCGCTTAAATCACTCATTTTTTAAATATTATTTTATATTTTGTAGATATATTATAGCGTAACACACTTTGAAACTGATCTGTCAATCGACCATAGCATGCTATAATATTTCTGTCCTAAATTCGAAAATCGGATGAATCTATGAATTGAAGTCAAATTATTAATGTAAAAATCGTTAAATTAAAATAACAATTTACTAGTTTTTATTATTTTGCAAAATACAGGGTGTTCTATAAATAAACGGTAAAATTTATACTTATATAATAGAATATAGTTTAGGTCGTCAATGCCGTATAAGCTATTTCATTTATGACATACCATGACGTCACTTTTACTTTTTCTCCCTAGGGAGTAAAAGTACTTTTCCTCCCTAGGGAGGAAAAGTACGACTTTGCTCCCTGCAATGAGGCCAGAAAATGTATACTTTGGATAGAGGTAGGCGGAAAAATCATTTTTTTTAACTCTAATTCGGATAATGTATTTTTCCGAGTTCTAAGTTGGAATTATCTATTTTTCCGAAATCTAAGTCAGAAAAGCCGATTTTATTTGAATTCTAAGTCGGAGTAATCGATTTCCAGAGTTTTAAGTGGGAATAATTGATTTTTCTTAGTTCTAAATCGTAATAATCGATTTGTCCGAATTCTAAGACGAAATAATAGATTTTTCCGAGTTTTAAGTCTGAATATGTTATTTTTCCCAGTTTCTAAGTTAGAAAAACCATTTTTTTTACTCTAATTCGGAATAATGTATTTTTCTGAGTTCTAAGTTGGAATTATCTATTTTTCCGAAATCTAAGTCAGAAAACCCGATTTTATTTTAATTCTAAGTCGGAGTAATCGATTTCCAGAGTTTTAAGTGGGAATAATCGATTTTTCTTAGTTCTAAATCGTAATAATCGATTTTTACGAATTGTAGGTCGAAATAATCAATTTTTCCGAGTTTTAAGTCTGAATATGTTATTTTTCCCAGTTTCTAAGTTAGAAAAATCATTATTTTTTAACTCTAAGTCGGAATAATCTATTTTTCCGA
The DNA here is from genome assembly GCA_927349885.1 of Psylliodes chrysocephalus. NCBI lineage: Eukaryota > Metazoa > Arthropoda > Insecta > Coleoptera > Chrysomelidae > Psylliodes > Psylliodes chrysocephalus. The sequence continues at coordinate 86,938,798 of OV651817.1, forward strand.
GTTCTAAGTTGGAATTATCTATTTTTCCGAAATCTAAGTCAGAAAAGCCGATTTTATTTGAATTCTAAGTCGGAGTAATCGATTTCCAGAGTTTTAAGTGGGAATAATTGATTTTTCTTAGTTCTAAATCGTAATAATCGATTTGTCCGAATTCTAAGACGAAATAATAGATTTTTCCGAGTTTTAAGTCTGAATATGTTATTTTTCCCAGTTTCTAAGTTAGAAAAACCATTTTTTTTACTCTAATTCGGAATAATGTATTTTTCCGAGTTCTAAGTTGGAATTATCTATTTTTCCGAAATCTAAGTCAGAAAACCCGATTTTATTTTAATTCTAAGTCGGAGTAATCGATTTCCAGAGTTTTAAGTGGGAATAATCGATTTTTCTTAGTTCTAAATCGTAATAATCGATTTTTCCGAATTGTAGGTCGAAATAATCAATTTTTCCGAGTTTTAAGTCTGAATATGTTATTTTTCCCAGTTTCTAAGTTAGAAAAACCATTTTTTTTACTCTAATTCGGAATAATGTATTTTTCCGAGTTCTAAGTTGGAATTATCTATTTTTCCGAAATCTAAGTCAGAAAACCCGATTTTATTTTAATTCTAAGTCGGAGTAATCGATTTCCAGAGTTTTAATTGGGAATAATCGATTTTTCTTAGTTCTAAATCGTAATAATCGATTTTTCCGAATTGTAGGTCGAAATAATCAATTTTTCCGAGTTTTAAGTCTGAATATGTTATTTTTCCCAGTTTCTAAGTTAGAAAAATCATTTTTTTTTAACTCTAAGTCGGAATAATCTATTTTTCCGAGTTCTAAGTTGGAATTATCTATTTTTCCGAAATCTAAGTCAGAAAAGCCGATTTTATTTAAATTCTAAGTCGGAGTAATCGATTTCCAGAGTTTTAAGTAGGAATAATCGATTTTTCTTAAGTTCTAAATCGTAATAATCGATTTGTCCGAATTCTAAGACGAAATAATAGATTTTTCCGAGTTTTAAGTCTGAATATGTTATTTTTCCCAGTTTCTAAGTTAGAAAAATCATTATTTTTAACTGTAAGTCGGAATGAGCTATTTTCCGAGTTTTAAGTCGGAATTATCTATTTTTTCGAGTTCCATGTCGGAATTATCTATTTTTCCGAAATCTAAGTCAGAAAACCCGATTTTTTTTTCGAATTCTAAGTAGTAATATTCGATTTTTCCGAATTCTAAGTCGAAATAATCAATTTTTCCGAGTTTTAAGTCTGAATATGTTATTTTTCCCAGTTTCTAAGTTAGAAAAATCATTTCTTTTTAACTCTAAGTCGGAATAATCTATTTTTTCGAGTTCTAAGTTGGAATTATCTATTTTTCCGAATTTTAAATCAAATTAATCGATTTTTCCGAGTTCTAAGTCGAAATAATCAATTTATCCGAGCTCTAAGTCGGAATAATCTATTTTTTCGAGTTCTAAGTCAGAATAATTTATTTTTTTAGAGTTCTAAGTCAAAATAATCGATTTTTTTTAACTATAAGCCGGAATAATCTATTTTTCCGAGTTCTAAGTCGGAATAATCTATTTTTCCCAGTTCTAAGTTAGAATAATCGTTTTTTTTTTTTTTTTTAATTCTAAGTCGGAATAATCTATTTTTTCCAATTCAAAGTCGATATAATCGATTTTTTCGAGCTCCATCTCAGAATAGTTTATTTATCCGAGTTCTAAGTTAGAGAAATCGATATTATTTTTACAAAGAACCCTTTTTTTGTAATCGCTTCCTTTCTGCGATCGATACTTCTGCAATTATTTTTTTAAACGAAGCTTTACAATTGGTATTTTACTATTATATCTTCTATTATCGATTTTTTTACAGTAAATCTGAAAGAATTTCTCTCAATCGATTTTTATAATAGATTCTTTTTAAAACCAATCGTGTTTTTTTTATTAAATTGAATCATTTTACAATCGATTGTTTTTACAATCGATTGTTTTTACAAACGAATAATTTTTTACAATCGATACTTTTTACAATTATTTTCTTTTTATATCCGATACTTTTTGCAATAGATTTTTTTGCGATTGGTACTTATAGAAATAAATTAATTTTTACAGACGATACTTTTTAGTTATTTTTTTTAAATGAAACTATAACAGATTATTATTATCTTATATCTTTTACTATTGATTTTTTAGTTGGTTTTACAATAGATTCTTTTTACAATCGAAATTCTTTATAATTAATTTTTTTTACTGCCGATACTTTTACAATCGATTCTTTTTAGTGATCGATACTTTTTACAATCGATTCTGTTTAGTGATCGATACTTTTCGAAATAAATTCTTTGTTTCAGTTGATACTTTTTAGAATCATTTTATTTACGAACCTATACAATCGATTATTTTTTGTTATGCAACGGATTTTTTATCATCGATTTTTACAACCGACACATTTTATAATCGATTATTTTTATGTACTAACGAATCTTTTTTTTAATAGATATTTTTTTTACTATTAATACTTTTTACAGTCGATTTAATATAGTCAATTTTTACAATGAATGCATTTTATAATCGATTCTTGTTACAATCGATTCTATTTTTCTGCCTTTCGATAACGATAAAATCTCACTTACCTAGAATGCGTGGTATTGATGTACGCAGCTACCGCGGCCTCCAACAGCTGCCTCAACGGCGGCCTGTCGTACGACAGAGGCTTGATACCCCCACCCGCGCATCCTCGCCCCCGATGCGGGTGGGGGTGCTTCCCCCCGTCAAGCGGCGTCGGATGCGGGCAACTGATCCCGGGCGCCGTCATGCTGCACCGCCTCAGAATATCCGACAACACGGTGGCGCATTGCACGTTCTTCACCAGCAACGGTATCATATTGGACAACTCCGTCTTGCCCAACGAGTGGCTCAACGCGCACGCCCAATGGATGTCGTTGATGGCCGGATGCGTGTCTTGATTGTACGCCAGATGGACGTTCTTCATGGCCAGCATGGCCAATTTGTACGCTCTGGTCGGGTAGCCTCTGTGCTCCATGTACCTGGCGATGGTGAACAATTGCGAGGAGGTCATGATGTGCGACGCGGCGTCGACGACGATTTGGTAGGCCGTTTCGAAGGCTAAGGCTTCGTTTTCGCACAAAGTTAAGGCGTTCAAGGCACAATTTGGAGGGTCCTGAAATCACAAAATTGAATTAAAATCGTTGTTCACTGAGCGAATCAATCATCAATTTATGTTTATTGTCAAAACTACAACAACTTATAAATGGACGTCTAGAATCTTCGAGAACAAGTCTGAAGCGTCACATTTTTAATGAATAACCCAACTGTTTCGTTATGTCGATTTTTAGTTAGATATCGAGTTATTTAGATAAGGTAGAAGTAAATTAGTGTATAAGTGAAAACGATATAAATTGATATTGTATTTAAAACAAATCAATTTGATTTCATTCAATTTTATCTGTTTTACAGAACTTTTAACAATATTATTTTTATTCAATTTAATTCAATTTATTTCGATTATATTCGATTAAATGCTCGATTTTTTCGTATGTGTATTTTGTAATAAAAAAAATACTGACATTTTAAAATTATTTTCATAACACTGAACTGGAGATCAAAATTGGAATATTGTTCTAATGTATATTTAAATTATATAATTCTAATTGTTATTTTAAATTCAATTTAACTCATTTAAATTCGATTAAATTCGGTTAAATTCTATTTAACTCGATTCTAATTAATTCGATTTAATTCAGATTGTATTCGATTTAAATTCGAATGAATCAGATTTACTTCGAATTAATTCAATTTAATTAATTCTATATAATTCTATATAATTCTATATAATTCTATATAATTCTATATAATTCTATATAATTCTATATAATTCTATATAATTCTATATAATTCTATATAATTCTATATAATTAATTCTATATAATTCTATATAATTCTATATATTTCTATAAAATTCTATATAATTCTACATAATTTGATTTAATTCCAAATTAATTCGATATTTTATATAATTCAATGTCAATCGATTTAATTCGATACAATTCAATATAATTCGATGTAACTCGTTATAATTCGATATAATTCGATTCAATTTGATATAATCCGATGTTATTCGAAATAATTAGATATTCGAAATATTTCGATACAATCCAATATAATTCGATGTCATTCGATATAATTTAATATAATTCGAATTAATTCGATATAATTAGTTTTAATTCGATATAATTAAATTTAATTCGAATTAATCAGAGTTAATTCAGTACAATTTGATATAATTCGAAATAGTTCGATAGAATTGGATAGAATTCGATATAATCCAATATAATGCGATATCATTCGATGAAATTTCATATAATTCGAATTAATTCGATTTAATTAGTTTTTAATTCAATATAATTCAATTTAATTCGGAATTATTCTTTGATATAATTCGATATAATTCGAAATATTTCGATATAATTCGAAATAATTCGATATAATTCGATATAATCTAATATAATTCGATGTAATTTAATATAATTCGAATTAATTTGATTTAATTAGTTTTAATTCGATTTAATTAAATTTAATTCGATATAATTCAATTTAATTCGAATTAATCCGATACAATTTAATATAATTCGAAATAGTTCGATATAATCCAATATAATGCGATGTCATTCGATGTAATTTCATATAATTCAAATTAATTCGATTTAATTAAGTTTTAATTCGATATAATTAAATTTAATTCGATATAATTCAAAATAATTTGATATAATCCAATATAATTCGATGTCATTCGATGTAATTTAATATAATTTAAATTAATTCGATTTAATTAGTTTTAATTCGATATAATTCAATTTAAATTGAATTAATCCGATTTCATTCGATACAATTTGATATAATTCGATGTAATTCGAAATAGTTCGATATAATCCAATATAATGTCATTTGATGTAATTTCATATAATTCGATTTAATTAGTTTTTAATTCGATATAATTCAATTAATTCGATATAATTATTTGATATAATTCGATGTAATTCGAAATAGTTCGATGGAATTCGATATAATCCAATATAATGCGATGTCATTTGATGTAATTTCATATAATTCGATTTAATTAGTTTTTAATTCGATATAATTCAATTTAATTCGATATAATTCAATTTAATTCTAATTAATCCGATTTAATTCAATACAATTTGATGTAATTCGAAATAATTCTACATAATTCATCGAGATAGAATAAAGTGGAGACGACATAAACACTATTTTGCGATATGAAAAAATGGACGCACTTCAAGTGACGGAAAAGTGCAATCAAAATGGCGACTTAAGTCGTACTTTGATTTATTTGAAGTCAATAATTTTATATTTAAAGACTGACGGAATGAAAATAATTTTATATTATTTATATGAAGCTATTTAACGAATAATGGTGTTTATTGTCACCAAAACTAACTAGCTACACTATCTCGAGTTTGACATTGACGTAAAAATGTAATACAAAAGTGCGGACAATTTAGCATTGTCATAGCATCTCCTCCTTATTCTATCTCAATGATATAATTCGAAATAATTTGATATAATTCGATATAATCCAATATAATTCGATGTCATTCGATATAATTCCAATACTATTCGATATAATTCGATACAATTCGATACAATTCGATACAATTCGATATAATTGTATATAATTCGATTTAATTCAATTTAATTCTAATTATTTCGATTTAATTAGTTTTTAATTCGATATAATTTAATTTAATTCGAATCAACCCGATTTAATTCAAATTATTTCGAATTAATTTGATTTAATGTAAAAGTAAATTAGTGTATAAGTAATATAGAAATAAATTGATGTCATATTTAGTACAAATAAATTAAGTTATAATGAATATAAATAAATACCTTCGTCGCGCATTGTAAGGCAAGCGTGCGCGCGCAGCTAGACAGCTCCTCTTGCTGTCCGAAGTTCAAGTTGAGCCTCATGATGGTGCTGTGCGACATGATGGTCGTGGCTACTGGACCGGTGGCTTCGGTGGCCGTGAAAAATTGGTACCAATTCTGCATGATGGAGATCAAAGCGTCTACTCCCACTTCCGTCGCGCACGTCACTAACCATCGCACCATTTCGCGCCTGCGCCAATTCAGAGACGATAACGTCATTCTCATGACCTAAAAACGAGCAGAAAGGATAAAAACGCTGCAAATGAATTATTAAATGATATAAAAGAAAACTGCCTGATTACTTGCTAACTAGTTGATGTTTTTTGTTTCTTTTAATATTGCTATGTAAATGAGTTATTTTTGACTAAATATATGATTTATATTTACCTGTAGTCCCAGTTCGAAGGCTACGCTCAGGAGCGTGGGGTGTCTGGGTCCGTTTTCTGGTGTGGCGAAGCGAAAGGCATCCTGGGCCAGCTTAAATAAGTGGGAAGAACTGTGGATATGTCTCTGGGACGATTCTAGAACTGTTCTCAATCGCATCACTTCACCTGCAATTTAATAAAAACCTCTTAACATTCTTCAAAGTTTTAAAAACTACGAGATATAATCCAGTAGTTTCGTTGGAATTTTATGGATAAGAATTTGGGTATTAAAAATTATACAATTCTATTTTTAGTTTTAAATAATATAAATAGAAAGTAAGACACATCGATTTTTCCCCAAATCTGGGGAAATTGTAGAATAGATATGGCAAAACCGCACCGCATGATTCAATGGTATGTATTCCTAGTAATTTCCCAGAAAGGAAACACCGTTTCTTCAACGACCGAACGCTTGCACGTTAGCCGTCTAAGGGATCTGTCGATCGCTGGAGAAGCAGAGTTGCTTTTCGATACCAATTTTCTAGGTAATTATAAGACGTACTTACTATTAAATCTTTCGGTGCGGTTTTACTAGATATTCTACAAATTTCCCCAGATTTGGGGAAAAATCGATGAAAGTGCACCGAAGGTCTTTTTATTTTACTGACATATGTAGTTAAAAAATCCATTCTGTGAATAAAAGAAACATTCTCAAATTAAAAGTGTTATGTGTTTTAATAGTAAAAATTCTGCTTAAGACTATTAAACAAATCAAGTTTTTATCTCTATCTTGCTAGGTCCAATAAATTTTTTAAATTTCAAAATTGTAAATGGCACAAAATTATATAAATATCCCTTTATCCTTGTTTGTTACATTCAAAATATTTTAAATTCATTTTATTCCATTGTGCACGTTTTTATTCGATTTAATTCCGATACAATTCGATATAATTCAATATAATTCGATATAATTCAATATAATTCGATTTATTTTGATTTATTTCGATTTATTTCGATTTATCTCGATTTATCTCGATTTATCTCGATTTATCTCGATTTATCTCGATTTATCTCGATTTAATACAATTTAATTCAATTTAAAACAATTTAATTCGATATAATTCGATATAGTTCGATGTAAGTCGATTTAATTCCATTGATTTCGATTTAATTATATTTAATTCAATTTAATTATAGTTAATTCAATTTAATTATAGTTAATTCAATTGAATCCGATTTAATTCGATTTAATTTCATTTGATTAATTTTATTTCATCTGTTTAACCGATTTTTTAAATATTCATCATAAAAACTCAAAAATTTCGAAAAAATGTATTCCTGCTTATTAACTAGATAAAAACTTAAGGATTCTAATGGTCTTCAAATCATAATTTTATTTTCAATAATAAGAGAGATAATTAAAAAACACTACGACGATGTCACCATATTTATCAGGCGTATTAGAAACTCAGAAAAGATCTTTGAGAATTATAGCAAACTTTAAATACAATGAATTTTGTATAAGGCAGTTAGGAGATTAAATTTACTCAACAACTTTTTTTGGAATATTTATACAGCAATGTTTATTATACATCTTTAACAATAGGCATACATTTTAAATCTTTGAACCCCGAAATAGATATACCACAAGAAACCACTGTTACAACTACCCTATACATACATTAATTCTAACGGGAAAAATGTAAGGTACAATAGCATAAGATTTTATAAAAATTGCCTTCTGAAGTGAAGTTAATAGACAGTTTGACAAATACAAACTAAATTAAATGCCTCACAAATTGTATTAATTATCGTATAAATTGTATTAATTAACGTTTAATTTGTATTAACACATAAAATTTTATTAATTGATGTAAAACATGTATTAATTGATAAATTATAATATTTTACGTAAAAATTATATTAACTAATATATAAATTGAATTAATTAACGCATAAAGTGTAATAATGAAGACTTAAATTGAATTAATTAAATTATAAATTCCCTTCTGAACGTATAAATTGTATTAACTGAAGTAAAAATGTATTAATTTAAGCATAAATTATATTAAATAACAATTTAATTTAATTAATTGGCCGCCTGTAAAGTGTATTAATTTAAAAAAATTGTATTAAGGTATACATTACCTTCTGAAGTGAAGTAAATAGATTGTTTGACAAATACAAACTAAAAGACTGTATCTTGTAAAGCATAAATTGTATTAATTCATTTATAAATTATATTAATTCATTCAAAAATTGTATTAATTCATTCAAAAATTGTATTAATTCATTCATAAATTGTATTAATTAACATGTAAATTGTGTTAACTGAAGTAAAAAATATATTAATTGATAAATTGTATTAATTAAAGAATAAATTATATGAATTCGCACATAAATAGAATTAATTGACCCGTAAAGTGTAATAATTAACATATAAATTGTGTTCTTTATCGTATGCAATGTATTAATACATACGATGTATTAATTAATATATAAATTATATTAATTAAAGTATAAATTGCCTTCTGAAGTGAAGTTAATAGATAGTTTGACAAATACAAACTAAAAGACTGTTTGTATCTTGTAAAGCATAAATTGCTTTAAATACAGCATAAATTGTATTAATTAATTCATAAATTGTATTAATTAATTCATAAATTGTATTAATTAATTCAAAAATTGTATTAATTAACTTGTAAATTGTATTAACTGAAGTAAAAAATATAATAACTGATAAATTGTATTAATTAAAGTATAAATTATATGAATTCACATGTAAATTGAATTAACTGACCCGTAAAGTATATTAATTAACATATAAATTGTATTAATTATCGTATACAATGTATTAACACATACATTGTATTAATTAATGTATAGTGTTAATTAAGGTATAAATTGCCACCTGGAGTGAAGTTAATATAGTTTGACAAATATAAACTAACAAGTTATAGCTAATATCTTATTACCCAAAATTAATTGAACTCCTTAAAATATCAATTAATGTAAATAAGAGATTCATTTTTAATTTTAATTTTTACATAAATAATAAAAATTTTCTTTCTTTGCATGACTGACTATTCATTTGGGAAACTACATATATTCTAAAATTTCCTACAAGTATGATAGAAACATTGACTCACCTTTAGCCGCGCTCAACATCGTCGAACTCAAAGCGCACTGTTGCGTCTCGATGTGTCCCAAAGTGAACCATCTCGGCGATCTACTCATCATTAAAGAACTGCCTGCATTTCCGCCTAAAGGGTCATCGGAATCTTCGTGCTCTTCCAACAGCGGTAACCGCATAGCTCTTAATCCAACTTCGTAGGCCAAATCGGGGTAGTAATTTAACAAGGATAAGAAAAGGAATCTGGCAAACGTATGCATCGGAATGCTTTCGGGATGGATTCCTATACCCAAACCGCTCGAAGGGCCACCTTCCAAAAGAATGATGGCTTGTCGGCGAAGAACGGCCACTAGACTATTGTCCAATTCGATTTCTTGAAGTTTGACTATCAAGCGGTCTTCTTGCTTGCAAGCTTTTTCCTGTAAACAAACAAACAAAATCGGCGTTTAACGTTGCGAATCTTCAAACTTCAACTGATAATTCTCACCTGTGCATATAGTCCCACGGGCATTATCCTCTGCTGTCCCAAACCGATCAAAGCTACCTCGAAAGCTAGAGTAAGATATGTTTCCGAACGATCCCTTGATCCTACCACAGGGACGTGGTGATATCTGGGTCTCAGATTGCTGTGCTGGTCTTCCATTCCCACTAAATCTGTATAAATAATGTTTTATATTATGTACAATGTTCTTTACAAATTGGCGCCCAACGTGGGGCTGTTTTTTTTTTAGGAAGATTGGGAATTATTCATCCATATACCTGTGTTAATTCACTTACCTAAATAACTGGTCGGTGTTCGAGGCCTTTCATGTTCAGGCACCACAGAAGCGTCCGCTAGAGTATCGAAAAGACATCCGATAGGATCCAAAGGATGTCCCACCCATCCGTCGATATTCGTAGGAGCATTGATGGAAGTTGTCGAACAAGAAGTCACCGTACACTGGCCTTGACATCTGGATGTACACGCAGTCACTTTACAGCTAGGCGGTGGTTTCACGCTGGTACTAGCGCTCGAATTTTGTTGACTTTCGTGCCACTTGCGCTGCGCTATGAGTTGCTGTTGCTTCATCGTTCTCACGACGGATACGGCCAGACGAAGAGCTGCTTCCATGTGGCCGTGAGATCGTAAAGAATCCACGCGAGCGGCGCACAGCGGTATTGACTCTAAAAAAAGCGTAATTCGTATGAATTAAGGCATAAATTATATTATTTAATGTACTCATTGATGTATTCATTAATTTATTCATTAATGTATTCATTAATGTATTCATTAATGTATTCATTAATGTATTCATTAATGTATTCATTAATGTATTCATTAATGTATTCATTAATGCATTCATTAATGTATTCATTAATGTACTCATTAATGTATTCATTAATGTATTCATTAATGTATTCATTAATGTATTCATTAATGTATTCATTATTGTATTTATTTATTATTGTATTCATTAATGTATTTATTATTGTATTCATTAATGTATTGAACTCATAAATTGTATAATCTCCTAAATTGTATTAATTAAGGTATAAATTGTATTAATTAAGATATAAATTGTATTAATTAAGGTAAAAATTGTATTAATCAACACATAAATTGAATTAAATGACGAAAATAATTTTATTCATACAATAGTTATGAATAAAATATTATTTTGAAATACAATGAATAAATAATTAAAGTAGATAATCTTGAAGAAAATTTGTTTGAACTGTCAAACGACATACATGTATAAAAAAATGTATAAAATGTATAAAGATTATATTATGCAACGTTTGAAAATTATTTTCAGATAACTTCAGAAAACAAGATTAATTTTTTTTATATATTGTAAAAAGTTGTTTATATTTTCATGATGTGGAATTTGTAAATAAAATTTTGATGTTATAAATTAAAATGATTTTTATTCAATTGAATTTTATACCTTGGTGAATTCAAATTCCGATTTTTTTGCATCTTGTAAACCATAAATTGTATTAATTAATGCACGAATTGTATTAAAGTATAAATTGAATTACCTCATAAATTATATTATGCATAAATTATATTAAATAACATATACATTGCATTAATTAACGTATACATTATATTAACAAATTGTATTAATTAATGCACAAATTCTATCAACGAATAAATTATATTGTATTAACACAAAAATAAATTTAAAAAATGTATTAATTATTGCATATATTTGATTAATTATTGTATAAACTGTATTAATTAATGCATAAATTGTATTAATTAAAGCATAAATTGTATTAAAGCGTAAATTATATCAGTTAACGTATAAATTGAATTAATTAACTCATGAATTGTATTAATTAAAGCATAAATTGGGTTAACGTATAAATTATATTAATTAACATGTAAAATTGTATTAATTAACGTATAAATTGCATTAATTTAAGTAAAAATTGTATTAATACATACATTATAATAATTGAAGCATAAATTGTATTAATTAACGTATAAATTGTATTAATTTCATCTCGAATATATTTTAGAAACGATTTTACTCACCGTGCCACAAAGGCTGACCTTGGGAGTTAAAGCTACCGGTACTGGAGGTGTCGGGAACGTGCGAGCAGTAAGTGTCGCTGGATAGGATGTTCTTTAGGTGCATATTGTCCCAAGACATGCCGACGGCGTCCAAAGCTCGATGGAAAATCGATCTGGGCAAAGCAGGCGTTTGGGATTTCGAGCTGCCGCTCAAACGTAATCGCTTACTGTTTCTAAAAAGTCGAATGATTCGGTTTTAGTACTGAGAAATATAGATAGATAAAATAGAGGGCTCGGATATGATAACTTATGAAATATTAAAAAATAGGTATTGATGGGTTAAGTAATTTTGAATTTTATAGAATAGTTTAAAGATTTCTTAAAAAAATTGATATTTATAATTTGAGCCTTTATGTTTTTCATTCTTAATCTCATGAAGCATTCCGTTTGACCTATATATACAAAGATGGTGTGGCAAGTCTGACAACTTACCTGTGAGTATAAGAATTTGAATCATCATCGTCGTCATCTTCCGAACTGTCAGATGAATCGTACATAGCTCTATTCCTGTCTCTTTCTCTCTCTCTGTCTCTATCCCTCCTTTCTCGTCGATCTCGTTCTCTATCGGCGTACCTGTCGCGGTCTCTGTACCTTTCGTCGTACCTATCTCGATCTCTATCGCGACTCGAATACTGTAAACAAAATTAACGTAAATTTTACACTTCTAAACAGGTACCGTCAGCAATTAATGTATAAATAATTGTATTAAAGCATAAATTGTAATAATAAAGCATAATGTACTAATTAAAGCATAAATTGTATTAATAAAACATATTATACGAATTAAAACATAAATTGTATTAATTAAAGCATAAAATTGTATTAATTAAAGCATAAAATTGTATTAATTAAAGCATAAAATTGTATTAATTAAAGCATAAATTGTATTACCGAATCCCTGGACCCTTGCTGCTGCAACCTATAATCGGGGTCTTCTGGCGGGCAAACATCAATCACAGACCATTTTTCCAACAGTTGCTTCCAGTGGTGCTTCTCCTGCAAGGTGCAGTTCGGATTTAGGACAATGCACACCCATAGAGAGCCGAGTTGATCCCAAAGTTGTCGGCATTTGTCGGTCATCGGCGTACCTTGGTTGCGCCACATTTGCAGCCTGGGATCCGATAGGAACTGTTCGGTTATGAGGGTCAGCATTCGGGCTCCGTTCGAGTCTTGGGCTCGAAGCATTTCTCTAACCTGGATAAGTTAAATGGTTACAAAACGGCGCCCAACGCAATTAATGTCTTAATTACCTTAGAAAACAAGGAATTCAGCTGCTTATTCGCATTATAGTACGCCCCTTGGGACAGGTAACTCTTGACCTGCTCGCAGACTTGCTCTTCGTCGAGGTGCCAAGTGTGTTCATCGTCTGCAGAGGCGCCGGCCGTAGGGTCGGGAGCGCCGGGAATTTGGTTGATTTCGGATCGTTGTTGGAGGATTTCGTCGGCCAATTTTTGGGCCGTGGGCAGCACCTCTGTGTGATGCTCTGAGATCAGGTACTGGACAAACTTCTGGAGTTGTTGTCTGTCCATTTGAAGAAGGGTTTCTAGATAACGTGAGATTAAGTAAAATTAGTTTTCATTTTGATGGAAATTTATCGAAAGGAATTTTGAGATTGTATTTTTTAGCTAAAATATGCGATTGTTTCCAATAAGAGTACATGATCTATTTAAAAAACAGCAAAAAAATGTCAAAAGTACAGTCAAAATAAGTTTTTGGACAATGGTGTAAATTTTAAAATGTAATTAATAAATATTTATTTACTTACTATTAATACTGTAATGTTTAAGAAAATAGGAATTTGCAGTGATATTTAAGAACAGAATAATTAATTTGTAGTGATTTTATAAAATTATTTATTTCCTATGTTCAAGACAACTCACGCCCACGTTGGGCGCCAATTTGTAGCAATATTTAAGATGTAATTAAAGTAGTGATAACTTTGTAGTGATTTATAGATGTTATATGTTTGCTAAAGTCAAGTAAACTCAGCATCCACTCTCTATTATAGAATCGTGGGTTAGTTTTAAAGGTAATGAACTTTTTACAGGAATATTAGAGTAGTAAATCTTTAGTTTAAAATACAGACTAAGAATAAAGATTTGAAATATTAAGCTTTTGATTTTCGATAAAAAAAAATAAGTATAGAGAATCTTGTGTAACCAGAATAAATTAGTAAGAAAAACAAATGTTTTAATCAAATTAATATTCGTTTCAACCTTTAGGAGTTTAATTAACCTCTTAATATTACGAAACGAAGAAAAACAATAAATGTGGCTAATACCATACATATATTAAAGGCAAACTTGTGTTTTTCACTTATCTTGTAAGATTCGGTTGAATCTCAATCCAACGAAGAGGAATTGATGAACCATGAGCGGCTCTACTTCATAAACTGTTGATTTTGGTCAATTATTTGATTTGATTGTGGACTCATGAATTGAGTGTTCCACCTCCAAGGTTTCTACTACCATCCCTATAGGCACTAAGGGCTTGAATTGAGGTTTCATCTATTCGCCTCTGGTTGACGACTATTTATCTATATTGGAGGGAGCTGCAGAGATATAGTTGCTACGTTCAACGGAGGACTCAGAGTCAAGAAAGGGGGTTTTTATTAATTTCATTCATACCTTTTTATGGCTTAAACATTGTAGTAGATATTTAAGTTAAGTTTTTTATGTAATATTTTGGGAAGGAGATTGAGCTGTTATACGAGTATATTTTATAGTGTTCAGATTCTATTCACTTAATTAACATTTAGGTTATGGTAATTGTACGACTGAAATCAAGTGACTATTTATCGGTATTTTTACTTTCCTATCTGTATACAGATAAGGAAAGTATAGGAATCATGATTTTTTTCGACTTCCAGTTTTCGACGGATTTTTACGTTTTGGGGTCCCCTGCATCCGTTTCGACTATTTTTGCGATGATGTCTGTCAGTGTGTGTGTGTGTCTCTATCCACCATAACTCATGAACCGATACAAAGAAAAACACCAAATTTTAAATTTAAGGTTTATTCCGGCCTGCGGTGAACATATTAGATTTTGGGCAGAGTCGGAACATTTGGGGGGGTACTTTATTGGTGGTCATTTTTATATTTTATAGAATTATCCGTTATTTACGTTTGTAGAAGAAAATTCTTTAAATAAAAGTTACTTACAATATTATTATCTATAATTTTTGTTTTGAAAAAAATTTTTCTAAAATGGTCCGTATTCGAGAAATTTGACAAAATGTAAAAAAATTATTTTTTTATAAAAATTGTTCAAATAATAGTTGTTTATAATATAATTCTCTACAATTTTTATCCCATACATAATTTCTCTAAAATGGACCGTATTCGAGATATTTGAGAAAATGTGTAAATTTCGAATTTTTAAGAAACTCAAAAACGGATAAAGGAAAAAACATTAAATTTGAAACTTGTTTTATTTCGGTCTGTGGTGAAATGATTAGATTTTGGACGAAGGCGGAACACCTTGGGGGTACTTTATGGGAGGCCGTTTTTATATTTTATGGAATATATCTGAAAATTTTTTTAAATAAAAGTTTGTTCTAATATTATTTTCTATAATTTTTGTTTTATGCAAAATTTTCCTAAAATGGTCCGTATTCGAGAAATTTTACAAAATGTAAAAAATTATGATTTTTAAGAAAATTGTTGAATTAAAAGATGTTTGCCATATCGATCTCTATAATTTTGTTTTTTACATGATTTCTCTAAAATGGACCATAATGGAAAAATTGGAGGAAAATTATAAAATTAAAATTTTTCAGAATTTTTGAGTTAGATGTATGCGAAAAATGTATATATTAAGTTAACCTCTAGATATTTACAGAGGTGCTACAATAGGTTGTACAAAATAACCGAAAAAAGCCCGTAATAACTAGATAGGAAAGTCATGTGTTGGACACATTAGATTTTTTACTCTGTGCAGATAGCACATAAAGTCTATGCCTTGGTACCAACGCCTATGGATATATTCAGTTTTACTTATGTGGTAGGAGATTATCCGCCTTAACAAAGATTATTTTTATTGGTTTGATTTCTGTCCAAGGGACATTTGATTTTACTTACATATTTTTTCCCTTTCTTATAATTTAAGATAAAATATTTTTTGCTATAATGACACATAGTTGTGATTAGTTTTTATATATTTGAAGTAATTGTGTTTAAAATAAAGATTGATGTAAATTTTTAATTGTCACTGGAGGGTATAAGGTTTGACAACCTATTAACTGTTATTAGCAGTGTTCGTTGTCTCATTTTATTTCTATTGTTTGATCGATTTAGGTTGGTTAAATTTATTTATCTGGCATTCAAATCGATTTGGCGCGCCCTTGTTTAAATACTTTGAATCTTGGTACTAAACGGACCACGTCTTTCTCCATTCAGAGCGAAACCGGAACCAGGGCTGTTCATCAAACAGTCGAAACTATAAATATCTGCTTAATACACCTATCGTATATTATTGTATATGTTGTAATGGTAAGTTGTTTTCAATTTTCAAAAAAAAAACATTTAATAACTAATATATTTCACTAATGGATCAAAAAAATTATTTCAGACTGGGCAGAACATGTGACCTCTAATAATCTTTTACAATTCGTTGTTTTTTCTGTAAATAGATTATTAAAATTATATTCAATTTAATAAAAATATCATTAAACCAAAAATACACTAGTAAATCTATATTGCCATTATAAATACACAAAAATGGCCTATAATCTTTCAGCAAATATAAAATTCCAGCCAGGATTGGTTATAATGAAACAGTTAAAATCTATTTAAACACTGCAGATTTTTGCTTCCTTAAAATATATTTAAACATATTACCATTCTGAAAGTATTTATACTATTTTATTTAAATGTTAGAAACATACCTAGTGTTACAGAGGTTTTTTTCACTATTTTTTTTACTAATCCGACAAAATTCACATCTACTGCGTTCAACAAAGCGTTTTAAAAAAAAAACATCGTTTCATATGCATTAAATCACAAACCATCGCATCTACACTGTAGACAACTATTATATCAATATACGAAGTTTGTTCTCTGGTGAATAGGTGTATCATAATTTATATACAGGGTATCCCGAAATTAGACGGTCATATTTTAACAGCATAATCTACATCCTAAAATAGGAGTAAAAGTTTATATAAACATAGGTCCGAAAACGTTTCTTTTCCTAGATACAGGGTGTTAAAAGTGAAGTCCTGATGACTCTTTTGTAAATATTTTCTAAACGTTTAAAGATAACTGAGTGAAACTTGGTACAAATGCTTACCTTTTTATGCTCTATTTAATGGACTAAACCCCAGTTTTTGAACATCTTCATAGGTGGGTAAATTAGGGGGGCTTAAGGTAAAATTGCCCCTAAGTTTTTTTGTTGACAGTTTTTTACATTTTTGACTATAAAATTTGTAAAACCAATGTTTTCACTAGTAATACCACTAGAGGTCAAAAAATTTCCTGATATTAATTTGACCTCGCGTGGTATTCGGTAAGAAAATTCTACGCCGAATTATGGTTGAAAATTAAATATTTTTAAAATTTATTTTTCGTTTCTCAACAATGCAAATTATTTTCTCCAAGTCACCAGTGAAACATAAAAGGTGTTGTCGCCTTGATTGTTGAGTTGTCATGGTAACTAAGTGAGACCCTAACCTCGAATATAATTTCAGTTTTGAAGTTGTCAAGCGGCCCGACGTAAAAAAAATGTTTCGCTGCAATTATTTAGGCCTTCAAATTGCTTATTTCTACTCATTGTAGTTGCATGAGAATACCATTTGAAAATAGAAAATAGTATATTCTTTAATTTTACGTAAGTTTTGAATAACTACAAGTGGTAGAAAATTGTTTTTTCTGCGTTTTTATTAACATGCATTATGAGCGCTTTAAAATGGTATGAAATTCATAACCAGCGTCAGCAAGCATCAATCGTAGGAGGCTGTGATCATTGTATTTTGACAGTTCAAAACATTAAATAACTCGCGTTTTGTTGCGATAAAGAATATTGCACAGCAAGTAAAACCAACAAAATTACCTATTTGTTTAAAAATGAATCGATTTGAAAATCATACGCTATGCAAAATATGCGTGAAATTGTCTGATGTAATGATCAATCATTGCACCATGACTTACTTACTCGGATTAATAGAGGATTGTGGCTCCAACTTGAAAAACGAAAATTTGTTGCGAATTGTCCACGAATATTTGCACCTAAACTACGCAAAATTCAAAGTGCTGAATGGGAAAAAGGTGAATAAATTAGTGTCTAAATATTATATATATTTTATTAGACATAGACACATAATTCAAAGCATCCAAAGTCCTGCATTTTCGCCATTAAGAAGAAAAGAAGTGGCCGAAGAATATAGAAAACACCTTAGCATTGTAACTAAAATGTATCAAAACTAAACCTATTATGTGAACAAATAAAAACCAGTCTGTCAAAAATGGTCTGTTATTGTAAACGTCAAAAAATGTCCAGTATAATTCGCTGTTGGGTATCCCACGAGAAAAAAATTTCCACTAAAATACCTCCGTTGCCATGGTGATCTGTCAAAAACACGTATTTTGATTGGTTCAAAATTACAGGTGTGGAATTTTCTTTATAATAAAGCTACATTTGTTGCATCTCGCTAGGACGCACCATTTTCAAGAAAAAAGCATTTGAAAATTTCAACGAACCGTTTTCGGACCTATGTTTATATGAATTTTTATAGACCAGGGTCGATAATTTTGAAAATGGTAGAAAGTGAAAAAAAATTATAGGATGAAAACCGTTAAAAAAGGACGAGAATATAACAAAAATGAAAGGAAAAATAAATTACGGGCGATCTGAGGTCGGGAAGTGGAAGGGGGTGAGTTTTTAAGGGTAAAAAACGATGTATCTCGATTTCCGGCAAAACTATAAGTCCTATGGAAAAAAGTTAAAGACACGGTTGTAGGTAATAAAGAGACCTACAACTTTTGTGGTTACACTTTTTTCACATAACCTCAAAATTTATGTGAAAAATTCAAATAATCAAGTTTTTGGTTTCTTATTTTTATCTTATGCAAAAAAAAAATTATTCTCGAAATTTGGTGAAAACTTACCTTTTTATGTCCTAAAGACATTGTAATTTTTTTGATTTGAAATATTTATTTTTTCACCTTATTTTGACACCTTGAACATTTACCATAGTAATGTATATATTTTTTTACATTATCAGAAAAAAGAGATTTCAACGAACAAAGAACTCCCCGACTTTTTTTAAAAAGCTGATATTTTGACGCGAGAATTTCCGATTGAAAATTAGGGTGTTTTTTCGATATTAAGTCAAAATAAGGTGAAAAAATAAATATTTCAAATCAAAAAAATTACAGTGTCTTTAGGACATAAAAAGGTAAGTTTTCACCAAATTTCGAGAATAATTTTTTTTTGCATAAGATAAAAATAAGAAACCAAAAACTTGATTATTTGAATTTTTCACATAAATTTTGAGGTTATGTGAAAAAAGTGTAATCACAAAAGTTGTAGGTCTCTTTATTACCTACAACTTTGTCATTTAATTTTTGTCCATGGGACTTGTAGTTTTACCGGAAATCGAGATACACCGTTTTTTACCCTTAAAAACTAACCCCCTTCCACTTCCCGATCTCAGATCGCCCGTAATTTATTTTTCCTT
The DNA here is from genome assembly GCA_927349885.1 of Psylliodes chrysocephalus. Taxonomy (NCBI): domain Eukaryota; kingdom Metazoa; phylum Arthropoda; class Insecta; order Coleoptera; family Chrysomelidae; genus Psylliodes; species Psylliodes chrysocephalus. The sequence goes on from OV651817.1 coordinate 86,958,478, forward strand.
TCATTTTTGTTATATTCTCGTCCTTTTTTAACGTGTTTCATCCTACTATTATTTTTTTTTGTTTCAAAAATTATCGATCTGGTCTATATTCCTATTTTAGGATGTAGATTACGCTGTTAAAATATGACCGTCTAATTTCGGGACACAAATTTAATATTAAATAAACGTGAATAACAAGTTACAATACTTACAAGTTACCACCCAGCATACGTATCAACCATACTGGGATCATCAGCTTTTCGATTTTCTCATTACTAGTTTACAAAAAAAAAAACAACAAAATAAATATAAAATTTAATTAATTTACAAAAAAATAAATATACTATACAGCTTACAACATTACAAAGAACAAACATCGTGTAAAAATGTTTCTTTACTTATACCACTAAAATCATTTAAATCGTCAATAGATCTATCATTTAACATGAATCGGCATCAACCCCAACCCCCCACCGCCGCCTCCGCTTTTCCCCCCACCACCCTTCTTCACCCAGCCACCCTTCTTCGCGGTCGCAGTTTTCTTTTTCCTGTACGTCTTTCGCTTTTTATACCCGCCCTTTTTCGCCCCTCCCCAGGTGGATTTCCTTTTGATCCCGCCGCTGCTCTGCGACATCGACGACCAATCGCCGCTGTCGTCGTAACTGCTCCCGAAAAACTTCGATTTATCGACGATTTTGGGGGCCACTTCTAGAGCATCGACTTGTTCGCGAAATTTCTTTGTTATGGCCAAGAATTTTCGCCGCACTTTTTGTAATTCGCAACCGTCACGTGTGGGATCTTCAAGAATTCCTCCTTGGTCTTCGGGTAGGACGTCCGACATGGTTTTGATGGCGGTTAGATTCATTATGGCGGATAGAGTGAGGTTTGCGTTCTAAGGCCATTTTCTGCATTCCTCCAGTAGAGCTTCGTGGCATTCGACTTTCAAATTGTTGATTTTGGTTTTGTTGAAGGCTGTGTAGGTCGCTTTGTTGGGCTTGGAGACGGTAGCGGCAGCTAATGGTGGTAGTTTTGATGGGCCGGGTTCTTCAGTTTCATCAGGTGAATCATAACTCTCTTCAGTAACAGTAGGGATCGGCCTTAATTGCTTCTTTGTGATAGTAATGGAAATTTTTAGATTGCGCTGATTCAAAGCATCAAACTTCTCACCAGGTTGGATATAAACCACTGGGAACTCTCCCGCGTAAGTCACGTGGTCGCGCAAGATATTCTTCAACACCATATCCTTCAGAATCCTATGAATATCCGTTTTATCCATTCCAGATCCCGCTCCATATAACTTATGCTTGTCATGTCCGCATTGCAAAATCTTCTTAACTTTCGATCCTTTATACACATCGGCTACGTGCAGCATAGTAAAATTCCCTCTGACGCATAAATCTTTGACCAAGCAGCCCAAGTCTTTGGCTTCCTTGGTCACTTCCATGTCATCGTAAGAGTTGATGTTTTCGCAGTTGTCGCAAGTGGTGGGTTTGTTGCGAATGCAGAGCTGCCGGTCGAAATTTTCGCCTAAATGGATGAGTTGCAAGTAGCGACGACAGTCTACCTTGTTTTCCGCGAACGAGACCATTTGTTTGAGGCTCGCCATGTGGCCTTCGAGGACTTTGGAGGTTGTCTTGCGTTCTAAGCGCATTATCTACAAAAAAGGAAGGATATTTTAAGTCTACAGCTATTTTTTTTTGTTTCATAATCTTTTCGTTACTTTAGATCAGCGGTTCTCAAAGTGTGCTCCGCGGAGCCCTAGGGCTCCGCAAAGCTTCTATGGGGGCTCCGCGAAAATACTAGTCATAATAAAAAAAAAATACTAAAGGAATACTATAAGGTTGAAGAGTAAAATAAAACCTATCTAAATATTCCAATATAAAGTTAAAAAAGTCTATTTTTATTATTTTAGGACTCCGTCAAATATTTTGCTTTTCAAAAGGATTCCGTCACCAAAAAAGTTTGAGAACCGCTGCTTTAGATTAAGTAAAAAAAACTAATAATATTTTTTATATCCTGGTGTCATTCTAATAGTTCAAAATTTATAGGAGAATAATGTTGTACGAGCTATTTTCGACTAGCCGGTCCTGCTCTCTATGTTCCGTTATCGCCGACACGCCTGGTCGATGAAAACGTTCAGTTGTAGAAAGGTCCAGAAACGTTGTTGATTATTGTCTCGGCTAGTCTAGAACGGCTAGAAATTCCGAGAAACTGGACTAGGTCGCCATATTTCATATAAATAGTGCAAATTTGTCGATATGGACTGAATTTAAGTTAGGTAAAATTGTTAATATAAATTAGTATATTTAATGAATATAAATTAAAAATGAACGTTACATTGGTATCAGAAGTGGGGTAATGTTAATAAATAGTGGAAAAAAATGGCTTAAAATCTGTGATTTAAAAGTGACAGGGTTGAGTCAGGAACTAGTAGAACTTAAATTGAAAACGACAAGAAAAAAGCAGTGAGAACTTTCGGAAGATTCGCCGTCTATTATACATTTCTTCTGATATCTCGTTTTTGAGAACTTAAATGTCTTCTTTTAGAAAATAAAATTTCCTGTGATATTTCTTCTTTATCAGAAGTAGGATACTGTTAATAAATAGTATAAAAAATGGCTAAAAAACTGTATGATTTAAAAATGACTGATTTGAGTCATGAACTAGTAGAACATAAATTGAAAACGACAAGAAAAAAGCAGTGAGGACTTTCGGATGATGCGACGTCTACTATACACTTCTTGTGATATATCCTTTTTGAGAACTGAAATGTCTTCTTTTAAAAAATAAATTTTCCTGTGATATTTCTTCTTTGAAAAACAAAAATCTTCCGATTTGAAAAGATCTCTTTTTTAAAAAATTAAATTTCTTTTAATATGAAAAGTAAAATGTTTTCTATGAAAAATATAATTTCTTCCGATATTTCTACATTTGAAAGAAAAGGTTTCTTCTGAAATATCTTCTGTAAGAAAAAAAATTTCTGCCAATATAGAAAATAAGAGAGATGAAAAAAAATAGAAGAAATAGAGAAAACAGGAACGTAAATTATAGAAAATATAGAAGAGACAAAAAGCAATGAAATAAAGTTCGAGGTGAAGTCAAATCCGAAATTAGAAGCCCCCACTTTTGAAGGAAAGATGTCATGGACCCACTATCTAAAAGAGTGCGAAACAGGTATGAAAACGAATATATGATCTGAAAGAAAAGGTAGTAAGTCTAACCATTGATCTTCAAAGAAATGCTTTAGATATTCTTCAAACTATAACTGTGGAAGAGATGGATGAATTTAAACAACTTAAAAAGAGATTACACATGGGATATGGCTACATTTGCATCAATTACAGTTAAAGAATAGCAAACAGAGACTCTTCAAGAATACATAGTGGATATTGCTAGGTTGGTACGATTTGTATATCCATCAGCTCCAGGAAAATATGATGGAATGTTTGGCTATCCAAACATTTGTTTAGCTCATCACAAAACATTGGTTGATGTCTTATCAGCTGCTACACAGGCTTCTAGTGGATACAGTACAGTGAAGACTGTAAAAAGAGGAAGATAAACTCGACCAACTAGTCAACATAATGAAGCGCCTTACTGACAAGAAAATGAAGAATATCAGGTGCTGGAATAATGGTGAACTTGGACATAAATGTAGTTTGTGTAAACGCCCTAGGATCACTACAAATCAAGCCCTAGGAAAGACAGCTACAACCCAGAACTGTTCCAAAGACCCTCTCATATTGATATATTCTTCTTCGAAATGTCAAGATGATAGTAGATCTGTTTCAACAACGATAACAAACTAGTTACTGACACCAGGATTCTGCGCAGTAGATTGTTGGGATCACCAAATTATCTACAGCGCAGAATCCTTATGTCAGTGACTGGTTTGTGATCGTTGTTTGAACAGACCTTATGTATGGCATAGACAGCGAAATAAATGCTAGATACTGGAGCAACCAAGACAATTATATGAAGAATAACAATAAATAACCGCAAGAGACTTTTAACATCAAAATTGCGACTGTGAAAAGTGCCAACAACCATGGGAAAATCCAGGTTTAGTTAGAAATTGGTACAGAAAAGTTAAGATGATACTAGGAATGGATATATGAACTTAAATAGCTTCTAGTTGGATTTTAAGAACATAATGATCAAATTTGGTGTTGTATAGGGTATTCCTTTATCTATAAGAAAAGACAAAACAACACACGCAAATCCATTATCGCCGTTAGGCAAAACAGCAATAATTTGTCCATAATATCTTGAGGGTAAGGAGGGAAAACAAAATGCAACAATAAACATACTACATTGAGCGTTTGAGTGTGAAGTTTTCACCCAAGAATCTCCAGCTCCGGTCAAAGATAGAAAAAAAATAAGCCAATAAATATTCACCCAATGAAGATAAAAATACATAAAAGTTGAATAAAGTATTTTATTATTATTACAGTAGTTGTACACGAAGATACGGTGGTACCTGGTAGAAGTGAAATCATTATAGTAGCAAGAAAACTATGGAAGAACAAAGAAACCTTGAAACCTCGATGAAGTGGTTTGTCCAAGAATTTTGAGAAGAAATTCCAGTAGGTCTCATAAACGTTACAATACAAAGTTTATATATACGAGGAGGTATTATAAAAGCTTAATTTATTTGGTATTAAACATTTTTGTGAGTTGCAAGATTTTCTGTAACGATGTACAAAGGTTAGGTGAAAAAAACAAATTTTGCAAAAGTAATGGCTTTTTTTTCTTCTGGTCTCGTCTAACTTAGTCTCCTATAAAAAGGGAGGGTTAAGAGGTATTAGAATGACACCAGCAATATACACCGTGAGCCATCGGTAAGTGGAGCCAAAACTATATGATTTTTTTTAAATCTGTTTGTATATAAAAAAAAGCAACAATTTAAAAATAATTTTAATTATAGTGTTCTCCAAGAAAGTGATACATATCAAAGTTAAATATTTTTAAATGGATCGCCCTGTATTTAATTTTATATTTTATTTATTTCTCATTATAACGATACCAAATAGTATGAGATTATACAGGGTATTTCACATGCTATAACCAGTTTTATATGAAAATCGTATTGGTTTTAACAACATGTATAGTGCAAAAAAACAATTAAAAATCCAATTTATTTGCGTTAAAAGTTAACGTTTATGCCGATGCACTTTTTTTTTTCAATTAGAAACAAATTTGTACAGGGTGAGTCAAAATTCAAATACATTATTTCTGTTTTTTAAATTATATATCATTTAAAAATACTTTAATTAAAGTTTCATTTGAATTAAGCATTTCCTATAACTAAAGTTAATAATTTTGAGAGATTTTTAAATTTAATTGAGAAAAAAGATGATTCACAAAATACTATTTACAACGTTACCGATGGCCCACCTTTTATATTATAAAATAGTGTACGCCCATTTAAAAGAATACATAAATTATTTACTAGTTTCAATAAAAATAAAGATGTAGAAAATCAAAAACCACAGCAAGACAAAAACATAAAAATGAAAAAAATGTTATTAACTTTTTAGGTGCTACGTTTATTTTACACAAATCAACAAATTCATTTTAATTTAATATTATATTATTATCAACATCAAATTATAAAAGTTAAATTATTATTAAAATTGTTGTTTTCTTTTTGCACCTTGTGTATTAAAAACATCTATTTATGTAAAAAAAATCAATAAATTTACGTATCAATCAAAAAATGTACAAAGAAACGATTTCCCATTCAACAATCTAAAATTGACGACGTAAAAAACTATAACGAAAAAAATGTAAACTTACTTTTTGCAATCGCTGGACATCATAATAATTATAAAATAAATAAGAATAGGAAATATCTCCGTCCCTTCCAGCCCTCCCGGATTCCTGATAAAACGCTTCCACTGATTTAGGAATCGAATTGTGTATCACGAATCTCACATCAGGTTTATCAATACCCATACCAAAAGCAATAGTAGCCACTATCACAAAAAACCTTAAAAATAAACAATTAATGAATAATTTTATTATTTTTAACAGATTTCAAAAAAAGGAGGATAATTATTATTGTTTACCACTTCCCATAAAAATTTGATCAAGATCTGATAATTTTTTGAAGTTGACTTTTTAAAATTATCTTTATACTTGTACTATTAAAATATTAGTAATAAACAAGATTTTTAATTAGATCAAAAATGGCTACTTTAACATACCCTTAATATAATTTTACTTTAAGTTAAATAAAAATCACTAGGTAGTTTTTGATTGAATTTTAGTTTAATTTCCCAAATCATTAAAACATATTTACTTATTATAATTAAGGCAACAGATTGATTTACCTGTCTTGCATCCACTCCCTCTGTATGGCGTTCCTGATTTTATCAGACAAACCTGCATGGTAAGGTCTTGTTTTTATTCCAACATTGTTTAAAGTATCTGCTAAATTTTCGCAATCGTTTCTAGTTAAACAATAGATGATGCCGGATTTTTTTTGGAATTTTTTTTTAATCAACTCTTTAATTTCGTCGTTGGCGAATTTTCCTTTTTTATGTATCACCTTGAAAAAGAAGAAAACCACCATCATATGGGTGTGTAAGAGCTAAGAAGTATGCTTGGGTTACTGTTGCAAAAATAGTTCATTAATAATCATTTATTTCTGATTTTCATTATATGCATTTTAAATTTGACAGTCACTTAATAAAAACTTAGGTGTGTGTATCCACCTGTATGTGCTGTATAAATATAACAAACTAAAGTATGAATTTACAGAACAACATTTACTTATTTATTTATTTACTGGCAAACTCATTTAAGTTACAATAAATTGTTCAAAATTACATTGATACATTTTAAATTTTGTGCTTGAATCTATTTACAGAAGAATCAAATATTATAGGAATTTAGTATTATTATTATTATTATTATTATAAACATAATTATCTTATTATTTTATTTCCGGCGCCATTGCAACAGAAACATAAGCCCATTCTTATCTCTATTATATCATCCAAACCAGCCAACTTACTTGATACTTAATATTCGGCCTGTTAAAACTCATTATAAACCGTTTGACATTACTTAGTTTCAATATTGATATAACGTCGTTCTCGACTTGTTTGGTGGCAGTAGCTGTAAGGCACATTATTGGTACATCTTTAAATTCGCTTTTCAAAAACGACATTTGCTTATAATCAGGCCTGAAATCGTGGCCCCAATCGGACAAGCAATGCGCCTCGTCAATGATAAATCTAAAATAATATTGTACATTGGCACTATTTGAATGTTAATTAAGATTTAGCAAAAAACGATATAGGTACATACAAAGTGAAATTTTTTTAGGTAAGAAGAGCAATATGAAAAAAAGGCAGACCAGTCCTAGTATATTTCAAAATTAAAACAAGGCTTTGATGAACCTAATTTCTACAAAATGCTATTGAAAAATCTAAAGCTATTCAAAAAAATGGACATATATTATGTTCATTTAAATCTTAGGATACCCTGTATCCTAAGAAAGGATTTTTGGAAATTTTAACTTTAGAGGGGGGAAATGGGGGGGGAGGGAGCTTTTAATGAAACTCTTTGTTCTTTAAAGTTAGAAACATGAAAATTTAAATTACAGCTACTAAGCATAAATAAATAATGACGTGTTTCAGGGTTCTTGGATTTTCACATTTTAATGGGGGGGGGGGGGGAAACGGGGGGTGAAAGTTTGTATGGGACTATCGATTTTTTTGTTCTCTATGAAATTAGAAACATGAAAATTGGAATTGCAGCTACTGACTACAAATTATTAATGACGTATTTCAGGGTTTTTGGATTTTCACATTTTAAGAGGGGAAATGGGGGGGGGTGAAAATTTATTTGGGAGTATCCATTTTTTGGTTCTCTTTAAAGTTAAAAACATGAAAATTGGAATTGCAGCTATTGAGTATAAATTAATAATTTGTTTTAGGGTTTTTATAGTTTTACATCTTGAGAGGGGCAAACGGGGGGGGGGGAGGGGGGTGATAGTTTGTATGGAAATATATATTTTTTTATTCTCTTTGAAGTTAGAAAAACATGAAAATTGGAATTGCAGCAAATAAGTACAAATTAATAATTACAAGTTTTAGGGTTTTTGGATTTTCACATTTTAAGGGGGGCAAACGGGGAAGGGGTGAAAGTTTATTTGGAAATATCAATTTTTTTCTAAAGATAGGAACTTGAAAATTGGAATTGTAGGTTCTCATCATAAATAAATAATGAAGAGTTTCAGGGTTTTTGCATTTCAACATTTTAAGGGGGGAAATGGGGGTGAAAATTTGTTTAATAGTAAGTATATATTTTTGAAGTTTGAAACATAAAAATTTGAATTACAGCTACTGACTAAAAATCAAAAATGAGGTGTTTCATGGTTTTTGGATTTTTACATTTTAAGGGGGGAAAACGGGGGTGAAAATTTGTATAAAAGTATAAATTTTTTGAGCGTTGGAACTTGAAAATTAAAATTGTAGCATAAATAATGACGTGCTCTATGGTTTTTAGATTTTTGTATGGTAGTATCATAAAAATAAACCAAAATTAAAAAAAAATAATTATTAAAAATTAATAAAAATTATTAAAAATTACTAAAAATTAATAAAACTGAAAAAAAAATTAATAAAAACCAATAAAAATTAATAAAAAGTAATAAAAATTAAGAAAAAATAATAAAAATTAATAAAAATTAATAAAAATTTATAAAATTATATCCTTGGCCCTAATGTCAATTGGTGGTCTATTATGAAGCCTTACTTATTGTATTTTCCTACCTAATTTTGGATCAACTGCCTTATTAGGTACCTTATTCGAAGAATTATTGTCAATAGAATCACTGTCTAATACTAAGTGCAGTGTTTTTACTTAGAATGAAAACATCATCAAGCCAGACATTTACATTATCCATTGACTGTGATCATCCCTTATGTTTAAAATAGTGAAGTGCTTAGTAGTGACGGTTTTTACTGTGATTTTAAACCAGCTTATTATGTAGAAATTGGTTAATTTCTTGATCAGATATCTTGGAACCAATTACTTTTAAATAAAACCTTCAATAATATGATTTCCATTTTTTATAAAATCTTGTTTATTGCAATTGACATATTTGTACAAATTAAAATAATCACATGTAAAAAATTCCTGATATGGTTTTCTTATAATTTAAAGCAGTATATTATGGTTAAAAAGTTTGCACACAATAATAATAAAAATTAATAAAAACTAATAAAAATTAATAATAATTAATAAAAACTAATAAAAATTAAAAAAAACTAATAAAAATTACTAAAAATGATTAACAATTAATAAAAAAATTAATAAAAAGTAATTAATAAAAATTAAATTATTAAAACATAATAAAAATGATTAAAAATGAATAAAAATGTATAAAAATGAGTAAAAATGTATAAAAATGAATGAAAATGAATAAGAATGAATAAAAATGAATACAAATGAATCAAAATGAATACAAATGAATCAAAATATATAAAACTAATAAAAATTAATAAAAAAAAGGAAGTCATGTAGTTTTTTATATTAATAACATGACTACATGCTAGCAAAGTCGCAAGCAACAGCTAGTAATACATAATTTATCAGAGAAAAATATTTGACAGTCTAACTTTCAGTTTTCTTTTTATTTGAAATACCTTTTTACAAAAAAAAAAAAAAAAAATTCTGCTTACCTAGCCAGCTTTCCTCTCTGATACAAACTCTTCAGTACATCCTCAACTGCCCTAGAAGCCACAATTTTCTCAGGAGTGAGATACAACAATTTGATCAAAGGTTCCCTGACATGCAATTTAGCCAAAATGGCCCCAGTCTCCTCTTTACTGACATCTTGGCACATATGAGCAGCAGGTATTTCCAATTCATTCATTTTATCAACCTGATCACCTATCAGAGCCCTGAGAGGGGATATAACAATAGAAACGCCTTCGCTCAATACAGCTGGTAACTGGTAACACAAACTTTTGCCTCCTCCTGTAGGCATCAGCACGAAACAGTCATGTCTGTTCAAAGCTGCATTGATGATTTCTCTTTGTTGCGGACGAAACGTTTGCAAACCAAATTTTTGATGTAATATCTCCTCCATGGTTGATGAAAAGTGATATCTATCTGTAAACTCACTTAAGTGTTCTACACGGTCTTTGAAACTAATTTCTGGAATGAAAGGAGTTGATTCATTTTCATCATTAAAATCTTCATTCCAATCGATAGCTGATACTTCAGCTACTAAGTTATTTTGGGTATTTTTAGATGTAGAAGCTTCATCTTCAAAAAAATCATCCTCCCAATTTACATTATCTAAATCATCCAATTTTTTATCTCTCAAAAGCTTTTCAAAAGTTTCGTCATCCATGTAATCATTTTGGTTAGCAGCTAAACTTTGACTGACAAAAGTGATTTCATCATTGAGCAATGATTGGTCCTTTTCTGGCTTTTTTTGCCAAACTACAGGAGAACTTTCAGTGGAACTGATTGATATTATACTGTCCCTTTTTGAAATGTTCAATTTATCACTGGATTTAGATGGTAAAATACTGGGACTACTGGTACTGCTTGATTCTGATATTATGGGTGTTTTGAAAGTAAATTTCTTACGTGAAACTACAGGAGAATCAACAAAAGAGTCTGATTGGTTCACATTATCAGTAATATTTGAATTATTGGCTTTATTAATACTAGACTTAACATGATTACTAATTTGAACTTTGCTTGTAACAGTTTCTGGTTTACACTTAATGTTTTCACTAATATCGATTTTTCTTTGAGTCATTTTCTCTCCAAAAAGAGATTCGAACGCCTCGGAAACATTATTTACAACTTTTTTCTTAAATTGAAATTTCGAAGATGAAGATTTACTTACTTTATTCTCCTGTGAACTTTTCTGTGTTCCTGACCTATTATGCTCATCTTTGGATTTTGATAAAATGTTTTTAAGTTTCGGTTTGTCGGGAGTAAGTGTTTTATTAAGTTTTTCTGGACTAATTTTTTGAGTTGGTTCGAAATCATCAGAACTATTAGATCTTTGGATTGCTTTAAATTTAAAACTTCGTTGGGTGAGATTTGAACTCGATTTATCAACATTTTTACCTGAATTCCCGGTTTTTATGTCTTGGGACTGATTTTTAACAGGAGATTCTTCTATAACCAAATCATCACTAAACAGAGCTTCTAACTTATCTTCCACGGATACGTCTTTGGATTTAACGGGTTTTTCTTGCGTTTTAAAGAACCGAGACACAGTTTCGGGTAAATTAGATTTCGTACCATTTTTTTCGACTTTTTTGAAGTTGAATTTCTTTGATTTCGTCAATGTTTTCGTTTTGAAGTTGTCGAAAAATTTATCGGATTCGTCTGCCATAGAAACCAATATGTAAAACACCTAAATACAGTTTTTTGACACATTGAAATTATATATTCATTGAAATTACACACAAAAACAATATATAACTCTATAAAATATCACATAAAACTTTAAAAGGCGAATTCAACCATCCACCTTTGACTTTATTCTCCATTTTGTACTTTTACTGTCAATTGTCAAGTCGACTTTAAAATCTACTGTTTTGGAGTGGACTCGACTATAAAGCCGTACAGCTAGTCGTGGCCTTGTATGCATTGTTCAGCCATCCACTCGGTCTTTTACATTATTAAAAAACGTAATAGAACTGGGATTTTAAAAATAAGCGCACTACGAAAAATTTAAAAACCTATAATCTGTACATCAATGTTAATCTAAATTAACCGTAAATTGGGTATTGTGTGATTTGTCATTATCTAATCTGGACTAATTCAGACAAATATTTAAAGAAAAGAAGTTTTTGTATTGTGCTTTTTGAATAGAATTTCTGTTGGCTTTTCTTCTCTTTCAACGTTTTTAATTAAATCATCCTTGAATTTGTGTTATGTGGATACGGCATGGGTCACTACAGATTTATGTAATTTAATAGGCAGACGATTTATTAAAAAAAAAGACATTAAATAAATTTAAATAATATACTCTAATTATGTAATTAGTTACAGCATACTTTAATAAGAAATATAATTATTTAATAAAATAAATTAGCCTGTTAAATTACAATGTGAAATATACAGCGGTTTTTTAGTAATTGGGTCATTTATAATTTGAAAAATATTTTAACAAAAATAATATGAGTGTAATAATTAATATAATTTAAATTGAATACATGTCTAAAATTAGGTGTAATCTTTCATGTATTAATGATGTAATTACTCTAAACCTTAGTGTTTTGTATCGTCGCTTCTTTTAGAAATAAAAGGCTTTTTGTGAGTTCTGACTTTTTACTTTTTTATTGTCAAAATTACTAAATCACCTTTTCTTTTAACAACAAACTAATATCATTATCCGTGAAACAAGTATCAGGTAGTATCCAAGTATAAAAGGTATAAACTAATAACATAATTAATAAATAAATAACTATCAAGTGTAGACGACACGACACTTAGTAACATGCTTTATGGGTTATTATTTGGAGGATAAAAATTAAAGTAATCGATTTGAGGGTGGTTCTGCACAAAAATAAGCGTTACAATATGTTACCAATTAGAATAGCTATTTTTGAGCAATAACGAAAAAAGAATGAACCTTTTTCCACTATGTCGATAAATAAAAATCGGTAGATTCAAAAAACGAAAATACAAGATTTCAGAGAAATATCAATTGAAAATAAAATTACTCACCAATTTTCTTATAATAACCTATAATAGCTTTTTATGTAACCAATTTTGACTAGATTATTTATAAAATTAGGTTTGGTAAAAAATTACTAGTTAGTTAAATTATTAGTCATTAATTTTTTGTAATCAAAAAAATTAAAAATGAATACCTATTTGGAAATAATATCTATAACTTTATAACAATTTGATACTTTTAAAATATTTATTCATAAAAAATAGTGGATATTTTTAGTTTTATTCCATAAAATTATGGCAGTGTTGTGTATTGAATGAAACAGCGTTTTGATTAGTTTGTCCAGGTTTAGGATGGGCAGTTTAAAATAGCGACCGAAACAGAATTATATTGTAAAATCTCTGAAAACATCTATTTTTACGGGTGTAAAGTTATATACATCCATAAATGTACACTGAGAAAAATATAACTCTATCGTAATAGTCATATAACTTGGTTCATCAAATGACATGTAGAGGCTTTTCATTTGTAGATTTCAATTGGGGAGGTTTCAATATATAACAACCATACCCGCAATTAACTTCTGCTACGTCTGAGGGGGAGCAATTGGGGTGAAATTTAAAAAAATCATAGAAGCCACAAATGGTATTGTACACATTTCTACTTGGGATATGTTATGTAGTTTGCTCTTTTCTTCATCCCTAATACCAGGTTGCAGTTCGTCGAGCCGACTGAGGGGGTACAATTGGGAGTGAAATTAAAAAAAAAACAGAAGTCACAAATGGCACTGTACACCTTCAATTCAAGAGTAATTTTTTGTTTTACTTTAGAAAAAAACATTTTTAAAGTATATTTTGAGTTATTTTTTTTTTGTATTTTCTGTACCTACATTATAATTTACTATTGGTACTTTATAAAAGGAAACCTCCTTTTCTAAAGTTTTTTTTTTTCTTACAGCTTTATTTATATTTTTTCCTTGTAGTTCTTGGGTTTTAGGTGTTGGTTGAGGAATGAAACTCGTGTATGTGGGTATAGCTTTCGGCACTGATCAGTGCCTTCTTGAGTAGTTTTTTTTTTAATATTTGTACATTATTTTAACAGTCAAAATTGTTCTTTAGTACATGTTGGGGTGTGTCATTATATTTGTTAAGTGTTTGAAATCATTTTCCTTTCATATTATTATTATTATTATGTAATCGATTTTTATCATTGTCGTGTCCGTTTTTGGTGCTGTAGTATTCGTTGTTTTCAGTCTCAACCAACACCTAAAACCCAAGAACTACAAGTAAAAAATTATAATTTATTACCATCTATGATTTTTTAAAATTTTACCCCCAATTGCACCCCCTCAGACGGCTCGACAAACTCCAGCATGGTATTAGGGATAAGGAAAAGATCAAACTACATAACATATCCCAAGCAAAAAGGTGTACAATGCCATTTGTGGCTTCTACGATTTTTTTAAATTTCACCCCCAACTGCACTCCCTCAGAAGGAACAAAAGTTAATTGCAGGTATGGTTGTTATGTATTGAAACCTCCCCAATTAAAATCTGCAAATGAAAAGCCTCTATATGTCATTTGAAACAAGTTATATGACTATTAAGATAAAGCTATATTTTTCTCAGTGTACATTTGTGGATGTGGATAATTTCACACCCGTTCTATTTTTATATAGTCAATATTTCTTCCTTTGTTATAAACTTTCAAGAGCAATGTATAAATTCATTAAAAAAAATGTATTTTTATTTGTTTTAGGATAACACAATCGTAACGAGTACAACAGAAGGATATGCAGAGGCTGCAAATCCAAGCTAATATAGCACCAAGACCTAGCAGTAACAAAACTCTTACATTTTTACATTTATACTGTTAAGATATAAAATATAGTTCCGCTTTTATGTAAAGTTTTTGTCATTTTTATTATGTAACTTAAAAGTGGCGCAGTCAGTAGGATTGTCAAATGGTGTGACAATAAAGATTGTGTCAAATAGGTCTATTTTAATAGTTTAACAGCAAATTGAAATAGCGAAAATTGGTGAAAAAGTTACATCCAAGCAAAAGACCAACATTGCCGAAGTTTGGAGATCCTAGACGAGGATTGCATCGCCTAATCCGGCTAGTTTTAAAAGAAAATCAGGGAGAAGAGACAGCATCGCTCGATCTTATTGATATGATGAAAATAATCGTAGGAATTGGGTAAGAAATTTAGCTCTTTTAATTTTAAACATTTTATTTTTGAGTTGGATATATTAGTTATTTTTACTTTCCTGTCAGTAAACAAATAAGGAAAGTATAGGAATCATGATTTTTTTCGACCTCGAGTTATCGACAGATTTTTACGTTTTGGAGAACCCAGAATCCGTTGACCATTTTCGCGATTATGTCTGTCAGTGTGTGTCTGTATACACGATAACTAATGAACGATTAAACAGAAAAACACCAAATTTTAAACTTAACATTTAATCTATCCTGCAGTGAGATGATTAGACTATCGGCATAGTCGGAACATCTGGAGGAGTACTTTTTAGAGGGTCGTTTTTCTATTTTATGGAATATATGTTATTTACAATTGGAGAAGAAAATTCGTCAAATAAAAGTTGCTTGTGATGTCATTCTCTATAATTTTTGTTCTTTACATAATTTTCCTAAAATGATCCGTATTCGAGAAATTTGACAAAAAGTGCAAAATTCGAATTTTGAAGATAACTCAAAAACGGATAAACAGAAAAACACCAAATATTAAACTTAAGCTTTAATCTACCCTGCGGTAAGTTGATTGGATTTTCGGCATAGTCGGGACATCTGGAGGGGTACTTTAGAGGAAGTTGTTTTTCCACTTTATGGAATATATTTCTTATTTACGCTTGGAGAAGAAAATTCGTCAAATAAAAGTTACGTGTGATGTCATTCTCTATATTTTTTCTCCTATACATAATTTTCCTAAAATGGTCCGTATTCGAGAAATTTGACAAAAAGTGCAAAATTCGAATTTTGAAGATAACTCAAAAATGGAAAACAAAAAAACATCAAATTTTAAACTTAAGCTTTAATCTATCCTGCGGTAAGTTGATTGGATTTTCGGCATAGTCGGAACATCTGGAGGGGTACTTTATGGGGAGTTGTTTTTTCTACTTTATGGAATAATTTATTTACACTTGCGAGAAGAAAATTGTTCAAATAAAAGTTGTTTGATCTATAATTCTTGACCTATAAATTATTTCCCTTAAATGGACTGTATTCCAGATATTTGAGGAAAAGTGCAAATTTCGAAGAATATGCAAACAAAGTCTTATTGTTAAAGTTTTCTAGGAACCTCATCAAATGTCAAACCATCCCTTTCGACATTGTGGATCTAGAAAATTCGTCAAAACACAGTCAGAACACAGTCAGAACACAGTGGCCCAAAGAATCTGCGGACAAGGCAAAACCAATGTCCCATTAGAAGGAACATTTTTGTTAGAATTAATCAATAAATGTAGTATTAGAATAGGTAAAATACTCGTAGTCCTCCAGAAACAAGCGTTTTTGTTAAATAACTTGACTATCGTTTAAACTAGGAAAAAATGGTTTGCATCATTAAATTTCTCTTTAAAAGCTCTACAAAATAATTTTTAAAAAGTCACGGATGAGTTGTCCTTAAAGTCAGAAAATAGGGTTTTCAGATCAAATTTGGGGGAATTTTACCAGAAACAAGTGTTTTTGTTAAATAACTTGACTATCGTTTAAACTAGGAAAAAATGGTTTGCATCATTAAATTTCTCTTTAAAAGCTCTACAAAATAATTTTTAAAAAGTCACGGATGAGTTGTCCTTAAAGTCAGAAAATAGGGTTTTCAGATCAAATTTGGGGGAATTTTACCAGAAACAAGTGTTTTTGTTAAATAACTTGACTATCGTTTAAACTAGGAAGAATGAATTTAAAATAAATGAATATTAAAAACTATAATTATAAAAATCTAAAACTATTAAATTGAACAGTATTAATTTCGACCAATTAACCATTCTAAAAGACTCTTAAATTTTTAAAAACAAACATTAAAATACATTTTTGATAATCCAACCCATTTTAACAACATCAGTGTTTGGATTATATTGATTTCTATTTTTATTACATTCTATTTGTTATTTTGAATGTAATTATATAGAAAATATAGAAAGAAGTCATCGAAGAAGAGCTCCAAGGAAGAAAATCCAGAGGCCAGCCCCCGGATTCTCCTCTAAAGGTGGAAGAGTTATGATAGCACATAACACGTACAATAACATAATTTTGTTTATATGCAGACGCTGCAAATCCAAGATAAGGCCACACCAAGATCTAGGAACACCAAAAATAGGTTGTTGTCGCCATTTTCTAGTTTTTACATTTTTTATACTGTTAAGTTTACTAATTTTTATTAGCCAACCTAAAAGTGGCGCAGTCAGTAGGATTGTCTAACGACGTGATAATAAAGATCGTGTCAAATCGGACTATTTTAATAGTTTTAAGGGAAATCAATAGCGATTTATATGAAAATGTTGTTATTTTTTTTTATTTTCCAACCTAAAAGTTTTCTTATTATTATCATCGATTTTGTACTAGATTTAACATAAGTACTTTCCTTCCAAAATGTACGTAGTGATCTAAGTAAAAATACCAAAACACCGCTGTTAATTCGATAGGAATCGCTGGAAAAATAATAAGGAAACGTTCCGTGTATCGATCAGGGATTAGTGGTCGGCCGATTTAACAATCTTCCGCCGAACAAGGGTGAGCAGTGCTTTGCGAACGGGGACGCCATGTTCTATGTTCCCTTCTGTCATATCCGCTTTAAGAATCATCTCGGGTCGTTTGTGTCCCGGTGGTATCCCGTGCCATCCGAACGACGTCTACAGGTGTATAAACAGCGATTATCACATTGTTCTGTAATGCGATGATTAAAAAAAAAAGAAGGAAAGGGAATTTTATAATCAATACCTAATTAATTGTAATTAATATTGTTGTTAAAGTTGTTGAGGATGGGGTAAAAACTAAAGAAAGATGTTAAAAATACTTTACTAATGCATGTGGTTTTAGTATGACAATATAAAGACAAGTGACAAGTGAAGTTTTTGGTTAAGTTAGAAAATCTTCATTTTCAAATATGTTTCTACAAATATTAATATTAAATACCATTCTAATACACCTTTTTATCAGTCAGTAGTACAATGAACGTTTTTGTGTTAAAAATTATATAATAACCTTTCAGTTAGGATCACTATATTCAAAAATACTTCTTGGCATACCTAATGGTAAACGACAAATAATAATGGAAACAATTTATTACTATTTTAGCTAAAAAATACACATTCTGATGGATATCTACTCAATAGGCAACCAACATAACATTTTAAAATGTTCTAAAAGTTGGCAACCATGTAATATCTAGATGACGTAATTGATGTTCCAATGACAAATGACAGCGTTTTGTTCGCTTTGTTTACGGCTAAATTATATAATTTTTAAATACTTGCTTAAGTAATTAGATAAATATGCATAATCGTTTAGTAACAAATTCTGTTTTCGTTATAGTTCAACTGTCATTAAAAGCCAAATACGTCATACTAATACAGCGTATTATTCTTATCAAATATACAGACGAAAGTATTTCGGTTGTTTTTACAAATAAAGATATCCATTATTAAATTCCATATAAAAATCTTTTGTGACTTACCTGAAATAGGAACACGTAATCGGACACTTTCTGCATTTCTTATTCGATACAGGGACAAGGCGACGACGTGCTGACACCAAAAAATGTCTTTCGTTTCGCAACTGCATGTCACTGAGGTTATTTTGCACCTGAGAAAAGAAGAAACAAACTGATCATCTCCAGAAATCGGAAATTATAAGAAAAGGCAAATTATTTTTTACTTCTTACTGGTTAAAGATAGAGTTGGGGAAAATAATCGATTAATATAGATTATTAAACGAATATTATCTCGATTAATCGATTAGTAGATCTTTTTAAATCAATAATCGATTATTTTTGATTATTTTCTATTTTTTTTATTATTTCCGAGTATATTCGATTACTTTTCGATTATTTTTCGATTATTTTTCGATTATTTTTCGATTATTTTTCGATTATTTTGGATTATTTTGGATTATTTTGAATTATTTTGAATTATTTTGAATTATTTTGGATTATTTTGGATTATTTTTGATTATTTTTGATTATTTTTGATTATTTTTGATTATATTTGATTATTTTTGATTATTTTTGATTATTTTTGATTATTTTTGATTATTTTTGATTATTTTTGATTATTTTTGATTATTTTTGATTATTCTTGATTATTTTTGATTATTTTCGATTATTTTCGATTATTTTCGATTATTTTCGATTATTTTCGATTATTTTCGATTATTTTTGATTATTTTTGATTATTTTCGATTAGTTTCGATTATTTTCGATTATTTTCGATTATTTTCGATTATTTTCGATTATTTTCGATTATTTTCGATTATTTTCGATTATTTTCGATTATTTTCGATTATTTTCGATTATTTTCGATTATTTTCGATTATTTTCGATTATTTTCGATTATTTTCGATTATTTTCGATTATTTTCTATTATTTTCGATTATTTTCGATTATTTTCGATGATTTTCGATTATTTTCGGTGACTTTCGATTATTTTCAATGACTTTCGACTATTTTCGATTATTTTCGATAAACTATTAGTCGACTAATATTTTTTTTAAAATTTATTAATTGATTATTTCGATTATTTCGATTATTTCGATTATTTCGATTATTTCGATTATTTCGATTATTTCGATTATTTCGATTATTTCGATTATTTCGATTATTTCGATTATTTCGATTGTTTCGATTGTTTCGATTATTTCGATTATTTCGATTATTTCGATTATTTCGATTATTTCGATTATTTCGATTATTTCGATTATTTCGATTATTTCGATTATTTCGATTATTTCGATTATTTCGATTATTTCGATTATTTCGTTTATTATTATTATTATTATTATTATTATTATGTATTAATAAAAAAAATTGTAATGTCGACTAAGCTTTTTAAACATACTATGAGAAACAAAAAATACTTACCTATCAAAACTAACGGAAACTTTAAATTTTTGAGGGGGTTCTGGAGCGCCGCATGGCAACGTCGCAGTGGCGGAGTTTCGCGGGCCCGTGACAACGCCGCTTAAGTGAAAACCTGTAAAAAAAAAGAAAAAAATTAATACAAAATATTACAGATTGAATTTTTATAAAGCGAATTTCCAGGATTTAGAAAAGCGAAGAACTGTCCATAACTTTTGATCGGACTAGTTTTTTATAAGGCAAAAATACAATAATGAAGTTTGTTTTTCAGCTCAATCTGCATTTTTGCCTCATAAAAAGTTGTTGTACCAACGGCATATCCAATATTATATTCAGCATAGTTGAGATTAAATACATCATTTATATAAAGATTAAATAAGACAGGCCCCAAAACAGTGTCTTGGAGTCCACCATATTTTTCTGTTTTGAACTTGTCTTTTCTTTATTGTTGACACGATTTCTTCTAGTGTTGTTTTTTCGATATTTTTTTTTTCTGCGTTTTTTGTATGGTCTTCTTCGGTATTGTTTCTTCTACTATTTTATTCCGGTAACTTTTCTTTTTCAACTAGATTATTCCTGTTGATTTGATCGGGGTAAATTTAACAAAAATCTAGATAATTGCATGATAATAGTTTCTGTATCATCCCTCGTAGTATGGGGTCGATGGTCGACCCGAAGAACAAACAAAAAAGAGGAGTAATATCCCCCGTACTTTGGCGCATTATATACAGCATATTACTCGAAAAAGTTTCTTCACACATTTTCTATAGATATTGTATTGTGAAAGTATAAAGATTAAAGAAAACTTTTGTATTGAATGCGGGCAACGAGAGATGAATGGAGCCCTTTTTAGACTCTTCTGTACTCTCTGTATTTTTGTTCGGCGAACAATAGGAAGTTTCTTTTCTCTGTTCCACTCCACGCCAAAATATATCCATATATTTCAACAGAGTAGGTATCGTTGTATGTAACTAAGAACACCGGATGTTTCGGTTTTTGTTCTAGAAAATTGGACGTAATTTTTAAGTTTGAAGATTATTTTCACTGTTATGTAAAGACAATAAACTTACAAAAGAAATAATTATTAAATCCTACAACTTGCTTAAATTTTTTTATGATGTTTCAGTTTGTTACAAATATGAATATATGAATCAAAATATAGACAAAAAGAAAGCGAACTTTGACTGGTCATGGGACCAGCCTTATTTGAAGATTCTGAAGTTATTGTCACTAATAGGAATCACATTATTGATATTTATAATTCCTCAGATGAGGATATACTAATATCAATGTTAAAATCTGTCTATTTTTCTTTTTTTTTTTTTCTTTTTAATATTGGAGTTATAATAAAAGGTTTTGTTGTTTAGAATTTAGAATATTTATTTATATATGTCTTTAAATATGTGTTTGTGTTAAAATATTAATGTTAATAAAATAATGTTAGAATCCGTTTATTTCATTAATTATTTTTGTTTTTTTTTTCTTTTAAATTTGAGTTAGAATAAACGGTTTTGTTGTTTAGTATATAGGTTTTTGTTAATGTGTCAGTGTTAAAATTACAAATATAGTTTTTCTAGAGACAATACTGTTTTTGAATTAAATAATTAAATTTTAAAAATGATATATATCGGATATATATCCTATCCTAACCTAACCTACCCTAACCTAATCTAACCTACCCTAATCTAACCTAACCTAACCTAACCTAACCTAACCTAACCTAACCTAACCTAACCTAACCTAACATAACAACATAACATAACCTAACCTAACCTAACCTGACCTAACCTAACCTAACCTAACCTAACCTAACAACCTAACCTAACCTAACCTAACCTAACCTAACTTGCGAGGTCTACAGAAGGGGCTGTATATGAATTTGTTTAATTTATCTTTAAAAATCTTGATAACAAGAAAACTGTTGGAGCGCTCTTCTTTGACCTTACTAAGGCTTTTGATACATTAAACTTAGATTTTCTTGATAAAAAAACTATATGCCTTGAGATTTCGTGGTAGTATGTTGACTCGGTTGATGTCATATGTAAGATATAGAAAAATAGTTAAAATAAATCAAACTCAATCAAATGAAGCAGTTGTTAATCTGGGAGTTCCTCAGGGCTCTGTACTTGGAGCACTTATTTTTTTATTGTAGTATTTTCAACATTTTATGGCTTTTCAATATAATCAATAGTTTTGTATATTTTCATAATTCCTATATCCGTTGTTAGATACCTTTAAATATCCTTTAGCTCCTCGATTGTCTACGCCCTTGGCTATACTAATAGATCACGCAGTTACGTAAAAATACCCAAAATAATTGGTCGCTGTTCTCTAGCCGCAATCATACCTACTTTCCCAGCCAAAATTCGAAGAAGAAATTATGTGCATATCATCACGTCTTCTTAACATTTCAGAACAATTTTTCAACCGAAATTCAAGCATTCAAGTATATGTATATTATATATGTCCATTCTTTGAACAAAGAAAAGTGTAAAAATGGAGTAAATCAAGTAGGCATCTCGAAAACAAAACCTGTAACGGCTATTAAGTTGATGGGAGGTCAAAGGAGCATGAGAAAGGATCCCGAGGCGCTGTTGCCGGATGTGAGGGACGATTTTACCCAGGTTTTTGATACAAATTATTATGTCATTATCCTCTTCTCTGTGCACGTAAGATCATGATCGTGAATAGAGTTGATAAATATATTTTAATTATTAACTATATATCTACTTTGTTGTACGAATTTAAATTTTAATATTTTTATTTACTTTTTTTTTTTTCAATCAGAGGTTTTTTCAATGTTGTCGATCAAGAAAAAAAGAGGTCTGCATTTTCTAATCTACATAATTTTTTGACAGATAAGAATACATATCCAGAAATTTTCTTTTAAAATTTTATTTTTGACACAAAATACTAGCTAGATTTTATGTTAATCTTCAAGCCTTAGTTGTATTATTTTATTTATGTACTGTTCACTAGTTTTTGACTTTAATGTAATGTCTTTTTGAAAATAAAAAAAAGTATTGTCAAAAGTAAAACTTGTATTTTTACATTAAATCTTTGAAATCAACTGTGGCCTAAATACTTTCCTGCGATAGCGACATCCCAACAGGTCGATATTCCAACAGATTCAACAGAAAATAGCGTACTTATAAGGATAATTCCCCCGCTCATCGTAAATTAATTGATGTCAGAGGTAGTTCTGAATAAGTAGGTACCTAGTACGGGAATATTTCAGACCGACCCTGTTAAATTACCATATCGACTCTTACGAATACCTGAATGTTCGGTTCTGTTGTTCGGATATAAACAAAGGAATGCAATCAACAACATTCAACGCCTCCTACATCGAACGATCGACGATCGCTCATCCATTCTTGCAATCTTCGCAACCCATTACCATTTTCGTAACAAAACATTTGAATTTGAACAGTTCTCCGAGTCTCCGAGTCTCTTCTTTTCTTCGTAAACACCTGCCCGGATCCTGAACTTGTTTAGTACTGCTTTAGTGCATCTAGTACAGTTGAAGAGTCCAAAACAAAACGGTGAAGATTCGAAACCAAAATACACTTGGAGCAGAAATATTAAGGTAAATGAGTTAGTAGCCATTTTGTGCAACATTTATTAAATAATATTGTGTGAAAAAAGTCATATACCTATTTGTTTTAGGTTCTTTTTCAAGCAAGTCGCACACTGATCTTAAGCGTTTTTACTGTATTTGCCGTGGCTTACATCATTTTTGCTATGTGCACTATTTTTATTTCTTTCAAACGAAGATATATCACCAAAAAAAGTTGCAACGTACATGTAAATATATCACCATTTCAATAAAATGTTTTATTTTTGTTAAAACAAACAGCAATTTTGTATAATTTCTACAAATTTTCACAATTTTTATTTTTAAAAAGACTTCTAATACGTTTTTTTGTAAAAAAATGATATATTTTTTAGGTACTTTTGAAATTAACCCGGTAATACTTTTACTACTGGTCAGAATGGTTTCTTGATCTTATTACGGCAGAGAAGACGACCTTGGAACCCAATTCAGTCTTCAGCCGACTGTGACGTGCGGATGGTGCTTATTTTGTTTTGTTATTTCTTCCATTTGCTCTCTTATTTACTTCTACCAAAAAAGCAACGTTGACAAAGTGTCTACTTAATACCGATAACTTCGGAAATATCCAATTTAACATATAGATCTTTTATTTTTTGTAAAAAAATTGGATACTTTTACATAATTAGTCTATAATGAATTGTTACTACAGGGTGGTCCAATTTATATCATAAGGGTACTTTGTCCAATAAAATATATAATTTTACTTTATTTTTGATGTTCAGGGTTCAAATACCCAGAGACGTGCAAAATTGTTGGTTTTAATTTTTTACTTGAGAACAAAGTAAGATACGAAAAAAATTAAAGGCTTCTGTATTATTTTGAGGTACTCGATCGACGTTGGGTACGTATTTTTTGGTTTATTTTGATTGGAATTACAGTTTTAAAAGCATATTTTTTGTTTTTTATTTATTAAAAAACTTACCATGATTTTTTCCCTTCGCCTACATTATTTCATTAGAGATTTAGAGGTAACGTTTCATTTTCCAAACTACCAATTTCCAGTGTTGTCATGTTTCAACGATGAAAATGTCCACTCAAAAATTACAGAATAGCCGATTTTACCCGAATTTGAATTATCAAAATAATATAAAAAAATATTAATAATAAAATAATATTGACAAATTGAATTATGTAGTCTAAAACAGTGCAATCTATAGTGTATGTACAGGGTGGGAAAACTTCGGTTTTAATAGAGAATCTCGTTAACTATAAATTTTATGGAAAAATGGACCTCCCATCCTTGATCTCTTTTTTGAGAAAATCTTAATGACATTTTCAAAAGTTGGCTATTTTATTTTGTTTTCGAGTTATAAACAAAAGTTGTTTCTTTCAGATTTTCATTATGTAGCATTATCTCGCTTATTTATGAAAGTGGAAGAAAATAATGTATACCTTCTTCACGCACTTTTTTGATAAGAATCCAGTGGCGTAGTCAATTTTTTTTAAACAATTCTTCAAATTCGAGTTATAGCATAAAGTTGTATTTTTTTATATGGAACGGGTAGTTGGCTGTGGCATACAAAAAAAGACAAAAATTTTACCATTCTAACGAGATATATTATATATTTATACAGTGTGTCCGAAATTGGTGATGCATGTATTGCGAACTCCGAAACTGTTAGAGATAGAAAAACAGTTAAATGGGGAAATTTTTAGACAATTTTGTTTATAATTCAATGCCGTTTAGTTTGAGATAAAAATCCAATATGGCGCCCATATGAAAAAACAAAGTTGATGATGGTTCCAAGAAACCGAAACGTTGCAAATCAAATCTGACGAAACATGCGTTTTCTACGTAAAAAGTTGCTCCAAGAAAGTTTTTACAGATTTCAGAAATTTTCATTAATAAAGAAAATATAGCTATTTTCGGAAATGCGTCATTTATGTTTATCAAAGTATCTCAAAAACCAACAGAGAAAAAAATCTCTAACTAAACGGCATTGAATTATAAACAGAATTTTCTAAAACTTTCCCCATTTAACTGTTTTTCTATCTCTAACAGTTTCGGAAATCGCAATAGATGCATCACCAATTTCGGATACATTGTATATAGAATGGGAAATTTTTTTTTCTTTTTTGTATGGCACAGCCAACTACCCGTTACATATAAAAAATACAACTTTATGCTATAACTCGAATTTGAAAAATTAAAAAAAAATGACCACGCCACTGGATTCTTATCAAAAAGTGCCTGAAGAAGGTATACATTATTTTCTTCCACTTTCATAAATAAGCGAGATAATGCCAAATAATGAAAATTTGAAAAAAACAACTTTTCTTAATAGCTCGAAAACAAAAGACTATAGCCAATTTTTGAAAATGCATAAAGTTTTTCTGAAAAAAAGAGATCGAGAATGGGAGGTCCATTTTTCCATACCATTTATAGTTAAAAAGATTCTCTATTAAAAGATCGAAACTTGCCCACCCTGTACAAGCAATCTGTACTTATATATTTATATTTTATGTACTATTTTTATACTATGTTGTGTACTATGTGTGTACTATTTTGTATAACTGGTCTAGGGTTCCGTAGTTGGTGGCCTAGAAATAAAGTGAGCAACTACCTTTTTTTTAGGTCATCATATAAATTTTAATAGCTTTTTTTTTCGTTTAGCTCCTTAACCTAATTTTTATCCACTTATGTACTATTTATGTTCAATTTACAATTTATGTACTATTTCAGTACTATTTGCGTACTATTTGTGTACTATTTGCGTACTATTTGCGTACTATTTGTAAATTATTTGCGTACTATTTGCGTACTATTTGCGTACTATCTGCGTACTATTTGTGAACTATTTGCGTTCTATTTGCCTACTATTTGTGTATTATTTACGTATTATTTACGTATTATTTACGTATTATTTACGTATTATTTACGTATTATTTACGTATTATTTACGTATTATTTACGTATTATTTACGTATTATTTACGTATTATTTACGTATTATTTACGTATTATTTACGTATTATTTACGTATTATTTACGTATTATTTACGTATTATTTACGTATTATTTACGTATTATTTACGTATTATTTACGTATTATTTACGTATTATTTACGTATTATTTACGTATTATTTGCGCACTATTTCTGTTCTATTTGCGTCACAATTTGTACTAATGACGAACATTTTCCAGCGATTTATCCTTCGTGGAGTAGTACTAAGTTTATTAATTTTTTTTAGGAAATCAATTTAATTTTAATAGCTGCCATATTTTTTTGTTTTAGCTTGTTGGCCTAATTTATATCTATGTCTCTACTATTATGTGCAATGAAGAATTTGTTTACTATTTCCGTACCCTTTGCGTACTATTTGCGTAATATTTGCGTAATATTTGCGTACTATTTGCGTACTATTTGCGCAATATTTGCGTACTATTTGCGTACTATTTGCGTACTATTGATGATGATTTTTTGATTTCTTTATTAAATTTAGCCACACAAAATTTCACCAGTACTCTGTACAATGTCACCCAGACTATATAATCTATTTTCGGTGAGTGTAAGGCAGTCAAACAATATTTTTAAGAATAGATTAAAATTCTATCTAATTAACCAATATTTCTACTCGATCGAGGAGTATTTATCTTCTTAAAAATGTACCTAAATATTTTATTGCAATATTATTTATGATATCCGAACTTATTTGTTCTATAATAGTTGTAAAATTCTTTATTTTGTAATCCAGTTTTAAAAATATGTTGCCCTGTTGGTAAGGGGGCGTCCATTAATTACGTGAGATGTTCAAGGGGGGGGGAGGGGATTAAGCTAAATCTTTCCAAATCTCACTTGGGGGAAAGAGGGGTCTTTGTAAATCTGACGTTTTTTTCTAATAGAAAACGATGTAAATTTGCGTGAAAATAAAGTTAAATGAAAGTAAAGAATGTTTCTAGAAATTTTATTTTACGGCAATATTCTTAAATAATACTAGTCTTTGCTAGTCTAAAATAAAAGTAAAGAACATATTTTTTTTTAATAATCCAACGCATTTACACCCAAAACATAAATTTTGAAAAATCTCACGTGAGATTAGGGGAGGGAGTTGAGGAAAATCTTACGAAATCTCACCAGGGGGGAGGAGGGTCCAAAAATCCTCAAAAATACCTCACGTGATTAATGGACGTCCCCTAACACATGTTCTATTCAAACATTATTTATATGTTCTGTTTATGTTCTGTTTATGTTCTGTTTATGTTCTGTTTATGTTCTGTTTATGTTCTGTTTATGTTCTGTTTATGTTCTGTTTATGTTCTGTTTATGTTCTGTTTATGTTCTGTTTATGTTCTGTTTATGTTCTGTTTATGTTCTGTTTATGTTCTGTTTATGTTCTGTTTATGTTCTGTTTATGTTCTGTTTATGTTCTGTTTATGTTCTGTTTATGTTCTGTTTATGTTCTGTTTATGTTCTGTTTATGTTCTGTTTATGTTCTGTTCTGACGATTCCTATATGTTCTTGAATGAATGAATGTTTATTATTATGAATCAATAAGTTTACAAATATAATTTAAAAATATACATACATAAAAAATACATAATAAACAATAAGTCACAGAAGCCATATTGACATGTCCTGTACGTAACTATGAGAAGTATAATTGTATTATTATTAGTATTGTAAGTTAAAATTTAAAAACGTTAAAAATATAAAATTATTTAAAATGCAAAAACATTAAAAATATAAAAAACATATTACCTAATGTTAGAAAATGTTATCTTATAAGAACACAAAATCGAACCATAAAATTATTAAAATCTAATGTACAAGTGGGTAAGTATTTGTATAAATGATATTATTTTATTCAATCAAGTCACGTATTTCTTTTCTAGGTTTGCCTTTAACATAATCCTTAAGCATACTTTTAAAAGTTTTTAAGTTTGTTTGTCTTTGGATATTGGCGGGTAAGCTATTAAATAATTTGGTTTGGTCATTAAGGGTATCATATTTATGTCTATATCTGGTCTCATAACTATGTTCATATGTCTTTTAGTCGATCTCTATTTAAATATTGTCTTGTGTTTAATTGGACGTAGTATAGTTGTCTTATATCGAGGATATTTGTTTCAGCATAGAGATTCAGTGGAATATCTTGTGTTTTTGTTAAGTATTATTTTAAGAAAACGATTTTGACATATTTGCAATGATTTGTGGTATACTTCTGAGACACCTCCCCATCCTATTATTCCATAGTTCAGATGAGACTCTACTAAACTCTGATATACCTTTTTTTTCTTTGATATTTAAAAATTCAGATAGTTTTTTAAATCCATACAATATACATCTTAATTTTTTTAGCAGATAATTAATATGTATATCCCATTGTAACGTCTATTGGAAAATTATTTGCGTACTATTTGCATACTATTTGCGTACTATTTCTGTAGTATTTGGAACACATTTTGTACTACTGTACAACATTTTTTCAGAGGTTTACCCCTCGCGGGGTAATGAGTTTATTCAGTATTTGAAATATTTAGCATTTTTTTATTAATTTTATACTATTTGTACTAGTCAAAAAGTCGTTTTTGGAATATTTTTAAAAAACTTCGTTTCTTACAATCCCTAGGCACATTTCATGAACGGTTTTCAATATTATAATAAAATGGATGCCAGAAAACTGCGTTTAGTGACCTCTGCATATACTGCAATTTGTAACAGCGCCAGCGTCACGTCAACCTTAAAACCAAACCCCGTCATTTTCTTCACTATCCATGGGAAACAACAAACTTAATCTAATTCTTCAACGCCCCGAAACACCGAATTTTCACCGAAAACCACCCTTTAACCACGAAAATAATTGCTCAATTAGCCCTTAATCGCCTTTTTAGAACCCGAATAAATGTTTTTTCATTTTCCACCCCTTTTCCTTGTTCTCGTTTTCTCTTTTCGAGCGCTTTTCTTGTTCGCAGCGAAACGATATTGAAGAGTTGTCGGTTCGCGTGGCGACTTCTCGACCTATTCTGCGATTTTCCGACTGACGAAATTATTACTTTTCGCCTGAGCTTTTCCGGCGTTTTCACGAAACGTCGGTCGGTGGAAACCTTATCAATCAACAGTTTTCCGGCCATCTGGACGCTGGGGCTAATTGTTTGACTGGCGGAGTATCGGTTCCTTGCCACCGTCACCGGATAATTACATTTGCAGGATAGGGTTGCCAACATTATGTCGATGCTGACCAGGGAAAAACATTATTTTGTTGTGGAAAAATTAAATTGTTAAAATAATTGTTTAAATGTTAACTTACTTGTATTAAATAACGACATTGTCAATACATATCTAAACTGTTTTAGTGAAAATTTCACACCACCATTTTTAAGCCAGAGTCTATTTTGTTTGGTTACCATATTAACCCAAAAAATTTCCGGAAATTTTCATCCTTCAGGGTACCCTGGACGAAATTAATAAGTGGAATTTTTTATGTCAAAATAATGACACTTGTAATGGGCTTGATTCATATAAGACTTTTTGTGCAAATCAAAATTAAACAATTACTACTTTTGTTTTTAAATTTCTTTATTATTAATTACATCTATTAAATGTTTTTCAAAATCAATTAAAAAAATCTTCTTTCTTCAGTGGTGAGTAAGAAAGGACACTCGTATTAACTAAATGTCTATGCTTAAGTAAATAAATATAATATTTTGAAACAATTCGGTTAAATTTAACTTTACAAATCCGAGAAAATTTGGTAGACACATTGAGTAAATTCTTCTGTATTGTACTAAATAGATTTTCCTCAGGATTTTGTAAACTGCACTCCAAACTACATTCATCAATGAGGTACGACAAATATTTTAAATTTGTGTGATACACTTTGAAATCACAGAGTTGTTCACAATGTTTGCATAATGTATATTTTTTAACTTTTTCCATAGTAATTCGATTTACCAAGATTTTTTAATAATGACGCAAAAACTTTACCAAAAGTTATAGGTTATTATTCTGCACTGTCAGTGAGTTAAACTGTCAGCAAAATAATTGTCTACAATTTTTCCAAAGCCACCTAAGCTGTTATTTGTTTCATGCAGGTATTTGGAAACTGCAATTACAGCTTAGCATATTTTAGGTACAAATTAATTAAAAGAAAACGTTCCACCTACTTTAGTGCACATAACTTAGGTTATAACTGTAAAATAAATTTGTTTTAAATAAGTTTTACAAATTTTATTAAACTAAAATCGGTGGAACATTAATATTTTCGTAGTTTTATTTAGATACTTCATACCAATTATAACACTTGAATAATGAAAGAAAAACAGTGTTCCACCTATTTTAGTGAATATAACTTAGGTTATAACTGTAAAATAAATTTATTTTAATAAATTTTACTAATTTTATTAAACTAAAATCGGTGGAACATTATTATTTTCACAATTTTATTTAGATACTTTGTACCTGCAATTATAACACTTGAATCAAAAAAATAAGGTCCACCTGTTCTATTATGCAAAACTTTATTTATAATAATAACTTTAAACAAACATTAGTATTATTTATTAGTCTTAATACAAAATTATAATTATTAAAATAATTATAATTGTTGTGAAACCTCACAACATTTGGCTACAATTTTCTTTATTTTAACTCTTTGTACAATATTACGTTAAATATGAGTCACCTTTAGACATAATAATTTAATTGTTAATTTTTGGCACTACCACCCTGTAAAATCCTTAGTTGCATGGGGCAACTAAGAAATGTCGAAGTAACAAGTCAAAAAAAAAATTAATTTTTCTGACAATAGATTTTCGCTTTTAAAAAATGCTGGCTCTTCTTGGCTAGTTATGTGCCGTATTGAGTGCCTCAAGGCATTTTAGTAACCACGTTGGAGCGCTTGGTGGTTCTAGAGTTGAACCTGTCTGAGGTAGGACATTTGGTCTATGGTGTTTCGCTTCACTGATATGGTGTACTGTGTCGCTGCGTGTGGGTCATTTGCAGAGCTGCCGTAACTGGGTTGAACGGTGGATCAGGTGCATGATCTACAAAACACGTATTGTATTGTTTTGACTATTTTTATTCCAATAGCTACAATTGAGTGCAGGTATTAACAACTTAATTGACTGGTTCTAGTTTTTACCACTTTAATAATAGGTTGTTCATTACACAAGGTTGTTTGTATTTTAACATAATTTTTGTTCTTTTGTACTTGTGATCTTTACTAATTTTAATATATTGAAAGTTAATTTTTAATTGAGTTTTACTGAACCTCAAAGCAACAGGTAACTAGGGAATCCGTAAATACTGCGCCTTTTGGGAAAAACAGACTTTTCAAGTCGTTAGTGTGTATATTATTGGTTGGCTTATCATCAAACCCTAAGTGGTTGATGACCACTGATGTTCTACCAATAGGGTCTGGAACAATAATTAATATTACTATTTTTAATTTTTAGCTTATTCTATTTGTTATTATTGGTAATATTGAAAATACAGTTATTATATTTGTTGGGTGATTTGAACCTTCAGAAAACGTGTTGTCTTTAATTTCAACTGATTTGTGAAAAACGGTTGTCGAAGAGGTGTTAGGGAAGTTACTTCTCATGGACTCAATTATATTTTGATGATGTTCAGAATCTAACTGGAGATATGGCTTAATTGATTGGCTGCTGCTATGTCCAGTTATTTTAATAAGTTGCTGCTCACTAACTCCTTTTTTAGCTAAGTTAGACACAGCTGTTGCTCTGGCCGAATGATTTGTCACTTTTTTTCTTTTTATGTCGATACCAATATTAGATGCTGCCGACTTAAACCAAGTGGATATCGTATTCTTTCCTACCGGACAATTCTTGTACCATCTCTTAGAGTCAGGTTGATTCCAAGTAGGATTAGGGGTTAAAAATAATCTTTCAGTTTTTATGTTGTTACCCCTTTTTTCTAATAGCTTTTTGAATAAAAAAAGGGGCACATTTCTGAGTTATTATTGTTTGTAACTAGCCACTTACTATCAGATAATTTTTTAGAACCCCCTTGAGCTGTTTTAGAAAAAACTGTATTATATTCTATCCTTCCACTTAAATTACCCTCATTATTAATTTCCTCTGTAAAATACTGGATACAAGCTGATGACCCTTCCCCTCCCCTCCAGGCTAGCTCAAGGGATGCGACATAAAAAAAATTTCGTTGAAGACCATCTGGACAATCTTCATCGCAAGTTTCTATAATTTTGTTAAATTCGTCGTTAGATAATGCCAGCGAACTTGATTTTCTTTTTTCAGGGTCCCTCTGCAATTTTCTTCGCATTGCATCACGCGCTGCTCTGGCAGATGCTAATTCGGGATCGGTAAATGGGTCAAATTTAATATTATAATTATTAAAAAACATCTCTTTTAACTGTTTTGCTGTGCTATTCCACATTACTTTTACAACACCCTCCTTATAATCACATGAGCTTTTTTTCTTCATGTTAAATGCATAGTGTTCTAATATTTGATTCAGTGCTTCAATCGAAACAGATGGACTGTTAAAATCATAAGATTTCTCAGAACAAAACTGCAAAAATTGTCTCCACACACTTTCTTTGCTCCTCTTTGTATTTTGTGGCACTAACTTTTCGACTTCTTTTCTAATATTCTCTTGATTTTCGTTTCCAAAACGCGACATTTTTACTCACTCGTTATAGATACTACACTGGATCTCATAAACTGACAGCAAATTTTGACGTGGAATAATTTTTGACATACCAACAAACACTCATGACTAACTAGACCAAAACTAGTCTTTCCTTCTTCATGTCTTTAAATAATCTTAATGTCAAATAAAAATTAATTATTTTTAAATTTTTTATGTGTGAAATTTTCTTACCGAATCCCCCACGATCTTGAATTATTACCGGAAATTTTTTTCGAGTACACGATTTTTTGAAAATTATCCCGTGTCGCGAAGCGTATTTATTCGTATTTACTCGTATTTACTCGTATTTACTCGTAGTTACTCGTATTTACTCGTATTTACTCGTATTTACTGATGTATGAACGGACAACACACAAATTTAACTTTTTAAAATTCATACAATAATTCATTGTACCTATCCGACAACAAAGTACGACCCTGTTACTGTTTACTTAACAATGATGAATTTACAACTTTTACTGAACAACCTTTCAATGTAAGCAGTAAATCAAAACGAAATATCTCGAAACCGTTCTTAATTAAATTGTTTTAACTACATTTTATTAACTGTTGAAACATGGTAAGATTTTATCAACAAAATTATCCCACGCATTTTTAATCATCACACCGTTTTCAACCTATCCGCGTAAATTCGGCACGACGTGGCACCGCCGCGCCGTTATGTTGGTTCCCCTTTAATCTCGGCAGTCGCGTCGCCCGAGAGTGCGACTGTGGCGTCCTCGCTCGGCCGCTCGCTCTTGTCTGGGTCGAGGTCACCCCGCCAGCCCCCCCGTCCCCCTTTCCGTAAAACCGACACACGGAATCTCAAGGTTAAATTTGTTTATACCTCGTCCCTTACTTCTCACACCTCTTCCTTATCCAAAACGAAGTCGCGTAAATAAATAAAGCATTCGGGATGGAGACATCTCGCGAAAACGTGCCAATCGATCGAATATCGCAATAAAATCGATGAAGAAGTCATTGATTCGATTGGATCAGAATCAGCGATAGCTATATCTACAACTTAATAAAATTATGCTGTTTATTTCTTTTGAGAATTTAAAATTTCTGGATATTTAAGCTTAGTAGAATGTCAACATGTATACAAATAATAATAATAATAAGATGGTAATTATAATACAAATCCAATGCATCTGCATAGATAAATATAACAAGACTATTTCAATAATAAAAAACTGTAACATTAATTCATTGTTAAGTCGTTAAAGTTAGTGGTCATGTCATCAATAATTTTGCTAAAATATTTAAACATAGAATTATAATCTTTTTTGACACTCATAAATAAATAATATGGTTCAAAGTTTAAACATTAAAATTTCTTAAACGAGACAGTAAAATATTACAATTTTGCTTGAACTCTCCAAAGCTTTTGATACCATGAAATGTTGATGAAAAAGCTAGAAAATTTACGGAATTCTAGATACAGCATTACATTTATTTCATAAATACCTTGAAAGTAGAGTACAAATAGTAAAAATAGAAAATTAACTAACTTCAAAATAAAAATATAAACAGAAGTCTCACAGGGAGCAGTATTAGGTCCAATACTAATTCTAATATGCATAAATTTCGAATCCATTCTGATGCCTTGGTAGGATTCCCCACTCGACCATTCACTGTTGGGTACTAATTAACAGTGCTGTTCCTAAAGTGGCGCTGGGAAACAGTAACAAAGCCTACACAGAACACGAGGCTAATAACCGTAGCAGTTGATGCCGATGACACAAAAAAAATGCATAAATAGCATAGTCAAAATGCAAAATTTTAGTTCCAGTTTCTCGTGTTATCCTGATAATTATAGCACTGTTGATTGGGATGCTGCTGCAGAAAGTGACTTACATAAAATTCAAATTTGATTAGATCCAACTTAAGCACTTTAAACTAACAAAAAATAAATAAATATATAGCTTTCACTCCTACAATTATCACTAAACAATTATTAGTACCTAATTTATCAAAATGTACTAAAAACTAGAGTACCTATAAAACTTGTTTATATCCAAAATTAGAAAAAGTATTTTCTATCAAATATTTATGTATAATCGTAGAGCAGCATATACGGTTAGACAGAGCATATCACAAAAGTAAACAAACGTTCAAGAGTTCTTATTCGCAGGCTTTACATTTTAAGATACCTACTGTCAAGAAAATAGTATATTATGCAACGATCATGTAATAACCATTACATGAGAGTTGCATACGCTATTTTTTCTACACCCGATAAATAATCAAGACCTATAAATATTATATTTATATTGGTATTGAACACAATAACAGTAATTACTCGTATTTCTATAAAAAATTCTACAAAATTGTAATTAATGGTATTACTTCAGGTATTGGTATTTCCCTAGATTTTTGCGGTAAAATATTTTGTACTGTATTTTCTGCTTTCTCCGATATGTGTGGAGGAGTCTTCTATATCGCTAATATCAGACATTTTAATATTATAATTATCGAAGTTTAGCTACCTACGAAAATTTAATACGTTTTGACAACTAAAATAATTACATAGGAACCTAGGACAAACGTCAAACAGCATGCTTGATTGAAAAATTGTAGGTTTCTATTGATTAAAAATCTGTATCGTAATGAAAAATCTGTATCATAATGGGTATCATTATGAAACGGATTATGGGCATATAAGTGCATTATTATAATACGGGTGTAGAAAAAATATAATGTAATATATGGGTGACTTTGAATGTTAATAGGGTATGCAATAAAATTACTTTTTCCTACGACCACTTAGGAAAGTGACACATATCACACTATATAGTCCTATGGAAAGTGCCCTATATCAAACGCGTATGAATAAGAATTTACTTTCCACCCGCGTACGAATATGCTACTTTCCGCAGTAGCTGTCAGAAAAAGTCAAACACATAATTTCTATTTTGATCTATGTAATGTCCATATTAATACTAAAATCGATATGATTGTTAAATTATTGAAATTGTTGTAAATTAGATCCTAGATATTTATCTTTAACAATTATTATTAAAATAATTTTAAAATAACTAAGATATATTTCCTTCTTATTCAGGTTAAACACATAAGCGATTAGATCAATCAATTACCGTAAGGCCTGTTAGCTCAGTTGGTTAGAGCGTGAACTTTGCAATTTGAGACCGTCTAGTCTAGCGACCGCGTTCAAATCCTGGCTGTGCCAGATTTTTTTTGTTTTTTATTTTTTTTTGTTTTTTATTTTTTTTTGTTTTTTAATTTTTTTTATTTGTTTAGAAATTATGAAAATGGAATAAATACGATTATTGTTGATTACTGGTTTAAATACATTTTAATTATTATAATAATCTGGTTTTACATTTTTTGATGAAATTATTTTGTGGTCATAGGAAAAATATTGTACATCACTTGTATGAAAAGTGATTTTCCACACTCGTGTGATAGTCGCACTCGGCTTGCGCCTTGTGCGACAATATTTCCCACTCGTGTGAAAAATTTCACTTTCCACACTCGTAATGTAATATACTATTACGTGTAATATGTGTTGCTATCTTGAGTTCAATATTATTAATGTAATATTAATGTTTTTAAAATTCTATTAAAAATGTTTTGTGTCACCCAGTAATATTCTATAATTACAATATTTTTTCCAGTGTATGATCAAATGAAATAAAGCTCGGTATAATATAATACGATAATGTTTTGTGCCTTTTTTACCTATCTTTACTTAAAATAATGAACTACATAAACATTTTCTTTATTAAAAATAATAAACAAATATGCCAGGAAGCCAGACTAAGATATATCGTTTTCTAGAAAATGAAAATATAGTCTAAAAAATGTGATAAAGAATACGGTCTGGTAAAAAAGATGTCTTACTTGTGAAATGTAATGTTTCCTGAATCCTCGTTGTTTAAACAACCAAAAACAAAGCACGTCTTTCCCATTTTATTAACTGTCATAGTAAAAACTTCTAAAATTCTTTTAAATTAGCCAAAATTGCGAATTTCAAAAAAACCAAGACGCGTTGACATAAATGACACTTTTGTCGAAACACTACAACTGCGCATGTGCGTGGTACGCTTAAATTGCAAACATATCAGCCTACAGGGTATGTTTATTTTGAAACACCGGGGAAAATGGTCTTTTCCTATCTCCTCTATCCAAATCTGTGGGATGGACGATATTTTATGTTACAGTGATTTTGTCACTGATATAATAATTAGGTGGTAATTCATGACATTAAAGTCGTGACAAGACAAAATGTTATGCTGAAAACAAACAGAAAAAAAAATCGAGTTAAATCAACTCTAACAAATATTTTACACGATAAAACATCTCACTAAACAAAAAAAAATACGATGTACCACAAGGACCATTTTTAGTACCACTACTGTTTGTAATTTTCATCAATAACCTCGTCAATAACCTTTAACGATTTCTAATGAAAGGGTACTCTTTGCTGAATATGCATCTACTGTTCTAAAGACCTTTTACTCCCTATCGGAAAACTCTGATAATATTGCCAAAGAAACTACAAATTCGAGAGACCCTAAAATGGTGGTTCCCACCTTATCGAAAAAATTCATTTTTAATAAACTGCTTATATATTTTTCATAAATAGGCAGGCTTGGCGACTAATTTCGAATAAAAATAGCCTCCAAAATGGT
The DNA here is from genome assembly GCA_927349885.1 of Psylliodes chrysocephalus. NCBI lineage: Eukaryota > Metazoa > Arthropoda > Insecta > Coleoptera > Chrysomelidae > Psylliodes > Psylliodes chrysocephalus. The sequence goes on from OV651817.1 coordinate 86,996,101, forward strand.
TATGGTTGCAAGTATGAAGGTCGCAACTCGCCTTAGAAATTTCACCTTTACTATCAACAGCTGTTGTTTGACAGGTCGTTAGAGAATGTTTGCAATTTATGGAATGTTAGGAATGTTGACGTTAGAAATAATTGAAATTCCTAAAATTGTTACATAAGAAATGCATAGGCGGATTTTAAGAAAATTGATATTAAAGTAGTTAGGATGAACCGAAAATTCTGAAAATCAATAGGGTTCTAAGTTAGAAGTAATTATTCAAGAAAATCAAAATCGCAAGTCAATCAGAACTTTCGTTCTAGAGTTATCGTGCTGGCATACATACAGACGACCAGACGAAATTTTTTTTTGCATTTTCGGGGTCAGAAAAGTTTTTCGTCTGCACGAATGCAATACTGAGGCCCCATAGGAAGGGCTTTAGTAATTAACTTTGAAGTCTCCATTCTTTGTTTTTACTCCTAATTAATACTATTTTGTAAAGCGATAATAGATAAAAGAATAAATCGAAGTTATAAGAACAGAAAATTTAGACAAATCGTCTCTTTTCTTATTATAGAGATAGATATATACATAAAATTTGACAAATACGAAATATCCTTGTATACAATTATTTCAGTAACATCCATTGTTAATGGAAAATGGAGGATTACAATGGAGAATGGCGGCTGGGCGTCAGTGTAAACATAAAGGTGAATATCTCCACTATGTGGCACAGTGCACCGTACTCCCATTTGACAGGACAAAATTTAAAATTAAATTAAAGCTCGGATTACAAGCTATTTTCCAGGTGTTTTTTTGCCTATACAAGCGCCTTTTTCTTTAATTTTTATTGCCCATAAATCCGAGCTTTAATCATAATATCTGAATTATTTTATATGATGAGCCTAATTAAATTATAAATTACGTATTGTATAATAACTATAGACCTGCACTCTGACTGACCGTTTAAGTTTCAAATTAGTTTCTGTTTATGTAGGGTGACCAGACGTCAGGATAAAGCCGGACATGTCCGGCTTTTTCGCTTAAATGAAAACGTCAGGCCGGCTTTTTGTCGTGTCCGGCTTTTCATCAAATTCTAAATAACTAGAAACGCACATTATAATTATTCCTGGTTCCGACTTTCTCAAGCTGGCAAGTGCGCAGTGGACCAAAGAAAGAAACCGTTTATCTATCTATCTATCTATCTATCTATCGAATCAATAAAAAGCCTCATAATGTTAAAATTTAATTTAAAAACGTCTTGTGAGGAATATTATAATTATTTGATGGACAATCCCAATATTTTAAAAGAAATTGGTTCTTCTGAAAAGTATAAGTAGTTTTTACCTAAGTAGAAATTGTTACATTTTTTTATATAAATATATTTGTTAAATGTCAGGTTTTTTTTATTAAAAATCAGGCTTTTTTGTCCTGGTTGTCCTACTTTTCTGCAAATAAATCTGGTCACCCTAGTTTATGCATTTGTTGGTCACATAATCCAAATTCCGTCCAGCTACATTATTATTCGGACCACTGGATGCAATGCATTATGTGTGTTTATACACAAAATGTAATCTAGAGAACAAGCCCGTTTATCAATGTACGATTACTGGGAAGTGACGATAACGCTTCAGAGCAAATATTATTTCGGATAGATATATAACCATGTGCCATGGTAAATTTTAATTATGACATCCTGCATGTTGGCTCGAGATAAATCTATATACATGACCACAGTTTAGTTTCTAAACGAAACTTATTCATCTAGAATGATATTATTCTAAAAATATCTACGTATAATAGACACGGAACTCCTTTTTTTATGTAAAAGTTTGAAAATGTAATAATCTAAATTGTGAAATAGATATAGCAAATTTTTTAATAATTAATTATATTTAAATTGCATCAACGGAGTGTTAATAATTTTAGAATCATTTAAGAGTCAAAACGTTGATAATTATATTCGAAATCCACCGAATGGAATAGATCAAAGAGGAAAAGTGCAATAAAGCAAAATTGAGAATCTGTAGGCGTTAATTTGTGCACTAAAAGGTCGGACAAATCGAATTAAAAATGGTCTCTGCCTCTGTTGTAAATCACTTTTCGATTCATAACGGAACTCAAGTGAAAATCCATTTTTAACGTTATTACCTTTTGTTCGATGGGGAAATTATTGCACGTTTGGTAAAGATTTTTTTTATAAAAACACTGACATTTTTTTTTTTCTAAAAATGTTCAATTTTTTAAAAGAAATTCTTCAATATCTTTTTGTTTTACAAAAAATACACCTGATGATTCTATAATTCGGTACGATATTCTGGTTTGGAGATATTTATATAATAGTGATCTCCAGCCATAAAATATAATTAAAAAATTAATATTAATAATATAGAAACAAAATATCAGATACACTTCATCACTTCTGTATAATAGTGACATTTTAAATGTTAAATAATTATCAGTGGCGCATTCAAAGTTTAAGTCTGGGTGGTAGTGGTAATATTTAAGACTTTATTTCTGATAATAATCTAATACGAGCAATTTTAGACCAATCCGGTCATGCTCTAACCTTTTAAGTCCCTCTCTGTCTTGTTTGGGCTTCTATTTTCGGACGAGACCTCTTCTATATTTTCTTCAGTCGCTTACTTTAAAAATTCAAATGTCTTCCGACTTCTATGAATAACGAAATTTCTTCAGATTTAGAAAGTAAAATCTCTTTGAAAAATGAAACGTTCTAATTTCGCATGGATATCTCAGGAATTGTGGTCTTGGTGATCAACGTTTTGAACACCTACATCGGTGTCATCCTTCAAGTTTAAATAGTGATCTTATCTATTTTGATAGTTTGAACCTGTTTATGGGTATCACCAAAATTTGTGTGGTTTTGGAGATCGTTTTTCCAGAAAATTTTATGGGTATCACTCGACATTTTGATGTTGATTGCTCCCTAAACATGATGTGAGAAAAATCCGTCTTACGGTCCTGATAAATTCGAGTTTATTGACTCCGGTCTCCTCCGTTGACTTTACAGGGACAAACTCACGATTTCGTAGTAATATTCATAATGCAAGCTGATAACGTCACATATTTTGATAATATCCCTCCACAGTCCATACCCATATCCACATAACCATAACCCGTACCAGCTCGTTTTGAATAAATGTTTATTTATATCAAACATACGAGAATAACATAACTCACATACTTACAAGATAGTTTTAGGAAGTAGGCGGTTGAGATACGTCGATATACGTACGAGGAGCGGTCAATATTTTATTTGTCATTTGATTTTCAACAATTAAAAAATAGTATTCAACTAAGTTTTATATTCATCGTTTTCACACATGATGTCTGTTTTTAAACGTAAATTAAATTTACGCTGACAGCGTTGCTTCTCAAATAGTTTTAGGGTTTCTTCATTAGACATATTTACACTCATACGTATGTATGTAAGGTAAGCACTTCAATGTTCATTTCAACAAATCACAAGAAAAAGAAACTCATTATTTTTCGATAGAATAAAAATTTACAATTTTAATATTACAACAACAAAGGCATCAAGACCAGGGGCGGTTTCTCCATTGATTCATTTGTGCAGTGAACACTCAGTTAAATTTCATAAAAACACATTATTTTAATATTACATAAATAACATAAAACTATAAATTTAATTTTATTATTTTTATTTTCATACGTGTTAATCTACATCATTGTCCTCTGGCTGATTGCGTTTCTGTGGCACAGTATACCTAAGTATACTGTGTCTGTGGCACATTATGATAAGTGAGCCTAACACGAGTGACACGATTTAGCGAATGCATATAGCTAAAAAGAGAAGACAACACGCCAACAGATCCTTCAAACTGCAAAGGAACACATTAATTGGCGCGCCGCTCACAAACAAGGTTGCCAAACCAGTGTTACCAGTCTAGTACAATTCACAATTGTACTACAGTACATTCTGTATGCATCAGTGTTTAACAATCTGGTAGAAAATGGGTAGTTAAGGGGGTCTGTTAAACTGCGAAGAGTATCATTTAGAATAAAATTGCACATATAACCTGGAAGATTATTAAAAATCAATAAAACCACACAAGTAACCATACAAATTGTAAGCTAGATGCAAAAGAGTTTAACAATTGTTTTGCCATTATAGATAACAAACTGGTTCAACATTTTTTATTATTCCCAGTTCTCAATTTGGTAAAAACCTGTATAAAACAGATGTATCTATATCAAATTTCTTCTTTATCACTCCAATAGATCCTGAGAAGATAAAATCTATATTAAAAACTATGATAGATTTGATATGCAAGGTGTCTACCTAAGAAAATTAAGCGATGAACACAATCAAGTGCCTTACTCAAGTCTAAAAAAAGTAGCTGATTTTTATAATCAATTTCTTAAAAAATATTTTCTAGTATACTTTATTATTTTGGTATTTAAATCATCCATGAAAAATATGTATAGTTTTCGATGTACTCGTTCGAAATTCTTATTTGGAAAATTGGAACCTATAACTAGTTTTCCAAATATAACTTAATATGTATCTAATATATGAATTTTAAAGAATACATATATAATGGACATAAGTAGGAACATATTCATTTTTTTTTTTAATGAAGAACGCACCTTACAGAGCAATTCGTTTCTATTTTTTTGTAACAATTTCAATATTTCTTGTCGATTGTTTCACCTTACATATTCCACTGCGATCACCCTGTAAGTAAGAAATTGTTTGTCTGCCTCCAAATAGTACAAGGCGGTACTAGTTAATACAAGTCCAACACACTGTATCAAAATATTTATTAGCAATTTTTGTTCGGTGAAAATATCTACTTTGTCCAACAAAGATCTGCGGAATCATGAATCACCCTGTAAGTGACAATATTTTGATTATAGTAGTTAGTATGTATATTAACTACACATAATGAACGAATAACTTCCAAAAATATTTTTTAAGGGTAATTATCGGTGTCCATTTTAAAGAATTAACACTTCAACACCCTGTATCTTAAAATCTAGTCTTAGTATAGGATTGGGCACATGGACACTTTTGATGGGGACATTAAGTAACTTAACATATCAAAAACATTTTGACAGTATTCCCGTTTGCATAAGAAAAGTGAAAAGTCCTTTGTAGTTTGGGAAATATATTTATTTAATTTGATTTTAAAAACCCAAAAATCAAAAACCATTATTAACTCCTTACAAAACATAACAAATAAATGTAATATCTTAAATTCAAACTAAAAACTCTTCCATTGTAGTCAGTTACTAATATAAATTCAAGTATCTCTACGAACCTCGACCAGAGTTGGGTCCTTGTTCTTGTTCTCTTAATTTTTTTTACATCATTATCTTCTTTTCTATCTGTAAGCCACAACAATGTTATCTGTTCTTGTCAATGGTTTCTGGACTTTTTAAATGAGTCTTGTTTTGTTTCGTTATATCGAATAAAGGAAATTTTAACAAAGCCGTCATCACTATTAAAGTATTTTTTTCATTCAAGACAAGATTCATTGTGAGAATTTGATATATGTAGGTGTATTGTTTCGACTTGAAATTGGATTGAATGAATATTTAATACGTTTTAAAGTGGTGTAAGTACGTATTTAAGGTACCTGTACATACTTACCTATTTTATTGGGAAATTTGTCAAGATTTGTTAAACAATTTATGCTATTTACAATTTACAAGATGTATTATAAATTATTCAAATAAAAAAATAAGAATAACTATTTTTAGTTAGTTTTTGCTTTTTAAATTCTTTTAAAAATGTTACCCAAAACTTTTTTAAAGGATTTGGAAGAATGGTAACATTTAAAATTTGATGTTTTTGGGGTCTATTCTGTAAAAATTCCTTTATATTTAACGGCCTTTAAAAATATTTTCTTCTTTACTTCTGTCATTATTTAAACGGATCTTTAAAATACATTAGAGGACTATCTTAAAGAAATCTGTTTAAATAATGACAGAAGTAAACGAACGAATACAAATATACTTTTAAAGACCGCCAATATTTTTAAAGGCCGTTAATATAAAGGAATTTTTACAGAATAGACCCCATTGTCCGTTTCTTATGTTTTTGGGGTCATAGAATTAATCCAATTTTATTTCGGAAGATTTAGATGTATGGGATAGTTTAACAGAATTTGAATTAAAAAGGCAAGAAAAACAAAGTTTACCTAGACTTTTTGACTGACTTGTTAAGTATTATTAATAGATATAGGTACCTATGTATGTACTGATTTGGTTATTATCCAAAACGAGTGGAATTTTGTCAATATTTCCGAAAAAAACAACGCAATATTTGTTATCTGGAAAACTACCAATGAGAAAAATGTTATTAATTAAATTTGTATAACTTAAGCCCCTCTAAAATTATTATTTCCAATTTACCCCCAATCGAAAACAAGCTGACGTGCGTCAAAAAGGTGCGACAATCCTCGAGGGTGATTCGAGTGTTCTAACACTCTAACACCGCGACGTCCTTTTGTCATCGATAAATCGCCGATTTGGTTTGTGAATTGCGTGTAAATAGTAAATAAAGTAAGAGTGAGAGAGAAGCATCGGAAAACAAAAAGTTGAATGAAAGAAAAGATGGTCAAGTCGAGTGTTGTAGCGAGTGTGAGTAAGTGTGTATTGTGCGAGGAATAGGCACGGGGAGCAGGGGGAAGAAGATCGCGGCGGTGACGGACCGGCACGGCAGGTTAGGAGTGGGAGGGGGAACCGAGGCACATATATGCGGAGCGGAACTGACCTCAGGAGCGGACTCTTAAAAATTAATATTAAAATAATACACGAGATAATACATTTATTTTCCAAAGATATACACAAATACGTATAGAAATAATCCGATATTTCATTTTTCTACATAGTCTCCTTTCAGTTTTTAAAAAAAGAAAATTGTCTTTAAAAGTGAATGAAAAAAAAAGCAATTTGAAGCTTGAAGTATCTAGTTTATGGATCTTGCGATAAAAAATGTCTAACCAACAAAATCTTGATGAATATCATGGATAGAAAAACGCGATCCTTCAATTTCTTCAAAAATTCACTTGCATGAAACAATAAAACGGCTTGATGGATCAGGTTGAAATTTTGTAGGGCTTTCGGGGGAACAATGGCCTGTAAGATGTACACTCAACATTATTAATTTTTCCAATATTCTCAATGTGGCACGTGATTTTCTAAAAAACCTCAAAAAGACCTGTTTTCCGAAATTCTTCAGTCATGCTAGGGATGAAAAAAAATTTTCTCGTGAAAGAACATACCAGAACCTTGTAAAGAATGAAACGAAATTTCCGAAACCACCCTTCCATTTTCTGAGCGGCCATTGGTTTCTGAGATATTGACGATAGAAGAGGAAATGACGCATTTTCGTTCCTTTCCTGATAACTCAGCAAGGAAGGATCATCTCGAGGCCGTCAAAAAAGGAATTGAAGCTAACTAAACCACCTATCCAATGCATATAGTGGTTATGTCAAGAAAATTTTTTCAAGTCCGTACACTAAAAATGAAAAAAAAGTTTTATTCAAAAATGTTCTATCCATGATATTCATCAATATTTTATGCTAATTGTTGGTTGGAATTTTTTTTATCACAATATACATAAACTAGACACTTTAAGCTTCAAATTGCTTTTTTTTCATTCACGTACGACCATTTTTACCAAAGATACAGCTACTAGAAAAATCGCAAAAAATCGAGATTTTTGATCCCTTAATTTTTTTCACTAGTGTATAAACTAATTTCTTCCAACCAAATTAGAATAAAAGAAAACTCCTACCCATACAAAATGCCATTATAAATCTAACGTCTAAAGTTTATGATGCTATTAATAAAAACATTGCATGCCTTGTGTTTTTATGGATCTGGCCTAGGCCTTTGATACGGTAAGCCATAACAAACTCTTGGCATAAATATAGGTATAAAAGCAGTAGCGTAACTTGACACAAGGGGCAAGATATTTTTGGGGCACCTTCTAATATGTGAAAATATGGGCGAGTACCTATACCTCATTTTTTAAAAATACCTATAATGTGCTCAACACCTGACTTTCTTGTTTAGTTATTACCAGAGCTAGGTAATTCCTAGTTAAAAAGTAATTAATAATTACAATTACTTTTTTCATGTAATTTGTAATTGTATTTAAGTATTTTTCTCTCTCAAAGTAATTTGGAATTGTAATTGCAGCAAAATCTGTGGAGGAATTGTACTTTGTAATCATATTAATTTATATTATTTAAATTGTCTAAATACAATTACACGTGATATTAAAACAAAAAATTTCCTATTCAAACCGTCACTAGAGCTCGTACTCGCATCCATATCATTTGTTTGAATTCAATTGAGGAAAGCTTTGTAGTAAAGTAGTAAAATTGTTCAACCCAAAATAATAACAGTAAGGGGTAGGTAGATGCAGATATCCTTATTTTTAAGACGTATTTTGTATTTATATTATCATAATGTATGTTGCATAAACATTATAAACTAAGGAAATATAGTATGAAGTGATGCAAATAGCAGTTTTTATGGGGTAAATACTAAAAACTACTTATTTACGTTGCGTAGGTATTTCTAGTTATTATTCTAGTTTTCCACATTGAAATGAAGGATTAACTATTTTAATAAACGTATTCTAAGTTATTTTAGCATAACAAGTATTTGATTTTAACGTAGAAAATACAATATTTTAATTAAATTAATAGCACTTGTAACTGAATATAAATATATTTTATGTTAAAAGAAATTATTTGATTGTCAACGCGCTGTCTGACAGAAATGTTGAAAAACTTGTTGTTATGAAAAGTAACAATGTAAACATTATGGTATGATTAGGTAAAATATAAAAGTAACTATGCGTAGGTATACGAACTTTTATATTTTTGTTCCAAATCAATAAACTTTTAAAAGTTCACATTTTATTATTAACTTACCTGTTTCATTTTTTATACTACTTATCGATTTTGGGTGAGATTACAAAAACTCTGCAAGTCGTACTTGAATCTGTAAATATCAGTTGCAAAAGGAAACATGGTATTACAGAAACGTGTTTTCACTTTTTACGTCTGCAAATCACCTGTAACTTTGCAGGAGGTAAGAACATCCTACAAACTTGCAGATTGTCAATTTTTACTTTACGTTTTTTAATAATCATGAAGTCTTCTATTCCTTTTGATTGAATACAGTTCGTGGTGTCAGATTATCGAGTTTCTAAACACAATAATGCGGATTTGCAGATATTTTTTGGTATACGAAAACTTGATAAGTCCGCCATATTTGCAGATCTGCAAAGTTACCTCCATATTTGTAGGTCTACAAAGTTACAGAATTGCTTTTTCTGTAATCTCGCCCCTGTGTTAAGAAGTCCTTAAATGGTACAGAAAACAATACACTTAGGGCTGGTTGTATAAAGCTTACTTAAAATTAAGCTCAGTTTTAGGTGATACATATCAATTTTCAATGCTATATGTGCAGGCTAATGTTTGGGGAAACAAGCCCTAAGTGCTAAATGGTATTTAAGGTATATTTACATCTGACATTTATTGCATGATATTTATGTCTGACAGTTGTTTAGTCCAGTGTAAACACTCACAAATATATGTCCGAGAGAAATTTTTGTGTTTACACTGCACTAAACAACTGTCAGACATAAATATCATGCAATAAATGTCAGATGTAAAGGTACAGTTACATCTGACATTTATTGCATGATATTTATGTCTGACAGTTGTTTAGTGCAGTGTAAACACAAAAATTTCTCTCGGACATATATTTTTGAGTGTTTACACTGGAATAAACAACTGTCAGACATAAATATCATGCAATAAATGTCAGATGTAACTGTACCTTTAATGTACCTTTTGACTGTATCTATGCCATACAAAATTTGTCATGTGTCACTTCAAACTGAGTTTAACTATAAGTTAACAACCCGCCCTTAAGATATCTTTAACTTTAAGGAATCCTTAAGAAAGTCGTTGCAAACGGCTGTTATTTTGACACTTTGAATTACCTATTTAATATTTTTATTTGTACCGTTCCGGTTGGTTCATGGTTCCTCAATTATATCATAATTTGTTGTTTTATCAGCATAATAATTTGAAAAGTAATTGCTAATTTCTTTTTTCATGTAATTGTAATTAAATCAATATAATTTCTATTTTTACAAAATGTACTTTGTACTGATAATTAATTCCTTTTTTGAAAAAGTACTTTGTAATTGTAATTATTTTTAAAGTACATGTAATTAGCCAGCCAGCTCTGCTTATTTGTTGCATATTTTAAAAAAGACTCTTTTTGCATACAGATTATGATTATTATGACATAATATTTTGTACTTAATACAATACAATCCATGATAAAGGAAGAAATCAACCGAAACAGCAATAAAAATCCCTTTAAACGAATTTTCCAAACCGCAGCGAAAAATTCCCACGGTCCGGGCCCCAAACCGTCCTCGCTACGTCCCTGCGTACAGGGCGTGTGGCCCGTGCGTCGAGTCGATCTCTTAAAGCTGAACATCTCTTCCGGCCGGCCGTTCTACCGACCGTATCGCGTGCCGTGCTCGCAACTATCCTCGTTTAATTGTCGTCTATCCCCTTTAACCGACTTGGTTCTCTTAATAGCTCGTGTGGTTTTTGTCACTTTGTAGCGTTTTGCCGGTGTGTCGCACTGTTTACATTTTAGAGTTATTTCCATCTTTGGCCGTGTTTCGGGTCACAGTCACGTCGGTGTTTTTCTCCTTTATTTTTGCTTTAAACTGTGAGATTTTTGCGAGGGATAAAAAATGTTGTCTTCTCGTATGCGTAGGCGTATGGGAGGATATGGGTAATCTAAAAACCGTGCAGAGAGCAGTACTTTTTTAACGTCCACCATCCACCATTCTAGGTCTTTCAACTGAACTACCTTTTGAACCAATACATACATATACGTTCTTGATACCCAAATCTTCTCTTGGTTATAATTTTACAACAGGAAAATTTTTCTGCTAGGTAGGTATTTACAGTGAATGTGTGAAATTGACTGGTCAAATTTAAATATCGCTCAATGTTTCGAGGAAAGCGTAGATTTTTTGTATATGAAAGTAACATATACAGTTGCTTATTTTTTCGTGTTAGGCATACAACTAGTACCTACACAAGTTTAATAATAATAATAATAATAATAATAATAATAATAATAATAATAATAATAATAATAATAATAATAATAATAATAATAATAATAATAATAATAATAATAATAATAATAATAATAATAATAATAATAATAATAATAATAATAATAATAATAATAATAATAATAATAATAATAATAATAATAATAATAATAATAATAATAATAATAATAATAATAACGTTTATTCAGTAAACCAATAGAATTATTCATAACAATATATTGTAGAAAATATCAAGCATATAATATATAAAATAAAAATTAATAATACAATAAAAACCTCCCAAAAATATGAGCTTACTGAAAAGGACATATTCATCGTCAATCATACAAGATGAAAGAAGATGATTTTCAATATATCCAGATATAAATAGTATAAAATAAAATTACCAAGATTATATTAAAAAATCTTTCAAAAAGAGAGAAAACCCAAATTAATTAACAGTTAAATAGTATCTAACATTGTAATGTGATACTTGTTATTTTATCTATTTTTTATAGTGTTTTAAGCTCAAATGATTTTAGGAGTGGGTTAGGTTATTAAATAACTCGTATTACTTTGAACAAGAAGTTGGGCACCACTATATTTAAAACTTACTATACTTGACTATCGGTTAATGATAAAAATATAGAAAATCACTAACCGTTAAGATATTATATTTAAACCAAGTTTTAGATAAGGCAGTAACAAATTCTAATTCACAGAGATTTACTAATTCAAATTTAGATGGTTTATTGCATAAAAATAGACTTATCTGTTATAACAGGAGTTAGTATAAAGGAGTGTCTCAACGGATGTATGAATGTTTATTTATTATTTTTTAAACTTCTGTATCTACTAAAATGTATTTTCTCTTTAAATTGAATAAACATTATTATTATTATTAAAGGAGAGATTTGCAGGCCTTCTTCAAAGGACTCGAACGATACTCTTCGGGTAGCACCAAACTCTTAGGTATAAATCTTCATAAACTTAAATCTCATAAACTTCTTTAGATGTAACTCGAACTAAACCTCTTGATATAACTTGAAATAAACTTCTTTAGATGCAGCTTGAACTTCTTTAGATATAACTCATACAGAACCGTCTAGATATAGCCAGGCTTATAAAATCAGACGGAATATACGATAGAAAAAATTTATTTAGTACATCGGATAACCCAGATAATTTAAAATTTCAATCATACTATTTTTTTGGATTTACGATGTTTTTGACAGTTAAAATAAGGTCCCATTTAACATAATTGGTTTCAGTTGCCTGGTGACGTCACCGATGCCTATTACGTCACCTGTTACCACTAGTAAAGAAGCTTACATTAGTTTATTTTCACCCTCCAAATTTCATCAGTCTAAGTATCACCATTCAAAAGAAATTCGAAATTCATGATTATAGGATTATAGGAAACGACAAGCAATACCATGACTTCATTGAATATAATTATGATATTAAAATAGCAAACGAAAAAATTAAATACTTAGGTGTAATAGTAGACAATAGAATATTTTTTAAGGAACATGCTTCATACATTATTAAAACAATAGCATTTAAAATTAACTACTTAAGTAGACAATCTTAGCATCTAAATCAATGGTCGCTTTTACTTTTATATAACAACTTGATTTTACCTCATTTAACTTATTGTGGAACCATCTTGTATTTACTAAACCAAAATGAAATTGGAAGACTTCAGAATAGAGCAATGAGAGTAATATTATCTTGTGATAGAAGAACACATACAGTGAGCACCATAAGTCTTACCCCCCCTATCTAACTCGTTACTGGAGTCTTGTTAGGAAAATCGCCGAGACACGTCGATTTTTGATTTCTACAATGTACATTTTTGTATGAATAGTTTACCCTTAATTTCATCCCTTACTGGAGGGGAGCAACCCTTTCGAAAAATTTAAATGGCATGGGGTGGTGAGTGATAGCTCATTTGAAAGAGGGTTTTATTCTCTATTCAACCGTGTAAAAAAATTTGAAATTTGCTTGCCCATCGTTTGCCCATTATTGCCCATGAAATAACTTTTTTGCCCACCCTCAGTTTTCACAATATATCGAAAATAATTTTCGCGGGCCAACTTCCAGACAAAAGTTAAAATTTTCATAATTTAATTTCACGGCATAATAGCATTTCGTTTGCCCACGTTTGCCCATAAATTAGTTTTTTCAGAAAAAAAAAAATTGAAAAAAAAAAATATTCACAAAAATGCGATATGATAACTGCATTAGATAATCATTCGTTAGCGATCTTCAAAAAAAAAATAATCAAAAAAGGGATTTGATGACAATTCCACTATCCGAGATTTATACGAGTTTATTTGTAATAAAAAAATGGGCAAACATCGAAATAACGCCAAAATATTTGTGAGTCACTAAAAAATGTTTTCTGAGGATTGCCCATTTTTTTAAAAATCTTCGTCCAGTAGAGGAGCTTAAACTATGTTAATAGTGCATTTATTTGTGTTTATTAGTGATATAAAAATGGGCAAACATCGAAATGATTCCAAAATAATTAAAAATTGCTAAGAAATGTATTCTAAGGATTGCCCATTTTTAAAAAAAATCCTCGTCCAATAGGGGGACTTAATCTACGATAATAGTGCATTTCTCTGTTTTTACTTGATATAAAAAAATTTAGCAAACATCGAAATGATTCAAAAATAAGTGTAAGTTCTTAAGAAAGGTATTCTGAGGATTGCCCATTTTTTATATCAAATAAAAACACAGAAATGCACTATTAGCAGAGATTAAGCCCCCCTATTGGACGAGGATTTTTTTAAAAAATGGGCAATCCTCAAAATACATCTCTTACATTTATTTTGGAAACATTTTGGTGTTTGTTAATTTTTTTATATCAAATAAACACACATAAATGCACTATTATCGGAGTTTATGTCCCCCTATTGGACGAGGATTTTTTTTCAAAATGGGCAATCCTCAGAATACCTTTCTTAGTAACTTACACTTATTTTGGAATCATTTCGATGTTTGCCCATTTTTATATCACTAATAAACACATATAAATGCACTATTAACGGAGTTTAAGCCCCTCTACTGGACGAGGATTTAAAAAAAAGGGCAATCCATCAGAAAACATTTTTAGTAACTCATAAATATTTTGGCATTATTTCGATGTTTGTCCATTTTTTTTATAACCAATATTGGGGTCTATTCTGTAACAATTCCTTTATATTTAACGGCCTTTAAAAATATTGGCGGCCTATAAAAATATGTTCGTATTCGTTAATTTACTTCTGTCATTATTTAAACAGATTTCTTTAAGATAGTCCTCTAATGCATTTTAAAGATCCGTTTAAATAATGACAGAAGTAAAGAAGAAAATATTTTTAAAGGCCATTAAAAATAAAGGAATTGTTACAGAATAGACCCCAAACTCGTATAAATCTTGGATAGTAGCATTGTTATCAAATACCTTTAATTAATTTTTTTTTGAAGATCGTTTTGGAAATTTGTGAAACAAAAAAATGGGCAAGCATGGGCTAACGAATGATTATCTAATGCAGTTATCATTGTTAGGAGGTTGTGCTGAGTGTATTATTGCTCCTAACAGTTGTACCTCGACTAGTTCTGAACTTTAAATTAACGTCGGAGAGAGGGTCGTGGAATGACAATAATAAGCAGTATTCCAGGAAACTGTGGTGGTTTAATTTTGGTTACTGTGAATTTACAGCAATTAAAGCAATTTAAAGCAGTTTGTGATAACTTAAATATAAAGAAATGTGTTAAAATTCATGCACAATATTATTATTATTCTTCCAATTGGTACCAATCGTTTACAGCTTTTATCAATGATACACATGCATCTAATTAAGAATAGCAGCCTTTTAATTATAAAAAAAATAAAATAATAGTATGTAACATGCAAAGCGTTCGGAGCACAAGAGTGATACTTCCTTGGTAATAAAGCAAAGCCCAAAGCCTCAAGTTAGGTAACCGAAAAGTGAAGAAGAGTGTAGAATAAAGTGCGAAAAATGAAGAGCGAAGAGAGTATAAGCAGTCTAAGTTAAATAGGAACGGTCTTACTTGTGTCCCAGTGGTCCATGCAGAATGGTGGTGATATACCCTGAGGTGAATGTACTTTATGAAACCAATGCAGTAGCAGCAATTAAGCGATTAGGTAAGCAGGTCTGTCTTAGATTAACTTAGTCCAATGTAAAACAGTATATAACCAATTTTTAGGTAACAAATACCAGCCCAAGATAAGGTGGCCACGTGGTGTTGGTTGGCCTTTAAGATAATGTAAATATGTAAGGAAATAAATTTAATAATCCACAGAATGTGATTTCAGACTTCTGAATATAATTTCTTTCCTTAGAGAGATGATTCGTTTGCTTTGTTGAGTGCAAAAATCCGAAGTAGAGGACGAAAATAATAGCACATGCTACAAGTTGCTAACCCAAAAGCAGAATGACCAGAAGTTTGAAGGACAAAACCAGGCTGACCACTGGTCAGTGATGGTATCCCTGTCATTTTAAATATTTGTCACTACTGAAACAGACCTTAACTAAAAGAAGAATTAGTTGGTGATCTAAACATGCTTGTCAGTAGAGGCCTAACCGAAGAAAGGTATGAGAAGAAGAAGTAATAGAAAAAATAGAAAGAAATGATTTGGAATATAAACAAATAAAATAATGGACTTTTATATTAATTATTTAATTAGCTGCTATTGTGTTTTATTATATGAGAAGTAAGTGATGCATTTTTAATTATCGCTTCTAATAATCATTATGAAGGCAGTAAATTATAATAGCAAACTATGGTGTATCAAATAAATACACTAATTAGTTTAAACCCGTAACATCATATTGCATTTTTTAGATCTGGTACGACATAAAAATCATTTCTAAAATTATACGTTTTAATTTGACAGGAAAATTCAAATACATATATTTAATATGTCTCATTTTCATATAATAGATATATAAAATTACTTCCTTCTAACGTGAAGATTGTTTTTCGACAATCTCTTTATTGTTGTGGTCTCGGAAAAGCCATTTACCTCGTGTAAGAACAAATATGGTAAATGGGAAAGCTTTTTAAACGATTTGGGTCAGATTAGAAAAGGAAAAATTCGCGAAATATGTGTGCGACGCCACAACAATATCGCGCAATTTGTCTAGAGGAAAAAAGTTCAACATATAGAAGATGGATTGCTTCGTATAGTCAGTGAGCCCAGAGGTTATTTTCTGATACTCAGCCAGTGACTTTTCTTACATTAAAAAAGATATTTTTGAAATGCTTTATTTATGAGCAGAATACCTATTTCAAATTACGACGATCCGCCACTGATGAACACTAATATAAACTACAAAAATATCTCTCTAAAATTTCGATATTTTGTGTTTCCTAATTTAAGCATTAACTTTATTAATCATAAAATTGTTACATGTTCCACCATTAATTTTTTATTATTTTCAAAAACAGGTGTTCGTGATATAATTATGTTTATATTCAAGAAATTAATAACGGTGTGTTTCAACCGTTTCCCCTATGTACTAAATTGAATAACTTAATTGAAAAAAAATACATTTCTAATGACAGAAATGTCAACAACTTACCAATAGTCCATTATTTGTTATGGTGAAATGATGGTATGAATATTCACAAAACTGCCTACCAGAAGAGCAGTAACAACGTTTACACAATAGTTTAAAAACTATTTTAGATAAATTTGTTAATATTTTTTCGTATATTCATTGATTTTTGATGGAATTTAAAGATTTGTAACAAAAATAAAACAATTATAAGAAATATATGAAAATATATTTTTTAATGGATGTGATTAGATTGAATAAGAAAAAATCATTATAATAATGATAATTTTTTATTAATTTCTGTAGACCTGTACACATAAGTATAGAAAAGTCACATAAAATTTACAAACAAGACAAAAATGTAGGAGTAAAAATAAACTTATATATAATTCGTTACAAACAATTTAAGTAAAATTATAACAAAACATTTAAGTAAAATTATTACAGTGGAGGTATTCCTCAACACTATAAAAAGTGTGAGCTAGTAAGACCTCTGTTACTCGTGTTTTGAAAGCTTTAACATCATTTATACATTTTATGTTATCCGGTAGATTATTGTAAAGCTTAATTGCTGTAATTAGAGGTCCTTTATTTACCATAACTAATTTATATCAAAGTATAGAGAGATTTTGTGCATTTCTTAAATTATACCCGCTATTAATAGAAATATAACCTCTACAAAGAAAATTCTGATTGGACCTTACATATAACACACATTTTAAAATAACAGTTAGAATTCTTAAGTCCTTAAAACGTTGTCTGCATGAAAATTATCTATTTTTAAAAGTAATGGTTCTTATAGCCTCTTCTCCAACATAATATGCAGTAATTCAAAATCGAGTGAATTTGAGCTAAATAATACATTTTCAGAATATCTACTGAAATGCCATGTCAGCTGCCAAAGGACATAATAACAGTCAGTGACTAATTTAGATGTGATATGGTCAACATGAAAATCCCAAGAAACATTACAATCAAAATTTGAAACATCTACTCTCTTGGGGAAAATACAAACATATTTGTTTTATTAACATTTAAAAATAGCCCATTGTTGTCACAATAACTACTCATAGTTTCGACAGCCATGTTAGCTTGATCTCGTAACAAAAGAGTATCTTTACTTACAACACTAAATGATGTATCATAAGCAAATTGAATGATGAAAATATTTAGAACTGGCTAAGTTGTTAATAAAAAGAAGAAAAAGAGTAGGACCTATGACACTACCTTGTGGTACACCGGAACTGACTTTTCGAGAAGTTGATAGATTTTTTTAATGAATTTGAATTAAATAAAAATGTTTGGGATCTGTAAGTTAAAAAAAAAATTATCCACATCAGAGCAGGGCCCCTGATACCATACAACTCAAGTTTATGTAAAGAAGGCTCGAGAAAGATCAAAAAACAAAGTTAGACATTTATTATTTTTATCAAAATTTTCTAGGATATGATTGAACAATGTAAGATTGCATCCTGAGTAGAAAAGCCTTTTTAGAAACCAAATTGATAAGGATTTAAAATGCTGAACGTGTTAATATAATTTACTAGCCTGGTTTGGAATGCTTTTTCG
Source organism: Psylliodes chrysocephalus (assembly GCA_927349885.1). NCBI lineage: Eukaryota > Metazoa > Arthropoda > Insecta > Coleoptera > Chrysomelidae > Psylliodes > Psylliodes chrysocephalus. The sequence goes on from OV651817.1 coordinate 87,014,386, forward strand.
TAGATCTTTGAAAATGCTGGTAATTTGTAAACTCTTTTTTTTCTCTTTTTTAAAAAGTGGTATTATTTAGGATCTGAGGAAATGAACCGTTTTGAAAGGACAAATTAATTAAACATTGTATCACATGGTAAAGTATTTTCATTTACAAAACTCCAGCTTTCATTTGTCAGCAAATACTTAAAGTAAAAAATATTCTGAACGCTAAAAATCTTACGTTTCAAGTAGTCAGGTAGTTAATATCAAAAAAAGAAACAAAGAAAGAAATCAACCAGTTGAATCGTTGAAATTCATTAATTATAAAATATTCAAAATTTCTACCTATAAGTAGTCTTTAATTTTGGCAAAATTAAGAAAAAGAATATTCTTAATGCAGCTCATTGATAAACAGTACAAATAATAGGGGACAAAGATTAGGTCCTTGTGGAACACCCGAATTAGCTAAAAATGGAAATATAATCAATCTTTGATGTAAATTATGATTTAAAAAAATATTATTGCTTAAAAACAGATTTGTTGTTAAATCATAATTTATCTTGCTCTTTGATAATTAAAAAAAAAATTGTTTTTATTTAAATTTTCGTTGTTTATTTAATAAACAATTTGTTATAAACATTTTTTTTAATTTACTTGAATTTTGGGCTTAATATGATTTTTAATTAATAAAGAATAAATAAGTCTTATATTTTTTCATCGTATTTTACTTAGTTTATAAGTTATCTTAATTTAAAAGACGAAAAACCAGGTGAAAATAATAGAGTTACAGCTAAAAATTCTCAAAATATAATATATGTTTGTTTTTGATTCATTATGTACAAAAATAAAAAAATGCGATTTTCCCAAAACGTTTTTAGTCTCTATTGTTCTTACCAGGCAATTTAATATTGGGTGCGTAATTATTCTGTGTAAACGTGTTCCAAGTGCAGGTGTGTCTCTAATTCTCATTGCATTGTAATATAAAGGAAAAAGCAGGTGGCTCTGCCTGCATTCTAAACGTAAACCATTAGCCAAACGGTTTTTGTGTGCGGTAAGGGACGATTTTACGTTACTAATTATTTCAAAATTTACTAATAATGGCGGCTGACGACATGTATACGTCGACTGTAATTAGTGTTAGGTTCGGATAGGCATCTTGGGCACTATAATTTAACTTTTCGATACTATCTAAGTACTTAAATACGAAATTTAGAATTACTTCGTTATTTCAGCGTTTTTATGACTGTTCGTGGTCGGTTTTAAAGTGACAGGTTGAATTTATCAGAAGTGGGATATAAAATTTAAAACAGGTAGCTCGTTTTTTAAAATTAAAACCTGTGTGATTTTTTTAAGTTTGTAGGACGATTTGTAGATTATTTTTGTAAAAATATTAGGAATTTCTTGTGGTAATCAATAAAGCAAAAGCATGTAGGAAGGGGGAAAGCTTATTGTTCAAATTTTCGATTCATCTTTTTCATAGGTTATTGGTAGTTTTAAATGAAAATATTAAAAATCGGTCAATGAACAAAAAAGTTTTATATAGTTTATAAGGGTGGGTTACCCCAAAAAACACTCCTTAAAATATTTCAATTAATTTACTCACCCCCAAATTAAGACTCATGAAGCGCTTAAATAATTTACCAAATATATATTTTTTTAAGTTAAACGGTTGCATATTAAATCTTTTCGAAATTTATGAACTTACTTTAGGCTTCCATAACGCCGTAGAGGTATACAGTGGCGGCTCGTGGGCAAAAAATTGGAGGTTCACATTGAGAGAATATAGGTTTCAGTACAGATTTAGGTAAAACGCTTTCAGTGTTTTGGAAAGGTGTATTATAAAACTGAAAGCTTTTTACCTAAATCTGTACTGAGATCTATTTTCTGTCATTGTAAACCCCCCATTTTTTGCTCACGAGCCGCCACTGAGGTACAACTTGGTATAGAGGTAAATTGCAGAAAATCATCATATTTTGGGGTGCCCAATATATATACGGAACAACCTCTATATTGACTTTTTTACAGCAGAACATCAACATACTATGGACATACTATATACATGGCACTTACTGTATTTTAATAACATCTGTGTTTAAAATATTTTTTTAAGACCGATCAGAAAATATACACTTTCTGAACCATTTTTCGTCCAGAAAATAACGTTTTGCCGATCAAGAGCGGAAAGTAAACGTTACGGACCGGTAAAAGCTTTTTTTAAGACCGACCAGAAAGTATACGCTTTCTGAACAATTTTTCGTCCAGAAAATAACGTTTTGCCGATCAATACCGGAAAGTAGACTTTAGGGACCGGTAAAAGCTTTCTTTAAGACCGACCAGACAATATACTCTTTTTGAACAATTTTTCGTCCAGAAAATAACGTTTTGCGGATCAAGATCGGAAAGTAGGCACAGGTAAAAGCTTTTTTTAAGACCGAACAGAAAATATACACTTTCTGAACAATTTTTCGTCCAGAAAATAACGTTTTGCCAATCAAGACCGGAAAGTAGACGTTAGGGACCGGTAAAAGCTTTTTTTTAAGACTGACCAGAAAGTATACAACTTCTGAAGAATTTTTCGTCCAGAAAACAACGTTTTGCCGATCAAGATCAGAAAGTAGACGTTAGAGACCGGAAAAAACATTTTTTTAAGACAGACCAGAAAGTATACACTTTCTAAACAATTTTTCGTCCAGAAAATAACGTTTTGCCGATCAAGAACGGAAAGTAGACGTTAGGGACCGGTAAAAGCTTCTTTTTAAGACCGACCAGACAATATACACTTTTTGAACAATTTTTCGTCCAGAAAATAACGTTTTGTCAATCAAGACCGGAAAGTAGACGTTAGGGACCGGTAAAAGCTTTTTTTAAGACCGACCAGAAAGTATACACTTTCTGAACAATTTTTCGTCCAGAAAATAACGTTTTGCCGATCAATACCGGAAAGTAGACTTTAGGGACCGGTAAAAGCTTTCTTTAAGACCGACCAGACAATATACTCTTTTTGAACAATTTTTCGTCCAGAAAATAACGTTTTGCGGATCAAGATCGGAAAGTAGGCACAGGTAAAAGCTTTTTTTAAGACCGAACAGAAAATATACACTTTCTGAACAATTTTTCGTCCAGAAAATAACGTTTTGCCAATCAAGACCGGAAAGTAGACGTTAGGGACCGGTAAAAGCTTTTTTTTAAGACTGACCAGAAAGTATACAACTTCTGAAGAATTTTTCGTCCAGAAAACAACGTTTTGCCGATCAAGATCAGAAAGTAGACGTTAGAGACCGGAAAAAACATTTTTTTAAGACAGACCAGAAAGTATACACTTTCTGAACAATTTTTCGTCCAGAAAATAACGTTTTGCCGATCAAAAACGGAAAGTAGACGTTAGGGACCGGTAAAAGTTTCTTTTTAAGACCGAACAGACAATATACACCTTTTGAACAATTTTTCGTAAAAGCTTTTACCGGTCCCTGTTTTTCATTTTTCCGATTGCTGTTTGATAATACAGTCGCCCCTAATTTCAATTTTTTAATTTGTTGTTTATGTCAAACTTGTTTTCGCAAATTTAAAAATATGGATTCAGATTTTGAATTATATGACATAGAAAATATTGTATTTAGTTTATGCAGTTGTATCCATTATCTAGTTTTATTATTTGTTAATCACTTCCTTAAATAAAATAAACAATTAAGTTTACATCGAAGAGTCGGTTTTAAAAAAAATATTGTATGACACGGGACCGAAAATGAGTGTTAAGCAGGTCTCTCCAAGCTTCGCCCTGGAATCTGCTTCTCTCGACCTGCAAAACACTACTTTTCGGTCTTGTAACGTAAATTACTATTGTTTTTCTTCCTATCGACATATTTATTTGTATTGTAGGCCTGAGGTTGGCCGCAATGGTTGAAACTAGTGGAAAATATTTTGTGTTTTTGTTATTATTCTTTTTGATTAAATCCATTTGAGATAATATATCTTTCTTCAAAATTAATATGGTTAGCGATTTTATAGAAATTTGGACAAATCCCAACAGCTAAAACAGAGAATATCCGTATAGAACATAAATACAATTGCGCCAAAATAATAGCATAATAGTTTTACATTTTACGATGATATATCGCCAATTCAGAGCCAAATTTCCAACATTTTTCCCAATTTTGGCATCGATCCATTCACATACGAGTATCAGCATATTCAGATTCTACATAGAGACAGAGAGCTGTATCCATCCGAGCAAGCAAGTAAGTAAGCAATAGCGAGTTTTGAAAGTTTTGTATTTGCGAACTTACGAGTTATCTGCTAACAATATAGACCTTTAGAATTATTGTATTGTAGTTTGTACAGTCTGTTGTGGAGTTCCTTCTTCGTTCTCAGCAAGAATCTGGACTTACTTGAACGTATGTGTTTTCTTACACGAATATCGATTTCGGTACATCATAATATAATAATGCCGTACGGCGTAGTTATTGGGACGTAGGCAAAAATATAATAAATTTAAAAAGATGTAAATCGATTGATAAATAATTAATGATCACAATCTTGTTTTTGTCGTTAAAATTTATTTACATATATCTTGGTCCCAAATTAAATCAATAGAAAAGTGCAAATAACTTGTTTGAAGCTTTTTTTTCTATATACTCATTAATTTGTTCAAGAAAAGTTTCCCGAAAAAAAAAAAGGAAAAAGGAAAAAAGGAAAAAAGGAAAAAAGGAAAAAAGGAAAAAAGGAAAAAAGGAAAAAAAGGAAAAAAGGAAAAAAGAAAAAAAGGAAAAAAGAAAAAAAAAAGGAAAAAAGAAAAAAAAAAAGGAAAAAAAGGAAAAAAGAAAAAAAAGGAAAAAAAGAAAAAAAAGGAAAAAAGGGAAAAAAGAAAAAAGGAAGAAAGAAAAAAAAACAGAAAACCAATCGAATTACAAGAAATCTAAGGGCACCAGAATACTTTTAAAACATAACCTCACAAAATCAATCTATCGAGTTCCATCCTAGAGGGGGCTTGCGTTGGCAGGGAGCCCTAGGGGTCGGTGGGGAGGCCTATGGGTCAGCGGGGAGGCCTAGGCAGACTTGAGAACGAAAAAGAATGGGACCAAATGAAAAGAAAAGGAGGGTTGCGCGAGAAAATTAATTAAAAAATTAATGCTGCCTGAATGAATATTAATTATTACCGCGGAAATACCAACTGATTATTTTTATCGCAACCTGTTTGCATCAAAATACGTTTTATGAGAATTTAATTTTTAAATTAATTCCTAATATTTTTACAGCTTACTAATTATGAATTTCAGACCTACCAGGTCTTCAACAACACCCGAAACCCACGTGATCTGATAACCATCAAAAACTCATCGAAAGGGCCTGATTTGACGTAAAAGGAACTAAACTGAACTGACAGTCTTGTCAGAAATGTCACTGGCGTTCTAGACGTGTGTTAGATGTAGATGGTCTACTTTGTAGTGTACATAAGTATTTTACGGATGAAAAAGAAAATGGTCGTTCTTCAAAATCGGTAATGTCTGTACAACAACGCGTATACGATGCTCTAGGAATTAGTGAAACCAAATTAAGAGGAGTATTACAAAATTAAAATAGTGAACTGCCGAAAGAAGATCACCGCAAAACTCACCCATCATTGAAAACGAAAGATATTCCAGATGGAAAGAAATTTGAAATTCGTGATACTATTTATCGAATGAGGGCCAAGAAGGAACATGTAACCTTAAATACAATTCTCTCGGAATTAATAGATAAAAAATTTGACGACATTGGCAGAACAAGTCTATGGCAAGTGATACATAACTTGGGTTTCAAATTTCAAAAGGAGGATAACAGAAAGCCCTTTGCGAAAGAAGTTTTGTGCATTTCCTAAGAAAATATTCTAAATTTAAAGAAGAAGGGGCGAATTTTATATATTTAGACGAAACATGGATATTTTCTAGGGGTGCAACCAAGAGAATATGGCAAGATGATAACGTAAAGTCTATCAAACATACCGATGGAGAAGGGAAGCGACACATAATTTTACATGCAGGAGGAAAATCGGGTTTTATAGAAGGTGCTGATTTAATAATTTCATCTAAATCAAAATCCAGTGACTATCAAGATAATATGAACACAGAAATGTTTATAAAATGGTTGCATGAAAAACTTCTCCTAGGTTTAAGTGAACCCAGCGTAATTATTTTAGACAATGTACCTTACCATTCTGAAGTATTAAACAAAAGTCCAACGAATTCTTGGACTGTTGATAAAATTAAAGAATGGTTGACAAAGGAACATAATATACCATTTCTTCAATATATATTAAAATCAAAATTATTACGCTTGGCAAATATACACGCAAAATCAAAAACCTTTGTTATGGATCAGATTATTGAAAGTTACGGTCATCAAATTTTACGTCTGCCACTGTATCATTGCCAGTTTAATCCCATCGAATATATATGGGGAATAGCAAAACAATATTGTGACAACGATATTGGGCCTAATGGTTATAGTGACGACGCAGTTCGAGAAACTTGGCGAAAAGCACTTTCAATTGCAACTCCAGAAGTGTGGCGGAACTGTATATCCAAGTGCGAGAAACTAATAGAAGATTGGTGAACTCGTGAAAATAAAATAAACGAAATAAGTCCAATCATAATAACAATTAATGGTGATGACAGTGATGATGACGATTATGATATTTTGGATGATATATAATGACTGATTTTCATTTTTGTTGGCAAGTTCAATTTTTTTATTTTTCATTTGAAATTCTCTACATGGAACAAATTTTTATGTTAGAAAATATTTTATTTGAGCTAAATAACCCTCTTATTATACATAGACCATATTTTCTGTGTGAAGTGTAATATAAAATTATTATTAGGTTTACAATAGCCACATTAGACGTTTAATTCTGTTCTCAATTATACAAAAGATTCTCCATTATTATTTAATTAAAAAGTTGTACATTATTTTTCATTTCATTTAACCAGTTGATATTTCCCTAAAGAACAGGCCAAACTTTCGGGTACTTACCTGGAAATACTCATAAAATTTTAAATCTGAAACCCGCGTAAGTATAGCGAACAGACTGTACTCAATTTTGTGAGGTTATGCTTCAAAAGTGTTGTGCTGTCCTTAGATGTCTTCTACTAACCGAAATAAAAGGTTTAACAATTATTAATTACATACCAAAATTTATAATTCTAGCAACACACCTATCTGTAATTAATGATTGTACAGAATTTTTTGTAACGTCAGAAATTGCACTTTGTCTCGACCCAAACAAGTTGCTGCGTTTCAAAATGGCCTGTGTAGGTGTAGGTAGAAGAGTCAAATGTAGGACGACATTCATTTGTACATTATTCATAAAGCTGAATTACACCTATTCTCAGACAGTATAATATTATAAACTTTAACGAAATCTACATTGTTCATTAATGCGGGTAATTTGTCACCCATTCTTTCTAGCTCAAAATTGATGTGGTATTTGAGGTTACAGGACGATTTACGAAATCAACGATTCTTATAATTTTAGTCAAAAACGGCGCATTTGAAAATATTGGAGAACAATTTTTGTAAATTGTGTTTATTTTTGCAAGTATATAAAGTGATTGTATATACATACATATAGCAGTCCAATACAATTGTTTAATATAGTCTTTTTACATCATCAGACATCAAATATGACGGTTATTTACCTTTTTATTGTGTATTATTTTTTTTAGTATTCTTTTTTATAAAATCTTAATTTATTTGTTATTATTTTTTATTGCGCCACCTCAGCAGATGATAACATACTAAAATCTACTTTGAAACAATAAGTAATACATTTTTCTTGGATACTTGTTATTTTACTATATTTTAAGATAACCAAATATAATATAGTAACATTCTTAAGGCATTAGTTAAGTTAGACACTTATGTGTTTACGCCATCGTAAGTGACAATCCAAGGTTATATTTTATTTAATTTTTTCTTTGTAGTGTGATTTTTCCATTATTATATATAAAAATAATTATATCATACAATTTATTGTTAGTCGGCCTATATCATCAGCAAAACTCACTATTTGTCCTGTGATCTGTTGATGTATAAATTGTATTACATAGATGGAAAAATCGTGGGTCCTAAAACAGTACCGTGAGGGTCACCAATTTTTTTAACATTCTCTCTCAGATAACTTCACTGTTAACTTTTACTTTCTGGTATATGTTATTTAAATCTGTTTTAATGTTATTTATTCCTGATGATTTTTTATTTGTAAGTAAATTGATGACATGTTTATTTCTGATTATAATTTTTTTTTATATTTCTGACAAGAGGATGCGTATGTAGAATTTCCACTTTATCTGTAAGTGTGACATTTACTTCAACAAAAAATATTTATATCACCTTGTAGTTTCCACAATCCTTTAGAGATTTCTTAATAAACCTATCTGTGAATTATAAAGAGAAGTAGTCCTGACATAGATCCTTGAGGCACTCCTCTCCGCAATATCAGTGGATCTAAACAGGTAGGTATTATTATCGAAAACACACTGCTATTTGATACCAAATTATAGATTAGATTCCCGTTTTTCCTTGATACGTCCTGTATATATATCGAATATGTTGGTGGGTACTTATAAAACACATTAATATTTTAATTAAACTTGTTATTGCACCATAACGCCATTCTGAAATCCATATTGTTGAGCTCGTATAATAATTTTTCAGAAGGTCGAAACGTACACGTCATTCAATGAATATTAAAAATTAGCATTTCTATTGTCGAGTTGTAAAAAAACCGACGAAATGCATTATAGATTTAAATGTATTTAATATTAAAAAATTGGAGAAATTTGCCGAATATGGATATGAAAAAATATTTTCAAAGAACAAGCTCCTAAATAATTAGTACTTATTTAAATAATATTTTTTTTATACAATATTCTTGTGGAAGAAAAACTTTGTAATTTGAAAAATTGAAAGTATTCAGGGTAGTCTCCAAAAAGTTATCACCAAAATTGTATTGCGACATTTTTTTTTAATACACCTTCACAACTTACTGATGAAGACTCAAAAATTATTTGAAAGCACGACTTGAAATTCATACATACAATTTTTGAGAGGGTTGACATTACTAAATATGTGTTAAACATAAATACCAATTTCTTATAAAGTGCCAGATTTTTGAAAAATAATATCGTAGCACGTAGCATCTTTTTTTCTTGTACTATTAATAATTGACCCCGAACTAATATTGTTTATTATTATATTACTTGTGAATTTAAGAGTTTTTATATAGATACACATACTTTTAGGAGTTTAACAGTAACCCTGAGAGACTTTATATCAAATTATAACCTTACCTCAACCACTTCAAATAATGACTGCTTTTCTGAATCTATGGAAGCATTATCAACTTACCTGAAAGAAAGAAAAAATATATTAAACAAGAATCAATTTAATATAGAAAATTTTGAAGGAAAATTAATTTATTTTTGATAGAGTATATTATACTTTTAATATAAGGTAGCATAGTTTTTCTACAACCAACACAAGATGAATATAAAAGAAATCTTGATTCAAACCTAATTTTAGTAAGTCAAGCAGATTTAAGATGATAAACATTGTTTTTTTGACAGAAGTTCTTTAATAATGGGTAAACTTATCCTTTATAAATAAAATTTAAGCAAAAAAGAATATTCACAGTTTCTGCATTTGTTAAAATTACCAAAAATGCTTCAAGAAGATGTTATTTTGTTCTACTAGCCTGCGGAAAAGTCAACTTTTCCGCACTCATTTTAGTGTTGAAAGAGTCATTTTACCGCACTAGTACGGAAAAAATTTTTTCCGCACTGGTCCACGTACTTAATGTTAAAAAGTGTAATTAAACTCAAAAAAGACGTTGATTTAAGCAAGTTTTTCAAGGCCACGGCATATATAAAAAAAACAAAACATTGGATTTTTAGACCAAAAAAGGCAAAATTTTTAAGTTTGCTTGACAAAATTGATCTTCATATAAAAGTCGCTACGATTTTTGGTTTGGAGGGCGCATGTAGGCGAGAAGAATTAACAAAGATGTCTTTAGATCATATTGATGACAAAGGAAATATTTTATTGATAAATATCCCAGACACAAAAACCACTCTTTCAGAAGCTTTGTGATTTCTGAGGAAGCTGAAAATGGAAAATTGCTCAATTTGTTCAGAAAGTATGTGAGTTTAAGAAAGCCTGAAACCTCACATAAGCGATTTTTCGTGAAATATAAGAAAGGAACTTGCACTGTACAATGTATCGGAATAAACACCTTCGGAAAAATGCCATCAGAGATTGCAAGTTATCTGAAGCTTCCAAATCCTAAATTATATACGGGACACAGTTTCCGACGTTCCGCCGCCATAATGCTTGCAGATTCCGGAAAAGGAATAACAAATATTAAACGCCTCGGAGGTTGGAAATCTTCTAGCGTCGCAGAAGGTTATGTAGAAAGCTCACCAAGTTTCCAAAAGGGCCTATCGAATAAAATATTGAACTTCAGTGACGCTGTCCTGGCCCTTCCACTAGTCAGCAACTGTCACCAGTAAAGCCTTCCAACATGACCTCTTCCAGCCAAGTTCGCATCGCCACGGTTGCAACAATTAGTGCTGACAAAGCAGTGGAAAACCGAAATCTGACTTCATTGGAAAACATTTTGGCTTCTGCAATTAATTTGCAGAATGCTACAAATTGCACGTTCAATATTAATATTAAGAATAATTAATTTGTTGATATGTATTTAATAATAAATGTTTCTTTATGTTAACTTTTGGGTTTTTTCCGCACGCTAGTAGAAAAAATAGTGTACCTAACATGTGCGTAAAGTAACTTTTCCGCACGCGATTGCTGGCCGAACTCTGCTACCGCGTCATTTGGCCATCTGCAATCGCGTGCGGAAAAGTATCACTTTCCGCACTTGTTAGGATAACTACTATTTTGAAGCATATACCTATAAAAATATATTATACCTATATTTTGTTTTTTTTGTGTCATCGGCATCAACTGCTACGGTTATTAGCCTCGTGTTCTGTATAGGCTTTGTTACTGTTTCCCAGCGCCACTTTAGGAACAGCACTGTTAATTTAAAAAACTATTGACATACATATTATTTGAAAAGATCGTCAAAAATTAACATTTTTAATTTTTTTAAATAGATTTTACTTTAAGCAAAAAACAAATAATAAATATAAAACATAATTCCATTAAAAGCAAATTTTTGATTTCGATTTTTGGTATTTTAATAGGATACTTACATGAAACGGTCTATAGTCAAATAATATTAATCCACAATTAATATATTTTTAAATTTTAAATTTTAATTCGATGGGGACGAATTTAGGTATCTATATTTTGATACCTGTTCTTTTCGGGGGCGAGTTTATGTGCTTCTCTTCAGGTATGAGAATAACTCAGAGGTTTATTTTAATCCTGGGGACGAATTTAGGTACGTCCCTTTTTTTCTAGCAGCAATTTGTGATTGACGCAGTCGAAGACGCAGCTAAGATCACTGATGATCCCGAACGTATCCTCGTCTAATTCAATCGCATCTTAAACATTTTATTTATTGTTTCGGCCTTTACTTGATGAAAATCCTTATTATCTTAAATGAGTAAAACCAAATTTGGTAGATTTTCACAAAACTTTTATTTAAAAAAAAAATAAAAATTAAAAACAGTACACATGACATGTTTCGAAGTACAACTTCTTTTTCAAATGTGACTAATTTACAATTCGGTGTCCAATATATATGCGAAGAAATTTAACCAAACAAAGTAATTAAGAAAATACATCAATAACATAACAAAATAAGACTATTTAAAGTAAATAAGGGTACTTAAGTAATTATGATATCAATCAGATAACAATAAGATAGTAACATTACCGGGATTATCTCACAGAAAACTAGGAAAGAGATTTAATAAAGGTGAGTTATTAATATCTAATTCATCATTTAGTAGGTTATCTGAATTTTTAAATCTATTTATTTCAAGTGTTTCTAAATGGTTTAGTTTAATGCCCTTATTTTCTATATGTAAAATTTCAAAGTTGTCTGTAAAAGAATGATTTTCAGCCAAAATATGATTTGAGTAAGTAGAATTATTTTTGTTTTTTGTATAGCTATTATAATGTTCGGAAAGCCCTTTTTGAAAGTACGGCCTGTTTGACCAATATACAATTTTGGACAACTACCACAATTTAATTTATATACCCTCGATTTATTATTAGGATTAATTTTACCTTTATTGTCTTGGTAAAATGAATAAATGGCAGTTATTGTGTTATTATTTTTTCTACAGAAAATGTTGGTTTAATAAGATCCAAAAAATTTAGTAATTAATTGTTCTAACAGCATATTTAAATATATTAAAAATTACTGGAGTTATTGCTATATACCTATTTCGTTTTTTTTTAATGGGAGTTACCAACGTATTTTTTAATTTAGATGGAAAAATACATTAAAAAAAAAAAACGTTTATAAAGATGAGTTAATGCTGTGTTTACTTCAGTGGATATATTTTTTAATTTGTATCTTCGTCTTTAAAACCTTTTAGAAATAAACTATCTTTCAGATAGTCATATTTATTTAGCATTAGAATTAAAATTATGATAGTTATTAGGTCAGATAAAAAAAAAATTGTTTATTTTAGAACCTTCTTCGTACTATTTTTATACTAATATAATTTTTCGAATCCTAAATCGCTTTATACAGAACCGAAACACCGAAAAAAATCCCAACGGCAAACATCTCCAAATCATCAAACACCAAAAACTCCCAAAATCAATTTTCCTAATACCCCAAACCCCCAAAGGCCAGTAGAAAATCGAACCCACCCGGTACACGTACACTTCAAATAATTAAACATTCCGTACACACATTGCTAAGTAGAATTAATCTAGATAGGCGGTCGGGCGCGAGCCCTTTTGCACTGCGAACAGAAGGGCCGAAATCGCGTGTCGCCCTGTCTGTTTATACAAATTACAAACAATTTGTGTAGTGGATCATTCACAAGTAGCCGTGACGTCACGCCGGCCGATCAATACCGAACGGCATGGTCGGGGCGCGTGCGCAAGTCGTTCGAATTATCACATGGATGGGGCGGCGTTGCAGTTGCTCGAGTTTGGAGCAAAATATACGGAAATTTGATTAATACTTTTTATTACTAAGATGTGTTTTTTAAAATAAAATTACTTTTATACTGAATTTATAATTTGTATTATTATTACATAAAAAAAATTAGATGGATCAATATATCAGAAATTGTTGTAGTATATTTAAAAAACAAATGGACTCTTCTTGCTTTAGTATGTTTCACAATAATATATCTAGTATATACAAAATAATAGCTTATTTAATATGCCAAGATATCAAATGATACATAGCGATCAACATATTAATCAAAATGACGGAATAGCGGTCTATATACGGGATGACATGTATTTTTAGTATAAAATAATTAAAAAAATCGAATCTGTTTACTCTATTATGATTGAACTGACTTTTGAAAAACAAAAAATAGGCATTTTAGCGATATACTGATCACCTAGCACAAAAATAAAAGATTTTAATAAAGGCCTCGAATCTTTCCTCGACAAAACAAATATAAAGGAATACTTACAATTTTATTTAATAGGGGATATTACAGTCTGTTCGCTATACTTACGCGGGTTTCGGATTAACAAAATTATGCAAATTAGTCATTGACAACCAGTTCCAATAAGCCTCTTCCCAAGAAATTAGGTAAAATTGCCCTAATGGTCAGATTTAAATTAAAATAACATTAGGGTAGGTACTAAATTTGTTACAAATATTGCAGTTGAATTGATTCTTTGCAAGTGTTGACATTGTATGTATATTGTAAATTTAGTGGAAATTTGAAAAATGCCTAGACGTGTGTTAGATGTAGATAGTCTAATTTGTAATGTACATAAGTATTTTATGGATGAAAAAGAAAATGGCGGTCCTTTAAAATCGGTAATGTCTGTACAACAACGCGCATGCGATGCTCTAGGAATTAGTGAAACCAAATTAAGAGGAGTATTACAAAATCATAATAGTGAACTGCCGAAAGAAGATCACCGCAAAACTCGCCCATCATTGAAAACGAAAGATATTCCAGATGGAAAGAAATTTGAAATTCGTGATACCATTTATCGAATGAGGGCCAACAAGGAACATGTGACCTTAAATACAATTCTCTCGGAATTAATAGATAGAAAATTTGACGACATTGGCAGAACAAGTCTATGGCAAGTGATACATAACTTGGGTTTCAAATTTCAAAAGGAGGATAACAGAAAGATCCTTTGTGAAAGAAGTTCTGTCGTGCACAAGAGAATTAACTTTCTAAGAAAATATTCTAAATTTAAAGAAGAAGGGGCGAATTTTATATATTTAGACGAAACATGGATAATTTCTAGAGGTGCAACCAAGAGAATATGGCAAGATGATAAGGTAAAGTCCATCAAACATACCGATGGAGAAGGGAAGCGACACATAATTTTACATGCAGGAAGGAAATCGGGTTTTATAGAAGGTGCTGATTTAATATTTTCATCTAAATCAAAATCCAGTGACTATCACGATAATATGAACACTGAAATATTTGTAAAATGGTTGCATGAAAAATTTCTCCAAGGTTTAAGTGAGCCCAGCGTAATTATTTTAGACAATGCACCTTACCATTCTGAAGTATTAAACAAAAGTCCAACGATTTCTTGGACTGTTGATAAAATTAAAGAATGGTTGACAAAGGAACATATACCATTTCCTCAATATATATTAAAATCAGAATTATTACGCTTGGCAAATATTTATTTATTTATTTATTTATTTATCATAAACAGGCTTCAAGCCTAATTACATGGAATACTTAATTCAAATATTATACAATCATATCCAATACACAAGTATTGTTTATTAAACACTAATATAAGTAAAAAAAAAAAATAATACAATCATAGGTATATCGATAAATTAATTAAAATAGTCATTACCAATTTTCTTAAATTGTCGTAGGGTCAAGGAAAAATCTAATTCTGTTAAGGAACTTACTTCATTTGCAAGTCTAAGCATAGTTGGCAGAGGAGATCGGGCGGTGGATGACAAAGAATAGAAGGGAACTCTGAAAGTTTGAAAATGTCGAGCACCGTATCGAGGCACATTAAAGCTTATGATACTTAATATATTTGGATCATTAATTTCTGAGTTTATTATTTTATATAAAAACATCAACATATTTACATTCCTTTTTAAACTAAGAGATTTAATTTTAAAGGTGCTCCTCAAATGCGTTGTCTTTGTTATATTATAATCGGGCCATATATTATGTTCCTTAAAATATAAATATCTTAGAAATTTGTTTTGTATTTTCTCAATTTTACTCAAAAAAGTATACGGCTGTGAATGCCAAATAATAGAAGCAAAATCTAAAATAGGTTGCACTAAAGTAAAATATAATGTTTTTATTGTGTTTATATTAGAAAATTCTCTAGAACTTCTTATAACAAATCCTAAAGATTTATTTGCCTTCTTGCAAATCTTTTCAAAGTGCCCTGCAAATGATAGAGTTGAATCATACCTCACTCCCAAATCTTTAATTTCATTAATTCTATTTAAGTATTCTCCCCCCATAATATATTCAAAATATACTGGGTTTATTTTATATGTAAATGTCATTATGTTACACTTTTTTAGATTAAAATATAATTTATTTTTATCACTCCATTCATAAATTCTGTCGATATCCCTTTGGAGTCCTATACAATCTCTAACAGTAGTTATTTCCTTGAAAATTTTGAGATCGTCTGCAAATAGTAAACATTTAGATTCTTTTAGAATAGAAGGCAAATCATTTATAAATAATACGAAGAGTAACGGTCCAAGATTGGATCCTTGAGGAACTCCAGAGGTAATATCACAAAAACTAGAAATTTGCCCCTTAAACTTAACGAAAAATTGCCTATCTTGCAGATAACTTCTTAAAATGCCATGATTTATACCAAAATATTCTAATTTGCTCAATAGTATTTTATGATTAACTCTATCAAACGCCTTCGCGAAGTCTGCATAAAGTGTATCCAGTTGGATCTTATTCTCAAATGAGTTATTGACTTCATAAGTGAACCGAAACAAATTAGTGTTGATAGATCTTTTATTAACAAATCCGTGTTGTAAAAGACTTATGCTATTCTCTACGTGGCTATAAATCCTTTGATATAGAATATGTTCTAATAATTTTGCTGGAGCACACAAAATTGAGACACATCGGTAATTTGATACATCAGTTGCATCACCTGATTTGAAAATTGGCACACAGGTCGCAGTTTTCCACTTCTTTGGGAAAATTTCATACTTTAATGATAAGTTAAAAATATGTATTAATGGAGTTTCTAACCAGTCAGCGCATGCTTTCAATATATATGGAGGAAGCTCATCAGTTCCAGTTGATTTTTTTGGTTTTAACTTTTTTACCGCTAGTTTATATTCTTCTGAGGTCACTTTACTAAAACTAAGTATATCGCAAAATCAAAAACTTTTGTTATGGATCAGATTATTGAAAGTTACGGTCATCAAGTTTTAAGTCTGCCACCGTAACATTGCCAGTTTAATCCCATCGAATATATATGGGGAATAGCAGAACAATATTATGACAACCATATTAGGCCTAATGGTTATAGTGACGACGCAGTTCGGGCAACTTGGCGAAAAGCACTTTCAATTGCAACTCCAGAAGTGTGGCGGAACTGTATATCCAAGTGCGAGAAACTAATAAAAGATTGGTGGACTCGTGAAAATAAAATAAACGAAAAAAGTCCAATCATAATAACAAGTAATGGTGACAGTGATGATGATGACGAATATGATATTTTGGATGATAATGACTGATTTTCATATTTGTTGGCAAGTTCAATTTTTTTATTTTTCATTTGAAATTCTCTACATGGAACAAATTTTTATGTTAGAAAATATTTTATTTGAGCTAAATAACCCTCTTATTATACATAGACCATATTTTCTGTGTGAAGTGTAATATAAAATTATTATTATTATTATTAGGTTTATAATAGCCACATTAGACTCTATTTATGAAGAAGTTTAATTCTGCTCTCAATTATACAAAAGATTCTCCATTATTATTTAATTAAAAAGTTGTACATTATTTTTCATTTCATTTAACCAGTTGATATTTCCCCAAAGAACAGGTCAAACTTTCGGGTACTTACCTGGAAATAGTCATAAAATTTTTAATCCGAAACCCGCGTAAGTATAGCGTACAGACTGTAGTACTGATTTAATGCAAGAAGCTGATGAATTAGTCAACGAATACCGTAATATATTATATGAAAAAGGTTTTAAATCTTTAATTAATAAACCAACAAGAGTTACCCCTAAATCAGCTACTTGCTTTGACCATATTTTTGCTAAAATAAAATCAGAAAATTATTTTAATGACATTTTACCATCAATTGTTAAAACTAGATTATCAGATCACTATGCAATCACAGTCGACAGTAATATACCCTCTCGAAGTATCATTAGAAAAAACAAAACAATAAAACACAATAAAGAAAAAAAAATTGATTATGTCTACAACGTCAAACGGAACTTTTTTTAACGGAGATTTTTTTAACGTTCATTTATACCACGTTTTCTACATAATGCCGTTTTTTTCGTTTAAATCTGATCAGCAATAACAAAGATATAAGTTTTAGGCCCCTTTGGTCCGTCACTGCGCATTATTTTTCTCTTCAACGTTCATCTATACCACGTTCCCTGCATAATGCCGTTTTTCCCGTTTGAATTGGACCAGTATTAACGGAAATTGAAGCTTAGGCCCTTCTGGCTTTCATTCTGCGCATGATTTTTCTGTTCGACGTTAATCTATACCGCGTTCTCTATATAATTCCGTACGCATTAGGTTAGTTCCCACGGTCTTTAAAAAGTTCCCACTCCCAAGTGTCGGTACTCCTGCTAGGAACATTCTTGGGACTTTCTGTATAATGAAAATGATATAGAAAACTCAGTTAAATTATTTGTAAAAAGTATTCAAGACCTTATTAACAAATCAAGTATAACGTATGTCAAAAAACAAGTATCTAAAAAGAAAGATTGGATAACTGCCGGTCTTATAGCTTCAATCAAAATAAGGGACAAAATATATCAACAATTTCTAAAAAATCCAAATAATTTAGCCTTAACACTTAGTTATAATATCTACAGGAATAAACTAAATTTATTAATAAAAAATAGTAAATATAACTACTTATTACAAAAACAAAATAAATTCTAACTCTGGAAATTCAAATAAATTATGAGAAGTGGTAAAAGAATACAGGAGTAAACCCAAAAAAGACATAGTAGAAGACGGTATTAAAATTTTGAATAAGGATGATGAAATCGCTGATTCATTTAATAACTTTTTTGAAAATGTAGGGGAAAAGTTAGCATCCAAAATTGAACCTGTAATTTACAAGCAAAAAAACTGCCACTTACCATTCAGTCAGTCGCGAGAAATATATTATATAAGTTTAAATTGCATTATCACTCTAAATACATACATTCAATCATACACACTTTTGTCCTAAGCAAGAAAAGAAGAAAACTATATAACAAGGAAAAACATTTCTTCTTCTCTAGGGGCCCGTCAAAACATTTTTTTTTTTTTTTTTGACACAAAACTAGGCCACGGTAAGGCAGGTATATAACAAATGGGTTAGAACATAGGTTACAAACTTTACTTCCATACACAAATTTTACCAAGAGGTAATTTTTTTTTTTGATTAAGAGAGAGGAGATGGCAAATGTTAAATGGATAAAATATATTATTTTTAATTAGATCTTGTATCAGATCTTGAGATTGTTGGGTATAGTTTGCAGAGCTAAAGAATATATGATTTAGATCATCTTTCTCTTGACACATTGTACATATCTCCGAATCTTGAATAAATGTGCTGGATAACATGCATGTCCAAATTTCAATCTAATGATAGTTGTGATATACTTTCGAGGAAGTGAATAGTTTTTAAACCAATGCACATTCGGAATTTTTGGTTGTATTTTTGAATATTGAGTTGTAGTGATTTTCCAAAAGTCTGTCCAAGATTTTCTCCACTTTTCCATTTGACGTTGTTTCTCAATTGCAAAAGCATCCAAATTGCACAGCTAATAACTTGTTGATGAGCCATTAATAGTTGCGCTTTTAACCAAAAAATCTACATACTCATTATGATTGAGCCCTATATGTGCTTTTAGATGTATTATGGATTTCGAATAGTATCTTTTTAATGAGCAAAATGTAAGCATTTGATAAATTGAAAGGAAGCTTTGGGCTTTGAATAGCAAGTAATACAGATAGGGAATCAGATAAAATAACTGCAGTAGTATTATTATTATTAGATATTTTAAAGTATTTTATAGCTTCATATATAGCAATTGCTTTTGCACTAAATATTGAAAAATTTGATGGTAATTTAAAAACGTTCTCTGTAGATGTAGAAGGGATAAAAAAGACACATCCTGTACCAGTTGAAGTTTTGGAAGCATCTGTGTAGATCTTTGTAGAATCAGGCCAGTTTTCTAGTTGTGAGTTCAAAATATTGGAACTTATTTTATGATTTTCATGATAAATTGGTTGTATAACATTAACATTGTTAAAAAGGGAAAGAAATCCTCAAAATCTAAGCACTGATCTATACTGATGAGATCCTCATAATTGCTAATATTTCTAAAAGCTTCACAAAGTGGAGGAGATTGTTTATATATCCAATATTTTTGT